>CM046819.1:9721966-10440016 GCA_025617385.1 Murraya koenigii | reverse complement strand
AAGGTTGAACACTTGCAGGAGAGGTGAGTGTTACCTCCGGGTGCCGCAGTAGCATTTGGTCGTAAGTCCCCAAGGTCAAGGGCAAGAAACCACCTCTAGCCGTGGATTGTAGTCTTTCCCGTCTGCCTAAAACTTGAACATAGATTTCTAAAATGGATTCTCTACTCGTAGAGCATCATCCTTTTCTAGCCTTTCCTCCCGGAGGACTAGTGATTCAAAGCATGTAGTGAATTCAGAAGAATTCATAATTGAAAATTTTAATAAAGCTATTGATTGTTGGGAACTACCAAAGATTTCCAAAGAAATGATTTATAAAACCAAAAAACTTGATTTTTTAAAGAATGATTATGTTATTAAAACTCAAGAGCATGACATAACACTTTCAAAGCCATTTGAGACAATTCAATTGTTCTCAGAACAATCTCTTAAGAAGTTGAGAGAAAAGAATTTTAATTATGTGCATATTGGTTTAATCCAAGTTGGTATAAAGCCCTCGACCAAAGAAGGATTGATACTTCAATCTCGGCTCGTCCTCGTAGATGGGAGATTTCTCTCCTTCGATGATTCCTTGCTCAAGAGCATCGAATCAAGTCTCTCAGAAGGACCCATTTCATTCAAATCGTTATCCAAACATAACAGCTTCACTTAAAGATAAGAATATTTTAAAGAGCATGATTCTTCAAATCAAAACCCATAATTATCATATGGTCAAGGGTCAATTCCAGCTGCATTGATATTTAAAATTTCTTATAAAGCCATGCATTCTCGTGATTTAACACACAACACAAATACCACCAAAAGAGATGAAACCCTTCTCTGCAGCATCGATTTGTCTAAAGCCAACACTCGCTATTCCAAAGCCCATCCAATGGAAAGATGTCCATCTTCCCGAGGAATGGATTCTCAAGGAGCCACCGATCCAGTGATTCCAAAACAACTCGAGCCAAATACAGAGTTGCAAAATGTGACTCAAGATTCGATGGTAAAGTCAAGTCGTCCTTAGGAGATCTATATCTTCTAGATTCTCCGACAAGGATTCAAGCATAGGTATGCTCGCTATAGAAAGGAGATTTTCAAAGATACCTTCCGAGATAAATCTTCCTTTTCAACCTATAAAGAGTCACCTAGGTTCTCCACATCTGATATACCTAGCTCATCCATACATTCTCGCTGACTATGCCACTAGTGTACCACATCCCATCTACACTAGTAGACAACAGGATAATGAACAGGAAGAGAGAGATCCTTCTCCTCCTACTTCTCCTACTTTCTCTGCTGTCACTGAAAATAGGATAAATGTCATCATTAAAGAGTTTGAAGTCGATAAAAATCTTTTGCATAATGATTTTTATTCTGAAATTAATAAAGAAAAAAGACTTTGGTTTTTCAAGAAATTTTTAAACCAAAGAAAAGAGATTCAACAAATTTATTATGAATTCGTAAATTTGCATAAAGTTCATATTTTCTTCTTCGATTGGTTTGAGATGTATGCTTCTGATAACAATATTGATTATCCTTTTAAGGAATCAAATCCTATTGTTACCAGAAAGAAGATCCCTGAATGGACTCTTTTCTCGATAGTGATGTAACTATCAAGCGTAACATCCACCTCTTGAGAGTATCGCCATTGATCACGGTGATCCTCCCGTCCAAATTAAAGCTTCACCTTATAAAATTCATAAACCTAAAGATCCAGAAGTTGATTTAGATAGTATTATACAACAGAACAATTTCTGTAATACTAATCTAAATACTATAGGAAAACAGTTGACCAGACTGGAAAATCAATTCCAAAAGTCAACCATAACTGTTGTTCCTACTCCTTCTGCTATTCCATCGTCTTTAAAGCAAACAAAGTCTCGATTCCGAGAAAAGCTTAAAAGCCTATTTTCGAGCCTTTCCGTGTTTCTAAAACTAGTCAAAAGCTAGTCCAGAATCTAAATCAGATTTTGCCAAAGCTATTCGTGAACAACTTGATAGGATGAAGTCTCTTCTTCCTCAAGTAAAGTCCAAATTGCTCCCGACAAAGGCACAATCTAGCAAGATCGGTGTATCGACTATGATCGCCTTCTATTGCCTCTTCGTAGATGAAGCATTTAAGGAAGAACCTCTTCCGAAAACTAATAAAATCCATTGGGAACTAGCTCTTCCCAAAGTCGTCTCCTCCCGATGTAGCTATATGATAACAGACTCAAGTGCTTTAAACCAATCCATGTTTAATGCATCTTCCGCTCTATGAATGGAACATAGATGGAATGTCTGAATACAACATCCTTGGGTTGTTGCAACAAATGACCATGGCAGCTAATGCCTATAAAACTCAATCAGGAACTTCTGACAAAGCCATTGCAGAAATCTTGATTGCTGGTTTTACTGGTCACCTAAAAGGTCAGTGGATCATCTTCTCACTAAACAAAGAATAATCCGACATTCTAAATGCTATTCAAACAGATGAATATGGAGCACCCATCTGTGATGAATTAAATGAGCCTATTCAAGATGCTGTAGCTACCTTGATAGTTACAATATCTCTTCATTTCATAGGTGATCCTTCTCACCTAAGAGATAAAAATGCCGAAGTTATCAGATAACTCGAGATGCAAGAAACTTAGTGATTTCCAAGATTATAAATCTACCTTCTTCACCAGACTATTTCTGAGAGATGATGCAAATCATGTTACTTGGAAAGAAAAGTTCCTTGCAGGGTTGCCAACCCTCTTGGGTGAAAAGGTTAGAAACTCTATTAAAGCTTTATATGACAACCAGATTCCTTATGACAATCTCACCTATGGTGAACTTGTCAGTTATGTTAATAAGGAAGGTCTAAAGATATGTCAAGATTTAAAACTCCAGAAAAGATTGAAATGGGAGCTTAAAAGATCAAAACAAGAATTGGGCGGCTTCTGTAAGCAGTTCAATTATGATCCTTTTAAAGCTTCTACCTCTAAGGATTGTAATGGTAAGTGTTATTCAAAACCTTACAAGAAACGTTACAAATCCAGAAGAGATAAAAAACCTTTCAAAGACTCTAGAGAACTTTATTATAAGAAGCCTTCGAGGCCTTATAAGAAGAAAAAATTTTCTAGAGATAAATCTAAACCTAAAGCCTCTTTTAATTACAAAGAAGCCACGTGTTTCAAATGTAATAAAAAAGGGCATACTGCTCAATATTGCAAAATGAGCAGGAAACTCCACGAGCTCGACCTCGAGGAGGAAGTCCTAGCAAAGTTAGCTCCTTTGCTAATAGAGTCATCCAGCTCTAAGTCTTCTATGACAGGAGACAGTGAGCCCTTACAAATTGATGAAATAGTGGACTCGATTCCGATACGTAATACAAGAGCTCTACTAGTTCCGATTCCTATTTAAAGAAAGTCAATGTTTTGACTAAGGAACAAGAAACTTTTCTTGAATTAGTCAAGCATATCTCTCGATCCTCGCCTCCAAAGAGAGTATTTGGATAAGCTTCTAAAGACCTTAGAAGTCGAGACAAAGTCGAAACTTCAAAACCCCTGTTCTTAAAAGAACACTTATGATCTTATCGAAATCTGCGTAAGAAGAAGACAAAGAAGTCAACTTCCAATATTCAAGATCTTCGTAAAGAGATCAATGACATTAAAGATGAGATAAAAGAGTTGAAAGAAAAATGTAAGAGTGATTCTCGCAATAGCTCAACTCCTTTTACAAAGACATTTGCAAGAGGATTCTCGATAAGGAAACGTAATCCGATGATGGCAATAAAATGACCAAAACCTTGAAAATATCGAGTCTATACTCGATGATTTTCTATTCGTTTTAAAGCAAATTACTACAAGAAAATATTTGATCAAAATCACTTTGATCTTTTCCAAAGACTTTGAGATTGACACCATTGCTCTCTTTGACACTGGTGCTGATTTGAATTGTATAAGAGAAGATATTGTCCCAAATTGTTTTCATGAGAAAACAACTGAAAGACTATCTGCAGCAAACAATTCAAAGCTAAAAATTAAATCCAAAGTTGATGCTTCTGTTTATAATGGTGGATTTAAGTTTAAAACTTCATTCCTACTGACAAATGACATTCATCATGTCGTCATTCTAGGAACACCATTTATAAACCTCATTACTCCTTATACTGTCAATTATGATAGTATATCTTTTAAAGCCAGAAGTAAAGAACTTGTTTTCCCTTTCATTGAAAAGTCGAAAACAAGAAATCTAAACATTATTAAAGCATGTTCTGCTTACAAAATCATATTAGTACTCTTCTTAAAACAAAACAAAATAATTTGGTTTGTTTGAAAAAGGATTTAAATGTACAAAGAATTGAAAACAACTTCAAAATGAATTTGTAAAACAAAAGATTTCCGAGTTCGAGACACTCATTAAAAGAGAAGTATGTGCTGATTTGCCGTTTGCATTCTGGAACAGAAAGCAACATATGGTAGATTTGCCTTATGAAACTTCTTTTGATGAGAAAAATATTCCTACTAAAGCTCGTCCAATCCAAATGAATATGGATCTGGAACAACATTGTAGGAATGAAATTAAAGATTTGGAGTCCAAAGGACTTATTGTTAAGTCTAGGTCTCCATGGTCTTGTGCTGCTTTCTATGTGAACAAAAATTCAGAAATAGAAAGAGGCACACCGAGACTTGTAATTAATTACAAGCCTTTGAACAAAGCCTTAAAATGGATTAGGTATCCAATACCTAATAAAAAGGATTTATTGCAGAAACTGCATTCTGCATTCATATTTTCGTAATTTGACATGAAACCGGATTTTGGCAAATTCAGATTCAACCTAAAGATGGTATAAACTCGCATTCACTCGCTCCATTTGGACAAGTATGAATGGACAGTTATGCCTTTTGGCCTAAAGAATGCCCCCTCAGAATTCCAGAGGATTATGAATGACATTTATAATCCTTATTCGAAGTTCGCGATAGTTTATATTGATGATGTGTTGATCTTCTCTCACACAATTGATCAACACTTCAAACATTTAAAGACTTTCTATTATGCTACTAAAAGGGCTGGACTTGCAGTCTCAAGTTCCAAAGTCACCTTGTTTCAAACTAAAGTCAGATTCCTTGGACATTATATATCCAAAGGAACTATTATGCCTATCGAGAGATCTCTTGCATTTGCAGACAAGTTTCCTGATAAGATTCTTGACAAAACTCAATTGCAAAGATTTCTAGGTAGCCTAAACTATGTTCTTGAATTTTGTCCGAATATAAATAGGATTTCTAAGCCTTTGCATGATAGACTTAAGAAAACCCCTGTTCCATGGACAGATGAACATACTAAGGTGATAAAGATCATAAAAAGTATTGTTAAAGAAATTCCATGTTTATATCTTGCTAATCCTGCTTTACCTAAGATTGTAGAGACTGATGCTTCAGACTTAGGTTATGGTGGAATTTTAAAACAAGTTGAACATGATAAAGAACAAATTGTTAGATATGTTTCGCCACCGGAATGATTGCCGTAGAAATTATTCTACAATTAAAAAGAAATTTTATCCATAGTTTTATGTATAACAAAATTCCAAAGTGATCTCTTAAATCAAAAGTTTTTACTTAGAATTGATTGCAAAGCTGCAAAACATGTTTTGGAAAAAGTTGTTCAAAATATTGCATCAAAACAGATTTTTGCACGTTGGCAAGCTATTTTGAGTGTTTTTGATTTTGAGATTGAACATATTAAAGGTGATTCAAATTCTATTCCAGATTTTCTAACCCGTGAATTTTTGCAGAATAGATAATGCCTCCAAGGAGGAAAGACAAGGGCAAAGCCCCTGCTAAAGAGTCTAAAGATGTGTCCTTGACACCTTCTAAAGAAAAGCTCCTTTCCTCAGCTATGCCAATCAAGTCTTGGATTGACATGGTAGAAGAGGAAGAGGCTCTGGCCTAAAGCCACCTCGCCGGAGGAACAGTAAAAGAATGGATGCAATCCATTTCTAAATCCCTCGAGCTCCTCGCCGCTTTACAAAACCAAGCTTTACAAAACCTTTCTCAAACTAAAGCTCTTTCTCAAGTTCCTGAGAAAGAAAAATCTGTTTCTAAAGAAATTGTAAAATCATCTTCTTCTAAAGAACTTGTTTCCCAAGAAAGCTTCTCTTCAAAAATTGTTGTTTCACAACTGAAGCCTTCTCAAAAGTCGGATTGGTTTAGCAAAACTCATCACCAAAATGTTTTAACCATTGAAGATGGGTTTTACCATACCGATCCATTTCAAGCACTTTCAAAGTTTTTCCCTAAGGGCTGGTTTTTCAAACCATGGATTTAACAAAACCCCAAACTCTACTATCAAGCAATTCTCGAGTATACTCGAGTCTCACAAATTCAAACATTTCTTTCTCAAATGAGTCTCATTCTGAGCTCAAGATACTCTATCGCCACAATTTTAAAAGTCTTGAGTCCAAAGCAATGGGAGATCTTCTCCACAATTTCAAATTTTTCCCTGCAAATTTTAAAACCTGTTTAAACCACTCTCGCCTTTCTCTTATCGGGATTACCAACAAGCATGGTTTAATACATTTTTCTTACAAAACCCCAAAAGACTCCATTCCTCGGTTATTTTTCTTCAATCCAAAAATAACTGCTCAAAGCCTTCCAAATTGGTTTCAACAATGGTGGAATTATTTCGGACCATGTCCAGTAATTCTAACACCAAATGCCAAAACTTGTTTGGACATTTTAAAGCTCACTATATTCCTTCCGAGTCCGAGAAGAGGTTTCCTCCTTTCTCTCGCTTTCAGTACAAATTTCTTTCTCCTTGGTTTGATGTGGAACCTTCAAGATCACACTCAAGATGCCCAACTCATTTTACAAAGAACCTTTAAAGTCAAATGGTGGTCAAAATTGACGAGAAGTCAAAGTCGTCTCGAGCACATAGTTCGAATTGGCTATTGTCAAAAGGCCTCCTAAAGCCAAGTATCGAAAGCGCCTAAAGCTCAAGCTACCTTCCAAGCTCAAAAGTCTCGAGCTCAAGCTCGCCGCCTCGGCCAAGTCCGAGGATGATTATTTTAAAGTAATGCAACAATGTTGGAATCAAGATCTCACTTTCTGTCAGAGCTCACCGCATCTAATCCAACTCGTCAGTGGTGAAGAACCTTTATTTCTCTTGGAGATGATAACGAGGATGACTGCTTTGGTATTCTATCTCCAATAAAGCCTCAGAAATAAAGATTGTCCATTGTATCATTTTATTTTGTTGTAAAGCATTTAAAAAAAAAAAAAAAAGAAAAAGAAAGTAATTTTATTTCCAAGATGTTACAATTCGTACCAAATCCGTACTTGTAAAATCTCAGTATTATTGTTAAAAACTTGTGTAAAGATGTGTTTGTTTCAGTTGTAATAGTTTAAAGTTCAAGTCTCCAGCTTGTTTAAAGCCTCCTCTCTTGGTTATGCAATAGTCCTCGCGAGCACCTATTCATGGCGCTAGCTCCTATTCATACTCAAGCTAAAACCTGCTCGTGCTCGAGGATCAAGCCCTGCTCGTGCTCGAAGCCCCTGCTCGAGCTCGAAGCTCCTGCTCGTGCCCGAAGTTCAAAGCTTGCTCGAGCTCATTCTCTACTTGTGCTCGAGTTTCCAATAGTAAGCTTCAGGACGCGCCACAGTGCCAAAGCTACAGGACGCGCCACAGTATACAGTGCATCGCTACAGGACGCGCTACAGTTTAAAATGAATAGTTTAAATTTTATGTATAAATTCATGAGGAAGACTGTAGACTCCTCAGAATTCTTCTTTCGGAAGATTTGTAATTTTCTTTTTCCTCTTTTCTCTCTCTCTCTCTCTCTGGAAAATGGGACGAAGACTTTGAGGAAATTATTCCTGTCTTCTGATTTTCCTTTTCTTCTCCTTATATATATATATATATATATATATATATATATATATATATATTTAAGAATTTTAATCTTAAATTTATTCACAAACTTAACAATATTGAAATTATTAAATTTCAGAATTCTAAAAATTTAATCATTAATCAAAATACATTTAATTCTCAATAATTGAACATGAAGAGGTTTTAATACCACTTGTTAGAATAATTTAATTATTTATGGTGAAATCCATTACCTAAAATCTAGAAACATTCATGTTGTATCACCAAAAATCAATAATAAAATTATGCGGAACCATACCTGAATCTATAACGTTGAATTATCCTCTAGGATTGTGTGGTTGGCTTTCCAGATCAGCACGTATATCCTAGAAAGCTATTTAGTTTTTATGTGCACTTTTTTTGATGATGAGATACCAGAAAGAAATAAAAAAGATACGCGTGATCTATGGACCATAACCACTTATTTAGATAACCTTTCTTGTTTAGCAGGTATTTATAATTCTGTCCATCATAGAATTAAAATATTATTATGTCTCTATACATTAAAAGTCCATGCTCTATTAGATACATTAAAGCCTAAATTACCGAAAACGTAATTAGATCACTTTTAATTAGGCTTAACCTTATATGAAAATCCACAATACATAATTATCTACATATAAGTCCAACATTCCCCATGGTTGAGGACGTGGCGGCTACCGTATGGGATAAAACTAGAGAGCTATGTTTTTATGATCCATAGGTAGGAGGTTGTTGGAAGGCAAAGAGATGCTGCATAAAGTCGAGATAGGTCAAGGGAGAAGGCAACAACTTTAAGGAGGCAGTAACCGTGGCAAGTGGAGGTCACGGCAAGGTGGAAAGACACCGGCTGTTGCTGGAAACCACCTTTAGCCTCCGATAAGGCCATTGGCAGCTGATCAAAGTTTGGTGAAGGTTGGGTTAAGGCTTCTAAAGGTTTCAGAATTATTTTTTCTCTTAGAAACTTTCTATTAAATCGTTTTCTTTTTAATTTTGACCATTTTATATTGTTATTTAGACTTTTATTAAGTCTTTGTTTGTCATTAATGGTTTCATAATCAAATCCTCCATTGTTGCAGTAGCTTATTCTTTTTTTTCTTTTTTCTTTTTTTGTTCTTAAATTGAACGTTTAAATACTTATAGAGCAACGTAAGATAGATTAGAGAAAAACACTTCACAAATAATTAGATGAAATTTGATTTATATTAAACAACAACTTCAAATAAAAATATAAAATTTTTAATTTAAAAAATAACTTTAAATAGAAATTATTATTTACCTAATACTCCTTTTATTACCAAACCAATATATGACTATAAGTAAATTTGTCATATTCTTTGTCAAAGAAAACTTGTCTAAATTAAAATAGTTGATGAGAAAAATTGCTTAGAGACCATATACAGGTAATAAAAACTTGGGAAGGGGAATGCCAAGTTTAAAATAGCTTTGATGTTAGTAGAAGCTTGAGAAATATAAGAAAAGAGGAATTTAAGTTAGGGATATTTTGTAATAAAATTTTATGCTAAAAAGTGGGTGTAAAAAGTTTTTTGTTGGGTTCAAATATCGCTCTCCCATTGAAAATTATTATTTTTTCTCTACTGCTACATTGAAATCTATATTTTTTTATCTGTTAGTAGTATTCTTATTTTATTAAAATGAAGATTCTTCGGTAGAGAATATTATATATATATATATAGGGAAATTATCACATCAACACATTTCTTTTTCATATGTACATAAACCATCATAAAATTTTAACATGTTTGCAGCACCTTTGGTAGGCTTATTGATTAGGGAGCAGCTTCGGGACTTGACTCTAGTTTCCATCTCTCATCCTTGCCACGTAATTTTTTGAAAACAATAAATTTTATATAAAATACTATAAAATAACTATTTTTACCTTTAGTAAATTAAGAGACTGTTTTATTCTACAAAATTTTTTTTTAAAAAAATAATTATAATTACAAGATTACTTCTAAATTTAATAAAATAAATAAATCTCAAAATCTAAAGATATTAATTTTTTATAAGGAAAATTATATATTGCCCTAATGAAAATTACGACATTAATACCTTGACAGATATAAATATTAGAAATTACACATAGTACTAGTAAGTATAAAATAAAATTAGTGAATTTATATAAGATTATTAATTATTTAAAAAATTAACATTGTTTATGCAGAATTTTAGTGAAAAATATTTTATTAATTTACAAAAATATTTTCTTTTATTAAACAAAGAAAACAATTACGCATTAATTAAACAAAATCTTTTACTAAAAGAATTGGATTAATTTTTACTAAATTGGTTTAACAATAAATTTTATATTTATTTTAGGACATTTGTATACTTTGTTTTCTCATTTTCTATAATAATAGCTATTTATTACACAAGATAATTAAGTGCAATTATTTATCTTAATGTGGACCAAATAAAAAAAATTCTTACATTACTAGATACATATATGATATATCAATGAAATTATAGAAATATAAGAATGAGAAACTACAATAAATCTTTATTTGAAGCATTATCATCAGTACCAGCAAGCTTTTGCAACATATTATATATTGGAGATAAGTATCCAATAATTTCCTGTTTTTCCTGAGATCGGGCAAATTTTGGAGGTTTTTAACATGGGAGCATACTATGTGCAATATTGGTGGGTATGCAAATTAGCCATTCTCATTTAGAGGAGATTAATCCTTAATCCTCAAGGAGTGACTCACATAAAAAAAAAAAAAAAACCCTCCACATATATGGAAAAGGGGTTGGGCTTAAGGGTTGATTCTCCTCCACCTCTTACGAATGGAAGTAGCCCTGATGATAAAAGATAAATAGCAAGATGAGAGAGATCAAATTGCATGTTTATCATGATCATACAGAAGGCCATTCTATAAGCATTCAAGGGCTCAATGTTTAAAAAGGCAACTATAGCTAAGAAGTTCCTTACATAAATTGAACAAAAGTTTGTCAATAACGAATAGGCTGAAATTAGTATGCTCTTAATATGCCTAATTTCAATAAGGTATACAAGTAAAGGTAATATCAGAGAGTACATCATAGAGATGTCTCATCTTACTTCTAAGTTAAGAGCACTTAAGCATGAACTCTTTGATGACTTGCTAGTGCATTTGATTTTTATATCCTTACCAACACAGTTTAACCAGTTTAAGGTCAGTTATAACTGTCTGAAATAGACATGGTCTCTGAATGAGCTCATATCACACTGTGTTTAGGCTGAAGAAAGATAAGATAGAAAGTGCTCACCTTACTTATAAATATAAAGGCAAAAATAAGGGCAAGAAAATGAACAAGGATAAGGCAACTACTGATACAAACCTTAAAAGACACAACAAAAGAAACCAGGTGATTCAGAAGGAACTTATTGTTTCTTCTGTATAGTTGAAGGATATAGGAAGAAGATTGGAACAACTATCACACATGAGGTGCTAAGAAATATATGCTTATTAATTTGGTTTCTTTTGGGATTAATTTAACTTCGATGGCTAGACACACATAATGGATAGATTCTGGTGCAACCTCTTACATCAGTGTGTCTATACAAGGTTGCCTAAATTGCCAAAATCCTAGTGATGGTGAAATATACATTTATATGGGTGATGGAAAAATAATAAAAGTTGAAACAATTGAAAAATTTAGGTTATAATTGAAGAGCGGATCTTATTTGGATCTTTATGAAATATTTATTGTTCCATCTTGTTATTCTTATTCATTTAAAAATGAAAAATTTAGTTTGTTTCATCATTCCAAATTAGCCGACTTCGATTCTTTGTTAGGCAATGATAATTTAATGAATCCCTGTAATTGAGTACATAAGGTATAAGGAGAAAATTAACCAATGAGAATTCAAATGCATTATGGCATAAAAGATTAGGTTATATCTCCAGATGGAGAATAGAAAGACTTATGTCAGACCAAATTCTCGACCCCTTAGATTTTATAGATTAATTTGGTTGATGATAGCATATAACATAAGTTTTGTGGGAGCAAGTATATTTTTTATTGAAAACATTTTGCTTACCAGCAATGACATAGGTTTTTTGTATGAAACTAAGATATTTCTAACTAAGAATTTTGAGATAAAAGATCTTGGTAATGCCTCATTTGTATTAGGCATACATATATACCGGGATCACTCCTAGGGTATTTTTGGAATATCACAAAAGTGCTACATTAAAAAAGTTCTCAAGGGAAATGACATTCAAGATTGCAAACTAGGTGATACCCTTGTAGCTAAAGGAGACAAAAGTTTAGAATCAATTAATGACCTAAGAATGGTTTTGAGGAAAAGAAAATGTAGAGATTTTGTATGTGTCAGCAATAGGAAGTCTGATGTATGCTCAAGTTTGCACATAACCAGATATTGTGTACATTACTGAGATGTTAGCCAGATTTTTAAGTAATTCAGGAATAGACCATTTGAAAGCAGCGAAACGAGTCTTACAGTACTTATAGAGAAAAAAGACTACATGCTTACATATCGGAGGTTGGATCAGATTGAGATCATTAGGTATATTGACTCTAATTTTACTAGATGCCAACATAGTATGAATTCGTTTATGAGCTATATCTATATACTAGCTGGGGGTGCTATTTCTTGAAAAAGTAGTAAACAGTCTCTTATAACCTCTTTTACGATGGAAACATAGTTCATAGCATGTTATAAAGCATTCAATCATAGAATATGGTAGTAAAATTTTATCATAGGGTTGCGTATAGTAAATGGTATTAATAAACCACTCAGATTATTTTGTGACAATAAGTTAGTAATGCTATATTCCAATAACAATAGGAGCTGAATGAAGTCGAAGCATATAGGCATTAAGTTCCTAGTTATTAAAGAAAAAGTTTGGAGTGGACATTTGTTTATAGAACACATTAGCACAAACTCTATGATCGCGGGTCTGCTTACTAAGGGATTGCCATTCAAAATGTTTCACGAGCACACTACTCACAAGGGTGTCATGTCGTTGAAGGATATTCAGTTTTAGTGGGTTGTAATTTTATATGCTCTTATGTTATAAATATATTTTAGTTATTTTAGTTTATGAATATTTAAGGTTATTTTCTACAAAAATAAAGTTTTAGTTTATTCACACTCTAATGTTAGTAAAGTTTGACCTCAATAAGGTTTTAGGCAAACTAGTTGGAAATAGGCATATTAAGATCACATTGCATGAAATTTCCATGCTGCACATCTACATCATGATCCGTGTTGTTTAGTTGTATTGGTATAGTGACAATTAATGGGTCGAGTTACGATAGTTGTAACGAAGTTTACTTTAATCTTATATTGATATGATTGATGCACTGGATTGTTTATAGATGCATTTCAGTAATGATAGTAAGGTTGAACTCATACAATTATTTCTTTTAGCAAAACATAATTATAAGGTTTCATATATAGCCCAAGTGAGAGATTGTGTACTATTGTTTGTTTGTGTAAGTTCAAATTAATCAATTCGAAAATTATTAATAATCCATTGCTAATTATTGGTAATTTGGTAAATCATATAAAAATATTGACTGAAATATATGCTTCACTAACTGCATTATTTTGATGGCAAATCATTGCCAGAACTCTTATTTATTTCATTTTTCATTTCATTGATGTAATTATAAATGAGTAATTTTCAGTTTCATCCTCTGAGATTTAAGGTGTAATTTTCAGTTTCATCCTCTGAGATTTAAGGTCCCTTCACTTAGATAAAATATATAAGAATATTCTCACTTTGCACCTCTACTATTAGTATAAAGTTTAGTCTATATTTAGTATGTAAGGGCATGTAAGTAATTGCATGCTGAATTGATTAAATATTATAACCATTTTGAATTTTTTCATTTTGGAAACTATACCATGTCTCAAATATTATAGTCCATGTTGGCTAATAACAGAAGCATGCTGATGTACAATGGCTTTTACACTAAAACAAAAACAATGATTTGGGTAATTTTCATCTTGACAAATTGAAAACGCAAATTCAATTCACCATTACAACTTTTAAGGAATACATGGAGAAAAATTGTTGCTATGACCAACAAGATGTCGAGGAAGTAATCAAAATCAACCACGATAGGAACCGATGTAAGAGTTCTAACTATTTGGACGGTTGTCAATGAATACCGACGACGACCAAGAACCCACCCACTCACAATGGATCTGGTTGCAAGGTAACTGAAGCTTCCTTTTCTTTTGTATTTTTCCCTTTTAATGGTATTGAGATGAGCTAAAAGTGAAGCTAAGGTTGTATCATACTTCTGATGTGAGTTTGTAGAGCTGATGCATATGCTTCTTTTCTTCAAATCATAAAATGCATGACAATAATTATTGTTTTAGTTGGCTATTTGGTTGGATAATGATTTTGGAGGCTGACTCCTACTAAAATTAAGAACTTTGCATGACTATGTTGAGATTGGTTATATAATTTGTTCTTTAAATTATGAATATTCATGACATAAACAGCTATTTGGTTAGTAATATCTTATTGAAGAAGGATATTAAGGCAAGATTTAGATCAATAATATAGAAATTGCATAGGTTTATTTAAACTTATAAAGTGTGCACCCGATGTTCTAATTTTGTGAGTAATTGCTTAGTGTACAAATTGCTGAGTGTGATAATCTTGGTCTATGGATGGAAATGTGAGTTTGAGCTTTGTTTATAAACTTAATGAAGTGAAACTAATGCTAAAGTTATCTTCGAAAATTATTTTTGCACTGATTTTAAAGATCTCAACTCTGTTGTTGAATGTCTGACTTCATTCAAGTTTTGTTTATGAATGGTGCTTAAGTTGTTAAGTTGACTAAGTACTCAATACTATAAAGGGTATGTTCACTGTTTAGTCTAGAGTTGTATAGATTTGTTTTAGCTTATAAATTATGCAGTTAATGTTCTGTTTTTCTAACTAATCAGTAAGTAAAGTGCTGAGCAAAATACTAACTAAACAACCCAAGAGGTGGGTGAATTGAAATTTTAAAATTATAGCTAAATTAATACTTGATACACTTACACTTCAATTAACTCAACTAAAATCAAAACGATAAAGCTTGAGTGCAGTAAAAGATAAAAAGTAAGTAATAGAGAGATACAAACACGTGATTTTTATATAATTTGGCCAACCATGCCTACGTCACTCCTTTAAGTTCACCGAGCTTGAGGATTTCACTAAGCGTGACTCTAAGGCTTCAACAACGCTTACAATTGACTTCCAAGGTATCAATGGACCTTTACAATAAGTGATTATTCTCAATCTCTTAACCCAAGTATTTCCAACAATTAAAATCACTCTACTTTGATTTTACAATGAAGATTACAAAAGATTTCACTCACACAATGTATTTGATTACAAAATAAATGTTCAATGTGTGAACAAGAAAGATTACAAGACTTTAAGCCTTAATTGCTCTTGAATACTCAATGATAATTATAGTTGTCCAATTTTGATTTGGATTTGAATGAAGCTTTTTATATTTAGAGAAGAAAACTAGTTGTTTTCACTTTTTAGTGATAACTGGCTTCTCGTCTATACTAATCGACTTACTTCTTAAAGTTATCATTAGAGTCAAAATTTGAATTCTGTAAAACCGACTTACCGCTTATCACTATTCGGTTAGCCATTTGTCAAAACCAATTAGCTGATTCTTGAAATTTGGTTAGCCGTTTTCATTCTATAGAGCTACTACCTTGAAACCGGTTTTCCGTTTTCTGAATCTGGCTAGCCGCTTGCTATAGTATCACTATAGTATTGCTAAAGTGAAAAGTTTCTACAATTACAATTTTGGCCCAGACTTTTGAAAACTGTATTATAGCCTAAATATTTTATAAAATTATTCAAAAAGATTAATTTTCAGGATTTTAAAATTTTTAAAAATTTTCAATTTAGTCCATAAATTTGAAAAAAATTAATTTAATAAAATTAGGTTTCCTTTAAAATAAAAACTCTATACAATGAAAATAGTAATTTAAAATATTTATTTAGAACATGTGGTTTGTTATCATTAAAGTCAATTATATACCCATATAAACTAACACTGAACTTAATAGTATTGTTTTGTTGCTAGGATTTAGAGATTGAGCTTTATTTATATATACTAAATTAAGTAAAACTAGTGCGTACATTGTCTCTATCTCTGTGTCTCTGCTCAAGCTGCCTACAGCCATACTCCTCTGATTCGTGCCAACTCTAATCCTCTTGTCCTGCATAGGTGAGCATAACTGCTGCATGCTTAAATGAAGAATATTTTATCTTTTGATCTCAATTTGGGCTACCGCTTCTTTCCTAAGCACTGCAAAAGATGCCCAAACAGAAGAAAAAAGAGTAAAGCAAAACCCAACAAGTAAATCTGTCATCTTGACTTTATATTAGGCCGATAACATGCATGAGGTAAATTTATTCAAAATTTTAGATAGCTAGCTGGGGATGTTAGAATCCTGGTCTTACCGATATTGCTTGTGGTTAACATCAATTTTATAGAATTAAGTATTTAAAATTGCCGGAAATGGCAATGGCACTTCAAAAGTAGCCGCAGTGACTATTCTCTGAGTTGTCCAGGCCTAGCTTCTTGGTTCTCACTAAGGATAATGATGTTTTTTTGGGTAATACCGAGTAGGTCTCCTCGAGGCCAATCCAGCTCGAGTAAAGGACCTTGAGGTCAGCCCGTCTCGAGCAGAAGACTTGGCCGCTGGCATAAAGACGGCCTTACTAAGAGTCAAAGTTGGTCAAGGTCGAGGACCTCAAGACTGGTCGAGCCCCAAGCTCCTTCTTCTGCTCGAGGTCTTCAAACCCCCAAGCATGACCCATCCCGATCAGCGATGGCACAAAGTAGATGCAGGATTCAGGTACAGACGATTTGAAACAATTTGACCCTTCTCTCCAGCGCATTAACACGACAATCGATGCTTAATCTGTATCCCACACGGTATGGTACCGTGACTGTTACCGATGGCCGACACACACCCCCACAGTGTCATCATTTTGTGTGCACATGCCCGACACTATGATCAGGCCATGGGAACCCAGGCCCACCTGACATCCCGCATTCCCAGGATACGGTACAGTAATCCCGACTGTCAGAGGGGTCCAGACGCCATGAACGCGGGAACGGCTGGCCCCGAAGAGAAAAGGGGCGGGAAAAACTAAAGAATAAGAGGAAACCGGCGTGTAAGTTAGTGGGGGTTCCAAAATTTTCAGCTTCTTCTTCTCTCTCACGGTTCATCCATTTTTGAAGGATTTTCATTTTGATCACTTGGGATTTCTCCGGTCTTTCTAACAAAGAGAGATACAAGAAGAATAACCCGATCACTGACTTGAGTACAGGCCCAAGGAGATCACTGTTCCGGTGAATAAAGGAGAATTGAGGTTCGCAAACATTCCTGCTCAAGCGTTCTGCGAGTAGGAGTTTTGACACTATTCGAGGGCACGCAGAAAACCGCATCAGCATCTTGGCGCCGTCTGTAGGGATCAGTCCAAAAAGCCTGACTTCCCAACACATTCAAGAAACACTAACGCAACGATGAGGGGAAATAGCAGGAGAGGAGTAAGTCCAGAGGAGTCAGTGACTTTAAGGGAGGTGGCCAATGAGGCCCAAAATAGGGAAATCCAGGAGAGGATGGATCGGATGGAGAAACAAATGGAAACACTAACATCCATCTTGCAAGAACTCAGGCAAGGACAGAGGAAAGCAAGCCACGACGTCCCTGAGTCCAGCCGCGGGAACATCCCCACCCGGGAACAGGTGGGGGATGAAGCCCAAAGGCCAAAGACACTGAATGTTGCCGGGAGGGAAAAAACGAACCTAGAGGAAAGGGGATCCCGTCAGCATTTGCAGGACAGGACACCAACCTCCTGCGCGGAGAAATTGGAGAGGGAAGTACGCAGGTTGGCACAAGTTATGGAGAACCTCTGGGGAAACAGGAAAAGCCCAAGTTGGAGGATAATGCTGGACAACGAGTCCCCGCTCTCAGCGGAGATCATGGGCGTCACAATCCCCCGAGATTTCTGATTCCCGGATTTGAGATTCTCGGGGAAGAGTGACCCACTGATGCACAGAGAACGGTTCAACGACATAACCGGAGTACAAGGCTTGACGGCAGCCCAGCGGTGCAGGACCTTCCCACTCACTCTGGAGGGAAGGGCGAGAAAATAGTATCGCAGGCTACCGCGGGGAAGCGTTCTAAGCTTCGAACAAATGTTCAGAGAATTTGCGGAGCAATTCCGGAGCGCAGTGACCCCTGAAGATGACATGATGGAGCTGTCGGAGATAAAACAGAAGGAGGGATAGCCCCTTCGGGAGTTTATCAAGAGGTATCACCGGTCTGTTCTAGAACTTGGGGCATTCAACCATCCTCAGGCGGTGTGGGGGCTAAAAAACAGAATTAGGATGGGGAAGCCATGGTACAATTTATGGAGCCCTTTGATCTGTTCGTATTCTGATTCGTACGAGCATGTGAAGATGGACATGGTTATCGAAGAGGAAAAGGCTGCAAAACTAAGAAGTGAATAGGACAATGGAACGAAGAGGAAGGAAAAAGGAGGTCCTGCTCGAGGAACATCGACTTCTAGGGTGATAAGGGATCGGGTTGCTCGCTATAATCCCTATCAGAGAGCTCCCCAACCGCGAATAGCTCCCGCTCCACCTCGCAGGTCCCTCGGCCGTGACCGTAGGGAATACCGACAACAGAATAGCCACCCATCCCGCAACCAACCACCCAATCGGCCTCTATCGAACTACAACAGAGCTGACCGCTCGTTGCCACCTCCCCCGGGGAACTTCCCACGGGATCAGGCGATACAGGTGGTTGAGCAGGGCCCCGCTTATAGGCAATACACGACATTGAAGGTCTCACTTGAAGAAATATTCCAAGTGGCGGAGGAACGAGGACTGCTAAGCCCCCCTACACCAATGACCAAACCGGCTAGCAGAATAGATAGAGGGCGGTTTTGCCGCTTCCACGGTGACCACGGCCACTCAACGTTACAGTGCCGAAATTTGAAGAACCAGGTGGAGGATTTGGTTAGAAACCGATATTCGGATGAGTTTATTGAGGAGGGCCATCTGGTGGTCGAGCAGCAGCCAGAGGAGGATGGCCGAACCTGCTGCATGGACCTAGAACCACCTGCCGCGAGAGTGATCTCAGGAGGACCCACGATGTCAGGAAATTCATACAGGGCTTGGAAAAACTATTGCAGGTACGCCGCTACTCCCCGGGAGGTCCTGTTCACCGCACCAACTGTAAAAAGGGCTAAAGTACGGCAGGTGCCCATCATGCGAATGGAGGAAGATGAGGAGGGGGTGCTGTACCCCCACGAAAATGCCTTGGTCGTGAAGGAAAATGTCGTTAATATGGAAGTTGATCGAATGTTAGTGGATTCAGGGAACTCGGTGGACATTCTCTTCAAGTCCACACTCGACGACTTGGGGATAACGGATGTGAGCCTCTAGCAGACAAATACTTCCCTGAAAGGGTTCGGGGGAGGAAAGCTGACCCCTCTGGGAATCATCAAGTTAGCTGTGTCTATGGGTTTGAGGCCTTTTGAAAAGAATATGATGTTAGACTTTGTGGTGGTGAATGAAGTCAGCCCCTATCAAGCAATATTGGGGAGACCCTTCATGAGGATCAGCCAATCAGTATTATCCACCCACTACTTAGCCTTGAAGTACCGAGTAAATAGAGCCATAAGAGTCGTCAAGGGTAGTCAGAGGGTCACGAGGAGCTGCTACGCTGTGGCGGCGAAGGAGACTATGCAGGTAACAACATTAGACTCGAGGGAGGAGTCGAAGAGCGGAAGACAGGAGCCCGCTTAAGAATTGAAGGAAATTAGAATAAGACCAGACGACCGCGAGAAGAAAGTCCGAATCGGCTTGAGCATTAGCGGGGAGCTGAAGGAAAATCTAGTCGAGTGCCTGCGAGCACATTCTGATATGTTCGCTTGGACACACGAGGATATGCCCGGGATTGACTCAGAGGTAGCGTGTCATAGGCTGGCAATACGGAAGGACGCTAAGCCAGTGAAGCAGAAGAGGAGGTGCGTCAACCAAGAAAGATACGAGGCCATAAACTGTGAGGTGGAGAAGCTGCTGAAGGCAGGATTCATAAGGGAAGTCTCCTACCCCGAATGGATCTCAAACGTGGTGTTGGTAAAGAAAGCAATTGGGAAATGAAGAATGTGCGTGGACTTCACGGATGTGAATAAAGCTTGTCTGAAAGATAGCTTCCCATTACCGTAAATAGACCAGCTGGTGGATTCCACGGCGGGACACGGACTGCTTAGCTTCATGGAAGCCTTCTCAGGCTATAACCAAATTCCCATCATCGGCTAGACAAAGAATGCACGACCTTCATCACCAACCAAGGCTTGTTTTGCTACAAGGTCATGCCCTTCGACCTGAAAAATGTGAGGGCAACCCACCAGAGACTGGTGAATAAGATCTTCAAGCTACTAATCGGCTGCACAATGGAGGTATACGTGGATGATATGATCACTAAATCAAGGGACGCGGAGGAGCATGTAAAACATTTAGAAGAAACCTTCGCGCTCTTAAGGAAATATCGGATGAAGCACAATCTAGAGAAATGTGCCTTTGGAGTTAGCTCGGGAAAATTCTTAGGCTTCATGGTCAGTCATAGAGGAATCGAAGCCAATCCAGAAAAGATAAGAGCAGTGGTGGAGATGAAGTCCCCGCATACTCTCAAGAAAATTCAAAGCCTAACAGGGAAACTGGCATCCCTCAACAGGTTTATCTCCCGAGCTACAGATAAGTGCTGCATCTTCTTCCAGGAAATGAAAAAAGGGAGAAAGACAAAATGGACACCGGAATACGAGGCGACATTCCAACAGTTGAAGGAATATCTGCTAAAAGCTCCGTTGCTGTCAACACCTTGAGCAAGCGGAGGTTACAGATTTGTATTTAATCGTGTCGCAATGGGCAACGAGCTCGGTTCTAGTAAGGGAAGAGTCAGGGGTGCAGTACCCCATCTATTGCACGAGAAGAGCCTTGTTAGAAGCTGAAACTCGATATCCACCAATGGAAAGATGGGCACTGGCGCTGGTGACAGCAGCCCGAAAGCTAAGACCTTACTTTCAGGCACATTCGGTGATGGTTTTGATGAACCAACTGCTCAGGCAGACTCTGTACAAGCCAGAGACCTCCGGAAGGTTAGTAAAATGGTTGGTAAAGCTCAATGAATTTGACATTAGCTACCAACCCCGAACAGCAATAAAAGCTCAATCCTTAGCTGACTTCGTAGTCGAATGCACAGAAAGGAGTGAGGAGATGGATAGCGAGTACCCACCAGACCCCTCTGTCCCGACCAACGCATGGATGGTCACAGTGGATGGGTCGTGTGGAGATCAGGGAGCAGGAGCAGGAGTTGTGCTTCTTAGTCCTGAAGGGGTAGAGGTGCAATATGCCGTGAAACTGGAGTTTGAGGTCACTAATAACCAGGCCGAGTACTAGGTTGTGATTGCAAGATTGAGGCTCGCCCTGGTAGTGAAGGAAAAAGAGGTAAAGCTTCGAACAGACTCTCAGCTAGTGGCGAATCACCTCAATGAAAGCTTCCAAGCGAAAGGCAAAAAGATGGAGGCCTACCTTCGGAAGGTGAAGCAGCTAACAAAGAACTTTCGAGCAGTCGAGGTAGAGTAGATCGAGAGAGAGAAGAACTTTTGAGCTGACATGATAGCACGAATGGCCACTACATCCGATCTCAAAATACTGAAGTCTATCCCGTTAGAAATCAAGACCTGCTCGAGCATCGACTAGGAAGACGAGGTGATGAGTAATCGTGGAGCAGCACTTGGATGGAACCAATTATTTCTTACCTCAAGGAAGGAGTGTTGCCTGCCTAGAAGCAGGCAAGGAAGCTGAAGTGTAAAGCGGCCAAGTATACACTGGTTGAGGGGGTATTGTACAGGCGAGGATACACTCTCCCACTGTTGCGGTGTTTAGATCAAGAGGAAGCCGATTATGTCCTCCCGGAAATATATGAAGGAATCTATGGGAACCACTCTGGTGAGAGGTCTTTGGCTTTCAAGGCCTTGAGGCAGGGATACTTTTGGCCTCGCATGCATCAGAATGCACAAGAGAAGACCAAAAGCTGCAAGAGTTGCCAAAGCTTTGCCAACTACATGACCCAGCCTCCCGAGAACCTCACAGTGATGAACTCACCTTGGCCATTTGCTCAGTGGGGAATCGACTTAATTGGGCCATTACCAAAGGGGAGAGCATCCGCAACTCACGCCGTGGTGGCAATTGATTATTTCACCAAATGGATTGAAGTGGGAGCCCTGAGTAGTATCATAGAAAGCAAGACCACTGACTTCATTTGGAAAAATGTAATTTGCAGGTATGGGATTCCCCACGCGTTGGTTACGGACAATGGGAGACAATTTGACAACAGCAAGTTCAGAGACTTCTGCAAAAATATGGGAATATAGCTAAAGTTTTGCTCTCCATCACACCCACAGGCCAACGGGCAAGTAGAAGCTGCAAATAAGACTATAAAACGCCTCCTGAAAACCAGACTCGGCAAGTAGAAGGGAGCTTGGGTTGACGAGCTGCCTGGTGTCTTGTGGGCTTACAGAACCACACACAAAATGGCCATAGGGAAAACCCCATTTTCCTTGGCATTTGGGCATGAAGCATTTGTCCCCGCTGAAATAGGTATGGGAACATACTGAACAGAGCACTTCAACGAAAGGCAAAACGACGAGCAGATGTATGCAGGCTTGGACTTGCTGGAAGAGAAAAGGGAAAGAGCCGCTGCAAAGATAGTAGAGTACTAGTAGAGAGTGACCTGCTATTACAACCAGAATGTGCATATCCGCCGATTTCAGGTAGGAGATTGGGTACTTAGAAGAGTCAATCAGAACACGAAGGACCCCAGACAAGGTGTGTAAGGACCGAACTGGGAAGGTCCTTATAGGGTCTCTCAAATAGCCGGTCTGGGAGCGTACAGATTGACCTACCCCAATGGACGAGAGGTCAAAATGCTGTGGAACGCACAACATCTGATGAAGTATTTCCAGTAAGTTCCCTTGTATTACAAGCATTAATATTCAGTTCCTCCCGAAATAATGATGTATAAAGTTTTGAACATGAATAAAAGCAAGAAAAATGCTTCCAATATTAATTCAATATGAGCAAGTCAAAGCTAGTAAGCTCGCAAAGAAAACGCAAAGGCCAGAAGTCTCTAAGCCAAATTTAAGGCGAGATGGTGACAAGCGTGAGCCAATAGCAGGCTCGAGCAGAATAAGCTCGTGAAGAAAACGCAAGGGCCAGAAGTCTCTAAGCCAAATTTAAGGCGAGACGGTGCTGGGCGTGAGCCAATTGCAGGCTCAAGCAAGATAAGATCGTGAAGAAAACGCAATGGCCAGAAGTCTCAAAGCCTAGCTTAAGGTGAGACGATGCCAAGCGTGAGCCAATTGCAGGCTCGAGCAAGATGAGGTCGTGAAGAAAACGCAACGACCAGAGGTTTCAAAGCCTAACTTAAAGCGAGACGTTGCCAAGAGTGAGCCAATAGCCGGCTCAGCAGAATAAGCTCATGAAGAAAACACAAGGGCCAGAAGTCTCTAAACCAAATTTAAGGCGAGACGGTGCCGAGGGTGAGCCAATTGCAGGCTTGAGCAAGAAAACACAATGGGCAGAAGTCTCAAAGCCTAGCTTAAGGCGAGACAGTGCCAAGCATGAGCCAATTGCAGGCTCGAGCAAGATAAGCTCGTGAAGAAAACGCAACGGCCAAAAGTCTCAAAGCCTAGCTTAAGGCGAGATTGTGCCAAGCGTGAGCCAATAGCAGGCTCGAGCAGGATAACCTTACGAAAAAAATGCAAGGGCCAGAAGTCTCAAAGCCTAGCTTAAGACGAGACTGTGCCAAGCGTGAGCCAATAGAAGGCTCTACCAGAATAAGCTCGTGAAGAAAACACAATGGGCAGAAGTCTCAATGCCTAGCTTAAGGTGAGACGGCTCGAGCAGAATAATCTCGTGAAGAAAATGCAAAAGCCAGAAGTCTCTAAGCCAAATTTAAGGCAAGACGGTGCCAAGCGTGAGCCAATTGCAGGCTCGAGCAAGATAGGTTCGTGAAGAAAACGCAAAGGCTAAGCGTAAGCCGAACATTGGCTCGAGCAAACCGAGCTGGTAAGATAAACAGAGGCCTATAAGCCTAACATAAGGCAAGACTCAGTCACGCATAAGTCAATAGAGGACACGAGCAGAAATGACTCGAAGAAGAAAAATAAGGGCCCAACATTTGTTAAAGTTTATTTAGCAAAGGCCTAGAGTAAATCTCACAGGAAAGTGCAAGGCAAAAATATACGTACAAACATAGAGGCAAATTATCCAATACATGTTGTTTATTCATCCATAAAAAAATACAAGTATAAAAAAAAAAAATCAATTGGCTGGAGCATTAGGGCTAGCAGGGGGAGCTGGGTCCTCGGGGGGTGGAGCATCTTCCGTGGCAGTAGCAGCAGCAGGAGCAGGGGAGACCTCAGCAGCAGGGAGAGCAGCCTCTTCAGACTCGGCAGGGGCCTCAGTTGGGGGGACTCTTGACCCTTGATTTGGGGCGTCATGCTCGAGCATGTATGTCACAACGCCAGCCTCGAGCTTGGATATGTCTACTTCGGGATGCTCCTTGCTCAAGACAAACACGAGGTAGTCATAGCTAAAAGTCACCCCGTCATTGTATTCTGTTGTGAGCAGGCCTTCCAAAGGGTCTACCCTTTTCTGAAGGTGAGAAGTCTCTGCCTCCATGGCCTTCTCAAAGGAGAACCTCTGTACGTCCAAGTCCTTCCGAGCATTCAGTAGCTCGTCCTGGACAAGAGACAGCTCCTTCTCGAGCTGGAGGGCTTTGGACTCTAACAGTGCCACCTTCTCCTCAAGAGTAGACATCTCTGTTCGAAGCTTCGCTGCCTCCTCATCCTTTTGCTCAAGACTCTGTTTCAAGTTCTGATTTTCTGCTCTGATCTTCCTCTGAGAATCCAGAGTGTTGGCCTTGAAGGTGGTAGCTACAGCCGCAGCGCGGGAAGAGAGGCGGTAGAATGCGCCAACTAAGTCATCAGCACCAGAAGCCTCTATCCCCTCAAAGAACTTATCCTCCATCTGTTTGGCGAAGTCCTTAA
Source organism: Murraya koenigii (assembly GCA_025617385.1). NCBI lineage: Eukaryota > Viridiplantae > Streptophyta > Magnoliopsida > Sapindales > Rutaceae > Murraya > Murraya koenigii. The sequence continues at coordinate 10,415,021 of CM046819.1, read as the reverse complement.
GGTAAGGATCGGTGATGTCGAGCCGCTCCTACTCTTGCACGCGTCCTAATTGAGGCCGAGCTAAAGTGGCAGTCCTCGGCCTGCAAGGCACACCTTCTATTGCTCGCTCCGTCTCCCGAACAAGGGGTGCAGCTCGAACCAGTGAAATGGGAGTGTCAGTTCGAGGCCTCTTCGCTGGCGCAGAGGAGCTGCTCGAGTGGTCTGAGGTGCTCGCAGGCCTCTTCAGCAAAGAAAGCAAACAACTCATCTCCTCTTGAGGGACTAGGCCAAACTCAACAAGATTCTGGATTGTGAGTAGCTCCCTACATGAGCTCGCATTGTCAAGAGTAGTGTTGACACGTGCTTGAAGTTCTTCCCTAATTCTGTAAGAAGCACTCCAAGATACTGTAACAACAACCAGAACAGAACTGTGAGAAAAGATGCGAGCAGAAAAACTAAAGTAAGAATATATTGAACAGTAGACGACCTGGAGTACAAAAATGACAAGGAGTCTGAGGGACCCCTTCATAGGTAGATGAAGCTTGCCCCTAATCTCCCCTGACAAAGAAAAACTTGCCCTTCCAATTGCCACCAGAAGTGGAGAGATCAGTGATGGGCTTCTTGCCTTTCACACTAGAGGCGAGGTAGTACCAGCCAGCGTCCTTCGGGCTGCTTTTCAGTTGGTAGAGATTCTTTATCTCCTCTACCGAGGGCTCGCCCAGATTGCACCACCTCTACAACACATAAAGACCGGACAAGACCCTCCACACATTCGGGTTCAACTGCCCCGGGGCAAGCGGAGTCTGGACAGAATTCGAACAAAATAAAGCTGAAGAGGCAGCCTAACTCCCCACCTAAAGCACTCCATATGGAGAGTGACATATCCCCAGGGAGGACGGCTGGGCATGTCACCCTTACCGGGCACCCGCAAGACTACACTAGCCGGTATGTGGTAGGTGTCCCTAAGCCGGTCCAGGTCTGGGTGTGAAGTTTCACATCTCATGTGATCAATGGGGAACCACCCACTCTCCGACCTCTGGCTAACCCTTTCCTCCTGTTGTGGCCGAGTCTCTGCCACAACCAACACCCCCTCAGGACTCGAGTCTCTCACGGGAACCATCCTAATGGGTTCAACATCACTCGAAGAGGATGATTCTTCAGACAACATTCTACGGGGTTGTTGAGTGTCTAACATAGTTCCTATGGACACAATCTACCAGATGGGAATCGGAAACCCGAAATAAACGAAGAACATAATAAAAATGAGAAGAGGGAAGAGGTTTATACCTGAGAAAGAGTTGACAGCGGGAAATGGCAGCGACGGCAAGGAAGAAGATGAGAAGCACTTGCAAGCAATTAATTTTGGTTTGACAAAGATGGACAATAGGAAGCACAGTAAAGAAATTGAGGGTTTTTAAAGGGGAAAGCTCGTCTCTTTAGCAGACGGCACACATCTCAAGAGACGCGACTGTTCAAGTAACGTCTCTTCAAAATTCAAACGCACGGCCTGTATCCATCCACGTGTCTCACATTAAATATGAAATGATGGAAGTGGAAGACAGCTCAGACAAGAAGTTTCCAATTGCTTCACTCCAAAGACTAGAAAATGGGGGACTGGCGTTTGGGTAATACCGAATAGGTCTCCTCGAGGCCAATCCAGCTCAAGTAAAGGACCTCAAGGTTAGCCCGTCTCAAGCAGAAGACTTGACTGTTGGGATAAAGACGGCCTTACTAAGAGTCAAAGTTGGTCAAGGTCGAGGACCTCAAGACTGGTCGATCCCCGAGCTCTTTCTTCTGTTCGAGGTCTTCAAACCCCCAAGCATGACCCATCCCGATCAGCGATGGCACAAAGTGGATGCAATATTTAGGCACAGCCGGTTTGAAACAATTTGACCCTTCTCTCCAGCGCATTAACACGACGATCGATGCCTGATCTGTACCCCACGCGGTATGGTGCCGTGACTGTTACCGATGGCTGGCACACGCCCCCACAGTGTCATCATTTCGTGCGCACATGCCTGCACTATGATCAGGCCATTAGAACCCAAGCCCACCTGACATCCCGCATTCCCAGGATGTGGCACAGTAATCCCGGCTGTCAGAGGGGTCCAGACGCCATGAACGCGGGAACAGCTGGCCCTGAAGAGAAAAGGGGCGGGAAAAACTTAAAAATAAGAGGAAACCAAAGTGTAAGTTGGTGGGGGTTTCAAAAATTTTCAGCTTCTTCTTCTCTCTCACGGTTCAGCCATTTTTGAAGGATTTTTGTTTTGATCACTTGGGATTCCTTATGTCTCTCTAACAAATAGGGATACAAGAAGAATAACCCGATCACTGACTTGAGCGTCGGAGGGTTTTCACCGGAAAAGCACCCGGCGACCCCTGACCTTGTTTTTTGTGAGTACAGGCCCGAAGAGATCATTGTTCCGGTGAATAAAGGAGAATTGAGGTTGGCAAACATTCCTGCTCAAGCGTCCTGCGAGTAGGAGTTTTGACACTATTCGAGGGCACGCAGAAAACCGCATCACATCTTCTCTGTGGCTTTATTCACGTCTTAGTTTATTATGTTTTTGCTGGAACACAAGATGCATCTTGGAAATAATGCCATATTTCACCTTGAAGTACTTGATCTTTCTAGAGACTATTCTGATATAATCTATTGCTAGTAAATACTGTGTGACAATAATTGGCAGCATAATAATTGAACTTTATTGGCTTGAAATTTTCCTTTTGTGGGCATGATCTCTCCTCTTTGAGCTTGAATGTTTCTTTTGTTAAAAAAAAAAAAAAAAACTCCTCCCGATCTCATTGATGCTTTATTTAGTGAACTACAAATTCACTAGTTGTAACATAATTTTGGATGAACTGATTTTTTTGCTTTTGAGATGAACCAAATAAGCTCTCTAAGGGTACTCGTGGTGATAAATTTTTGCAGCATTTTTGGTGAAGTTCACGAGTATTTATAAAGGTTTCCTTATTGCAACATTTAGCTGAAGACTAGTTTGGCATCACATTTGTCAGATCAATTTAATTTCATTCTACTTGGTTTTAGTGTAATCAACCTCTCCTAAATGTCGTGTGAAAAGTGTTTTTTCATCTTTGTCGGTAGAATAATTTTGTTCAACTTAGATGTTAAGGCTCTTTATATTTATATCTTTTGAATAAATAAATAGACTTCCCACACTACTCCCCACAATGAATCCAGTACTAAAATTTAAATTCTATATAAATTTTAATATATATAACCTACTTAATTGTTTAAATAAACTACGATCCTCTCCTAGTTTTTTTTTCCTCCTAGTTGTCGTTGTTTTTTAATGATTGGTCAAGTATGTATATTCATTGAAAAAATTTTCTTAATTATCACATAATTGACCAATCATTGAAAAACATGGAGGGTTATGAAGAAAAAAACTATGAGAAAATCCTTGTCATTATCAAATATAACCTCTTTTTTTTTTTTGTCTTAAACTAATTTTAGTAATAACTTTTATTGAGAATTGACCATTTCATTATAATTCGGTTCCAAATTTGTCAATGATCTAGTGCCTAGTACATGTCGAAAATATTTCTTTAATGATGAAAGGGTATTTTAGTCATTTCATCGTCAATTAGACTCAATATTAACTGTAAGGGTGTAAAGTAGATAATCCCTTATACAATTTATCTAAATGAAGGGACTGCAATTCCCAGGGGATAAAACTGAAAATTACCTAATTATAAATAGAATTGCTATTATATTTGTGTTTTGTGCGTCTTCTTCCAATATTCGTTTCAGCGTCATTCTTTTGTTTTCCAAATTCATCCTTAAAAGTGAACATAAACAAATAAAATTGATGTTTTCAAAATATAGTACTTGAACCAAATTCTTTAATATCCAGTTTAAACAGCCTTAAAGATATCCTTGAATCATCTTAAATAAAAGAATAACACTATTAGTTAATTAGTTCAAAAACTAATATTTTCATTTTTTTTAGTTGAAAATATGTAATTATATTATAAATGTCCAATAATTTTACTTTTATATACAGTAAAATCTCGATGAATTAATAACCTTGGAACTATGAAATGTCCATTAATTTAGCGAATATTAATATATTGATAAGTTAATAACTTATTAATTTATAAAGATAATATCACGTTCATAATAGGAATTTTATGAAGTATTAAGATAGTACAATTAAAGACTGCAGTGATTCTATCTTCTGATTTGATCTTAATTATGTGAATCGGTCATTTAATAATTCTTTAGTTAAATTGCATGGCTGATTATATGGTAGTTCATCAAAAAAGACTTTTTTTAAGCAATATGTTAAGTTTTTTTTTTTTTTTTTTGTGAAACCACCAAGATGGTGGGGGGTTAGGCAGGACCCCTACCTGTAATATAAATCATGCAAGAGAAATCACATACAAAAGGCGGGGGACATGAACCATAACCTCTTCAATAAGTGAAAACATACAAACGGTAATATAATAAAACTAGCGTCTGATATACGGAACCGCATGGGCATCCATATGAATAATCCTAGATAAACCTATGGGCAGATGATAAGAATCGATGGCTGGAACGAGAAGTGCAAGCCCAATTGGCCAAAAAGTCAGCTGCAGACATAGCCTCACGATACACATGTCGAACCACAAACGAATGAGAGGACACCAAAGATCGAACTCGACGTAAGGACAAAGCATAATCCCATCGGACAGAACTGTCCGAAAGGATCCATGAAACCATAATAGCCGAGTCAGATTCTACCTCCACAACAGAATAACCCATCTGGACCGCCAGCTCCAAACCCTCACAAACAGCCATAAGCTCCGCATAAAGAATTGGATGATGGCCAAGAAAAGAGCCAAACCCTGCCAAAAACATACCCCTATGATCCCGAAGAACACCCCCTACAGCAGACAACCCAGGATTACCCCTCGAACACCCATCAACAGTCAGCTTGACCGCACCGACCGCACCAAGAGGCAGTCGCGTCCAAACGACAACTCGAATAGGCCGCTAGGGTGAAGCAATCACTCGTAGCCCATCCGCAAGCTGAGAATCCATCACACCCCGCAACTGAGATGGCTTGAAACCAAAAGCAGAGCCAGTAAGCCGAATGTCCGACACCACTCGAAAAATAACCGCATCCATAAAAAATGAGTGAGAATCAAACCTGAATCCATTTCGAGCCTTCCACACATGCCATAGAATGAAGCAAGGTAAAATAACCCGAAGATGAGATCGAGAAGAAGCACATCTCTGCCAATGGTGAAGCAAAGCATGGGGTGATAGAAAGCTGGTCCACCACATCCCTAAACAAATAAAAATACTCCTACACCTGGCTAACCCGAGGGCACTCAAGAAATAAGTGCCGAGAAGTCTCAGCAGCCTTTCCACAGGAGCACCGCGAAACCATACAGAATCCGCGAGCACTCAATGCATCATCGGTGGCTAGAAAACCTCGCAACAACCGCCAAAGAAAGAAGTTTAACCGAGACGGAATATGGCGCTGCCAAATCATAGAAAAAATCTCATCTCATGGCCTGGCGCACCACACTATCTCCCAAGCCGACCGTAAATGAAAAACACCATCAGTAGCAGAATCCTACTGAGTCTCATCAGGCACCCCAATAAAAATCGGAACCAACAAAATCTGCTCAACTACTGACGTGGGTAAGACAGCCAGAAGCTTACTCCTATCCCAAACAGTACCACGCCAATAAAAAGACACCGGTACGGACGAAGCAGCACTAGAATTATAAAAATACAAAAGGATTGATCCCAGCCAACAGTCATATCAGAAACTACAAGCACCAACACGCATCAGCCAACGAATATAAGGCTCAGCAACATCTCGGATGGAGCAAAGACGCCTCCAGAGAGGCGAAGCTGGGTAACGAAAACGTACCATTCTGGGATGATCATTGCTGCAATATTTAGACTTCATGTATAAAGCCCATAAAGAGTGCTGCTCTCGAAATCTCCACCAAAGCTTAAGCTCAAAAGCTTCAGCTAGATCACGAAATGACCTAAAACCTAAGCCGCCCTCCTCCTGAGGAAAGAGCAATCTTGACTCTCCCAACAAATACCAGGCAACCAAGGTAAGAAAAATGGAGTTACTTCTACTGGAACCCCGTAACTGTGTGAATAATAGCACCACGTGAAGTAGAAATCGAACCCCCAACATAAAAGCTGCTTTTCGCCTGGCTAACCAGCTGCCCAGAAATAGCCTTATAATGATGTAGAAAATCAATAAGCCGCGTGAGACTAGCCTTACTCCTATTCCAAAAAAGAACAATATCATCTGCAAAACTCAAATGGGAGATAGGAAGATGACCAGACGAGCAATATCTCAAGGAAGGGTGCGAAGAATACAAGTGATCCAGGCATTTAGATAAAAACTCTGCAGCAATAATCAACAAACAAGGAGATAGCAGATCACCCTGACGAAGACCACCCCGACGAAGACCACACCGAGACTGAAAAAATCCATGGCTGACCCCATTAACCAACACAGAAATCCAAGGTCCATATATTACCCTTCGAATTAAAGAAATCCACTGCTCTGAGAAACCCAAGCACCACAACATCTGAAGGACAAAGGACCATGACATCCAATCATATGCCTTAGTCATATCCAACTTCAGTACCACTTTACTTCCCCGGGTACGACGATTAAGATCGTGAACAAGATCCTGAACCAACAACACATTATCATGAATGCTCCTGCCAGGTACAAAACCACTCTGAGACGGAGAAATGATACGAGGTAGCACTGGTGTCAGTTGCATAACAAGCAATTTAGTTAAAACCTTATTGCTTACGTTACACAAGCTGATTGGCCGAATATCAGCCCAAGAAACTGGAGAGTCCTTCTTAGGAAGAAGAACCAAGAGAGTACTCTGGAATCCCCTAGGCATAGCAAAACCCTGAAAATAATCGTGAACAGCAGCCAATAAGTCACTAGAAATCACCTCCTAGCATGCCTGGTAGAACCTACTGCAAAAGCCATCAGGACTCGGGGCACTGTCAGGGTCAATAAAAAAGACCACCCGCCATAACTCCTCTAAATTAGGCTCCCTACACAGATCCATATCATCCTCAACAGTGACTAGAAAATGAATAAACTCAAAATTCGATAACTGAAACTGACTAGGACCTCCTACCAATAGACCCTAAAAGTAATCAACTGCAGACTCAGCCAAGGCAGTAGGCTCAGTAATCCATGTAGACGATGCATCCTGGATCCGTTGGACATGAAAGAACCGATGCTTCTTCCGAATCATGGCATAGAAGAAACGAGTTTTAGCATCCCCCTCCCTAACTCAACGAACATTCGACTGCTGTCGTAAAAAAATTTCCTCACAAAGTAACGCATGCTGCAGTCATGCTCGAGCCTCAGAGAAAGCCGCACGGTTGTCAGCTGAACCAGATAGATCATACTGACCCTCCCTCCGAGCAACCTCCTTCTCAGCCTCCTTAACCTTATCAAACACATTACCAAACACCTCCTTATTCCAACCTTTTAAGCAAAGCTTCAATCTCAAAAGGTTTTGCTGAAAAGCCCTTATCCCAATGCCAACAACCGGAGCACCCCAAGATTGCCTCACAACATCAATAAACCCAGGATGCTTAAGCCAAGCATGTAAAAATCAAAACCTGGAAGGACCTCCACCAACCAATCTAGCACATGATAATAGCAAGGGAGAATGATCTGAACCAGTGCAATTTAGATGAGAAACTCGAAAGGTAGAAAAGGACCCCGACCATTGGGCATTGCACACAACCCCATCCAATCATTTCCAAGTGCGCCCATTGGTCCAAGTGAAAGGACTCCCTGTAAAACCCATATCATCCAAGCCACAATCCAATAATGCTGCATTAAAATCATCAATGGCATCTTGAGGCTGTGCATGGCCCCCCGAAATCTCAAAAAGAGACTGCACAACGTTAAAATCCCCACCCACCATCCAACGACCATCATGACTATCAACAAACGAAACAAGGCCATCCCACAAATCCTCTCTCACAATCTTAGCACAAATGGCATATACATATTAAACATAGACAAGATCAGGAAAAGAAGAGTGACTAACCCAGCAATGAACCACTTGGCCCATATCCTGCAGAACCTCCACCGAAAAAGTCCTCGACGAGAACACCCACATTTTCCCAGAATGGGAAGAAAACCCATGATCCATCGCAATGCGAACACGAGTGCTCTCCAGTCTCTCAGCACTAAGGAAAGCCTTCAAAATACAAACCAAGGCCAATCTATGCATCCGTATCAATTTTTGCAATCGGCAGACCGTAAGGGCCTTACTTATCCTTCGAATGTTCCAAATAAGAGTATTAATCATTGGGGAGGGGATCGACTCCTTCCCACCACCGAGCCTTGCGGGTCTTACGGCCCGCCACCACAGAAAAACCCTAGGAGGAGCTAGCAACCCTCTGATCAGCTAAACTACTAAACACTGCATCCATAGGTAATGGGGTATGAACATCCTTCGGATCAGTCAAGAATCTCCCGTCGTCCATGTCCCCAGAATCCTCAGAACGACAATTAATATCGGATCGAGAAATACCAAGACATCCCTTCCTGCCAACTGAGATATTCTTCGGAATCTCAGAACTATGGGTGTTGAAACTCACGTGCCTGTCAACAGTATCAACCCTATGAGGCCGCTCCGTGCCCAACACATCACCCACCTCCGCCTGAATACTATCCTCATGACCCCTGTTATCCAAGGGGACATCCTCTGCTATAGTATGGCCCAAAGATGGTCGGTCCCCACTGGCATCTAATCGGCCAATAAAACTAGTAGCAACAGGTCCTAGAGGCCGATTATCCGAAATAACAACATACCGGGTATTAGAATCAACCCGTGGCTGCACATCTGCTGAAAACATAGCCTTTTTACCCTTATCAGGAACAGTATGCTACCCATTATCCTTCGACGGTTGAGGCTTATAAAGACTTGGGTTTGAAACATAACAAGTCTTAGCAGCATGACCCAAGTGCTTACAAGTGGAATAATAAGCAGGAACCTTCTCAAATACAACATCCTGCCAAAAACTAGAATCACCCTCTCCAATCCAAATACGCGGCCATGAAGGCCGCGAGACATCATATTTAACCAGAACCCTAGCAACCGATGGCCCATTAACCGAAGCCGTTGTGTGATCAACACGCGGAGGAGTACCAATAGCCCCAGCAATAGAAAATAAAGTAAACTTGGAATGAATAAAATGAACTGGTAAATAAGGGAGACTTACCCAAACAGGGACAATAGGAGACTCCGCTGAACAACAAAAGTCTGTACTCCATTTGAAAATACGCATCCCTCGACCATTCACATACTATGTCTGGCGAACCCAAATCCATGAGTAGTCTTCCTCCATCGATAACTTGATCAGCACATGCCGGTTATCAAGCAACAAAATATGGGAATTTCCCTTGAGACCCAGAGAAACAAAAAACTTACGAATAATATCCATGGATGGCCTGCCGAATGAAAATTTTCCAACCAAGGTAAGTTTAAACGGCTCAGCCATAATATGAACTTCCTCCTTAGAGAATATGACAGCCGGCTCACCACAGTGCAACGATATTGGTTCGACCGGAACCAACAGACTAGGAGAACCTGTAGCGGCATCAAGGAAGGATTTTTGTGGTCTTGGGGAGGCGGTGGGGTTGAGAATGGAGGTTAGGTTCACAGCTGTCGTGTATAATGCTGGTTGCTTGGGGTGGGAGGTAGATGCGGCCCGGGTTTGAACACGGGGAGTCGGTTGTGTCTGAGATAAGTCTGCTTGGAATTGTAGCTTTATCACGTCTGCCTGGGGCTATTGAACCGAGCTAGGAAGGGCATGTTGGCTGCGGGAAAGAGGACGTTCAGGCTGGGACAACAACTGCTCGGGGAAAGGACGTTGTATGGGTGGTACATGGGCTAAGTGGCTCGAGTCACGCTGAGTTGACTCAGTGGTGGGCAGCTTCTTCATGGGCTCGGGGCGTGAGTGTTCGGTGGTTGCAGAGGTTGGTGGTGGCTGGCAGCCAAGTTGTCCAGCGTAGGAGGTGGTGTCCGGCACCCGGGAGCCACCATAAGCTGCGGTGATGAGGCCACACACGGTGGCCCGATCGTGTATGTTAACGGTGGCTATCATTGTTTTCATGAATCAAATCAGAACCTGCCGTCCATGGTTCTGGGAGTGGAAGGCAGCCATGAGAAGGGCCGGCAAGCGTGGGGGTCGTTCCTTGGCCAAGGGAGCGGCGGTAAGAGTTTTCTGCGGCTGTCGCAGGTCTACATGGGTTCGTTGTAGAACCTACATGGGTGGCCTTCAAAGCATCGGGGGTTGGTTCAGAAACGACCGGCGGTCGAGGTGTCGACGGCAACGGTCAACATGGCTTGGCGCATTTCGTATGCTGTGGTTTGGCTCGTTGGGGCTTGCTGCCTAGAACGGTGGTCACGGTAGGGCAAGGCAGTGAGTTGGGGAGTGTCCGGCAGTGGCTGGGTACCACCACCGGCGGCCGGTGGGGTCATCTCGGCAGTCAAGGCAAGCAAGCAAGGGTGCGGCTAGTTGGGAGAGTTTTCGGGAAGGCAATATGTTAAGTTAATCTCTCTAATATTTATTTTAACATAACATATAAAATACAATAATGACTTGTCATCTGAAATGTGTAAAGAAAGTAATAATTATCAATAAAATGCGTAAAACATTACACTAGTACAACAAAAAAATCATAAACATATCATATGTATTTTAATTTTTTTGTTTATGTGATTAGTTGGGTAATATTAAAAAAAGACTTTATTGAAAATTTATTTAATAAATTATCAAATAATTAATTTACCACGTTAGTCCTTAATTAGGATAGATAAAAGCTACTATCCAATCAGATTTTTAATTTATTGAATATTAATTTAAAGAGGTTACATTGTTAAATATATTTTAACCACTTGCTATTAGTGTTTGGAGAATGGCAAGAAAGCCCGCTCGAGGGCAAACTAGCTAGAACAGAAAACTTAACTACTAGCACGAAAACACCCCTGCTCAATGTCAAAGCTAGTCGGGATCAAGTGTTCTAAGCTAGTCAAGCTCGGATATTCACATCCTGCTCGAGCAAGGTCAATAAGAGCAAGGATGTCCACAACCATCGATCGAGCCCTGGTCGTATTATGAGTAGCACCAAGAATAGGAAGACACTAGAGCTCGAGTAGAGCAAACACAAGCATGGCAGCCCCACATCTATAGTTCAAGACGGTGAACGCTTCTCTCTGAGAAAAAGAAAGTAGCAGTCAGACGGTCCCCTCACCCTGACATCTCGTCACGACGATCGATGGCTGACGGGCATCCTCACGCCATAGGGTTTTGTCACTGTTATCGATAACCGTCACACATCTCCACGGTATCATCATTTCATCATGGAACCCATAACCGTCTGACATCCCATACCCCCAAGTTGTGCTACAGTGACCTAAAGCTGTCAGAGAGACACAGGTACAATGAATGCAGGGGATGGCGCCCAAGTAAGGGTGGCGGGAAAAAAGGAGAATAAATATCAGACAAAGGGTGAGGTATAAGGATCTTCTCCTTTCTTTCCTTTTTTAACTTTCTATTTTCCAGTTTTTTTCTGATTAAGAGAGAATTTCAAAGAATCAACCCGATTACTAATTTGAACGTCAGAGGGTTTTCACTGGAAAAACATCCGGCAACCTATAATACTTTTTTGTGGATATAGGCCGGAAGACACCACCGCCTCAGTGAACGGAAAAATGTGGGAACCAGCTGGGAATCCTACTCGAGCAACTAGCGACCATATGACAATACCACTATTTGGGAGTGACCAGAAAATCGCATTAACATTTTGGCGCCATCTGTGGGGATCGGTTTAAAAAGTCAGAATTTATAGCATACTCTGGAAACGACGTGACAATGAGAGAAGCAGCTGAAGAGGAGTAAGCCCCAAAGAATCGGTGACTTTGAAAGAGGCGGCTAATGAGGCCCGAGATAGAGAGATACAAGAAAGGATGGACCGGATGGAAAAGCAGATGGAGACACTGACGTCCATCCTACAAGAACTCAGGGATGGACAGAAGAGAGCAAGCAATGACGTCCTCGAATCTAGTCTTAGAAACGTAGGAGATGGAGCCCGAAGGCAAAAAGTAAAAAACACAGCCAGAAGGGAGGAGACAAACCCGGAGGAGAGAGAGTCAAGACAGCACTTACAGGACACAGCACCAGAGCATGCGACAGTTGCACCGAGGAATCCTTCTAGTGCAGAGGAGCTGGAGGGGGAGGTATACAGGTTGGCTCAGGTCGTTGATGATCTCTAGGGAAATGGGAAAGCTCCAAGTTGGAGGATCATGTTAAACAAGAGTCCCCACTTTCAGCAGAAATCATGAGTGTCATAATCCCTAGGGATTTCAATTTTTCCGACTTGAAGTTTTCAGGAAAGAGTGACCCGCTAGTGCACATCGAGCGTTTCAATAACATGACTGGAGTACAGGGCTTGACAGTAGCCCAAAGATGTAGGGCCTTTCCACTTACCTTGGAAGGGCGAGCGAGGGAATGGTACTGTAAGTTACTGTGGGGTAGCATTCAGAGCTTCGAGCAGATGTGTACAAAGTTTGCGGAGCAGTTACGGGGGGCAGTAGCTCCCGAAGATGACATGATAGAGTTAGTTGAGATCAAACAGATGGAGGGGGAGTCCCTCTGAGAGTTCATCAAGAGGTACCACCGGGCAGTCTTAGATCTCAGAGCATTCAATCACCCCCAGGCGTTGAGAGGGTTGAAGGAGAGGGTGAGGATGGGAAGGCCCTGGTAAAACTTGCAAAGTCCTTCGATCCGCTCATACTATAATGCATACGAGCAAATGAAGATGGATATCGTGATTGAGGAGGAAAAAGCCGCAAAGCTAAGGAGCGAGCAGAGCAGCGGAACAAAGCATAGGGAGAAAGGGGGGCCTGCTCAGGGTTTGTCAACTTTCCGAGGGATAAGGAACCGGATTGCTCCCTACAACCCTTACCAGAGGGCCCCCCAACCACGAGTGGGTCACGCTCCACTCTGCAAGTCTTCAAGCATGGACCAGAGGGATTATCGTCAATTTAGTGGCAACCCACCTCGTAATCCCCCTAAGAATCGGCCCATGCAAAGCAACAATAGAGTCGACCGTCTACTGCCTCCACACGTGGGAAACTTTTCCAGGGATAGGACCATGCAGATGATTGACCAAACTCTTACCTACAGGCAGTATACTCTTTTAAAGGTGTCGCTACAGGAGATGTTCCGTGTAGAGGAGGAACGAGGTCTGCTATGCTCCCCAACACTAATGTCAAAATCGGCGAATAGAAGGGACAGGAGCAAGTTTTACATATTCCAAAATGATCATGGCCATTCAACATCTCAGTGCCATGATCTAAAGAACTTTGTGGAGGATCTAGTAAGAAATTGGTACCTAGATGAATTCATTGATGGAGGACACCCAGTAGTAGAACGACCAGTGGCAGAGGATGACCGGGCTTGTGATATGGACCGAGAATAATCTACTATGAGGGTGATAGCAAGAGGGCCAACAATGGTAGAAGATTCGAACAGAGCCAGAAAAAACTATAGCCGATATGCCTCCGCTAGCCGGAAGTCCTACTCACTATGCCTGCCACAAAGAAAGCCAGAACCGAACAAGTTTCAATCATATGGTCGGAGGAGGACGAGAAGGGGGTCCTATACCCCTACAAGGATGCCCTAGTTATAAAGGTAAATGTTGCGAACAGGGAGCTCAACCAGATTTTATTGGACTCGAGAAGCTCAGTAGACATTCTGTTCAAGTCCACCCTAAATGAGATGGGAATAGCAGATGCAAGACTCTAGCACACAAGCACCTCCTCGAAGCCCTTTGAGAAGAATATGATGCTGGACTTCGTGGTTGTGGATAAGGTCAGCCCTCACCAGGCGATATTAGAAAGGCCTTTCATAAGGATCAATCAATCGATGATGTCCACCCATTACTTAGCAACGAAATATCGCGTGAAAATAGCGGTGGGGGTTATTAAGGGCCAACAGAGGGTTGTGAGAAGCTGCTATGCCATAGCGGCTAAAGAAGTGATGCAGGTGACATCGCTGGACACTAAGAGTAAATCAAAGAAAGGGAGACAAGAGCCCGCTAAGGAGTTGGAGGAAATTTTGATAAGGTCGGACGACTAGCAGAAGAAGGTTAAAATCAGTTTTGACATGAACGAGATTGCTTGCGAGCGCATTCTGATGTGTTCGTTTGGTTGATGATGACATGCCAGCGATTGACCAGAAGGTGGCAGGCCACAAGCTGGCAGTAAGGAGAGATACGAAGCCAGTAAAGTAGAGGAGGAGGTATGTCAACCAAGAAAAATATGACAACATGAACAGTAAAGTGGAGAAGCTGTTAAAGGCGGAATTCATAAGGGAAGTTAATTATTCCAAATGGATCTAGAATGTGGTATTGGTGAAGAAGGCAAATGGAAAATAGAGGATGTGTGTAGATTTCACAGACTTGAACAAAGCTTGTTCTAAGGACAGTTTCCCATTGCCGAAGATAGACCAGCTGGTTGACTCCATGGCCAGACACTGTCTGCTTAGGTTCATGGACGCATTTTTCGGTTACAACTAAATCCCCATGTATGGGCCGAACGAGGAATGCACGGCCTTTATCACCAATCAAGGTCTGTTCTGCTATAAGGTCATGCCCTTTGGCTTAAAGAATGCGGGAGCAGCATATCAGGGGTTGGTGAACAAGATCTTTAAACCTCTGATCGGCCGCACAATAGAAGTTTATGTGGACGACATGATCACCAAGTCCAAGGATGCAGAAGAATATGTCAAGCATCTACAAGAGACCTTCGCGCTCTTGAAGGAGTACAAAATGAAGCTTAACCTAGAGAAGTGTCCATTTGGAGTGAGTTCCGGGAAGTTCTTGGGTTTCATGGTTAGTAACAGAGGAATTGAGGCCAACCCAAAAAAGATAAGTGCTGTAGCAGAAATAAAGTCCTCACGCACTCTTAAGGAGATACAAAGTCTTATGGGTAAGCTGGCAGCCCTGAACAGGTTCATCTCCCGAGCAACGGATAACTGCTATGTCTTCTTTCAAGAGATGAGAAAGGAGAGGATACGACATTTCAGTAATTGAAGGATTACTTGTTAAAGGCCCCGCTACTGTCAACACCGCGAGCAGGAAAAGTCCTCTACCTATACTTGGTTGTGTCGCAGTGGGCAACGAGCTCGGTCTTAATAAGGGAAGAGTCAGGGATACAACACCCCGTGTAATACACAAGCAAAGCCTTCTTGAAAGCTGAAACTTAGTATCCACAGGTAGAGAAATGGGCGCTCACATTGGTAACAACAACTCGGAAGTTGAGGCCTTATTTCCAAGCACACTCAATAGTAGTCTTGACGAACCAGCCACTTAAACAAATCTTGCACAAACCAGAGACCTCGGTTCAGTTGGTAAAGTGGTCAATAAAGCTTAGCGAGTTTGACATCAGTTACCAGTCCCAGACAACAATTAAAGCACAAGCTCTAGCAGACTTTGTGGCTGAATGCATAGAATCAGATGAAGGCATAGACAATGAGCGAGCTGTGGGAGAGCATATTTCAGGAAAGGTTTGGACAGTCACAGTGGATGGATCATGTGAGGATCAAGGAGCAGATGCAGGAGTAGTTCTGCATAGCCCTGAAAAAGTGGAAATATGTCATGAAGCTCGAGTTTAAAGCCATTAATAACCAGGCTGAGTACGAGGTCGTTATTGTATGATACAAACTTGCGTTAGTGGTAAAAGCGGAGGAGGTGAAAGTTCGAACATATTCCCAGTTAATGGCAAACCACCTCAACGAAAACTTCTAAGTGAAAGGCGAGAAGATGGAGGCCTACCTTCGAAAGGTAAGGCAATTAGTTAGGAAGTTTCGAGCAATAGAAGTGGAATAGATTTCTAGGGCAAACTTTCAAGCAGATATGATAGCATAGATGGCCGCTATATCAGACCCCAAAATGCCCAAGTAAATTCCTGTAGAGATTAGGACCAGCTCGAGCAAGAAGATGATGTGATGAATGTGACCTCGAATAGCACCTGGATGGACCAAATTGTCTCATACCTTAAGGAAGGGACAGTACCTGCCGACAAGAAGCAAGCAAGAAAGTTAAGGTGCCAAGCAGCGAGGTATACACTGATCGACTAGGTGTTGTACAGACAAGGATACACTCTGCCGTTATTATATTGCTTGGACGAGGAAAAAGCTGACTACGTGCTCAGGGAAGTGCACGAGGGGATTTGTGGAAACCACTCTGATGCATGGTCTTTAGCTTTTAAAGTCTTGAGGCAAGGATACTTCTGGCCCAGAATGCACCAAGACGCATAAGAAAAGACTAGAAACTGCAAGAGTTGTCAGAGCTTCACCAATTTCATAGCCCAACCACCAGAGAACCTTACTGTGATGAACTCACCGTGGCCGTTTGCCCAATGGGGAATTGATCTGATTGGACCGTTGCTAAAGGGAAGAGCATCCGGAACACATGTTGTGGTTGCGATTGATTATTTTACTAAATGGGTTGAAGCAGAAGCCTTAAGCAACATTATAAAAAATAAAACTACTAACTTTATCTGGAGAAATATGATTTGCAGGTACGGAATCCCCCACACACTAGTTACGGATAATGGGAGGCAATTTGACAACAAGTTCAGAGACTTCTGCGCGAACATGGGAATAGAGTTGAAGTTCTGGCCGCCATCACATCCACAAGCAAATGGGCAAGTGAAGATTGGGAACAAAACTATAAAACGCCTTTTGAAAACCAGACTGGGAGAGTAGAAAAGAGCATGGGTGGACGAGCTGTCTGACACGTTATTGGTTTATAGGACCACACACAAGACAGCTACGGGGAAGACATCATTTGCTCTAGAATTTGGGCACGAAGCAGTAATCCCGACAGAGATAGGGGTAGGCACGCATCGGATAAAATATTTCAATGAGGAGCAGAACAATGAGCAGATTTGTGCAATTTAGATCTGCTGGAGGAAAGAAGGGAGAGGTCAAAAATGAAGGTGGCAGAATATCAATAGAGGGTGGCTCGCTACTAGAATTAGAATGTACACATCCGTCGATTTAAGGTGGAAGACTGGGTACTTAAAAGAGTGAACTAAAGCACTAAAGATCCCAGGCAAGGTGTGTTGGGCTCAAATTAGGAAGGTCCTTACAGGGTCTCACAGGTGGCCGGTCCGGGGGGCATATAAGCTATCTTATCCGAATGGACGGGAAGTTAAAAGGTCATGGAATGCAAAACATCTGATAAAGTATTTTCAGAGCACTAAAGATCCCAAGCAAGGGGTATTGGGCCCAAACTGGGAAGGTCCTTATAAGGTCTCACAAGTCTGGGGCATATAGGCTATCTTATCCGGATGGACGGGAAGTTAAAAGGCCTTGGAATGCAAAACATCTAATAAAGTATTTTCAGTAAGTTCCCTTGTATTACAAGCATCGATATTCAGTTTCCTTCAAAATAGAAGTGTGTAAAATCTTGTTCATGAATAAAAACAAGAAAAAACGCTTCCAAAATTAATCCAATTCGAGCAAATCAAAGCTTGTGAAAATAAATAAAAACTAAAGGCCATAAGTCTCAAAGCCTAACTTAAGGCGAGACAAATAGCCAAGCACAGCCAGGAGGGGCTTGATTAGGATAAGTTTACCAAAAAGGGAATATGGCCAGACATCTCAAAGCCTGTTTATGTTAAAGCAATACAACCAAAATGCATAAAGGGTAACTCGAGTCATTCACATCTTGGCAGACAAGCAAAACGAATAAAGTAAGCCATAGTCCTGAAATTCTGATAAGAGCAAAGGAAAAGCTCAAAGCCTATGGGGAACTCATCTTACAGAAAATTTAGAACAGATTAAAAGTACGAAGATAAAAGTGGGAAATATGCTCTCTTTATTTCATTTAGTTCAAATTATCGAAGCTTACAAGTACAAAAAAAAAAATCAATCAAAACCAGTCAAGGAGTTGGGGCAAATGGGCTAGCAACTGGATCGGGGGCTTGAGACGAGGAAGTAACCTGAGGATCCTTCTCGATAGTGGGAGCAACTTGAGCCTCCTTGGTTAGAGGAGCATCCTCTTCAGGCCTCACAGCAGCAACTTCAACATGCGAAGGTAGATCCCTTGGTTTCTGGCTTCTAGCATCCTGCTTGTTCATGTAGACATCCATGCCCGCCTCGAGCTTGGACATGTCTAGCTCGAGGTATTCTTTGCCCAAGATAGACATGATGCATTCATAGCAGAATGTCAGCCCCTTGTTATACTCTTCTGTGAGCTGGTTCTCCAGGGAGTCCACCTTGCTCTGAAGGCGAGAAGTCTCGACCTCCATGGTCCTCTTAAAGAAAAATCTCTGGACGTCAAGATCTTTCATGGCACTTACAAGCTCGTCCCTGACCATGGACAGCTCCTTCTCGAGCTGGAACGCCTTTAACTCCGTCATGGCAGCTCTCTCCTCAAAGGTGGAGATTTCAGCACGGAGCTTTGCTGATTCCTCCTCTCCCTGCTCTAGCTTTTTCTTTAAGCTCTGGTTTTCAGCTCTGATCTTTCTCTCGAAATTCAAAGCTTTTGTCTTAAAGGCAGTAGAGGTAGCAACAGCTTGACATGTAGAGCACTGAAAGGCATTGGCCAACTCATTGAGGCTGGAGGACTCCAATTCATCCACAAAGCTTTCCCCTACGTGCTTCGTGAACTCCTTGACGTAGGGATCGGCAAAGTTGGTCTGCTCCTTAAAGCGTGTTGATCGGGACCTGTCCGGAACAGTAGTGCCAGGCCCTCTCAGAAGAGCTTCTCTAACCGCTCTCTCTCTTTCAGGAGAAGGAGGAAGAACCATGACTGGTGAAGTCGTAAGGTCAACTCTAGACCTTTTAAGTGGAGTAGAGGAGCTGCTCGGGCTCTAGATAGTGCTAGAGTGCTTCTTCAATCGAGCAAGTATATTGCTCATATCTTATTCTTTGGGTACTAAACCGAACTCGACAATATTTTGTTGAGTCTACAATTCTTTGCACGAGCTCGCGTTGTCCAAGGCAGTGTCTATATGCAACTTCAGCACCTACTCGACCCGATGTGATACACTCCAAGAGACTGCAGAAGACCAAAATGACAATAAGAAAAGGTAAGCAAAAAAACCAAAGCAGAAGACATAATGAGCAGCAGATGACCTAGAGTGCAAAAGCGAGAAGGAATTTAGGGAATCTCTTCGGTGGCAGAGGATGCTCGCCCCCAAATCTCTCCGGCAAAAAAGAATTTACTCTTTCAATTGCCACTAGAGGTAGAAAGGTTGGTAATGGGTTTTTTGCCCTTGGAGCTGAAGGTAAAGTAATACCAGCTTGCATCATTTGGGCTGTTTTTCAGCTGGTAGAGGTGCTTTATTTCATCTACCACTGGCTCACCCAAATTACACCAATTCCACAGGACGTACAACCCAGATAAGATCCTCCAGTCATTTGGAGTCAGTTGTCCCGGTGCTAACTGCAACTGGGAGAGGACTCGGGCAAAATAAGACTGTAAGAGTAACCTAACACCATCTAAAACACTTGAGGTAAAGGGTAACATACCCTCGAAGAGGGTGGTTGGGAGTGTTATTCTTGCCAGGAAGACGAAGGTCAACGCTGGCAGGAATACAGTAAGTGGCACTAAGCCTATCTAGATCTTGTTGAGAGGTCTCACACCTCATGTAGTCAATAGCAAATAACTCGGCCTCTAACTTTTGGCCGGTCTTTTGCCTTTTATTTGGCTAGGTTTCCTCTACAACATTGCCCTCAACGACATCGCTGGCAGTATAAGTGACTATTCAGAACTTGGGTCGCTCACTATAACCCCCTTATCGGCCCAGGAGCCACTAGAAGAAGATGATTCTTCAGGGGTCATCCTTTGGGGTCACTGTGTGGCGGACATTTTTCCTAGAGACAACAGTATACCAAATGGGAAATGAAAACCCATAGAACAAAAATGACGAGAACGAGAAAAAGAAGTCAAGGAGTTCATACCTGAAACTGATCTGAAATGGGTAAATAGTGACGACGGCAACTGAGAAGGTAAATTTCACTTAGAGGCGGCAGGCTTCAGTTTTAAGCAATGTGTAGAAATAAGAAAGTGCAAAACAGTGAAATTAGGAAATTATAAAGAGAAAAGTAAGTCACGCTAACAGACGGCACGTTACTCAATGGGAGCGTGATTGTTCATAGAATCGCCTCTTTAAATTTTAAACGAGTGGCATAGATTAACCATCGCGGCTCATATTAAATGTGAAGTGACGGGGGAAACCTGCTCGAACAAGCAATTTCTAGTCTTATCCCATTTCACTTTCAAGACTAAAAACTGGGAGACTGGTGTTTGGGGAATGCCAAGCAAGCCTGCTTGAGGGCAAACCAGCCAGAACAGAAGACCTGATCACTAGCACGAAGACACCCCTATTCGGTGTCAAAGCTGGTCGGGGTCAAGTGTTCTAAGCTTGTCAGGCTCGGATATTTGCATCCTGCTCGAGCAAGGTCACTAAAAGCAGGGATGTCCACAACCATCGAGCGAGCCTTGGTCACATTATGAGCAGCACCAAGAACAGGAAGACACCAGAGCTCGAGCAGAGCAAACACAAGCATGGCAGCCCCACATCTCTAGTTTAGGATGGTTACCGCTTCTCTCTGAAAAGAAGAAAGTAGCCGCCAGACGCCCCCCCACACCCTGACATTTTGTCACAATGATCGATGGCTGACAGGCACCCCCACACCATAGGGTTTTGTCACTGTTACCGATAACCGTCATACACCTCAACGATATCATCATTTCACACACACCTCCACGGTATCATCATTTACACATACCTACACGGTATCATCATTTCATCACGGAACCCATAACCATCTGACATCCTATACCCCTAAGTTGTGCAACAGTGACCCAGAGTTGTCAGAAAGACACAGGTACAATGAATGCAGGGGATGGCGCCCAAGTAAGGGTGGTGGGAAAAAAGGGGAATAAATATCAAACAAAGGGTGAGGTAGAGGGATCTTCTTCTTCCTTTTCTTTTTCAACTTTCTATTTTCTGGTTTTTCTTAGATTAAGAGAGAATTTCAAAGAATCAACCCGATTACTGACTTGAGCATCGAAGGGTTTTCACCGAAAAAACACTCGGCGACCTCTGATACTTTTCTGTAGATACAGGCCGGAAGACACCACCGCCTCAATGAACAGAAAAACGTGGGAACCAGCTGAGAATCCTACTCGAGCAACTAGCGACCAGACGAAAATACCACTATTTGGGAGCAACTAGAAAACCGTATCCACAATTAGCATATTGCAATGAATATCGTCATTGGCATGAATTTTAATGTGGGTAGTTGGTCTAGTTATATGATTCTCGCTTAGGGTGCGAGAGGTTTCGAGTTCAAATTCAATTCTCGGAATGCCCCCAGCTTACTATTTTAACAGCAAGTTTACCCTTTGGATCACAAGCGGGCATTGAAAATCAATTTCATTTTTGCTTTTAAAGGTATTGCATGTCTATCTTGTTTTTAGAAATAACAAATTACATCTCTAGATGAGCTTTAACTAAGTACAAGTTATGGAAATAGTACGGATAAGGTATGTTCACACATAATTTTTTTTTTATAAAATAATTTTTATTGTATTGATAATGAGATCATTATGAATCATCGGATTTACATGTTTTAATATTTACTATTAATTTAATTTGGTGGATAAATAACGAATTACTTAATAATTAATAGATAATATTCAAGTTTATGGACATAATTTTATTTTTTATAATTTGAAAAATATTTTCTAAATCACTAGTAAAATTAAAAATTAATTATGTAAATATACAAATTAAATTAGTTGTGTAAATAACAAATCGGATTATTCAATCTTCAACAACATATATTAATACAGATCCTTTTGTCATTTATAATTGGAACAATATAATATTGTTGAAGAGGAGATAATAATAAGACGATAAATTAAGATTGAGTTGTATTAACATTAAAATAAATATTTTTTAAAAATAAAAATATAGAAGTTTCAATAAACTATACTTGTTTCTTTTTATTGTTTAATCTTTAAAAAACATGGTTAATAGATTTGATAACTAGTAAGTTTAAATTTGAAATAATTGAAATTAAAAAATTATCCTAATTAACATTTTATTTTGTGAATTGTTGACTAAATCTAACAGAACATATTTATGCCACTATTGACATTGTAATTTTTATAGCAGTATCACAGAGTGACCCTTCTTTTACTTCTGTGTTGATCATAAAATAAAATGTTAATTTGATGGATAGATAATAATAATAATATCATCAATGTTTCTCATTCATTTCCATAAATTATATATAAGTTTGGGACAGTTATGCTAGAAGTCGGTTTGGGATAGCTTCACTGTGGCAGCTTAACTATACATTCTTTTACTAGTCTCATGATCATAAAATAAAATTTTAATTTGGTGGACATATACTAAAAATAATATTATGATCGCAAACCTATAATTTAGGAGAGATTTTCTCATAAATTATATATAGTTTTGAGATACTAAGAGTTCGTTTGGACAGCTACGCTGCTGTGGCAGCATAACTATACATTTTTTTTATTTCTCTACTAATCATAAAATAAAGAGTAAAAGTTCGTTTAGTCTTTATATTTTGAAATTAATATCTATTTAGTTCCTGAATTTTTATAAACATCTCATTTAGTCCCTACCATTAAATTATTTACACTACTGTGGTTACTTTTTGTTCATTGGCTTAGTTTTATAATATTACTCTGTACAATAATGTTTCTTTGTTTGGACATTAATAAAAAGAAAAAAATTAAACTACCAATTTGACCCCAAAAAATAAAATGGAAACAAAAAGAATATATGTTAATTTTTGTAGATGCTCACGTATATCCAAAAAAAATAATATATTAACTTTTTAACAAAGTGTTCTATAAAAATTAATATATATCCTTTTTATTTCTGTTTAATTTTTTGTGGTTAAATTAGTAATTTATTTTTTCTTTTTATTAATGTCCAAAAAATAAGTATTATTGTAAGAGGTAATGTTATAAAATCAAGACAAAAGAAACAAAAAGTAATGGCAAGACTCAATTAGGTTTTTTGAGAAATATATTGACTAAATGGAGACTAATCTCAAAATAAGGACTAAACGAATTTTTATCCTAAAATAAAATATTAACTTGATGGACATGTAATAATAATAATATCATCCGTTTTTTTTTTAAAAAAAAAAGATCTGGCAAAATTATATATAGATTTGAGTGAGTTACGTTAAGAATTTATTTGGGCCAGCTGCATTGTGATAGCATAACTACCCTAAACCTATAATTTTGGAGAGATACTCTCCTAAATTGGCAGAGTAGTTACCCAAAAGATTTCAAAATTTTGAATACATGAATTTGAAAACTGCGAGATAATTTGAAGCAAATAACTGCATATCATATTGAACAGAAGTACTTTTAAAGGTGGAAAAGGTTGCAAGTTATGGCAGCAAATAGAGGAGTTACAGAAATCTGCACTTTGCTTGAAATTTTGATTTTCTCATTCATTTCCATAAGCCACAAACCACCGGTCAAATAAATTCGAGTAACAGATACTTAACATATTCATACCTATCGATTTTCCATAAAGCAGTGAGGAAAGATATTACTTGTACAAAATTTTCCCTAAAATTTTCACCTTGTCCTCGCCATTTAGCTAAAAGTGACAAAAATGGGCTGAAACATAAAGTGATATTGTTTCATATAGTCATGTATTAAGGAATTATTTTTTTTAGTATTCCCAATAATTGTATGTATGTCATATCAGTCATTGAGACTTGAGGTACAAGCATTATATCACAATTTTATAAATGTAACAATTTTTATGAGTGGAGTTGTTTGAACTCATTAATTTTCTTTCAACACCTACTTTTTTTAATTATAAAAATAATCAAATTATAACTTATTATTTTAATTCACTAGTTATCAAAATCAAAAATTAGTCTTGATTATACTTTCTCTCTAGACTGTAATAATGATAAAAAAACTAAACTAATTCTATCTAATTCAATTTTTTTATTCTTTCTTGCTAAATCAACTTTCTTTTATTTAAAAGAAACTTTTTCTTTCTCTTAGTTTTCACTATAATGCCTTTAGGTTTACCTATTATCATCATTTAGAGTTTATACTTCCAAGATTTAACTAAAAAAAAAAATTAATAGATTCAAAGTATTACAAAATCTTTTATTTTTTATTTTTACATGATGGGTAATGGTCCTTTCATTTTGTTTAGATTACAATAGGGCTATATTTGTTAAGTTTTGAATAATTTCATTTGTTTAATTTTTAAATAATTTCATTTGTTAAATGCCATATTTACTTCATGTATCATGATAAAATTTGATAAGGGAAGGAGATGAAGGGAGATAGAGTGAGGTCAAATAAGTAATTGAATAAATTATATTTTCATAATAAAATTTTTAATTAAAAAACAGTGAAAAATTTAGTAATTCAAATATCTCTTCTTTTTTATAATATTTTATGAAATGTGAGGACTAATAACCCCTCAAGATTGTTGTACATATATAATAATTGTGATATTCAACTCTCACGTTTTATCTCACTAGGCCCCATTTTCTTTTAAACGCCATTAATTTTTAAAATTACCTTTTTATCTTACTAGAACCCATTGTTTTTAACTATCTACTTTTAATTTTCCTTATGTTTTGTCATATTTATCTCTTTCTTTTTAAATAATTGTATCAACATACTTAGATGCAAGACTATCATCCGTTATTTTATTTTTTAAAAAAATTGATCGTTTATTATGTAAGTGTCTATCAAAAGCTCTTTTACATAAATAAATTTCTAAAGTTCAATATTTTAAAGTAAAAAAGTAATAAAAAAAAATATCAAGCTAAGATTGTGTGGTCTTGCTCTTCAAAATATGTTGTTTCAAAAATAAAATTATTTGACACTTATAACGTGAAGTACAAATAAAAAAGAGAAGATGTTGGGTTATTGAGTTTGATTGAAAAGTAAATATAACACAATTTCTATTATTTATGGTGATTTCAATATTAGAGGGGTTTCATGAGATGAGACACAGGGCAAATAACTAGGGAAATTTACAATAATAACTATAAAAATTTTATAATTTTTAAAAATAACCCTTCAAATTTATTTCTTTCAAACATAGCCAAGAGAAACTAAAATAACTAAAATACTCTTCTCATGAAAATATCAATAAGGTCCAGAAAAATTATGATTATACTAAATGGATAAAATTTACAGAAATTAACAAATTAAATAAACAAATGATAATACATATTAAGAATATAATAGAAGAAATAAAACTTCATAAAATATAAGTATTTGAAATAAAAACTAAGTTAGAAAAGAAATCAACAATTTTAGAAGCACAAAAAGAATTAAAAGAATCAATTAGACATAAAGAAAAAATACAATTTGGAGATGTAGTTAAAGGATCATTTGATGAACGAATAAGAACAACTGTCATGCCAGAAATATTAAGAAGAAAAGAAGAATACCAAAAACAATTAGAAGAAACAATAAAAACATCAAAAGAAAAAACACCAAAAAATAAATCAAAAGAAAAGACAGATATAAAACAAAAAGGAATAAAAATTGATGAACCTAAAGAATTAAGTTCAAGTGATAGTAAATAATGGATAATTTAAAAGAAAAATTTGATAAATTATCTTTAGAAGATTTAGACCTAGAAACACTAGGATTTGATGTAAATATGAATGTAGGAGCACCACCTACTGAACCTAGCATAAAAACTGAAAACCCTGATATAATTTTTACTAATAGAACAAGAGCACAACACCAAATATTAGCATCTAAAAAACCTTATTATAAAATATATCCAGAAGAATATATACCAGAATTTAGAACTGAAAATGAACCCATTAAACCTATGGGAAGTAAATTAGATATAGACTGTAGAAAAGACCCTAGTAAAACATTAACAAGTTGGTCAAATGATATGAAAATGATGTTCTTATTTAATAAAACAAATAGAAATTGGAATACAAATAATATAGAAGAGAAATTTGATATATGAATAGAATTGTTAGTAATGAGTTTTATTGGTAATGTACTAAATTGGTGGGATGGAATAACTGAAGAAACAAAACCTTAATAAGATTAGCAACTAAACAAGAATTTAGAAAAGGAATAAATGAAGGATTAGATAAATTCACAAATTACATAAGAGATGAATTTTTAGGAGAAAATTGGGAAGATTTTAAACAAAGAGAAATAGAAAAAGAAAAACTCTTAGCAAGACAACATTTAATGAATCTTCAGATATGTGATTTATGTAATATAAAAAATTATACTTGTGAATTTCAAAAATATTATTATAAACAATTCTATAGTAATGATGATCAAACAATTTATTATGATATGTATATAAATAAATTACTATCGCCATGGAATACTTACTTTTTAAAAGAATGGAATTCATATAGATTAATAGAATCGGAAAAATTAATACCAAATACCCTAGGATCTAGAATAGAATTTGTCATAAGAAAATTAAAAGATATATGTATAGAAAAATAATTATATAAAAAAGTAAATAATGCAATGATGATTTGCTATGATCAAGTAGATGCACATAATCAATGGAGATATAAACTATATTATAAAAAACATAAAAAATGTAAGTAGGGTATAAAGGTAAATATAAAAATAAAAGGAAATATAAAAAACACTACAGAAAATATTAGAAAAACAAAACATTTAAAAGGAAACCTTATAGAAGATACTATAAAAGAAAGCATAATAAAGAAATTAAAAAAGACCATAGAGAATGTAGATGTTGGAATTGTGGGCAAAAAGGACATATAAGCCCTGAATGTAAGCAGAAAAATGTTAGAATAGCTGAAATAGAATATCAAGAAATAAAACTAAATTTAGAATTATTATCTGATAATGAAACCATAAATTGTTTTAATATTGAAATATATGAAAGTTATAGTGATACAGAATCTATAAGTACAAGTTCTTCAGAAAATTTAGAATCAGATGAACCAGAATCAGAATTCTGAAATAGAAAACATAGAAGAAATAGAACAGCAAGAAAATAGAGATGGATATCAATTAAATGTACAATTAAATCAGAAAAAATTAAAAGAAATTTCAAGAATATCTTTAAATCTAAGAATCCAGATAATACTATTTTAAGAAATATACAACAATTCTTTAAAAAAAAATGTTGTCATTCATGAATATCAAGAACAAGAAAAAGTTATAAATATAACACAAAGTAGATGAAATATTAAATTAAGTTTGTTAAACTCTAGAGGTATAGAAGCTACTTTAAATAAAATTAAAAGTGATAGGATTAGAGACAAAATATCATATGTATACCTAGTTGGAATACAAATATTAGTAAAATCCTTATTTAGGGAAGGAATAAATTCACTTATAACACTTAGTTTACATGATCAAAGATTTATAGACCCTGAATTAGCACATTTAAGAACTATAGAAGGAAATTCATGTTATAAAAAATTTCTATTTACGTGTTATCCTAGATATTGTGTCTATATAAAAAATAAAAATATAAATGATACTCTAAGTTTACATTTTAAACTAAAAAGAAAAAATATAATGAAACCTAAAAATAAAATTATGACATTTTATTACTCTGCTTTATATTCTTTTTGTAATAGTAATTATGGAGAAATATACAGTAATAAACCATACATAGAAATAGGAAAAGAATTTCAAGATTTAGGACAAAGTATAGAAACTATATTACAAATTCCTAATTTACCAATAACATATAATTTAGATATAAAAGATGATAAACCTGAATTAGAAGAAGATATTAGGAACCAAATGATACCAATTCAATTTGATAATAAACAACTTATTAAAGAAATCAAAAATAAAGGAAAAGGAAAACACCCAGATTACAGTATATATAAAGAAATATTAATACCTGATAATACATCTAATGGAAGTTTAGTAATAATGAGAAAATATTTTAATGGAATAGAATTCATAGAAGGACAAAAAATATTAATAGATACAGGATCAAGCCATAATCACTTAAATATACTAAAATATAAAGAATTAACAGAACACATTACAACTAATGAATACAAATATAAAGATTTTAATGGAAATATAAGAATCTGTACAAAAGAAGTAATTGTGCCAACGTATATAAGAAGGCTACTGTTCAGAATACCATGTTTTATAGACTCAGGATTTGCTCAGAATGAAATATATGATATCATATTATGAATGAGTTTCTTAAAACATATAAATTATAATATTACTTCTGAATAAATATATATCAAAATGGATAATGAAACGACAGAATTTTGCCCTAAAATAGCAATGTGAAAAATTAATAAATGAATACTATAAAGTTCCCTTTAGACACTTACATAGAATTAACATTTCCTGAAACTAATATAACTACATGTGCAATAATAGATACAGGAAGTGAAATTACACTAAGTAAACCCTTTTTACTAAAAGAATGGAATAAATTCTCAGGTTCGGGAATAAAACTTATAGGAATAACAAATACTCAAGCACCTTTATTATATTATAAATCACAAGTTCCAATTATTCTTGGAAATAAAATAATATTGTTAAAACATATTATTCAATATAATACTTTAAAACAAGATTTACTCTTAGGAAATGATTTTCTTAGTCAATTCCAAAATTATCAGCAAACTTTATATAATATAAATCTTAAAACATCATGTGGACATATTCTCAGATTGCCTCGCATTTTTAAACCTTACAGAGTTGCAGCTGAGCGTGGTGATTATACTTATAAGATCTTTTTTGATAAACAACAATTACAAAATAATTTGATATCTATAGATGAAATTAAGAAACAATTACAAGAAGTATATCATGAAAACCATTTAGCTTTATAGAACCCTAAAAATCTAAGAGCTAAAATGGAATTAATAGAACCAGTAACTATTAGAGTAAGACCAATGGTATATACCCAAGAAGATATAACAGAATTTAAAATACAGCTAAAAGAATTATTAAATTTAAATTTAATAAGACAAAGCTTTAGTCCCTATCCAGTCTTTATAGTAATGAAACATAGTGAACAAGTTAGAGGAAAAGCTAGAATGATTATAAATTACAAAGAATTAAATAAATATTCTAAATTTGATGGATATTTCTTACCAAAGAAAGAAGTATTAATTAATCTAGTAAAAATAAATACATACTACTTTAAATTTGATTGTAAATCAGGATTTTGACAAATAAAAATGGAAGAAGATAGTATAAAATATACACCTTTAGTACACCTCAAGGACATTATGAATGGTTAGTAATGCCATTTGGATTAAAAAATGCACCACAAATATATCAAAGAAGAATAGATGATTTATTAAGAAATAAAACATATTTAATAGTTTATGTAGACGATATTCTAATAAGGTCAAAAACATATAAAGAACATATTGAACATTTAAAAGATTTTGCACAAACATGTAAAGAAAAAGGAATCGTATTAAGTGAGAAAAAAGCTAAAATATGTCAAAATGAATATAATTTTTAGGAATGATATTGAATAATACATGCATAAAGTTACAATCTCATATAAGCGAAAACATAAAACAGTTTCCTGATAAATTAGAAAACAAAAAACAAATACAAAATTTTTTAGGATGTTTAAACTATGCAGAAGGATTTATAGCCAATTTAGCTAAGAAAAGAAATCCTTTACAAAAATTATTAAAGAAAAATAATCTTCAAGGATGGAAGGAAGAACATACAAACACAGTTAAACAACTAAAAAAAGAATGTAAAAATTTACCTAAACTAAGATTACTAGAACCAACAGATAATTTAATTTTACAAATAGATGCCAGTGACTTATATTGGGCTGCAATATTAAAAACTGACTTAAATAAAATATGTAGATATACAAGTGGAACACTAAATTCAGCAGAACAAAATTATACAAC
Source organism: Murraya koenigii (assembly GCA_025617385.1). NCBI lineage: Eukaryota > Viridiplantae > Streptophyta > Magnoliopsida > Sapindales > Rutaceae > Murraya > Murraya koenigii. The sequence goes on along the minus strand of CM046819.1, from coordinate 10,385,038 downwards.
ACATGAAAAAGAATTATTAGCAATATTAAAGAGGATTAAAAAATTCTCATTATTTTTAATTGCTAAAGAATTTACAGTAGAAACTGATAATACTCAAGTTAAATCATTAATATTTAATAAACTACCAAATGAACCCCAATATAGAAGAATCCATAGATGGCAAGTATTTTTGTCTTTATATACTTTTAAAGTCAATTATATTAAAGGTTCTGACAATTATCTTGCAGATTTTTTATCCAAGAATATAAAATTTACTGAAGAATCATAAACAATGGAGGAAGAAATCTCCAAAGTAAATGTTGAAATAAATCGATTGAAAGCTGATGCTACTGAAGCCCTAGACGTCATAGATTGTCTAAGGGAAATATTTGAAACACATAATGATGGAGTAGACAAGTCGATCTCTTCTGGAACAACCGATCGATGAGACTCCAAATAAATCCAATAAATGCTGGAAGCAGCAGTGGACCCGTTCCACAGGATCCTATCAGTGATCCAATAAATCAGGATTCTCCTAGGGATCCAATAAAGCAGGACCCTATCAGAGGCTCAATAAAACAGGATCCAATCAACGATCCAATAAATACAAATCCAATCAACGATCCAATAGTCAAGAAAAATAAAACCATAACCATCTGTGCAACAGGTGAAGAAAATAAAAGGACTGTCAACATAAATCCCTTTACTTCAGAGGATGATAACCTCCCTTTAAATCCAAAAGAAGAAGATTATAAACAGGTAACCACCTGGATATACTCCATTTGTTCCTATAAAAATACTATCCATAAATCACCAGGGAAATATATCTATCCAAGAATAATAGCAATAAAAGATGCAGATCCAATCCTTGTTGGGAAGATAGCAAGGTATGGATTCCTTGACATAATATACCCTGATATAAAATTAAAGGAGCTAGCCAGTTTTGATGAACTCCTTGTAAAAGAGGTCTCTAAGTTTTCCAAAAAGAGACAAATATATCTTAAATTTTACACCATAAGTCCTGAATATACCAATAACAGAGAATACCAAGTCTTTTACATGATTTTAATAGGCCATGTTACCAGAAACTTTCAGCTTGAAGTGGGAACGGAATATACAGCAGCCCCATAATTCAATAGAGCATGGATAAGAACCAGAAGAGCTCGAGGAATAAAAGCCATCTGGAGCATAGCTAAAGACCTGTATAATAGAAAATACAGGACAATAATAAAATTCAATAATTACATTCTACTGATAGCAGAAGGTGGAGAGTCACTATCAGAAATACTGCTAAAATTTATACACGAGATAACAACCATGAGGTTTTCATCAAGCACAGTCACGTTGCAACAGACATGCAGATTGATAGAGATAAAGTAAGAAAAAGAAGTCTTGTCGCTTGTGTCGGCAGAAATAAATAATGTAATCTTTACTTTATATATTTTGTCATTAGTAATAATGTAACAAAAACTTTTTGACTTTGTAAGGCCACCACATAAAGTTGTCGGCCATCAATTCAGCCCATGTGTATATGTCGAGCTTTAGTTGTGTTTATCCTTTCTCCTACCATACACTTGTAAAGGAGAAAGATAAAGAATCATTATCTTTTCCTCAACCATACACCTGTAAAGAGGAAAAAGATAACAATCAATAATGTATCCTCTATATAAAGAGAAATAAATCAGATGGAGGATATAGCCGATCATAACCGATCAAAGCATTTTTCACACGATCTTTCTTACAATCTCTCAGAATACTCTCAATGCAAAAATAAAAATCTCTTCTCCAATCTCAACACAGAAAAAACATATCATCATAATAAACCAGATACCTCATAAGAAAGAAAGAAGAAACCTATATCTGTTATTGGATACAAAGAAATTCTAACACACCATAGGATACAGTGAAGCCGTGAGACTGTCCAGTTTTCCTGTGTTAGCTGAAGGTGAAGGCGTGTTGAGGGAGTTAAAGACGAGGTCATACAGGCAAAATGTTACTCTGTCGGTGTATAGGAAAATCCTTTTATACAATAAAAGATAGAGGTAATAATTCCAAATTCTTATCTTTTGGTAGTAAAGGTTTATAAAGATGTTAATGTTTAATGGGAAGAGAAGGAGATCTTGGATATATTGCAATAATATGGAAAAATTTCATGAAACCCTATTCAAAGATATGAGAATAACTAAAATAATTTGGATAAATAATAGAACAAAAGTTTCATATAACCATAAAACCTTAGTAATAAAATTTAATTGTGGAATATGGGACTATGAAGCATACATATTTTCCAAAAGAGAATTAGTATCAAAAGAAGCTTTATTAGCAGTAAAAAATATAAGACTACCTAATGAATTGGAAATAAAAATAATAAATCAAGTTGAAATAGATAATTTGCAAAAAGAAATATATATGTTTCAAATAAATCAAGAAATTCCTATATTAGAAACTAATATAGAACAAGAAGGACAAGTGGGAATAAACAATTTTTATTACTAAAGATAAAAGTAATGATATCTAAATATAAACAGCTTTTACCACCAATAAATATTTGTTGAAATCCTTTATAAGCTTATATAAATTCCTCTTGTATTATGTATAAAAAGTTTCTTTGTATTTCTTTTCTTTGTAAATATCTATGAATAATCTCTTGTACAAATCATGTACTCAGTCTTTGAATAATAATAATATATCTTTAGATAAATCTCATTTAGATTAATTTTATTGACTAGATTTTTTTATTAACTAGATTAGTCTTCGGACCCCCCAAGCCAAATGGTATCAGAGCCAATTGTATTAATAAAACCATAAGAAAGATAAGGAATATAAGAATTTGAGAAATCAAGTTTAATAGAACCAATAACTAATATAGTAGATGCGATGCATACTTTAAAAATAGAAGATAAAGATAAAATAAGAAAATTGGTAAAAGAAATAAAAGAAAGTAAGAATAATATAAGAAATATTGAATTAGAATTAATGCAAGATCAAAGAGAAAGATTTAATATAAATACTAACGATGATGAAATAATATTAAATAAAAGAATGAAATTTATAGATGAATTAATTAAATTTTTTATATATTGGTATAAAACAGAAACATTATGAATAATCAAGATCCAGAATTTGAAGCCTGAAATAGGATTAGAATAATATCTCACACCATAAAAAGAATGATTTTTAGTTGGGAAAATAAAGTTAATCTTTATATAGAAAACTTAAATCAAGAAATTATAAGTTTAGAATAAGAAAAAAGAACTTTGATAAATATTGGATAAGAAAATTATGAAGAATTGGAAATTATAGACTTTTATGACCTAGAACAAAAAATATATTTTTATAAAGAAATGATAAAAATATTAGAAAGAATAAGACGAAGATGTAAAAATGATGGAAGAATAATCAATGTATAAAATTATAAAACTCCAAGGACTTTAAAGAAAATTACCATATTAAGAAAAGATAAAATAAATAGTATTTTTGAAATTAACATAAACACAGTATGAGTTTTTTGTCCATACAATCAATATTTGACTAAAGATGATAAAGAAAAACAGAAAGATTAAAAACGAAAATCGATAAAGTTATATGGCTCAAATTGACAATTTCCCAAATAACTACAATCAAATAATAAATCTTGTTTTCGTTATAAAAGTCAAAATTCCTGCAAATGAAGCTCGGCCCGGTCTGGTCAATGTTTAATGAAGCCCCACCTGGGCCGAGCTATTGTACAAGCATGAATTTTTAATTTTTTTAGAAAAATGTTAAATATTTATAATAGTTAAATTTTAGATATAAGTGAATAGAAAATGCAATGAAAATAACTAAATTAATCAAAAAGTAAATAAATTAATTACTTATTTACTCAAGAGTGGTTTTACATATTCTAAAATTTTAACTAAAAAAATTATCTCAAATAATGTGATATTTATCAATTATTGATTAGTGAATATTATTAATTTACTTGGATATTGTAAAAAATTATTAACCTTTCAATAAATGACATATCATTTGAGATTTTAATAATTTTTTTTAGGGAAAAAATTGGTGGGCACTCGTCTCTCAAAAGTGTTTTACTTTTATATAACTCTAGCCTCTTCATATGAACTGCATGAATCCAAACACTTGATGGTGTATTTACTAATCAATAATTTGAATTAGAAAGAAGTAAAATTGAAATAAGCGAAATTGGAATGGGAAATGTGAATTAGCATAAATTTTTCGCTTTAGCTATGTTAATCGAAATCAGAATGAGTTGTATCGTCATTTATGTAATCGAAATGGATTGCTATAAGTTTTTAAACTGATCTTAGTTGATTATTTTCATTATTTGTTATAATAATTATGATAATTATTTTTATTATAGTAATAGCTATTATAATAATTAATCATTATAATTAATACTTATTATTGTTGTTGTTATTGTTCTTCCTGCTGTTATTGTTGTTGTTGTTGCTGCTACTACTACTACTGATAGTAATAACAATTATTATTATTATTATTATAGTAATTACTATTATAATTATTAATCATTATAATTAATACTTATTATTATTGTTGTTGTTGCTGCTGTTATTATTACTACTAAAACTAATAATAATAATAATAATAAGGAATAAAATAAGAATTTTAAAATTTAAGTTTGGATAATATAGTCAGGAAATGAAATTATCATTCTTACCTGCTTTCTGAAAATAAAAACTCCAATAATCATTTCTTATTTTAATAGGTCCTACCACTTTGATTTCTATTCTAGCTCTCATTTAAGCAAATAAACATAATTCATTCTTATTCTCTAATTCTCATTCCCAACAAATAAATACATCATAAGATTTTTTAGTGTAAAGAGTGCTATATTTTTTGGCCACTCTTAACCTTATATTCCCAAACACTACAACAAAAATCACTTTTTAGTAGTATTATGTAGTAGCATTTTCTAACAAAATGCTATAAAACTTTAATTTTCAGTAACACATTTAAAAAAACATGCTACAATTAAACGTTTAAGTTATAATATTTTACTTTTATACAGTCTATATTCCATTAGTAGCATTTTTTAAAATGTCATGTATTATATTAACTAGTGCAGCTATTTTAAAATGCTACCAAAAAAAGCACACCTTCGTAAGACTTGAAAAAGGCTACAAAAAAAGAAAAAAAATAAGTACATAAATATACCACACGCAGGCTCTCTCTTTTCCAAAAATTTTCTATTCTATAATAGGACAATCCAAAGCCTAATCCCCTTCTTTTTTTTTTGGTCTCTCTTTGGATTCCTCCCAAAATCCCTTCTTTTAATCAATATCTTTCTTTTGTTTCTCCGATTTTATAACTTAAATAAATCTCTCAAAATCAATAAGTTCTGATCGGGAAATCTCTTTTGTCTCAGAGCTTATTACTATAAGATCTCTACTCAAAGCTTTCTCATCGATATCTACATGTAAGCTTCAATTTTTTTTACTTAATTTAGTGGATTTAGCGTTTTCAATTTTTAATATAGCATTTCTCATGTTGATTACATTTTTATTTGAGTAATTTCTCACATGTTTTGTTCATTTTTTTTTTCATTTAGGAGAGACTCTGAAAATTCTCATTTGTGGCTTAACAATATGAAATTTTATATATCAATAACATAATAGAAGATTGAGTAAATTCATTTTCGTATATGTTGATTTTTGTTTTGAGATTCTGTAGGGCACATCAATTTCCTTTTTTTTTTTTTGTGGATTTGAATTTAGATCCTTAGAGAACTATATAACATTCATTTTCCTATATGTTGATTTTTGTTTTGAAATTGTGTAGGGCACATCAATTTCCTTTTTTTTTTTGTTTGTGGATTCGAATTTAGATCCTTGGAGAACTATGTAAAATTGTAAATAGATTTTAAATTGATTAAGTTGTTAGGTCTTCCAAATTTTGCCAATTTTTTCCTCTTTTCTGATTTTTGGGCTGGATTCATAGATATTTCTCAAATTATCTCAACTGGCTTGCTAAAGCTTAAGCTATTGAATGTCCATGTGCTTATGTTTATGCCGATTGCATATTGAACTTATGAACTTAGCATTTGGATGATATTATTCAGTACATTTATTGTTAACATTGGCATTTTTTGGACTGGAAAAAAAAAGATTAGATAAAATAATAATTTCTAATGAAGTCCACTACATGTTTGATGGAATGCATTTGAGAAAAACGAATTGCCTTATCTTTTATTTCGTGGTGTATTCTATTGAATCTTTTATTTTTATTTTTATTTTTATTTTTTGTAGGTTGTACCTACATCTTTAATAAAATGACTATCAGAAAAGGTTTTTAAATACTACTTTCATCAGTAGATTGTAATCGTCACATTGTCATTGTAACATGTCCAAAAATTACCTTTTTTTATTTGGCCTCATAACTGCTAGGGCTCAGAATACGCCAACCAACATTCTTACATGTGGTCTTGTTAGAATCTTTAATTAATTCTCTTTTATCTATTCCATAATCCAAGGACTGGATTATGGAAGGGGGAATTTGTTGATTGTTTTCTCATATGTAACCTGCAAGCTAAAAGAATTTATCTTTAATAGTCAGAATTTTCTCATTGAGGTAGGTTTTTATGATTTCACATTATCTGTGGACTTTCCTTTACTAATTTCAGTTTTTCTTTTGTTGGATGTACTGCTGATTTTGTTGCTTCGGCACTTCTCTCGTTGAGTTGACTTTATTTTTTATGTACTTAAGCTCATGAATATCAACTCCTCGGACTAGTTAGAATAATAGTTATTGTTGCATTATTCCAACCAATTGATGCTTAAGTGAGATAAATAAGTAAGACTTATCTTGTTGAATTTAGTATAATCATGTGGTTTTCTTTTTGCTTGGTTTGAATGAAGATTTGAATCAATCTAAATTTTTTTGTTCATGGTATTATTTGAATTTTATTTGCTGAGCTATAAAACTTGATTTTGAATTATCAAATTGATCAATGGACACAAACAAGGTTAGTAATAAGCCTATATTGCTTGGCTATTTGTATTGTGCCCATTAATAGGGACTAGATGCTGAAAGTTCTCATAAGTGGTCTCAAAATTCTAGATAGCCCCAAGTTTTATTCATATGATTAGGATCTATAAATAATTCTTTTAAGTAAAATTGAATGCACTGCTAGTATTGAATATTGATACTCAAAAAGAACTTTTTGCTGCAGAGGGAAATATTTAATTGATGCTAAGGCATAATTAAGTTATCATAATTGCTCGTCGCATTTGTGTAATTTAGAATATGAATTAAATGTTTTTAAATTTATTTCTAAAATTGGCAGCGAATGAATAGAAGATTATAAGATTAGTTGTGTAGATGTAATATGAAGAAAAATATAATGGGTTTCATGTGATTTATTGTAACATTTGATTTTCGTTACCCACTTACTATTACTACTTTTATCCTTTTCTTTTCCACAATGCTATATACTTATTATATCCTCAATGGCCTAGCATTTTTGGATGGTATGTCAAAGTTGATTGGTTTTGATGAATGTTGGCATGATTTGAAGTCAAGTATACTTTAAATTTTTTAATGTACTTATATGGTAAATTTTTGTTAAGAAGCCATTATTTTTTCTTTTTTATTAACAAAATAAAATTCTTATTTTTTTTTTAATTCATAATGTAGGTAATCAAGGATATTGTGCAATAACGTATTGAAGAATGAGGACAAACTGAAGACAATGTATAGTGTTTTTCCAAGGATCACTAGATAGTATAGAAGTATGACACTTGCGTACATATTTTTATAAATGTTTTGTGGTTGAATGTTTATTATATTATTTTGGATGTCTAAATTGTTGATGCTGTTTTTCCGCGTCCCTTCAAATAGTGCCAAAGATTTTCTGCTCGCGGTTAGCTCGAGCTCAAGCAGGACTGTCTTCTAATTCCAGTTCCTCTGTCTTCCCCAGAACGAGAGTCTCCCGGACCTATACTCACAGAAAACAGGGTCAGGGGTCGTTGGGTGTTGTTCCGGCGAAAACCCTCTGACGCTCAAGTCAGTGATCGGGTTGTTCTTTTTTGTATCCCTCTTAGTTAGAGAGACCAGAAGAATGAAATGGGTATTTTTGCCTTCCTTTCTGAATAATCGAATTCCAGAAAAATAAGAGTAGAGAGAAATAAGAATCAGAAGAACCTGTGCCCATTTTCGGAACCCCTGCAATTTACCTGTCCCCTTCCTTTTATTCTCTATTTTTCCCGCCCTTTCTCTCCGAGATCATTCGTTCCCGCGTCAGTGGTGTCTGGGTCCCTCTGACAGCCGGGATTAGCGTAATATTCCCTGAGGATGCGCGGCTGTCTTGTTAACATGGCTCACATGGCCAGATCATCATGTCGGGCGTGCGCGCAAGGAATGATGACACCGTGGGGGCATGTGCCGGCCATCGGCAACAGTACCACCACCATACCATGTGGGCCTTGATCAGACATCGAAAGGTGTGCGGGATTCTGAGAAAACGGGTCGGACTGTCCTGAGCCAGGTCTCGCGTTCCATTTGGTCTATGATTGGCGTGGCCCAGTTGTGCTCGAGGACTTGACTGCAGCGAGCAGAAAGGGGAGCTCGGGTCTTGATTAGCCTTGACTGGGCCTGATGACCTCGAGCAGGCAAGAGAGCTCGGAGCTCAGACGGCTCTGAATTCCTCGACCTTGACCAACTTTGACGTCTAGCGAGACCGTCTTCGTGCCAGTGGTCGGGACTTCTGCTCGAGCTGGGTTGACCTCGGGGTACTTTATCCGAGCTGGAAGGGTCTCGAGGAGACCTGTCCGATATTACCCAAACATAAATATTGTTATTTTATCATCGAATGATGTATAATTTCTTTTTCATCAATAAAATGATTAAAATCAATGGATAAAATTAACAAATTGAACGAAGAGCATTGAAATGCTACAATAGCATGATATAAATTTTTTTTTTGGTAGCATTTGAAATGCTTCAATAGCATTCTACAAAAATTATGTTAGATAATTTAAAGGATTGTATACAATTCGGTAGCGTTTTCTAAATGCTATCACTTCAAACAATTATAGCACTCGCCTGAAGCAACAAAAAGCAAATTGCATTGCAATAATTCCATGCTATGTATACTAATATGGAGCATCTAAAAAATGCTACTAATGTGTAACAATTTTAGTTACATTGGCCGACTTAGCATTGTTGAAAATGCTACCATTCACATTTGGTATCATTTTTCAAATTCTATCATACATTGTTTTTATTGTAGTGAAACTTTCTAATAGATGGGTATCCATAATTTATCCTTGATTTATGTAGATTTACAAATACGATTAATTCTATTTATATCCTTGTTTTATGAATATTCATAATTTATCCTTGATTTATGTAGTTTTTTTCTTTAAGTAAATAGGTCCTTATTGATAATGAAATGACTAAAACTTACTTACTATTGTGTGCTGGTGAATGTTCAATATTAATTATCAAGGTAGTTGGCTCATAAGTCTTGTTGCCTCTTAAATCTTAATGCCTCATGGAGACTCTCAAAGGAATTAGACTTGTCAATTCTTAGCATTAGTAATTTTTTCAAACTAACATTATCCTACTAGAATTGCCAATCAATTGTAAATGTATAATACATATACATATATTTTTCTTCTTAATTATATTGATGAAAGTTCAATTTAATTATAAAACAAATTAATATAAATAAAATCTTATAAAGATAAATCGATTTACTATTGTTTTAATTAGACTTTAGTGGATTCGATTAAAATAAATAAATTTATTTAAACGGGAATATAACTGCCTAGCTAAGCTTGAGGTGTACTCTCCTAAGATAGTAGAAGATGATTGAGCGACATGGGGTGTTTGAGAAGAGGATGAAAATAGCGAAAATGAAGATGAAAACATTGATATTTGAGTTTTATTAACTTGAAAACCAAAGAAATTGAGGTTAGAGGAGTAAGGTCCAAAAGTGTATTCAGATATTTATTGGCCCAAATAGACTCTTATTGCAACTTTGATTTTGGTTGTTGCTAGATTGAGTAGCGGATTTGAACGTGAACAATAATAACACCTATTGTAAATAGTGAAGTGAGAGCTAATTACACAAGTGAATAATCAAGAATCAATAGCTTAGCCTTTAAAATATTTCTCTTGAAAATTTCCTCATTTTTCTCTAATTCTCTCTTCTTCTCCCTTTCTTTCTTTCTCCTCTTTCTCCAATTCTCTTCTATCTTTTTTTCGTCCTTTCAACTTCTAATGAATAGCATATTTGTATTAATATAAAGTTTACCTAATGTATTTCAATTATTTATTTTTTTTAATAAAATTACCTACTACCTTTCATTAAATAATTTTTGAGCAAATAAACTTTCGTTAAATAATATTTTACCTAACATACTTTCATTAAACAATTTATTTGCCTAACATACTTTCATTAAACAATATTCATTTAATATGATCTATGTACAGTTTCAAGCCATCAAAGGTTCCTCGAAGTGGCTTAGCTAGAGGTTCAATGTAAGTTTATCTTCACTTTGGTGCATTCATACCTTCCAAACCATCGCCCACAATGATTTGTTAGCCTATACGGCTATATAATATGATGAATTTGATGATAACAAACCATATGTTTTGGATAAACAAAGAATTGCATCTTATGGTTTGATAAAATAAGAAAATAAGAGTGTTTGAAACAAAAGAATACAATTCTGGTGTTAAGTAGATAACTTGATCAAACAAATGGCAAACCAGAAATCACAAATATGTATTCTGGAAACAAACCGGTTAATCAGATAAGCTAATCGGACAATTGATTTCAACAAGGATGCTTACTAGAATTGAAACGGCTAATTGGTTTTAATAAACAGCAAATTAGTTATCAAGGAGAAATATTCTAGTATACAAACGGCTAACCAGATAATGAGAAGTGGCAAATGAGTTATTCAAAAATTCAAATAATTGACTCTAACGGTAGCTACAAGTGATATAGTAGACAGTATAAATGGTAAGCTGATTATCACCAAAAAGTCAATAATGGTTAGTTTTCAGCTCTAATTATAAAATGACTAATTCAAAATCAAATCAAAGTTGGACAACTACAACTATTAATGAGAATATTACTGCAATCAGAGCTTAAAATTTATGTAATCCTTTTTTTAGTTCATTTATACATTGACCTATTATTTATAATCAAGCACAGTATGTGAGAGGAATACAAAATCAAGTTAAGTGATTGTAAGTGTTAGGATACATTTGAGCTAAGAGATTAGGGATAATCTCTTGTTATAAAGGTTCATTGGCACCTTGGAAGTCAAGTGTTAGTGTTCTTAAAGTCTTGGAGGCACGTTTAGTGAAATTTTTAAACCCGGTGAGCTTAGAGACATGGATATAGGTATGGTTGGCTAAACCATGTAAAAATTGTGTGTTTGTATTTCTCTGTCCTTTACTCGTTTACTCTACTGCACTTTAGTTTTGTTATTTCGAATTTGGTTGATGTGCTTAGTATTATTTTACAATATTTTTAAAATCTCAATTAGCCCTCTTTTTGGGTTGTATAGCTTGTATTTCATCTGGTATCAGGGCAAAGTGATCTTGTCTTTTACTTAACCATCTAGAGCTAAAGATCATAGGCAACCCAAAATAATTTTACATTTAGGAAAGGGTAATCTACCACTAGGCCACTATTCTTTTATAGTAATGACTATCCTTATTGGAAAACTACGATGAGACTATCATAATTTACCTACATGCCTTAGATTACAAAATTTATGAGATCATTAATGATGGACCATTCATGCTTGTTACAAAAATTGAGAAAGGGTAAGATATTCCTAAATCGTCTAGTTAATAGAATAAGGAAGAGAAGAGAAGAGAAAGTTATCTCTAAACTCCAAAGCTATGAATGCTTTATTTTGTACACAGGATAAGAAAGAGCTCCTTAGAGCGTTTAATTGCAAACGTGCACAAGAAATTTGGAATAAACTTAAAGTTATATGTAAAGGGACTAACTAAGTTAAGGAGTTCAAAATTAGTTGATACACTCGACAATATGAATTATACCAAATAGAAAAAATATAAAAGTGTCTCTTCTATGTGCACTAGGTTTACGGATGTTGTGAATACTCTAGGAGCCTTTAGAAATCTTTTCTGAACAGCGAAAATGTTAAGAAAATTATTAGGCCACTTTCTACTAAATAGAGAACTAAGAGAACAACTATTGAAGAAGTAAATGATTTAAATACCTTACCTATTGATGATTTAATTAGTTCCTTTATTTTCTATGAAGAAGATTTGGCAACTGCAAAAGGCAATGACGAGAAGAAGAAGAATAACATTGCAGTTAAACCTTAAAATATAAGAGTGATGAGGAAAGCGAACTAGATGATGAAAAGATAGCAATACTAGGAAGAAGATTCAGAAAATTTTACAAAAAAACTAGTGAACAAAGAAAGTTCAGAGACTACATACATATGGTCAGAATGTCCACTTCTCAACAAGCTCAATAAGAAGGCAATGTTGGCAACATGGGATGATAATTAAGAGGAAATAAGTGACGATTAGGAACACCAAGAAATGTCAAACTTAGCTCTCATGTCATTTAGGGATGAATCATTTAAAGAACTTGATAAGGTAAACAATTTCCCTATTATGATGAGCTATATGATGCTTTTAAGGAATTTCGTGATGATTAGATAAGAATTCGACATTAATTACCAGCCCCGAACAGCCATAAAAGCAAAATCTTTAGCTGACTTCCTGGTCGAGTGCACGGCAAGGGATGAGGAGACGGAGAGCGAGCCCACACCAGGTTCCCAGGCCTCGACCAACACCTGGATAGTCACAGTAGATGGATCCCGTGGAAGTCAGGGAGCAGGAGCGGGAGTTGTGCTCCTAAGTCCGGAAGAGGCGAGAGATGCAATCTGCTGTGAAATTAGAGTTTGAAGTCACCAACAATCGGCCGAGTACTGAGTCTGTAATAGCGGGATCGAAGCTCGCCTCAGTAGTAAAAGCGGAGGAGGTAAAGCTCGAACAGACTCGCGGTTGGTAACGAATCACCTCGACGAGAGCTTTCGAGCAAGGGGAGAAGATGGACGCCTACCTTGGAAGGTGAGGCGGTAATCCAAGTCGTTGAGGTGGAGCAGATCCCGAGGGAAGAATTTTCGAACGAGATATGATAGCTCGCATGGCGGCCGCGATCGGACCCCAAGTTTCCAAAGTCTATCCCTTGGAAATGAAGACCCGCTCGAGCATCGAGCGGGAGGATGAGTGATGAGCCTATCGACGAGCAACACCTGGATGGAGCCGATCATTTCTTACCTCGAGGAAGGGACAGGTCTTGCGTCGATAAGAAGCGAGCAAGGAAGTTGAGGTGCAAAGCGACTAGGTACACTCTCATCGATGGGGTCTTATATAGACCGGGGTACACTCTCCCCTTGTTGCGGTATTTAGACCAAGAGGAGGCCAATTATGTCTTCCGAGAGATACACGAGTGAATCTGTGGAAATCATTCTGGCGCGAGGTCCTTGGCTTTCAAGGCCTTGAGGCAAGGATATTTTTGGCCCCGCATGCATCAAGATGCTCAAGAGAAGACAAGAAGCTGCAAGAGTTGCCAGAGCTTTGCCAACTACCTAACTCAGCCTCCGGAGAACCTTACGGTGATGAGTTCGCCATGGCCGTTTGCTCAATGGGGAATTGATTTGATCGGGCCATTGCCGAAGGGGAAAGCATCCGCCACCCATGCCATAGTCGCGATTGATTATTTCACCAAATGGGTCGAAGTGGGAGCCTTGAGCAGCATCACGGAAGGTAAAACCACTGACTTCATTTGGAAGAATGTGATTTGCAGGTATGGGATTCCTCATGCGTTAGTCACCGATAATGGGAGGCAGTTTGATAATGGCAAGTTCAGAGACTTCTGTCAGAATCTGGGGATAGAGCTGAAGTTTTGCTCTCCCTCACACCCGCAGGCCAATGGGCAAGTAGAGGCCGCGAATAAAACTATAAAACGCCTCCTGAAGACAAGACTGGGTGAGCAAAAAGAAGCCTGGGTAGACGAGCTGCCTGGTGTCTTGTGGGCTTACAGAACCACACACAAAACGGCCATTGGAGAAACCCCATTCTCCTTGGCGTTTGGGCACGAGCGATGGTTCCCATCGAAATAGAAATGGGGACACACCGGACAGAGCACTTCAATGAGGAACAAAACAACGAGCAGATGTGTGCAGGTCTGGACTTGCTGGAAGAGAAGAGAGAAAGGGTCGCTGCTAAGATCTCAGAATATCAACAGAGAGTGGCTCGTTATTACAACCAAAATGTACACATTCGTCGGTTCCAGGTGGGTGATTGGGTGCTGAGGAAGGTCAACCAGAGCACGAAGGACCCAAGGCAAGGTGTGCTAGGACCAAATTGGGAAGGCCCTTATCGAGTCATTCAATTAGCAGGACTAGGATCATACCGGCTAGCTCATCCGGATGGACGAGAAGTCAAGAGGCCATGGAACGCACAACTCTTGATCAAATACTTCCAGTAAGTTTCATTGTATTGTGAAGTGTTAATGTAAGATTCCTACCCAAAATGAGATGTGTAAAAGTATAAATGTATATAAGAATAAAAAAGACATTCATAATGTAAGTTAAAGATGAAGACCAAAAGTACAAGAAGAAGCTTGGGTCAATCGAGTCCGAGCAGAAGAAACTGGGCCAATTGTATCCCGAGCGAAGTTCAGAAGAACTCTTTGGCCAAAGTCCCAAGCCTAAGTCTCGGCGGACGGTGCCAAGCTTAGGTCAGTGCGAGCCCGAGTAGGAGTAACACAAGAAGAAGCTTGGGTCAATTGCAGGCCCGAAAAGGAGTTCGAGAAGAAACTTGGGTCAATTGCAGGCCCGAGCAGAAGTTCAAGAAGAACTCCTTGGCCAAAAGTCCCAAAGCCTAAGTCTTAGGCGGGACGGTGCCAAGCTTGGATCAATTGCAGGCCCGAGCAGGAGTAACACAAGAAAAAGCCTAAGTCAATTGCAGGCCCGAGCAGAAGTTCAAGAAGAACTCCTTGGCCAAAAGTCCCAAAGCCTAAGTCTTAGGCGGGACGGTGCTAAGCTTGGGTCAATTGCAGGCCCGAGCAGGAGTAACACAAGAAGAAGCTCGGGTCAATTGCAGGCCCGAGCAGAAGTTCGAGAAGAAACTCGGGTCAATTGCAGGCCCGAGCAGAAGTTCAAGAAGAACTCCTTGGCCAAAGTCCCAAAGCCTAAGTCTTAGGCGGGACGGTGTCAAGCTTAGGTCAATTGCGAGACCCGGCGGGAGTAACACAGAAGAAGCTCGGGTCAATTGCGAGCCCGAGCAGAAGTTCAAGAAGAACTCCTTGGCCAGAAGTCTCAAAGCCTAAGTCTTAGGCGGGACGGTGCCAAGCTTGGGTCAATTGCAGGCCCGAGCAGAAGTTCAAGAAGAACTCCTTGGCCAAAAGTCCCAAAGCCTAAGTCTTAGGCGGGACGGTGCCAAGCTTGGGTCAATTGCAGGCCCGAGCAGAAGACGCACGGCTGGGATCAACCCACGTGTCCCGCCTTAAATGCGAAATGATTGAAGTGGGAGACAACTGGGAAACGTGAGGAAGCGTAAAATGCCGCTAATTCGGTCCATCATTAATGAGTTTCCAGTCTTATCTCGTTTCACTCAAAAGACTAGAAACTGGGGGACTGGTGTTTGGGTAATATCGGGCAGGTCTTCTCGAGGCCCTTCCATCTCGAATAAAATACCCCGAGGACAGCCTAGCTCGAGCAGAGGTCCCGACCACTGGCACGAAGACAACCTCACTAGACGTCAAAGATGGTCAAGGTCAAGGAATTCAGAGCCGCTCGAGCTCCGAGCTCTTTGCCTGCTCGAGGTCGTCCGCCCCAGTCAAAGCCGGTCAAGGTCGAGGACTGAGCACTTCTTTCCTGCTCGCAGAGATTAAGTCTCCGAGCACAACTGGACAAGATCCGGCCCAGGGCAGCCCGACCCGCTTTCTCCGAATCCTGGCACACCTTTAGATGTCTGATCTGGGCCCCACATAGTATGGTGGTGGTACTATTGCCGATGGCCGGCACATACCCCCACGGTGTCATCATTCCTAGCGCACATGCCCGACATGGTGATCTGGCCACGTGAACCGGGTTAAGGAGACAGCCGCACATCCCCAGGGAATATTACGCCAATCCCGGCTGTCAGAGGGACCCAGACACCACTGACGCGTGAATGGATGCTCTTGGAGAGAAAGAGCGGGAAAAATTGAGTATAAAAGGAAATGAACGGGTACGTTGCGGGGGTTGAAAAAATTCATTGACAAGGGTTACAAAAGCTTATACATGTTCTTCTTATTCGGACTTTCCTTACATTGATCCTCTGAATAACTACATATTCATTCAAAAAGGGAGGGCGAAAAATATCCCTTTCATCTTTCCGGTCTCTCTCACTAAGGAGATACCAAAAGAACAACCTGATTCTTGACTTGAGCGTCGGAGGGTTTCGACGGAACACGCCCAGCTACCCATGACCCTATTTTCTGTGAGTACAGGTCCGGGAGATCTCCGTTCTGGAAAAGACAGTGGAACAGGACGAAGGAGGCAATCCTGCTCGAACTGATCGCGAGCAGAAGGTTCGAGGCACTGTTTGAAGACACGCAGGAAAAACTGCATCAACACCTGTTACTGTTCACTTCATCCACATGCAGCAAAGTGACACTAACTGTTTCGTTTTCGGCTATCAGTTCACCGTGATACAAAAACTTGCCTTTGCCGAAACCCTAATTATTTAATAATCACATTTTTTTTCTACAATACAGCTAGAACATCTAGAGATGTACAGGTCATTGTTTGTTGAAACTCAAAAATGTTTACTATCGCACTTAAGGCAAAAGCCCCACATCCGGCCCTTCCTCCTATGCGAAATGATTAGTTGTCCATTCATAAGGCCTTTCTTTCTCCTTTTTTGGTTTAGTCAGTAGCCTCTTTTTGCATTCTGAGTTTGTTTTTTAGAATTTTCTCCTTTCAACGTTGAATATTGACTGGCCGGGTAGTATCTACTAAACAAATGTGTAATGATCTGAAATAATCCCGTTTGTATTATCATTAGCTACGTTGCATAACTGTTGATGCTGTTTTCTACTCACTCTCATGTAAAACTATGAACTTCTGCTCGCTGGATGCTCGAGTAGGATTCCTCGTTAATCCCCTTCTTCCTCAGTTTACTGGAACAATGGTTTTCTTCGGCCTGCACTCACGAAGAACAAATGTCAGGGATCGCCGGGTATTTTTCCGGCGAAAACTCTCCAACGCTCAAGTCAGTAATCGGGTTGATTCTTTTTTGTATCCCTCTTCGTTTGAGAGACCGGAAAAATAAGGGTGATTTAAGGGTAAAAGTGATAGAGAAAATCCCAAAGATTCCAGAAGAAAAAGAAAAAGAAGAACCCCTTAACCTTGTTCCCCGGTTGATATTTATCCTCCTGGTTTCCCGTCCTCCTTTACCGGGACAATCCACCCTCCGCATTAATGGTGCCTAGGCCCTTTTGACAGTTAGGGTTTCCGCAGTATGCCCTGGGGATGCGGGATGTCAGGCGGGTATGGGTTCCCGTGGCCTAATGATGGTGCAGTGCATGCGTGTATAAAATGATGACACTGTGGGGTGTGCGCCGGCCATCGGTAACAGTGATGAAGCCCTATGGCGTGGGTTGTCTGCCAGGCATCGATCGTCGTGTTGAGTTGTTGGGAGGAGGGGTCACCCTGTTTTAAGCCGGCTCTGCTCGAGTTTTTATTCCCTCTGCGTTTTTGATGATACGACTGGGTCCTGCTCGGAGGTTCGAAGACCTCGAGCAGAAAAAGTGGATCAGGGCTCGACCAGCCTTGGAGCACTTGACCTCAACCAGCTTTGACACCTCGGGAGAACATCTTTGTGCCAGTGGTCAAGTCTTTTGCTCTGGCTGGGTTGACCTCGAAGGGTCTGCTCGATATTAACCAAACAATAACCAAAGTCGGAGAAAGCCATCCAGTTATTTGCGCTACCACGACCAAATGTTTGTTATAGGTATATTCTGAATTTGAGTTCCTCTGTATGCTGTTTTCTTAGTCATATTGTAACATAAGCTTGAAAATAATAATGAAAACTCAACGGCTGATGTTTGGCTTAAGTCTGCTTTCTGATTTGATTTCCTTGTTCTGCAGCTGCTATGGTCTTTTTGCTATTCTTAACTTGGCATGGATAAGATGAGGCCTTTCCGCCTGACACAAACTATGTCAGGGACTACAAAGTCTCTATATTATGAAATCAAATTGACCTTTGCGGATTCGGGCTTGCCACTGCAATGATCGTATTTACCTGGGAATGAAAAGTGTTTCTTATTTAACGTGTTTCTTTTAACTTCTGGAGAATCCTAGCACCCAGCTTTTTGGCTTTTTCGTTTCTTGTATTCCTGTATTTATTTCTTTTGTTATTGGATCCTTCAAATCTGCTTTAGTACAATTTCTAGGGCAAATATCGTTAGTTCATGCTAATGCAATTGTTGCTTTTTTCTTTGATCTGAACAAATGTTGACGATCGTGGTGGGTAAAATTAATAATTCAAAAATAAAAGCAGTAATTTACTAAGGTGGGGTTATTTGTTCAAAAAAATAGTATTGTGATCATTACATCATCTAAAAATTAGTTCACTTTATATAATTTAAAGGTACGATTATGTTTAAGATATTCTACTGTATAGTATTCATTTATAACTATAGAATTAAAATAATAATATATTTTTTATTATTTATTTATTTAATTATATAATTATAAAGAAGTACTTCATGCTAAAATATCTTTGATACAACCATTATCTTTCTTAAAATGTAAAAAAGATTCTCACTAAAATTATTTGAATTAATTATATTTATGTATGTACATTTTTTTAAGGTGGACTAAAATTTTTTTAATAATTATTCATGGTTAAAGTGTTAGAATATTTTTGACTTTGCACTAACATATTCAAGTAAATTAAATTAAAAAACTAAAAAAGCAACAAAAACCTGTTAATCGCCTCCCTGTCTTCCCCTCTCTCTTATTAAAATATTAAAATAAAATTTCTATTTTTCAAAGCCAAAATCAGATAATTTTTTCTATCTTTTTTTATTTAAATATACCTTATTTATCCCTAAATAGAATATATACCATATATATATATATATATATATATATATGCCTTCTGAAGTTGGGAATAATAAAAAATTATCCTTAAAAAATCAATTTACGAAGAAGTCAAGTATGAAATCGAGTAAGTTGAGTAAAAAGTGAAGATAGATGAATAAGTCGAATAATAAGCTAAGTAAGCTTATTAAATAAATCGAATAAGAGTCGATTAATTTTTTAAACAAGTAGAGTAAAAAGGTCGAGTAAGCATTTAAATAAGTTGAGTAAGAATTATGTTATTTTCTAAATAAGTCGAATACTAAGTCGATTAAGTATTTAGTCGAGTAATTTTTAAGAATAAGTCGAGCAATAATCGAGTAATTTTTAATACTAGTTGAATAAATTATTTGAATAAGTCTTAGTAAGAATTGAAATTTTTTTACAGAAATCGAGTATAAAATCGGATAAACCGAATATTTAGTCAAATAAAAAATAAAGTAAGATAATTTAGTAAGTTGAATAACTAAAATTAGATAACCTGAGTATTTTGTGCTTGTTCAATTTTGTGGTTTTGAAAAATCAGTTTAATATTTGGATAATTTTATTAAAAATATTTTTATACTTTCTCTCATTTTTTAAGACATATGTGTGAATATTATAAGTTAGAATATATTTTAGATATTTCAGAGGAATAGAGTATATCCCACAGAATTTCTTTTAAATGTGTTTAGTACATAAGATTATAAAGTATTAAAATATTGTTTATATTCCCATAATCTCATGCCCATATTTAAAAATAAATTTAACTTACATGAGGCCTGTGCTAATGCAACAAACATAACTATGAGTCGTGTTTAGCTAATGTGGCAGTTATCGCATTAGCTTGCCTTTTTTTTTTTTTCTTTTACTTTTCTTTTAATTTTGTTTAATAATAATAATACAACTTTTTAATTTAATCTAATAATTTTATTTTTACATTATAATTATTAAAATATATTAATAAATATATAATTTATTATTCAATAATATTATATTATTTTTTTATTTTTACATTACAATTTATTAATAAATTTATAATTTAATATAATTAAAAATAAATATTTAAATACGAATAATTTAAATAATAATAATTTAAAATTAATAATAATATAAAATATTAATATAATTTAATTATATTAAAATAAAATATTAATATAATATAATATATTATTTAAATAAATTATAAAAAAAATTAACGCCATATCGTGTAGCATTAAATATTATATTATAATAAGATAATATAATCCATTAGTATTAAAAATAATACAATAATACAATATTGGTCGCAACGCACACTCTCTTCTCACCATCATCATCTTTCCCAAACTTGCAAAACAAGCAGCCCTCTTCTTCTCTGAACTCAGGAACCCCAAAGTTGGTGCCACTCTCACGTTAAAAGACCCTTAAAGTTTAAACCGACACTTGAGGGAGAGTACGAAAGGTGCAAACGTTCAAGCCGAAGTGAATAAAGGCTTCTCTCACCAAATCCTCACACTTCACTACTTGTGGTAAAAGAACCCTCGACCCTGGTTACCTTAATTCGAGCACCAAACATGCTGCTTCGCATCCGCAGCAGAGACGGCCTTGAGCGCGTCACAGTTGACAGTGCACACGTCACAGTTGCACAACTCAAAACCCTAATCCAATCGCAGCTCCGAATCCCCGTCGAAAGCCAAACCCTATCTACTAACCAAAACCTCTTATTAGCCAAATCACCCTCCGATCTCCTCCAATTCACCGACATGGCCAATCCAAACACGCCCTTATCTTCCCTCAACATTTCCCACGGCTCCATCGTTTTCTTATCCTACGAAGGCGAGCGAAACGTCAAGGGCCCTAGCTTCAACCCGGCCGGATCCTTCGGCCGGAAGATGACCATGGACGATTTGATCGCCAAACAGATGCGGGTCACCCGCCAGGAGAATCCGCACTGCGAGTCTGTCTCCTTCGATCGCGACTGCGCCGACGCCTTCCAGCATTACGTCAATGAAACGCTGGCGTTTGCCGTCAAACGCGGAGGGTTCATGTATGGTACTGTCTTGGAGGATAAACGGGTAGAGGTGAATTTCATCTACGAGCCACCTCAGCAGGGGACGGAGGAATTGCTGTATGTTTTACGTAATGAGGAGGAGGAGAAGCTAGTGGACGCGATTGCAGCCGGATTGGGGATGAAGAAAGTGGGGTTTATTTTCACGCAAACAATAATGCAGAACAAAAAGGATTATACCTTATCTAACAGGGAGGTTTTGCAGGCGGTTGAGTTTCACGCGGAGAGTAATATGGAGGAGTGGGTAACTGCTTTGGTGAAATTGGAAGTTAGCGAGGATGGGAGTGCCGCTATCCATTTTGAGGCGTTTCAGATGAGTGATATGTGTGTCAGGCTGTTTAAGGAAGGTTGGTTTGAGACAGAGATTGCCGAAGGGGATGATCCCAAGTTGTCGACGATGAAGAAGGATGTGGTTGTTGGTGGGAAGGATGTTAAGGAGGTTGATAATGATTTTTTCTTGGTGGTTGTTAAGATTTTGGATCATCAGGTTAGCTTTTGTTTAATTTAGTGTTTTTTCCCCTTGATTGATGATTGAAGTTATTTTAATTTGCTTAGTGTTTGATAGTGTGTTAAATTTTTCAAGCTTATAGCTGTAGGACGATGGGAAGTTGGATTTGCTTCAACTTCCCTGAAAAATAAAAAAAAATGGATGTATTGGATTGCTTTTAACTGGATTGAATGCTATGTTTACTGGTTGTTATGGTCCAACTAGTTATAATTGGAAGTAGGCATAAGAACCATGGAGGTATAAGATTAATTTTAGGATCATATAATGATGATGTTTGATTAATTTTAGGATCATATAATGATGATGTTTGTTCAACTTCCACTGCATATGCCTGGGTTAGGGAGGGTCTCCTGGTAAGTTTGATGGGACGTCTGTTATCTTAAGTTAATGTTTTTTGGACACACAACTCATGAATCAATGGTTGACATTGTTGTTTTGATACTTTGTTTGTTGCAGTCCACCTAGACTTTTGTTGCATTTGTTCTTTTTTATTGTCTCAAAAATCAAACAAAGGAGTAGGAGAAAATAGGAAAAAAGAAAATAGTATGTCAATTGAATATAAAAAAGTTTTGCTTGATACTTTTTGTTGAGCTTCCATGTACTGTATGACTGTTAAATATTAATCTGTCATTTCTGGGTCTGGGCATGTAAATTTGTAGGTATCAGATCATACGAACCTGTTTACGCAGTCTGAAGGAGGCTTACAACATTTTAGAGTGTCAAATGCAGAGTTGAATAGTGTTAGGGTTTTCATACATTGGACATCTTGAGGCTGTTTATGTTGTGACTCAACCTTCACAGGAAAAAGAATAATCATATAAAGTTAATCTCCATCTTAGTTTGGAAAGATAGGTGCTTCATTGGCCAAGGAACCTAGAATGACACTACATATGTGGTTTCATGTTCTTCTTAGCTAAGATAGGTGCTTCATTGGCCAAGGAACCTAGAATGGCACTACATATGTGGTTTCAAGTTCTTATTAGCTATGTTACATTGGCTTTCTTCCAGATTCATCCTAGTAGTTGTGTGGTGGGTGGGCTTCCCTGATATCCTTTTATGGTAGTTCCACTAGAGTTCTGGATGTTTGGCAAGCCTGATATTCCCTGTCTTGTGTTTAAACAAACCTGCCTGACATTCCCTGATTTCTTTTGTTCTGGCCACTATGTCCCATGCTATGAGTGGATGAATGTGAAAGCAGTTGTTTTTTTCCTGAACTATATTTGTGGATGCTGGATAATATAGAATAGTATAGTAGGTGAATGTGTAGGCAGTCCTTTACCCATTTTCTGGGATAACAAGAACAGCCTTTGGTAATATTTGCTTTATGGAACCTCGCCTTGCTCAGGTGTTTGCTTGTGTTGTTTTAATTTTGGCTTGAAACGTGAGTTTCTGGAGAGAAGAGGTTGTTTTTGTCTTTGGTTTTATTTTACCTACCTTATATCCTTCACTTGTTGATTTGATTGTTTACTAGATGATTAGTTACGTTATATTCTATGTGCCCATGTGCTTCAGTACATAATGCTATGGCACTGAATTGAAGGTTTTATTTTGATACAGGGGCCTCTTTCATCAACCTTTCCCATTGAGAACAGAACCACTCAAGTTACTATGAGGGCACTGAAGAGTCATCTGAACCGAAGCCTAAGTCTTCCACTAGTGAAGCGAATTTCTGATTTTCACTTGCTGCTCTTTCTGGCGAGGTTTCTTGATCTCAATTCTGATGTCCCTGCATTGGCACAGTGTGTGCAGGCACAGACAGCAGTACCAGAAGGCTACAAGCTTCTAATTAACTCAATGGCTGAGACAGTATAATTTTAAGATTGCAATTCGGGATTGTTCAGTGGTGCATGCCTGGGCGCGAGGAACAATCTTTATTGCTTTTCAACCCATGCTTTGTCCTAGAGAGGGGCTTTGAATGGTTGTTCTCTTAATGGTATTTGCTCATTGTTATAATGGTGGTTCTCTTAATCTGTCCTTTGTTAAAAAAAAAAAAAAAGAAAAAAAAAGCCTATGAATATATTTCTCTTAGTTTAAATAAATGCTTTGATCTTCAGTTGATTTTTTTAATTAATATTATTATTATTGTTTTTGGATGCCTTGCCACTGTGATACTAGTGCTATGCCTACCTAATTGTTATTTGATGGAGCAATTTCCTTTGATTGGTTTTATTCTTAATTGTCATGAGGGAAAGACTGCGTGTATAGTATATTGTTACAATTTGTGATTTATTATATAACTCTTATCATTCATGATATAAGTTCATGGTTGGCATCCAAGATATCGTAGAATTGGTAGTGGAATTCTGCAGTTCAGCGTGCCTGTTCATTGTTATGCGCTGTCTGACATTGACATACTGGATTAAGTTGTGAATTTGGTGCCATTGATATTGCACTTGCTCAGCACAAGCAAGGTAATTGCTGAGGCTTTATCCTGTTTTTCTTCCCATTTCAGCTGAAATTTGATTGTTCTTTTCATAACCAAATTTGAATATTCATTTTGTGCTTTTCCCTGGCCAAATAGAAGTACAAAAGGCATCTCATTCTGATGTTGTTGAGAAAAATTTCAGAAAAAATTCATTTTAAGCTGCACTTGATTAAAATTTAAATCAAGCCTTTGTTAGATAATACTATTCATCAGACTGCCATGAGCATTATAGCTTTGTGGATTATTCATTTCAGAGTTCTGGTGCCTCTGGTAGGGAGTCAGAGCAGAGTAGAATACCTCCTTCTGATGGATTGATTCAGGTAGTTTGCTGTGTTCTTTGGCACATATCGAATTCCTTGCTGTTTGTACGAATGTTGCTTGGAATTGCTGATTTAGGTAGTTTTAATAAGGAGACAAATTACACTTCTTATTGGAAGCAAGAACTATTGATGCTGTTTTTCCCGCGTGTCTTCAAACAGTGCTTCGAGCTTCCAAATAGTGCCTCGATCCTTCAACCAGCTCGAGACTATCTACGGTATCCTCAGCTCGCGATTAGCTCGAGCTTGAGTAGGATTATCTCCTTCTTCCCGCTCACTGTCTTTTCCAGAACGATAATCTTCCGAACTCGCACTCACAAAAACAGGGTCGGGGTCGCCGGCGTGTTTCGCGAAAACCCTCCAACGCTCAAGTCGATGAATGGGTTATTCTTTTTATATCTCCTTTAATGAAGCGAGACCGGAAAGATGAAAGAGATATTTTTCGCCTCCCTCTTTGAATGAATAAGATGTTTTCGGAGAATCCGGATCGTAGAAATCGGACTCTAAGAACCTCGTATATGCTTACGGATCCTTTTGAATCGATTTTCCAACCCCGTGACGTACTCTGCTCGCTTGCTTTTATACTCCGCTTTTTCCCGCTCTTTCCATTTTCGTGTCGCCCACTCCCATGTCGGTGGTGTCCGGTCCTTCCGACAACCGGATCGGCGCAATATTCCCTGGGATGCGTGGTCGCCTCCTTAATCCTGCTCACGCGGCTGCACTCACCATGCCTGGAGTGTGTTAGGAATGATGATGCCGTGGGGCATGTGCCTACCATCTGAATAAGTACCACCACCATACCACGTGGGGCCCCGGTCCGACATTAAAGGTGTGCCGAGATTCCGAGAGAACGGCCTGGCCGCCTGGCCGGGTCTTACATTCCTTTCGTCTCGTGGATCGGCGCAACCCAGCCAGGTTTCTGGGACATGATCTCATGAAAGGTGAGAGAAATGCTCGCCTCGACCTCGACCAGCTCGACCGGAATGGGCGACCACGAGCATATATGAGCCCGGGCTCCAGGCGCTCTTGCCTCGACCTCGACAAACTTACATCGAGGCAGATAGCCTCGAGCGGCAAAGGAGTGCTCTGGGCCTCGAGCTGGCTCGGATTCCTCGACCGACCCGGAGAGACGCTCAGTGAGGTCGCTCTGTGCAAGTAGCTGGGCCTTCCGCCGAGCTAGGATGCCTCTGGGTGTTTTATTCGAGCTGAAAGGGCCTCGAGAAGTCCTTGCCCGATATTACCCAAACACCAGTCCCCAGCTTCTAGTCTTTGAGTGAAACAAGATAAGACCGAAACTCATTAACGACGGGCCGAATTCGCTACCTTTGCACTTCCCCACGCTTCCCATTTGTCTTCCACTTCAATCATTTCGCGATTTAAGGCGGGACACGTGGTCGATCCCACCGTGCGCTTGAAATTCGACGGATCGCTACTTAAAAGGTCGTGTCCCTCGAAACGCACGCCGCCAACGAGCGGACGCGACCTCCTCTTTAAAAACCCCCAACTTCTTCATCTGCTCCTCTATTTGCTTACTTTTCGCTCAAACTCGAATTAGTCCGCTCTCCGCCGCTTCCACTGCCATCGGTTTTCTTCTTCCGCCAAGGCGATTTCCTGCCAACCATACCTCATTTCGTGTTCGTGCATAAGCCACTTTTTCCATTTCTTGCCACCACTCGCTTCTTCCCCGCACCCCGTTAGTTTATACCCTTAAGAAAATGTCAAATCTCCAACAAGCCTGTAGGATGTCGCCGGAGGATTCGTCCTCTTCTAGTGAGGCACAACCCCTTAATATAATCCCCGTGAGGGATTCTAGTCCGTAATCAAGACTCACCCGCTACCGAGACTCACCAAGATCAAAGCGGCAAGGACCAACTGAGGTCCGAGCTGGGAATACCCCATAGATAATATGAGATGTGAAACCACCCAATTGGAATCGATAGACTTAGGGCACTTACAACATTCCCGATAGTGTAGTTTTGAGGTCACGTGCAGGGTGAGATTCCCACCGTACTCCCCAGTGGTACACGCACCATATACTTGAATGCTTCAAACGGGGTTAGCCGCCTCCAAACTTTAATTTGGCCGGGTTCTGTCTGGTTCCGTCTCGCCCCTGGGCAATTGAACCCGAATGGGTGGAGGGTCCTTCCTGACTCTTTGTTTTCAGGAAACGCCGTGATTTGGGTGAACCTCAAGAGGGAAATCGACACCTTTACCACCGAAGTGCACTCGAAAGATGCCTGGTTGGTATTACCTTACCTCCAACTAAGGGTAAAAGCCCATCACCGATCTCCCGACCTCCGTGGCAACCGGAAGAGCAAATTCTTCTTCGCTGGGAGAGTGGGGCAAGCTACACTCAGAAGTGAGGGGTCGCCCATCCCGCAGCACTTTTGCACCCGTGTCGCTTATCCGTCTTGTAGATTTTACTTTTAATTTTCCCGCTAGGTTCTGCTCTCATTACTTTGCTTTGGTCGTGTCTGCAGCTTCCTGGGTGCTTCTATTCGATCGGGGCCGCCTCGAGCACGCAGTACTGCATCGTTTTACAAACGCGAGCTCGCGGCAGGAGTCGCTGACGCTCAGCAACTTTGGAGTCCAATTTAGTACCAAGCGAAGAGATGAGCAGCAGGATGCGCGAGATGTCAGACAGGCGAGCTGGGATGAACCAAGGTGCGAGCACCTCAAAAGACCTCGAGCAGTAGTCGAGTGCCCTCCTCCTCCTACTCGAAGCTACTTCTTCTACTGTCAGACCGAGCGAGCAGAGGAGGGTCCTCCTCGCAGGAGACAAAGGATCGCTGATCCAGCTCGCCCTCGAGCTCAAGAATGCGCGGAACAGAGCCTACCGGCCGCCCGAGCCTTATCCTGGGACCTACAATGAGGAATCGACCAATGGATTCTTGGATGAGATGAGTCCTCGCACTCCGATGCACTGCTCAGAATCTTCCAATGGCCTCCTCCCGAGCTTGGCACCGCGACTGTGCTTAATGAGATAACCTGTGGTTCCCGTGAAGAACTTCGAGCAGCGTTCGGAGCTCGGAGCAGTCGTGAGCGTAGTCAAGGAGGAAAATCAAAAGTCACTGGACGAGAATATAAATTTCGCAGAAGACAAGAAGTGGTCGACTCCAAGGCCTCCGAACTTCATAGGGAGCTACTGACACCAAGGATGAATCAAGCATGCTCTAAGGATTTGGACACTCGAAGTCTTACTACGAGCAACTCATCGAGGGGAAGTCGCTCGCCTTCAAGGGCAAATTGACACTCAAGGTCCAACTGCCATCGAGTATAACAACGGGGCGACTCTAGTTATGATCGCCTCATGTATGCTTTTGGCAAGGCATACCCCGAGGCCGACATGTCCAGTGTTGAAGGGTATGTTGCTGAATACATGAGCAATCCTGAAGCCCCTTCGTCCGAGCCCCCAACTGTTGATAGAGAGCTCGCTCCTTCTCCTACTGATGCCCCTCCTTCCGATGTTCCCCATCGCCTCCTCGCGGATGCTGGTCTTCCTCCTACTGATGTTGCCGACGTCCCTCCAGCTGATTCTGCTCTTCCTCCTGCTGAATGACTTGGACTCTTTTTCTCTCTTTTATTTTATTTTATTTTATTTTTTACATATGTAATTATTTCAATGAAATAAAAAGATACATGTTGAATAGCTCTTATTGAATGCTCATGTGCTAACGCTATTGTCTTTTATATTGAATTAACTTCGTAGACGCTTGCTAAATAAAAATTTTCTGAGTGTTGGGTTTTCTATTCTCCTTTATGCCCAAGTGTAATGCTGATTGACCTATGCATGGTAGAGCTTCGCTTAAATTAGACTAAAAGCCTTATGTTTATTTTACAAGTTCATTTAACTCGCTCGAGCCTCACATTTGGCTCTTGCTTGACATCGTCCCCGCCTAGTAGCTTAGCTAGTGGACTTTTGGCCTTAAGCATTATTCACGGACCTCTTTCACTCGTGATGAGCTTTTCCAGCACTCGTCCAAACTCTAGGACTTAGGCTTTTGACTTTCTGCCAAGGAGCTCATCTCGATCTTCCGCTCGGCCTTTAACCGACCCAAGCTTCTTCTGTCAGAACTCCCGCCGGCCTCGCACTCGACCCAAGCATGGCACCGTCCCGCCCAAGACTTAGGCTTGGGACTTCCGCCAAGGAGCTCTTCTGATCTTCCGCTCTGACCTTTAATCGACCCGAGCTTCTTCGTCAGAACTCCCGCCGGCCTCGCAATCGACCCAAGCATGGCAACCGTCCCGCCTAAGACTTAGGCTTGGGACTTCCGCCAAGGAGCTCTTCTGATCTTCCGCTCGGCCTTTAATCGACCCGAGCTCTTCCGTCAGAACTCCCGCCGGCCTCGAATCGACCCAAGCATGGCAACCGTCCCGCCTAAGACTTAGGCTTGGGACTTCCGCCAAGGAGCTTTTCTGATCTTCCGCCGGCCTTTAATCGACCCGAGCTTCTTCCGCGAACTCCTGCTCGGCCCGCAATCAACCCAAGCATGGCAACCGTCCCGCCTAAGACTTAGACTTGGGACTTCCGCCGTGGAGCTCTTCTCGATCTTCCGCCGGCCTTTAATCGACCCGAGCTTCTTCCATGTAACTCCCGCCTGACCCGCAATCGACCCAAGCATGGCACCGTCCCGCCTAAGACTTAGGCTTGGGACTTCCGCCACTGAGCTCTTCTGATCTTCCGCCGGCCATTTAATCGACCCGAGCTTCTTCATCAGAACTCCCGCCGGCCCCGCAATCGACCCAGCATGGCATCGTCCCGCCTAAGACTTAGGCTTGGGACTTCCGCCACGGAGCTCTTCTGATCTTCTGCTCGGCCTTTAATCGACCCGAGCTTCTTCCTCAGCATTCCCGCCGGCCTGCACTGACCCAAGCATGGCAACCGTCCCGCCTAAGACTTAGGCTTGGGACTCCTGCCATGGAGCTCTTCTGATCTTCCGCCGGCCTTTAATCGACCCGAGCTTCTTCCGCAAGCATTCCCGCCGGCCTCGCAATCGACCCAAACATGGCAACCGTCCCGCCTAAGACTTCAGCTTGGGGCTTCCGGCAAGGAGCTCTTCGATCTTCCGCTCGGCCTTTTAATGGACCCGAGCTTCTTCCACAGCACTCCCCGCCGGCCCCGCACTCGACCCAAGCATGGCAACCGTCCCGCCTAAGACTTAGGCTTGGGACTCCGCCACTGAGCTCTTCTCGATCTTCCGCTCCGCCTTTAATCGACCCGAGCTTCTTCGTCAGCACTCCCGCCGAGCCTCGCAATCGACCCAAGCATGGCACCGTCCCGCCTAAGACTTAGGCTTGGGACTTCCGCCGTGAGCTCTTCTGATCTTCCGCCGGCCTTTAATCGACCCGAGCTTTACGTCAGAACTCCCACTCCGGCCTCGCAATCGACCCAAGCATGGCAACCGTCCCGCCTAAGTCTTAGGCTTGGTACTTCCGGCCACTGAGTCGTTTCGATCTTCCGCCGGCCTTTAATCGACCCGAGCTTCTTCGTCAGAACTCCGCCTGGCCTCGCAATCGACCCAAGCATGGCACCGTCCCACTCAAACTTAGGCTTGATACTTCCGCCAAGGAGCTCTTCTTGATCTTCCGCTGACCTTTAATCGACTCGAGCATTTTCCTGGCTACACCCGCCGGCCTCGCACTGACCCAAGCATGGCACCGTCCCGCCTAAGACTTAAGCTTGGGACTTCCGCCGTGGAGCTCTTCTCGATCTTCCGCCAGGCCTTTTAATTTACCCGAGCTCTTCCAGCACTTCCGCCGGCCTCGCACTCGACCCAAGCATGGCACCGTCCCGCCTAAGACTTAGTGCTTGGGACTTCCGCCACTGAGCTCTTCTCGATCTTCCGCTCAGCCTTTAATCGACCCGAGCTTCTTCCGTCAGAACTCCCCGCCGGCCTCGCACTCGACCCAAGCATGGCAACCGTCCCGCCTAAGACTTAGGCTTTAGGACTTCCGCCAACGAGCTCTTCTTGTTCTTCCGCCGGCCTTTAATCGACCCGAGCTTCTTCCCGCGCTACTCCCGATCGAGCCTAAAATCGACCCAAGCATGGCAACCGTCCCGCCTAAGACTTAGGCTTGGGACTTCCGCCGTGGAGCTCTTATTGATCTTCCGCTCGGCCTTTAATCGACCCGAGCTTTATGTCAGAACTCCCGCCGGCCCCGCACTCGACCCAAGCATGGCAACCGTCCCGCCTAAGACTTAGGCTTGGGACTTCCGCCAAAGAGCTCTTCTCGATCTTCCGCTCGGCCTCGTAATCGACCCGAGCTTCTCCTCAGAACTCCCGCCGTGCCTCGCAATCGACCCAAGCATGGCAATCGTCCCGCCTAAGACTTAGGCTTGGGACTTCCGCCACTGAGCTCTTCTCGATCTTCCGCCGGCCTTTAATCGACCCGAGCTTCTTCCGCAGAACTCCCGCCTGACCGCGAATCGACCCAAGCATGGCAACCGTCCCGCCTAAGACTTAGGCTTGGGACTTCATGGCACCGAGCTCTTCTGATCTTCTCGCTCTGCCTTTAATCGACCCGAGCTTCTTCCGCATTACTCCCGCCGGCCTCGCAATCGACCCAAGCATGGCAACCGTCCCGCCTAAGACTTAGGCTTTAGGACTTCCGCCAACGAGCTCTTCTGATCTTCCGCCAGCCTTTAATCGACCCGAGCTTCTTCCGGCGCCACTCCCCGACCGAGCCCGCAGACTCGACCCAAGCATGGCAACCGTCCCGCCTAAGACTTAGGCTTGGGACTCCGGCCAGGAGCTCTTCTGATCTTCCGCCTGGCCTTTAATCGACCCGAGCTTCATGTCAGAACTCCCCGCCGGCCTCGCAATCGACCCAAGCATGGCAACCGTCCCGCCTAAGACTTAGGCTTGGGACTCCGCCAAAGAGCTCTTCTTGATCTTCCGCTCGGCCTCGAATCGACCCGAGCTCTTCGTCAGAACTCCCGCCGGCCCCGCACTGACCCAAGCATGGCAACCGTCCCGCCTAAGACTTAAGCTTGGGACCTCCGCCACTTGAGCTCTTTCGATCTTCCGCTCGGCCTTTAATCGACCCGAGCTCTTCTCACGAACTCCCGCCTGACCGCAATCGACCCAAGATGGCAACCGTCCCGCCTAAGACTTAGGCTTGGGACTTCATGGCACCTGAGCTCTTCTGATCTTCCGCCTGCCTATTAATCGACCCGAGCTTCTTCCAGCATTACTCCCGCCGGGCCTCGCACTGACCCAAGCATGGCAACCGTCCCGCTTAAGACTTAGGCTTGGGACTTCCGCCACTGAGCTCTTCTCGATCTTCCGCTCGGCCTTTAATCGACCCGAGCTTCTTCCTGCATCTCCCGCCTGACCGCAATCGACCCAAGCATGGCAACCGCACCGCCTAAGACTTAAGCTTGGGACCTCCGCCGTGGAGCTCTTCTGATCTTCCCGCCGGCCTTTAATCGACCCGAGCTTCTATGTCAGAACTCCCGCCGGCCCTGCACTGACCCAAGCATGGCAACCGTCCCGCCTAAGACTTAGGCTTGGGACTTCCGCCAAAGAGCTCTTCTCGATCTTCCGCTCGGGCCTGCAACCGACCCGAGCTCTTCCGTCAGAACTCCCGCCGGCCTCGCACTCGACCCAAGCATGGCAACCGTCCCGCCTAAGAGTTAGGCTTGGGACTTCCGCCACGGAGCTCTTCTCGATCTTCCGCTCGGCCTTTAATCGACCCGAGCTCTTCTCATCAGAACTCCCGCCTGGACCGCGAATTGACCCAAGATGGCACCGTCCCGCCTAAGACTTGAGCTTGGGACTTCATGGCACCTGAGCTCTTCTGATCTTCCGCCGGCCTATTAATCGACCCGAGCTCTTCCTCAGATTACTCCCGCCGGCCTCAGCACTCGACCCAAGCATGGCACCGTCCCGCCTAAGACTTAGGCTTGGGACTTCCGCCACCTGAGCTCTTCTGATCTTCCGCCTGCCTTTAATCGACCCGAGCTTCTTCCATGCACTCCCGCCTGACCGCAATCGACCCAAGCATGGCAACCGCACCGCCTAAGACTTAGGCTTGGGACTTCCGCCGTGGAGCTCTTCTCGATCTTCCGCCGGCCTTTAATCGACCCGAGCTCTTACGTCAGAACTCCCGCCGGCCTCGCACTCGACCCAAGCATGGCAACCGTCCCGCCTAAGACTTAGGCTTGGGACTTCCGCCAAAGAGCTCTTCTCGATCTTCCGCTCGGCCTATTAATCGACCCGAGCTTCTTCGTCAGAACTCCCCGCCGGCCTCGCACTCGACCCAAGCATGGCAACCGTCCCGCCTAAGACTTAGGCTTGGGACTTCCGCCACTGAGCTCTTCTCGATCTTCCCGCCGGCCTTTAATCGACCCGAGCTTCTTCATGAACTCCCGCCTGACCTGCAATCGACCCAAGCATGGCAACCGTCCCGCCTAAGACTCTAGCTTGGGACTTCCGGCACGGAGCTCTTCTGATCTTCCGCTCGGCCTTTAATCGACCCGAGCTTCTTCCAGCATTACTCCCGCCGGCCTCGCAATCGACCCAAGCATGGCAACCGTCCCGCCCAAGACTTAGCTTGGGACTTCCGCCACGGAGCTCTTTCTGATCTTCCGCCGGCCTTTAATCGACCCGAGCTTCTTCCCGCTTACTCCCGCCGGCCTCAATCGACCCAAGCATGGCAATCGTCCCGCCTAAGACTTAGGCTTGGGACTTCTGCCACGTGAGCTCTTCTCGATCTTCCGCTCGGCCTTTAATCGACCCGAGCTTCTTCCTGCAGTACTCCCGCCTGGCCTCGCACTGACCCAAGCATGGCACCGTCCCGCCTAAGACTTAGGCTTTGGGACTTCCGCCAATGAGCTCTTCTTGATCTTCTCGCCGGCCTTTAATCGACCCGAGCTTCTTCCGCATTACTCCCGCCGAGCCTCGCAATCGACCCAAGCATGGCACCGTCCCGCCTAAGACTTAAGCTTGGGACTTCCGCCAGCGAGCTCTTCTGATCTTCTCGCCGGCCTTTAATCGACCCGAGCTCTTCTGTCAGAACTCCCGCCGAGCCTGCAATCGACCCAAGCATGGCACCGTCCCGCCTAAGACTTCAGCTTGGGACTTCCGCCACGGAGCTCTTCTGATCTTCCGCCGGCCTTTAATCGACCCGAGCTTCTTCAGCATTACTCCCGCCTGGACCCGCAATCGACCCAAGCATGGCAACCGTCCCGCCTAAGACTTAGGCTTGGGACTCTCAGCCACTGAGCTCTTCTCGATCTTCCGCCGGCCTTTAATCGACCCGAGCTTCTTCCAGCATTACTCCCGCCGGCCTCGCACTCGACCCAAGCATGGCAACCGTCCCGCCTAAGACTTAGGCTTGGGACTTCCGCCAACGAGCTCTTCTCGATCTTCCGCCGGCCTTTAATCGACCCGAGCTTCTTCCTGCGCAACTCCCCGCCGAGCCTCGCAATCGACCCAAGCATGGCACCGTCCCGCCCAAGACTTAGGCTTGGGACTTCCGCCAGTGAGCTCTTCTCGATCTTCCGCCGGCCTTTAATCGACCCGAGCTTCTACGTCAGAACTCCCGCCTGGCCTCGCAATCGACCCAAGCATGGCAACCGTCCCGCCTAAGACTTAGGCTTGGGAGCTCCGCCACGTGAGCTCTTCTGATCTTCCGCCGGCCTTTAATCGACCCGAGCTTCTTCGTCAGAACTCCCGCTCGGCCTCGCAATCGACCCAAGCATGGCAACCGTCCCGCCTAAGACTTAGCTTTGGGACTTCCGCCAACGAGCTCTTCTGATCTTCCGCCGGCCTTTAATC
This sequence comes from Murraya koenigii, assembly GCA_025617385.1. Classification (NCBI taxonomy): domain Eukaryota; kingdom Viridiplantae; phylum Streptophyta; class Magnoliopsida; order Sapindales; family Rutaceae; genus Murraya; species Murraya koenigii. Next base: position 10,350,838 of record CM046819.1, on the reverse strand, counting down.
GACCCGAGCTCTTCCGCATTACTCCCGCCGGCCCGCAATCGACCCAAGATGGCACCGTCCCGCCTAAGACTTCAGGCTCGGGACTTCCGGCCACTGAGCTCTTCTCGATCTTCCGCTCGGCCTTTAATCGACCCGAGCTTCTTCCGCAGAACTCCCACCCTGACCGCAATCGACCCAAGCATGGCAACCGTCCCGCCTAAGACTTAAGCTTGGGACTTCATGGCACCTGAGCTCTCTCGATCTTCCGCTCGGCCTTTAATCGACCCGAGCTTCTTCCTGCATTACTCCCCGCCGGCCTCGCAATCGACCCAAGCATGGCACCGTCCCGCCTAAGACTTAGGCTTTAGGACTTCCGCCAACGAGCTCTTCTCGATCTTCCGCTCGGCCTTTAATCGACCCGAGCTTCTTCCGCGCTACTCCCGCCGAGCCTCGCAATCGACCCAAGCATGGCAACCGTCCCGCCTAAGACTTAGGCTTGGGACTTCCGCCAGTGAGCTCTTCTGATCTTCCGCCTGGCCTTTAATCGACCCGAGCTCTTACGTCAGAACTCCCGCCGGCCCCGCAATCGACCCAAGCATGGCAACCGTCCCGCCTAAGACTTAGGCTTGGGACTTCCGCCAAAGAGCTCTTCTCGATCTTCCGCCTGGGCCTTTAATCGACCCGAGCTTCTTCGTCAGAACTCCCGCCGGGCCCGCAATCGACCCAAGCATGGCAACCGTCCCGCCTAAGACTTAGGCTTGGGACTTCCGCCACTGAGCTCTTCTCGATCTTCCGCCGGCCTTTAATCGACCCGAGCTTCTTCATCAGAACTCCCCGCTCGGACCTGCAATCGACCCAAGCATGGCAACCGTCCCGCCTAAGACTTAGGCTTGGGACTCTCGGCACCTGAGCTCTTCTGATCTTCCGCTCGGCCTTTAATCGACCCGAGCTCTTCCGCATTACTCCCGCCGGACCGCAGACTCGACCCAAGCATGGCAACCGTCCCGCCTAAGACTTAGGCTTGGGACTTCCGCCACCTGAGCTCTTCTCGATCTTCCGCTCGGCCTTTAATCGACCCGAGCTCTTCCACGCACTCCCGCCGAGCCTCGCACCGACCCAAGCATGGCACCGTCCCGCCTAAGACTTAGGCTTGGGACTTCCGGCCGTGGAGCTCTTCGATCTTCCGCTCGGCCTTTAATCGACCCGAGCTTCTATGTCAGAACTCCCGCCTGGCCCCAGAATCGACCCAAGCATGGCAACCGTCCCGCCTAAGACTTAGGCTTGGGACTTCCGCCAAAGAGCTCTTCTCGATCTTCCGCTCGGCCTTTAATCGACCCGAGCTTCTTCGTCAGAACTCCCGCCGGCCCGCAATCGACCCAAGCATGGCAACCGTCCCGCCTAAGACTTAGGCTTGGGACTTCCGCCACTGAGCTCTTCTCGATCTTCCGCCTGGCCTTTAATCGACCCGAGCTTCTTCGTCAGAACTCCCGCCTGGCCCGCAATCGACCCAAGATGGCAACCGTCCCGCCTAAGACTTAGGCTTGGGACTTCCGCCACGGAGCTCTTCTGATCTTCCGCTCGGCCTTTAATCGACCCGAGCTTCTTCCTAGATACTCCCGCCGGCCTCGCACTCGACCCAAGCATGGCACCGTCCCGCCTAAGACTTAGGCTTGGGACTTCCGCCACCGGAGCTCTTCTGATCTTCCGCTCTGGCCTTTAATCGACCCGAGCTTCTTCCGCAGTACTCCCGCCCGGCCCCGCAATCGACCCAAGCATGGCACCGTCCCGCCTAAGACTTAGGCTTGGGACTCCGCCACTGAGCTCTTCTGATCTTCCGCTCGGCCTTTAATCGACCCGAGCTTCTTCCGCAGTACTCCCCGCCGGCCTCGCAATCGACCCAAGCATGGCAATCGTCCCGCCTAAGACTTAGGCTTGGGACTCTCGCCACGGAGCTCTTCTCGATCTTCCGCCGGCCTTTAATCGACCCGAGCTTCTTCCTGCGACTCCCGCTCTGGCCCGCAATCGACCCAAGCATGGCAACCGTCCCGCCTAAGACTTAGGCTTGGGACTTCCGCCACGGAGCTCTTCTTGATCTTCCGCTCGGCCTTTAATCGATCCGAGCTTCTTCTCATGCACTCCCCGCCGGGCCCGCACTCGACCTAAGCATGGCAACCGTCCCGCCTAAGACTTAGTCTTGGGACTTCCGCCAAGGAGTTTTTCTTGCTTCGATCTTCATTTTGAACTTACATTATGAATGTTTTTCTTATTCTCATATACATTTATACTTTTACATATCCCATCTCGGGATGAAATCTTACATTAACCCTTCACAATACAAGGAGACTTACTCGAAATATTTCCTCGTGAGTTAGTGCGCTCCATGGCCTCTTGACCTCTCGTCCGTCTCGGGTGAGCTAGCCTGAGATGCTCCCGGTCCCGCTTAATCGAGTGACTCGACAATGGCCTTCCCAATTTGGCCCTAGTACACCTTGTCACGGGTCCTTTAGTGTTCGGTTGACCTTTCTCAAGACCCAATCACCCACCTGAACCCATGAATGCGTACATTTTGGTTGTAATAACGAGCCACCTCTGCTGATACTCCGAGATTTTAGCAGCCTACCTTTTCCCTTTCTCTTCTAGCAAGTCCAGACCGCACACATCTCGCTCGCCGCTTTACTCCTCGTCAAGTGCTCCGTCCGGTGTGTCCCCATTCCTATCTCACTGGAACCACCGCTCAGTGCCCAAATGCCAAGGAGAACGAGGTCTCTCCAGTGGCTGCTTGTGTGTGGTTCTCAGAAGCCCACAAGACGCCAGTGGAGCTCATCCACCTGTGCTCCTTTGCTCGCCCGCCTTGTCTTCGTGAGGCATTTTATAGTTTTATTCGCTGCCTCTACTTGCCCATTGGCTCATGGGTGCGAGGGAGAGCAAAACTTCACTCTATCCCCGTGATTCTGACGTAAGTCTCCGAACTTGCCGCTATCAAACCGCCTCCCATTATTGGTGACTAACGCATGAGGAATCCCATACCCGCAAATCACATTCTTCCAAATGAAGTCGCTGGTTTTACCTTCCGTGACGTCGCTTAAGGCTCCCACTTCGACCCATTTGGTGAAGTAATCAATCGCCACTACGGCATTGGTGGCGGATGCTTCCCTTCTAAGAATGGTCCGATCAAATCAATCCCCATCGAGCAAACGGCCATGGCGAATCCATCACCGTAAGATTCTCCGGAGGTCGAGTTAGTAGCTGGCAAAGCTCCGCAATCTTGCAGCTTCTTGTCTTCTCCCGAGCATCTCGATGCATGCGAGGCCGAAATATCCTTGTCTCAAGGCCTTGAAAGCCAAGGACCTCGCGCTGTAATGATTTCCACAGACTCCTCGGTATCTCCTGGAGGACATAATCGGCCTCCTCTGGTCTAAACACCGCAGCAGCGGGAGAGTGTACTCCGCCCATATAAGACCCCATCGATGAGAGTGTACCCGGTCGCTTTGCACCTCAACTTCCTTGCTCGCTTCTTATCTGCCAAGACCGTCCCTTCCTCGAGGTAAGAGATGATCGGCTCCATCCAGTGTCGCCTCGTCGATAGCTCATCACTCGTCCTCCCGCCGATGCTCGAGCGGGTTTTCATTTCCAAGGGATGGACTTTGGAAACTTGGGGTCCGATGCGGCCGCCATGCGAGCTATCATATCCGCTCGAAAATTCTTCCCCTGGGATCCGCTCCACCTCGACAACTCGAAATTTCCCATTACCGCCTTACCTTCTGAGCGTACGCGTCCATCTTCTCCCCTTGGCCCTGAAGCTCTCATCGAGGTGATTCTGCTACCAACTCGCGAGTCCTGCTCAAGCTTTACCTCTTCCGCTTTTACCATCGAGGCGAGCTTCAATCCCGCTATTACAGCCTTCAGACTCGGCCTCGATTATTGGTGACTTCGAACTCTAATCTCACAACAGACTGCATCTCTCGCCTCTTCCTGACTTAGGAGCACAACTCCCGCCTCCCGCTCCCCGACTTCCACAGTGATCCATCTATCGTGACTATCCGTGTGTTGGTCGAGGCCCTGGGAACCCGCGTGGGCTCGCCTCCGTCTCCTTATCCCTCGCTGCACTCGACCACAAAGTCACCCATCGACCGTGCTTTTATCACTGCTCGGGTTTGGTAATTAAGCGTCAAACTCGCTTAACTCCACCGAGGTTTCCAGTGTCTGTGCTGCAGAGTTTGCCTCGAGAGGTCGGTCACCAAGACCACCACCGAATGTGCCTCGAAAATAAGGCCTCGCCTTCGGGTCACGTGACTGTGGCTAGTGCCCACTCTCCATGGGTGGATACCTGGTTTCGCTTCTAAGAACGCCTCGCTCGTGTAATAAACAGTGCATCAGTACCTCGATTCCTCCCTTACTAGAACCGAGCTCGCTGCCCATCGGATACAACCAAGTATAGAAACAAGACTCTCCCGCTCGAGGTGTTGACAGAATCTGAGCTTTCAACAAATACTCTTTCACTACTGGAACGATGCCTCGCGATTCAAGGCGTCCACTTTGTCTTCCCCGCCTTCTTCATTTCCTGAAGAAGACCCAAGACTTATCCGTGGCTCGAGATACGAATCTGCTGAGGGACGCTAGTCTGCCACCGACTCAGATCTCTTCGAGGTCGCATGGGACCTCATTTCCACCAATCGCCCTTATCTTCTCCTGATTGGCCTCGATCCCCGTGACTCACCACTGAAGCCTAAGAATTTTCCCGAACCCACTCCAAAAGCACATTTCTCCGGGTTTAGCTTCATTCTGAGACTTTCTTAAGAGTGCGAAGGTCTCCTCTAGATGCTTAACATGTTCCTCCGCTCTTTAGACTTGGTGATCATGTCATCTACATACACCTCCATAGTCCCGACCGATCAATGGCTCAAGACCTTGTTTACTAGCCTCCGACACGTCGCCTCACGATTCTTTAGGCCGAAAGGCATGACCTTGTAGCAAGACAGATCCCCGATTGGTGATGAAGGTCAGACACTCCTCGTCCGGCTGGTGCATGGGAATTTGATTATATCCCGAGAATGCATCCATGAAACCGAGCAGCCCGTGCCTCGCCGTAGAGTCCACTAGCTGGTCTATCTTCTGTAGTGGAAAGCTATCTTTCGAGCAGTGCCTTGTTCACGCCTCGTGAAGTCAACACACATTCTCCATTTCCGCTTGCTTTCTTCACCAAGACCACATTCGAGATCCATTCGGGTAAGATATCTCCGTGATGAATCCCGCTTTAGCAGCCTTCTCAACCTCGCAGCTGATGGCTTCTGCACCTCTCCGGTCGACGATCTTCTCTTTGCCTCACTCGCTTAACATCTCTCCAGATCGCTAGCCCTGTGACACGCCACTTCGGGTCGATTCCGTGCATATCCTCGCAGCGTCCATGCAAACACATCTCGCGTGTGCTCGCAGACATTCCACCAGCCTTTTCCTTCAATGGTTCGCTAAGGCCCGAGCCTATTCTGGACTTTCTTCCTGGGTCTCCCTGCCTCACCCTCGACCTCCTCCAACTTCTCGCCGGCTCTTGCCTTCGTTCTTCGAGTCCCCCTCGTATCCAACGAGGTTATCTCAGATAGTCTCTTTGGCATCTACAAGATAGCAGCTCCTCGCCACCCTTCGGTCGCCTTTTATGACTCCTACTGACCCCATTTACTCGATATTTTAGTGGCCAAGTAGTGGGTGGATAGCACGACCGGCCGATCCTCATAAATGGCCTCCCTAGAATTGCTTGATATGGGCTGGTTTCATCTACTACCACGAAATCCAAAGATCATGTTCTTCTCGAAAGGCTTCGAGCCCATGGTTACTCGCCAACTCGATGATTCCTAGAGGTATCGCCTTCCTCCCGAATCCCTTCAAGGAAGTGCTCAGATGCTCGAGGCTCGCTCCTGCTATTCCTAAATCCTCGAGTGTGGATTTGAAAAGAATATCTACCGAGCTCCCCGAGTCAACCAGTATTCGGTCAACTTCCTTATTCGCTACATTGGCTTTTACCACCAGGGCATCTTCGTGGGGTACAAAGATCCCTCCTCGCCTTCATCTCGTCCACATGATTGGCACCTGCCAAACCTTGGCCTTCTTGGCAGCAGGAGCAGTGAACAGGACTTCTCGGCCGGCAGCGGCATATCTGCAATAGTTTTTTCGGGCCTTGTTGGATCTTCCGGCCATCGTTGGCCCACCTGAAATTACTCTCGTGGATGGTGGCTCCGCGTCTATTTCGTAAGACTGGTCACCTTCCTCAGGCTGTTGTTCAACTACCGGGTGCCCTCCTTCTACAAACTCATCCAGGTACCGATTCCTAACTAAATCCTCCACCTGGTTTTTCAAATCACGACACTGTGATGTGGTGTGGCCGTGATCTCCATGGAAACGGCAGAATGCCCCTGCTCCGCTTGCTAGCCGGTTTGGTCATCTGCGTCGGAGGGCTCAAGAGCCCTCGCCTCCTCACCCACTCAAGTATCTCTTCAAGAGATACCTTCAACCTCAGATACTCGTCTCGTAGCAGTGGCTTTGTTCCACCACTTGTATCGCCCTATCCCTTGGGAAACTTCTCGGTGGGGGTGGCAATGAACGATCAGTCAACCCGGTCTGATATGGGTTGTACAAGGCAACCCTGGTCTCTTCGTCGCCTTTGGAGCTTGTGTCCCTCAGGCAGGACCCCTTTCTCCTTCCTCCTTGCTCCATCGACTTGCTCACTCCTCGGTCTACGCTTTTTCTTCTTCGATTACCATATCCAGCTTTTACCGCTCATACGCTGTCGAATATGAACGGATCGAAGGACTCGCAGATTATACCATGGTCTCCCCATCCGGATGCCGTCCCTTAATCCTCTCAAGGCTTGGGATGGTTAAATGCACCAAGATCTAGGACCGATCTATGGTATCTTCCGACAAACTCCTGAGGGATTCCCTTCTTCTCGCCTCACTCCGACGACTCCATCATGTCATCCTCGGGGTTACCGCGCCTCGAATTGCTCTCGCGAACTCCCCGCACATCTGCTCAAAGCTCAAGATACTTCCCCGTGGAGTCTCATGGTACCATTCCTCGCTCTTCCTTCCAGGTGAGTGGAAGGCCCAGCACCTCCGGTCAGCCGACAATCCTTGCACCCCGCCATGTCGTTGAACCGCTCTACGTGCACTAACGGATCACTTTTTCCTAAGAATTTCAGATCCGGGAAGCGGAAGTCACGTGGATCGTGACACTCATGATCTCCGCCGAGAGTGGAGATTCGTTATTCAAGATTATTCGCCACTGGGCTCTTTCCGCTCCTCGAGGTCTTCCACAACTCAGGCCAACTCACAGACCTCTCCCTCCAACTCTTCCACGCAAGAGGTCGAGGTCGTGTCCTGTAAGTGCTCGACGAGACCCCTTCCTCCATGTTTGTTTCTTCCTCATCGCAACATTCTGTGCCCTAGGTCTCTGGCTTCATCTCCTACATTTTCCCGAACGGGAGCATTTCCTCGACTGGACTCCGGGACATCATTACATGCTTTTCTCTATCCCTCCCTGAGTTCTTGCAATAGGGAGGTCAGAGTCTCCATCTGCTTCTCCATCCGATCCATTCTTTCCTGGATCTCCCTATTCTGGGCCTCATTGGCCACTTCTCTCAAAGTCACCGATTCTTCTGGACTTACTCCTCTTCTACTGCTTCCCTCATCGTAGCGCCAGTGTCTTGAGTGTATTAGAAATAAGGCTTTTGTGCCGATCCCCACGACTGGCGCCAAAAGATGTTGATGCTTGTTTCCCGCGTGTCTTCAAACAAGGCTTCGAGCCTCCAACATAGTGCCTCGATCCTTCAACCAACTCGGGACTATCTACTGGTATCCTCACTCGCGATTAGCTCGAGCTCGAGTAGGACTATCTCCTTCTTCCTGCTCACTGCCTTTTCCGTAATCGGTGATCTTCCGAACCTGCACTCACGTAAAACAGGTCGTGGTCGCCGGGCGTAGTTCGCCGAAAACCCTCCGACGCTCAAGTCAAGAATCGGGTTGTTCTTTTGGTATCTCCTTTAATGAAGGAGACCGGAAGATGAAAGGGATATTTTTCGCCTCCCTCTTTGAATGAATAAGATGTTTTAGAGAATCTGGATAAGAGAAATTGGACTCTGAAGAACCTCAGATATGCTTACGGATCCTTTTGAATCGATTTTCCAACCCCGTGACGCACCTGCTCGCTTCCTTTTATACTCCATTTTTCCCGCTCTTTCCATTTCCGAGCCGTCCACTCCCATGTTGGTGGTGTCCGGGTCCCTCCGACAACCGGATTGGCGCAATATTCCCTGGGATGCATGGTCGCCTCCTTAATCCTGTTCACGTGGCCAGACCACCATGTCGGGAGTGTGTGCTAGGAATGATGACGCCGTGGGGGCATGTGCCGGCCATCGGCAATAGTACCGCCACCATACCACGTGGGGCCCTGGTCTGACATTAAAAGGTGTGCCAGGATTCTGAGAGAACGGGTCGGGCTGCCCTGGGCCGGGTCTTACATTCCTTTCGTCTCGTGACTGGCGCAACCCAGTTGTGCTCGGGGACATGATCTCTGCGAGCAGGAGAGAAATGCTCAGCTCTCGACCTTGACCAGCTCTGACTGGAATGGGCGACCTCGAGCATATATGAGCTCGGGGCTCGGGCGGCTCTCGGTTCCTCGACCTCGACAACCTCGGATCAGGGCGATGACCTCGAGCGAGCAAAGGAGTGCTCGGGGCTCGAGCGGCTCTGGATTCCTCGACCTGACCTAGGAGAGACGTTCTGGTGAGGTCGTCTTTGTGCAAGTAGTCGGGCCTTCTGCTCGAGCTAGGATGCCCTTTGGGTGTTTTATTCGAGCTGAAAGGGCCTCGAGAAGTCCTTGCCCGATATTACCCAAACAAGAACAATTGCTTCTGCACAGATTGGGACATTTCTTAATGATATAAATCCCAGCGTTCCTTTACTCGTAAGGGCGTTTGTAGTAATTGCCTTCTTAGACGCCCGCCTTCCAGAGCTTCTTCAATTAGCATGTATTTGGGTTTTTAGATAAATAGCTGCAGTTGGTAGCTTAAAGTTACTCCCTCTGGACATCATTGTAGTGACAGGAGTGGCTGATCAAGGATATCTAATGAGATATATCGATCATCTGGTTGGTTTTCTTTGGACTCTGCATGAATTTTGTTTCTTGTGCCAACATGTGAGAGATTTATTTTCCACAATGGTACTAAAATTTCATTTAATGGCATTTCACGTTAATCTATGGAAGTGGCTGCATCATTTAACCTGAGAGAGTGTGATTTTTCTGGATTTTGGTTTGGTTTGCAATCCGTTCGGCTTTAAGAATTTAACCCAAATGGGTTGAAAAATTATTTCGGTTCGGATTGGTTTCAAATTCAGTTCACTTTCGAGTTCGTAATTTGAGTAATAATTTTGGATTCAATTATTGTTTGAGGTTGTAATTTGGATTAAAAATTTCATAACAACTTAAATCTACTTTTTGTTTATATCGAATCAAGCATTGGCATTATCCAACCGTAATTTGTTACAAATTCTAAAAATAACACAACTTTTTAATGAGACAACACAAATTATAGACGAAACGGGTAAAGTGCCAACAAATCAACTCAAAATTTTGTCTAAACTGCAAAGCATAAAAAATTAATTAATTCGTGCGCGGAAATATGATCATATTTTACTAAATTAAATTCATTTTTGTCTAGTTTTCTTCTTTTTATTTGGTAGTTAGCATGCTTCAAAATATACAAGTCTACTTTGCCAGCAACATCACTTTCATAATAAGCTCCATCACTCGAAGGTGCAATTAGACCTATGTTTTCTTAAAATTAACTTATAATAAAAGTATTTTATTGATTTGGTGAAACAAAACAGTAAACAGAACATGCTTACCAATTAACATCAACATTAAGTTGAGAACTGCTAGCCTGCGACGCCGACGATTACCTATGGGCTGTAATGCTTGCAGCTGACAAGATAGAAGCCTTGAAATCGAGCGATGTTCATTGGTGGGACACAAAATTGGGTGACGTTACTGATGGGAGATGAAACCGACTGCTACTTGCGCTCAATGGAGGGCTAGTAGTGCGACATGGCTAGGGGCTGGGCGGTTGGCAATAACATGGTAGTTGGGAGAGTTGTGAGGGAGAGGTTAGGGCTTTTTGGGGTAGTGGGGGAGATTTGGGTAGGGATGGCAATTTTCGGGTCTGGGTCCGTATTTGGTCTTTCTGGTTCTGGACCCGGACGGCATTTTTATGTACCAGACCCGGATTTAAATCCGGTTTTTTTAATCCGAGTCCAGGCCGGGCTCAACTTAGAAAAATCCGGGTTTCTGGATTTTGGGTTTTGAACCCAAATTGCTTAATATTTTGAATCATGGACTTCAAAAGATAAATAAACATGTTTTGAAAATAATCAAATACAAATCATGACATATCCAGGTTAAAAATAAAATATATACAAATATCTAATTTAAAATTCAAAGTTTCACAAATTTATAAACACCCAGAGATACAAATTAATAGCATAAATGTTTCAAACTTCAAACCATTAAACTAAAGACTAAACTCTCAATCATGTACTTCATTTGACTGTTTCTCATTGATAAAACTTTCATCAATCAAATGTTCTGCAGAAAGGATTGCTTTCACTGGAATTCCATCTAAAAGAAATGCATAAATCATAAACATAATGAGTAAGACAACCAGTTAGTGATAAATTGATAATATAAATATTATAACAAATTTATTTGATTCTAATAAATTAATTTTCGTACCTTTTAAGTTTTGTTCAAGTTAAAATCAATTTTGAGTACACACCAATGCCTCCACAGTAGTTGGATGAAGTCTACTACAATGAGGGCTTAAATGTCTACCTCCAGTGCTAAAAGCGGACTCAGATGCAACTGTTGATACAGGAATAGCCAAAAAATCTCTTGCAATCTTTGCAACCCTGATTATTCTTCCACCATGACAAAATATCAAATTGACTAGTTGAAGGCACAATACTTTCCTCAAGATAAAATTCCAATTCTGTTTTGAAATGATTATTCTGTGTGTTTTCATTTCTGAATGATGCCCACTCATCAGCCATTTCATCTAAGTTTAAGTTCAACATAATAGAATCCCCTATTGTAGCAGATTGAGAATTGACGGAACCACTAACGCCCCCACTTGAATTTGATGAATGCTTTACTTCATATTCATGCATTAAATTAACAAATAATTTATGCACCATTTCAATTTCAGATTCAACTTTTTCTCTATATATTTTAGGAAATAAAAAGTTAATCAGTAGCATCTTATGCCTAGGATCTAATATAGTCCCTATTGCAAGAAACCCATGAATAATATCCCAATACTTGTCATAATTTGCAATCATCTTAATGGCCATATTTTTTATCCCCTCAATTGGTGATTGCAACCATGCATTCATTGATAATTTAATTTCACAAATCTTGGCAAAAAATAAATTAGATGTTGGATATCGTGTCCCTAAAAAAAATTCTGTTAACTTATAAAAACTCTTTAGATACTCACACATAAGTTTAGACAAATTCCACTATGACTCGCTATGCAAAGATATATAATTTCTCGCACGTTCCTTCAAACGATTAAATATATCTTTATATAATAAAGCTGTACTAAGCATCAAATAAGTGGAATTCTATCTAGTTTTACAATCAAGTGCCAAGTTCTTAGTTTCCTTAATACTTAATTGTTTTTTTGCATTCTCAAAATTTTCAACTCTAGCAGGTGTTGCTGTCTAGTAATGAACACTATCCCTAATTTTTTTAACTCCTTTTTGTATCACAGATAAACCATCCTTGACTATCAAGTTCAATATATGAGCACAACAACGCATATGAAAGAATTTGCCACCCATAATCATTGAACTAGTAGAAAATTTCCCCAACAACAAGCCACCCATAATCATGAAATCATTTGCAGCACAATTATCAAAAGTTACAGTGGATAACTTTTCAATCCATCAAACAATCATACAACTCATTACACATTACCTCACCAGTATGTGGAGCAGGCACATATATAAACCTAAAAAGTTAAAAAATAGTTAAAATATTAAGTAGTACATTAATTAATGCTTAAATAAAAAAATTTTTCAAGAATATTACCTCATAATACGACTTCGCAACACCCATGAGCTATCAATATAATATGCCGTAATAACCATGTACCATTTCTTTTGGTTACTGGCAGTCCACATATCTGTAGTAATTGCAATCCTACGCTCACAAGCTTCTAAAATACTCATTGTCTTCTTTTTTTTCAACATCATAAAGCTTTAAAATTTCAGCTTTGATGGCGTTTCTACTAATAGTCTCAATAGAAGGTTGGAGTAGTTTCAACAAGTCATAAAACCCAACATATTCAACAAATGCTAAGGGAAGCTCATGTAGTATAATCATTCTAGCCACAAAAAGCTTTACTGTTGCCATATCCCACTTTAATTCAAAACAATAATTACTAAGTGTAGTGGTTCCATTAGCTTTAGAAGAAAAAGATAAGTGCATTTGCTGCACATTCTTGAATGACCGTCTAGGGCAACGTTTAGCATGATTTTTCAAGTGATTAGTTCCCCTAGAATAATGTCCTTGCATAACTAACCCACAATAATTGCAAATCGCCTGAACTTCCTCACCCAACTTGACTTTTTTAAAATGATTCCAAGTATCAGAGACTATTTTGCTCGAAGAGCTCCCTTTGCAGCCACCAGTTCGTCGTTTTAGTGAAGTGATAAGGAGTAGTTTTACCCTTAGGGCCATGGTCACGACCACAACCAGTCCCCTGAACTACTGCTGTTGAATCTAGTTCTAATTCAACAGCTGTATCATCATTATTTTCTGCTTATATTCTGACCCTCATACACACACTTTCATCACTCTTTTCAGCGACATCCAAATTGATTCTTTGTTTATTTTCCATTATGAATTTGTCACCCTACAAAGATTATGTCAAAACATGATTATTTCTTTTCCTAATTAACAACCAATCTAACAACTTCTTTCATTTTATATGCTATTTTTAATAGTAAAAACTTTACATATTTTACAGCATAATATAGCATAAATATTAAATCAAATGATAATTTCTTCCATTTTATATTCTATTAACAGCAACCAAAAAATAATACAAAAATAAATAAACTATAAACAATAAAATGAAAGCATAACAGAGCATATATATTTAATCAAAGCATAACAGAGAATAAATTGCAAATAAGGAAGCATAAATATACATATTTTTAAGCATAACAGATAAACCGAGCATAAATATTAAATCAATTAACAATTTCTTCCATTTCTATTCTATTAACAGCAACAAAAAAAAGCTATAAATAATAAAATGGAAGCATAACAAAGCAAATATATTAAATCAAAGTATAACAGAACATAAATTGCAAAGAAAGAAGCTGAAACTCACAATTTTAAAGCAAAACAAAGTATATATATCAAATCAATGAACAACTTCTTCCATTTATATTCTATTTAAAAGCAACAAAAAAATAATTCAAAAATAAATAAACTATAAATAACAAAATCAAAACATAATAGAGCATAAATTGCAAATGATCAAAACTCACTATTCAGCATGAGCTGCCTTTCAAGTTTCAACACAGCCGTGTGAGGTGGCTTTCAATATAGCTGAGTGAGGTAGCTTTCAACAGTCAACCCAGCCACGTGAGGTGGCTTTCAACACAGCCATGTGAGGTAGCTTTCAAGTTTCAATACAACCGCGATAGAGAAGGCCACGATAGCCAACAGGGAAGGCTAATGATGAACTGATGATGACGAGATGAAGTGATGAACTGATGATGACGAGATGAAGTGATAAATTGATGATGGCCAGATAAAGTGATGAACACAGCTAAGCTTCGAAAATGATGACTGGCGAGGTGATGACTAGCGAGGTGAATAGGTGATGACTGATGACGATGGTAATTAATGATTTAATGTCATTTGAAGGAGAAAATTAGAGAAGAAAAGCCAAACAGAGAAGCCGATAGGAAATAGAGGCTACAGCGGTAGTGAGCATGAATTCTTGATGAACGCAATTAAGCAACTAGGGTTTCTTTATATATATATATTAAATAATTTTTAAAAAATTAATATAAAAATAAAAAGTTAGGATTCGGGTTCCGGATTGCGGGTTTACCGAAACCTGCATCTGGACCCGGACATATGCGGGTCTTCAATACTTTATTCGGATTCTTGATTAAATATAATATAATGCGGGTTGAGCCTAGCCTAGAAAAAATAGGTTCAGTCCGGGTCCGGGTTTAGTTGCTATCCCTAGATTTGGGCATTTGGGCAATTGGAGGTATTTATATTTTTATTATTTTTGTCATACAAAACCTGATCGATTTTACTATTTTGTTCTAGTCACTCTTTCAATTCGTTGGAATTTTACGTACAAAATAAACTGAATGTTCGATTCAATTCAACCCGACCCAAATACCTACTTTAATTGTGGCTGTCCTTATATTCACTTTTATTGAATTCAAAGTGATCTCATGGCAATTTGTGTTTCTTTGATGTGGTCTGAAGTGCTTAAAGCGTTAACGATTCGTTGTTTGTTCTAAAAGGACCAATTATGCAAGGACTAGTTCAAGCTATTTTAGACAAATTAATTTAAATTAATTTACAAGAGACCTATATTCAAGATGAGCTTGAAAGAAGAGGAACCAACCTTGGTATACTTGATTCGAGCTAACTAGATGGCGAGCATTGGAGAGGACAATTTTTAAAGTAGAATAAGGGCTAGAAAAATAATTCTAAAGCTATAGTTAAATTCCTTACGTCGAGAGCTTCAAAATAGTATATTGTGGGTCTAAATCCGACATCATATGCCTAAGTTACAACTCATTTGAAATCAATGGCTCTGCAAGCTAGGGCCTATGTAGTCAGGGGTTTTAATTTTAGGTTTTTTTTCATGTTTTAAAGTTAAATTAGGTTAGCCACTTTATATAAACGCTCTTTTATGTTCTTTTGAACAGGCTTTTGACAATCTTGAGTTTAATATCATTGAGAGAATTTTCTCAACTTGTTCTTAAAAGAACTTTTGCTTATCAAAGGAGTTGTTAACATTTGTAGCGTCTTATTTAGCAATCCAGGTTTTTGAGACTTAGCTTCTCAAGGGTTTGGATTTTTTTATCCAAATTATGATTATATTGGCTTTCTTGAGTTCTTATCAATCTAATTGTGGGTTTTTTTAGCTAGATCTAACGGGGTTCTCATTAGTTGGTATCAGAGCTTAGGCACTAAGGCCATATTCATCTATCTTTATTGTTTTTCATTATTGTTTGAGAAATTTCATTCTTGTTCTAGTATTTTAAATTAAAAAAAAATCACACGAATAGTGTCACATGAACAATATTTATAGGATTTTCTTTTTATCATTTTCGCATCATTGTGGTTTATTTTCTTAAATCCAAAAAATTCATTAAATTCATTCAAATTTCAATTATTTAGGATTTACAAAAAAATTGAAAAAATAATAAAAATCGTATTTAGTGATCTCTTTTGTTTCTTTGTTTTGTTATTCTTGTTTCCTATTTTATTGTCTGTTTGTTTTTTATTTTTTAATTCTTGTTTCTTGCATTATGATTGTTAGAGGGATTATACTTTGGTGTTTCCCCTTTATTGTGCGCCGGTCGTCGGTAATAGTGATGAGACCTTACGGCGTGAGGGTGTCTGTCAGTTATCGATTGTCGTGACAAGTTGTCGGGTAATGGGGCCGCCATACTTAGGTCTGCTCTACTTGACCTTTGGTTTCCCCCCTATTCATAGTGTTACCCATAACGCGGCCGAGTCTCGTTCGGTGGTTGAGGGTCTCTGTGACCTTACCCGAGCAGGATAAAGAGATCAGGGCCCGACTAGGTTTAGAACACTTGACCTTGACTAGCTTTGACACCGAGCAGGGGTGTCTTTGTGCTAGTGACTAGGTCTTCTGCTCTAGCTGGATTGTCCTCGAGTGGGTCCTGCTCGGCATTCCCTAAACACCTGTCCACTAGTTTTTAGTCTTGAGAGTGAAACGAGATAAGACTGGAAACTACTTGTCCGAGCAGGTTCTCCCCCTTTTTGCTTTTTCACGCTGAGCTGTCTGCCGCTTTCGTCACTTCACATTTAATGCGAGACGCTTCGGCTAATATGGACCGCTCGTTTGAATTTTAAAGAGGCTATTGTTTGAATAGTCGCGTCCCCTTGAGTAACGTGTCGTCTGTTGGCGTGACTTGCTTTCCCCTTTATAAATCTCTAATTTCTCCACTGTGCCTCTTCTTATTTCCACACTTTGCTCAGACTGAAAACTGCTGCCTACAAGTGAACTTCATCTTTTTCTTTGATGTCGTCGCTATCTGCCTTCGTCAAATCGGTTTCAGGTATAAACTCTTCTTTTTCTTCTCGTTCTCGTCTTTTTCATTTTTTGGATTTCTAGTTTCCCACTTGGTAGACTGTGTCTCTAGGAAAAAATGTCAGCCACTCAGCAACCCTGTCGGATGTCTCCTAAAGAATCATCTTCTTCAAGTGACTTCCAGGCCACTAGGGGGGTTCCGGTGAAAGATCCGAGTCTTAAAGAGGTCGAGGCTGTAGGGGAAACTCGGTCGCAATAGAGGCAAAGAGCCGGCCAAAGGTTGGAGGCCAAGTCGTTCGCCATTGACAATATGAGGTGTGAAACTTCACACCAAGATTTAGATCGGCTTAGGGCCATGTACCATATCCCTGCCAGCGTTGATCTACGTCTCCTTGGCAAAAATAATATCCCTAGCTGCCCTCCTCGAGGGTACGTCACCCTTTATCTAGAATGTTTTAGGTGGGGCGTTAGGTTACCCATACAACCCTATTTTGCCTGGGTTCTTTCTGAGTTGCGTCTGGCACCGGGGCAGCTGAACCCTAACGGGTTGAGGGTTCTATCGGGGCTGTATGTCCTGTGGAGGTGGTGTAACTTGGGCGAGTCGACGGTAGATGAAATAAAGCATCTCTACCAGTTGAAGAGCAATCCAAAGGACGTGGGCTGGTACTACTTCACTTCCAGCTTGAAGGGTAAGAAACCCATTACCGACCTCCCTACTTACGGTGGCAACTGGAAGGGTAAATTCTTCTTTGCTAGAGGGAATTGGGGGCGAGCAGCCTCCACCACCGAGGAGATTCCTCAAATTCCTTCTAGCTTTTGTACTCCAGGTCATTTGCTGCTCATTATGTCTTTTGATTTTTTCTGCTTACCCTCTCTTATTATTTCTGGTCCTTTGTAGTCTCATGGAGTGTGTCATACTGGGTTAGGGAGGAGCTGCAGATGCACATTAACACTACCTTGGACAACGTGAGCTAGTGCAGAGAATTATTGACTCACCAAAACTTTGGAGAGTTCGGTCTAATTGTCGAGGAAGAAGACAAGAGCGGTATCCTCTATCGCTTGAAGAAACGCTCGAGCATGATCGATAGACTGAGTAGCTCCTCTGCTCAAGCCAAGAGGTCCAGAGTTGACCTCATTGCCTCACCAATCATGGTTGTTCCTCCTACTCGGAAGAGTGAGCGAGCAACCGAAGAAGCTTCCCCGAGAGGCCCGGGGGCTGTCTTCCCTACAAGGTCTAGATCAGCGCGCTCTCAGGAGCAGCAGCCAGATTTCGCTGACCCCTATGTTAGGGAATTTGCCAGGCATGTGGGGGAGAGGTTTGTGCAGGAGTTGGAGTCCTCCAGTGTTAGCGAGCTGGCCAACATGTTCCAGCTCCTCTTATGCTAGGCTACAGCTACCACCACTGCCTTCAATACCAAGGACATGAATTTTGAGAGGAAGATTAGGGCTGATAATCAGGGCTTGAGGCAGACGTTTGAGCAGAAAGAGGAGGAAGCGGCTAAGATAAGCTTTTGAGGGGGAGCTGTCCATGGTCTAGGATAAGCTTTTGAATGCCCGAAAAGACCTCGATGTGCAGAGATCTACTTTCGAGAGGACTATCGAGGCAGAGACTTCTCGCCTTCAGCTTAAGGTAGACTCCCTGGAGAATCAGGTCGCGAAGAGTACAACAAGGGGGTGACCTTCTACTACGAGTGTATCATGTCTGTCCTGGGCAAGGAATACCCTGAAATGGATATGTCTAACCTCGAGGCAGGTGTGGATGCGTACATGAACGAGCAGGATGCCCGTAGTCGAGAACCAAGGGATCTCTATGCTGAGGTGGAAGCGGACGCTGCAAGGCTTGGGGATGCTGCTCCTCCAACTGATGAAGCCCAAGTTGCTCCTGCAGCCGAGAAGGATCTTTAAGATGCCCCCTCTTCTGAGGCCCCTGCCCTAACTGCTAGCCCGACTGCTTAAGCCCCTTGATTGAATTTGATGTATTTTTTTTTTTTGTACTTGTACTTTGTAACTTTAGCAATAAATATACCAAATTTTCTATCTTTGGCTTTACATTTTTAGTCTTGTTTTGAATTCCCTGTGAGATGGATTTTCAGTAGGCCTCAAGCTTTTCCCTTATCCTCTGGCCTACTTCGGCCCATCTTGCGCACTTGCTAAGACGTGAGCAGCCGGATTAATCCTCTTAGGGACTTCGGATGCTTTACATTATCTGATCAGGCCTTAATATGTATGGCCGTGGTACCTTCTTTGTTGAGCTTATCGTGCTCGAGCTCATTCTGGCTGTGTTTGCCTTCTTGTCTTGCCTAAATTTAGACTTTAAGGTTTCGGCCTTTAGCTTCATTTGTGAGCTCATATAGCTCAAGCCTTTCTGGCTTATGCTTGGCACCGTCTCGCCTAAGGTTGGGCTTTGAGACTTACGGCTTTTGCATTTCTTCGTGAGCTTATCCTGCTCGAGCCTTTCTAGCTTATGCTTGGCACCGTCTCGCCTTAAGTTAGGCTTTGAGACTTACGGCCTTTGCATTTCTTCGTGAGCTTATTCTGCTCGAGCCTTTTTGGCTTATGCTTGGCACTGTCTTGCCTTAAGTTAGGCTTTGAGACTTACGACCCTTGTATTTCTTCGTGAGCTTATTTTGGTCGAGCCTTCACTAGGCTCATGCTAGGCACTTCGTCTCGCCTTAAGTTTAGGCTTTGAGATTACGGCTCTAGCTTTTATTTGTTTCAATAAGCTTTAATCTGCTCACATGGGATTAGTTTTTGAAGCGATTTTCTTGATTTTATTCATGTACGAGATTTTATATACTTCTATTTTGAGAGAAACTAAATACCAATGTTTGTAATACAAGGGAACTTACTAGAAATATTTCACCAAGTGATGTGCATTCCACAACCTCTTAACCTCTTGTCCATCGGGATAAGTCAACCTGTATGCCCCTGGACTAGCTACTTGTGAGACTCTGTAAGGACCCTCCCAATTTGGGCCCAGCACTCCTTGCCTAGGGTCTTTTGTGCTATGGTTTACTCTTCTAAGTACCCAGTCGCTCACCTGAAATCGACGGATGTGCACGTTCTGGTTGTTTGGTTGTAATAGCGAGCCACCCTTTGCTGATATTCCACCATCTTTACTGCTGACCTTTCCCTTTTCTCCTCCAGTAGGTCCAAATTTGCACACATCTGCTTGTTGTTCTGCTCCTTATCGAAGTGCTCCATCCAATGCGTGCCCACCCCTATCTCTGCTGGGATCACCGCTTCATGTCCAAACGCCAAGGGAAACGACGTCTCCCCCGTAACGATTTTGTATGTGGTCCTATAAGCCCATAATACACCAGGCAGCTCGTCAACATATACTTCTTTCTGCTCTCCTAGTCTGGTCTTTAATTTTATTCGCAACTTTTACTTGCCTATTTGCCTATGGGTGCACTGGCGAGCAGAACTTCAGCTCTATCCCCATGTTTCTACAGAAGTCTCTAAACTTGTTGTTGTTGAACTGCCTCTCGTTATTTGTGACCAGTGCGTGTGGGATCCCGTACCTGCAAACCACATTTCTCCAAATAAAGTCAGTGGTCTTGCTCTCTGTTATATTGCTTAAGGCTTCCACTTCAACCCATTTAGTGAAATAATCGATTGCCACCACGGCATGTGTTGCAGAGGCTCTTCATTTTGGCAGTGGTCCGATCAGATCAATTCCCCATTGAGCAAACGGCCAGGGTGAGTTCATTACTGTGAGGTTCTCGGGCGATTGGGCTATGTGATTGGTGAAGCTTTGACAATTCTTGCAGCTCCTGGTCTTTTCTCGTGCTTCCTGGTGCATCATAGGCTAGAAGTACCCTTACCTTAAAATTTTAAAGGCTAGAGACCTTTCACCAGAGTGGTTTTTGCAAATCCCCTCGTATATTTCCTTGAGGACCTAATCAGCCTCCTCCTCGTCCAAACAGCATAACAGCGGGAGGGTGTATCATCGTTTGTACAATACCCCATTGATCAGTGTGTACCTTGCTGCTTTCTGTCGGCAGGTAATGTCCCTTCCTTGAGGTAAGAGATAATTGAATCCATCCAGGTGTTACTCGAGGACAAGCTCATCACCTTGTCCTCCCGCTCGATGCTCGAGTAGGTCCTGATCTCCACTGGGATGGACTTGGGCATTTTGAGGTCTGATACAACGGCCATCCATGCTATCATATCGGCTGAAAGTTCTCTCCCCTTGCAATCTGCTCCACTTAGACTACTCGAAACTTCCCAATTAACTATCTTACCTTCAGAAAGTAGGCCTCCATCATTTCGCCTTTTTCCTGGAAGCTTTCGTTGAGGTGATTTGCCACCAACTGAGAATCTGTCCGGACCTTTACCCTTTCCGCCTTCACCACTAATGCAAGTTTTAGTCCCGCAATGATGGCCTCATACTCAGCCTGGTTATTAGTGCCCTTAAACATGAGCTTTACGACATATTGCACTTCTACCCCTTCAGGACTAAGAAGCACTTCTGCTCCCGCTCCTTGATCTCCACATAACCCATCCACTATAACCGTCCACACCTTGCTTGGAGTAGGGGAGCCTGCTGCTCGCTCATTATCTGCTCCTTTATCTGACTCAGTATACTTAACCATAAAGTCTACCAGGGCTTGTGCTCTAATTATTGTTCGGGGCTGGTAGTTGATGTGAAACTCGCTGAGCTCTATCAACTACTTTACCAGCCGGTCCGAAGTCTCTGACTTGTGCAGGATCTGCATAAGTGGCTGGTTCGTCAAGATTGTTATCGAGTGTGCTTGGAAATAAGGCCTCAACTTCCGAACAGTTGTTACCAGTGCGAGCGCCCATTTCTCCACCAGTAGATACCGAGTCTCCGCCTTCAGCAAAGCTCTGGTCATATAATATACGGGGTGTTGCACCCCTGACTCTTCTCTTATCAGGACTGAGCTCGTTTCCCATTGCGACACCGCCAAATGCAAGTATAGAACTTCTCTTGCTTGCGGTGTTGATAGTAATGGGACTTTCAGCAAGTACTCCTTCAGCTGTTGGAATGCCACTTCACACTCTGGTGTCCACTTTGTCTTTCTCCCTTTTCTCATCTCCTGGAAAAAGATATGGCATTTGTCTATTGCTCGGGAGATGAATCTGTTGAGGGATGCTAGCTTACCCGTGAGGCTCTGTTTTTCCTTGAGAGTGCTTAGGGACTTTATGTCTATCACCGCTCTTATCTTCTCCGGGTTGGCCTCAATTCCCCTGTTATTGACCATGAAACCTAAGAATTTTCCAAAACCCACTCCAAAGGCACACTTCTCAGGATTAAGCTTCATCTGGTATTCTCTCAAGAGCGCAAAGGTCTCTTCTAGATGCTTCACATGTTCTTCTGCGTCCTTGGACTTGGTGATCATGTCGTCCACATAAACTTCCATTGTGTGGTTGATCAGCAGCTTGAAAATCTTGTTCGCCAGTCTCTAGTATGTTGTCCCCACGTTCTTCAGGCCGAAAGGCATGACCTTGTAGTAAAATAGACTTTGATTGGTGATGAAGGCCGTTCACTCCTCGTCCGGCTCATACATGGGGATTTTGCTGTAACCCAAGAATGAATCCATGAAGCTGAGCAAACCGTGTCCCGCTGTAGAGTCAACCAGCTGGTCTATCTTGGGCAATGGGAAGCTATCCTTTGGATAGGCTTTGTTCAAATCTATGAAGTCTACACACATTCTTCATTTTCCACTCGCCTTTTTCACCAGTACCATGTTTGAGATCCATTCAGGGTAGTTGACTTCCCTGATGAATCCTGCCTTCAACAGCTTCTCCACTTCACTATTCATAGCCTCATACCTCTCCTGGTTTACGCATCTCCTATTTTGCCTTACTGGCTTCGCGTATTTTCTTATTGCCAACTTGTGGCATGCCACCTTCGGATCGATCCCAGGCATATCTTCACGTGTCCAGGAGAACACATCAGAATGTGCTCGCAAGCACTCAACCAGGCTTTTTCTTAGCTGCTCGTTAATTCCCGAGCCGATCCTGATCTTCTTCTCCTGGTCGTTTTGCCTTATCAAAATTTTCTCTAATTCTTCAGTAGGCTCCTGCCTTCCTTTCTTTGACTCACCCCTCACATCCAGCGACATCACCTACATCGCTTCCTTTGCCGCTGTGGCACAGCAGCTTCTCGCGACCCTTTGATCGTCCTTAACAACTCCCACAGCTCTATTCCCACGATACTTTAGGGCCAAGTAATGGGTGGACATCATCGATTGGCTGATCCTTATAAAAGGCATCCCTAATATTGCCTGGTAGGGGCTGACTTCGTCCACAACCACAAAATCCAACATCATGTTCTTTTCAAAGTGCTTCGAGCCCATAGTTATTGGCAAGTTGACAATCCCTGAAGGGTTAGCCTTCCCCCATCAAATCCTTTCAGAGATGTGCTCGTCTGCTCGAGCCTCACTTCTGCTATCGCCATATCATCGAGGGTGGATTTGAAGAGAATGTCCACTGAGCTCCCCGAGTCTACCAACATCTGATTGAACTATCTATTGGCTACATTTTCCATTATAACCAAAGCGTCCTCGTGGGAGTACCCTTCTTCATCTTCCTCCGTCCACATGATTGCACTTGCCGGAAATTTTGGCTTTTTTTACAGCGGGCACGGTGAGCAGAACTTCCCGACTAACAGAGGCATACCTGCTGTAGTTCTTCCGACTTTTTGAATTTTCTACCATCGTTGGCCCTCCTACTATCACCCTCACAGCAGGTGGTTCGCGGTCCATATAACAGGCTTGGCTGCCCCCGGCTGTTGCTGTTCAACTACCAGGTGTCCTTCCTCAATAAACTCGTCCAAGTATCGGTTTCTAACTAAGTCCTCCATCAAGTTATTTAAGTCACGACACTACGACATCGAGTGGCCATGATCACTGTAGAATCAACAGAACCTACTTCTATCCCTCCTGTTTATTGGCTTAAACATCGGCGTCGTGGAAGAAAACAGCCCTCGTTCCTCTACAACTTGAAACATCTCCTCAAGTGACACCTTTAATGGGGTGTTTTGCCTGTAAGTGGGGCTCTGCTCAACCATTTGTACCGACCTATCACGGGGAAAGTTTCCCGAGTGTGGAGGCAATGGGATGTCGGCTCTATTGTTGCTCTGCATGAGCCGATTTGCAGGGGGATTAAGAGGTGGGTTACCATTGTATTGCCGATAATCCCTACAGTCCTTGCTTGGGGACCTGCGAAGTGGAGCGGAAGCTACTAGCAAATGGGGGGCCCTCTAGTAAGGGTTATAGGGAGCAACCCGGTCCCTTGTTGTCTTGGAAGTAGACGGCCCCCTTTTCTCCTTCTGTTTCGCTCCACTACTCTGCTCACTCCTTAACTTCATGGCTTTTTCCTTCCTCGATGACTATGTCCATCTTCATTTGTTCGTATGCATCGGAGTATAAGAAAATCTAGGGTACCAGGGTCTTCCCATCTTCACCCCCTCCTTCAACCCCCTCAAGCCTGGGGGTGATGGAATGCCCCGAGATCTAAGATTGCCTGGTGGTGCCTCTTGACCAATTCTCAGAGGGACTCCCTCTCCTTCTGCTTTATCTCTATCAATTTAATCATGTCATCTTCGGGGGCCACCACTCCCTGGAATTGCTTTGTGAACTCCATACACATTTGTTCGAAGCTGAGAATACTCCCCCTCGGTAACTTATGATACCATTTTGCAGTTAAGCCCTGCACTCCGGTCATATCGTTGAAACGTTCTATGTGCACCAGCCGGTCGTTCTTCCCCGAAAACTTCAAGACGGGGGAGCGAAAATCCCTAGAGATCGTGACACCCATGATTTTCGTTGAAAGCGGGACTCGTTGTCCAACATGATCCTCCAACTTGGCGCTTTCCCGTTTCGCGAAGGTCTTCAACGATCTATACCAGCCTACGCACCTTCCCCTCCAATTCCTCTGCACGGGAAGTAGGTGCTGTGTCTTGCAAGTGTTATTGGGACTCTCTCTCCTCCATGTTCATCTCCTCCCTCCCAGCAGCATTCTGTACCTTCTGCCTCTGGGCTTCATCTCCTACATTCCCCCAGTGGGAGCGTTCCCCCGGCTGGATTCTGGGACATCATTGGTTGCTTTCATCTGTTCGTCCCTAAGCTCCTGTAAGATGGACGTCAGCGTCTCCATCTGCTTTTCTATCCGGTCCATCCTTTTCTTGTATTTCTCTATCCCGAGCCTCATTGGCCACCTCCCTTAGGGTCACCGATTCTTTGAAGTTTAATCATTTTCTACTGTTTCCTCTCATTGTCACGTTACTTTTTAAATGTGCTAGGAATTCAGGCTTTTGAACTGATCGCCATAGACGGAGCCAAAATGTTGATACGGTTTTCTGCTCGCTTCCAAGTAGTGTTGTTGCCTTCTGCTCACTGGTTGTTCGAGCAGGATTCCCTGCTAGTTCCTGCTTTTCTCCGTTTACTGGAGCGGTGATGTCTTCTTACCTGCGTCCACAAAAACAGTGTCAGGGGTCGCCGGGTATTTTTCTAGCGAAAACCTTCCGACGCTCATGTCAGTAATCGGTTGATTATTTTAGAATCCCTCTTAATCTGAAGGACCGAAAAAAATGGGAGGATCAGAGAGAAGAGAAATCTAGAATCTGGATAGAAAAATTGAAGTTGGAATCAAAATCCTTTTACCTTGTCCCTCGTTTAGTACTTATCCCCCCTATTTTCCCGCTACCCTTTACTTGGGAGCCATCCCTTGCATTAATTGCGCTTGCGTCTTTTTAACAGCTATGGGTTGCTGCGGCACAACCTGGGGGTATAGGATGTCAGACAGCTATGGGTTCCCATGACCAAATGATAATGCCGTGTAGGTTTGTGTGAAATGATAACATTGTGAAGGCGTGCGCCGATCATCGGTAATAGTGATGAGACCTTACGGCGTGAGGGTGTATGTCAGTTATCGATCGTCGTGATAAGTTGTCGGAGGATGGGGCTACCTTGCTTAGGTCTACTCTGCTCGAGCTTTGGTTTCTCTCTGTTCATGGTGTTGCCCGTAATGCGGCCGGGTCTCGTTCGGTGGTCAAGGGTTTCTGTGACCTTACTCGAATAGGATAAGGAGATCAGGGCCCGACCAGCTTTAGAACACTTAACCTTGACCAGCTTTAGAATACTTGACCTCGACCAGCTTTGACACCGAATAGAGATGTTTTCGTGCTACTGACCAGGTCTTCTACTCTGTCTGGATTGTCCTCGAGCGGATCCTGCTCGACATTCCCCAAACAGGTAGTACCTGCAATTTATGAAAGGAAAAATGAATGTCAATGATTACCTTTGGATGAATATAAATTAAATATATAGCTAGGCTAGCTAGCTACCAAAATTAACTGGTAACTCACTTACCTGTAAGATTATTCCAATATAGAAAAAGGTGTGTGAGTTTTGAAAGAGAACCAATTTCGGGCGTTATGCTTCCGGATAGAATATTGTTCCCAAGATCGAGATATTCCATTTTTCTAAAGCAAGAAAAGTTGAGACGGCCAAGTTCTCCTTTGATATTGCTTTCCTCTCAGGACTATGTGAGTGACACTTCCTTCACAATCGCAAGTGATACCAACCCAACTGCAATGATCTGAAGTATTGTGGGAATCCTGTCCTTCCACCAGCCGCTGTTGAGTAACGCTTGTCTTTCAATTTCAGAAGCTGCAACCTGAATATTAATATTGGTAGCAGATGAAAGGATAAGGGTAAGGGTAGCCCATATGAATATGAATATGAATATGGTCACCGCTTTGCAAGTAGACAGCGTGTTTCAACAATGGTTAAAGCTGAACAAATGCACGATGGACTATAAAATATATATAGAATAGTCAACGAGTGTTTTCGTGTTTCACGTTAATTATTTCACTGTAGACTGAGCGGAAGCACGTCGAGGCCGGTCACTGCAAGCTTCAACTCCTCAACGTGCCACCATAAGTTTGACTGTTTGAGAACGTTCAACATGCTTAGATATTTAATGTACACGATACACAACATTTGTTTGAGTGGCCCCAGTCGTTTATATGGTAATTAAGGCTGAGGCAAAGTAAATGTTTGTTAAGCGGACATTACAGGAAGGTGTCTTTCGTGTTTTTTTAATGGATTAGAATTTCATTTTAGTCTCTTTTTCTTTCTTCTAATCTTTTTTCTTCTCTTAATTTATTGTAGTGAAATAAATTATTAAGATTAAATCTTAAATTTTAACTTTTTTCACTTTATTTGCAATTAAGACATTTTTTATTGGATTTAAAATACTAAGATGGATTAAGAGGAAAAAAAAGATTAGAAGAGAATTATCGTCCTTTGTTAATTCATGAGATAATTAGTTTTTAGAATTTTTTTTATTCAATATTTTTCTTTTAAAGGCAAGCCAAAATCTTAGTTATTTTTTAAACATATCAAGTCTAAAATTTTATTAATTTTAAATATTTTTTAACATGTACTTAATTTTTTTTTAACTTATGTCTAATTTTCAGACATTTATATCTAACTAAAAAAGTGAAATTATGTAACTTTTATCTTAATTGGAAAATATTTGAATAAGAAGTATAGATTATATTTTAAAAATACCTCCATTACATATACTTATTTCTTAAACTATAAAACCAAATTCTTTTTTTTTTTTTTGTTTAGAAGAACATAAATGTCAAATAATATGTTTAAGATATTTTTTTGTTTATGAAAAAAAATAAGACACCACTTATATTTAGATATTAAAAAAATAAAAATATATCATTTATAATTTATCCAGACTATTCAAACTTTAGAAAAATTCAAATTTATTCAAATTTCATAAAACAAAAAAGGGTACCTTAATTTTTTGCCACAATCTTTTCTTTTCAATTTTCAGAAACATTTCAAGAGCCCCAAAGGAAGAAGAGAAGAAAATAATCGTAAGTGCTTTGAGTCTCAAATAATTGATATAAGTCTCTAGAACCCACCTAAATGATCACATCAAAGATCTTGTTAAGTTTGGAGAATCTCCAACATTGAGCAAATGTTATAATCACTGGTTCTAACGCAGGAATGCAAAAGTTATAATTAATTAACACATGCAGGTTAAAAACATGAAATAGATCAAGAAATGATTGCTCTGAACAAAAAATGCTCCACCTTAATAGTTATCTACATTTTTTTGCCACTCTTTTACTTTCACTTGGAAAGACTGAGAAGACTCATTAATAGTCAATTAGTTGAACTGCAAAATCAAATTGAAATATGAAATGGAAGAACTTTTCGGCAACTGGATAAATAAATTCAGGAGGCTACTAAGTTACAGTCTGCTATTACTTATTCCTCACACAGAAAAAGTAACACAGTTGTGGAGTCCGCATGATCTGTGTGAGAAGAGTAAGTTATTGCAAGCTATAGCTTAGGCAGATCCATAAATTCTAGCAAATGACTCTCCTATATATTTGATTGAAGTAGACAAGTGGAGTAAAGGGCTTCTAGGTCAGGAAAAAGGCTTTGTATATAGTTTGAATTCACTGTTTCACACATGAGGGTGTGAATTAGCATATTTGTCACTTGTTAGCTGAATGGACCACACGTATCAACTTTACTTCAAAAGAGTTATTGAGGCCGGGTCACTGACTGGTCTGGAACATGCAAAGGTTCATTGGTTTAAAAAAAAAAAAAATTAAAAACATTTAACAGATGATTGGTGATGTAGGTTGTTGAGCGCAAGGTGGTAACTTCCGGGGGGACATAACTTTGGCTAGGTGTCTATTTTCTCTATATAATATTCCGTTTCGAAATTTTCGGTGCTAGATGCAAGTGCTTCTAATATTTACTGCTATAGCCATGTGAAGAATTTCCAGTTGCTTCGTTTGCTTCATGCTTGTATAAATCATTTATTTTACTCATTTAAATAAAGTGATTTGATTCATGTACAATTATGCCAAAGATTTGGAAACTGATTCACGTCAATGTGTGCTTGAGAAACCAATGTTGTGGACTTTGATTCAATCTCCCAGGGCTTCATGACTCTGTCAGCTTGATAGATGAACTGGTTTTGGTTTATGGTCATTAACATCATCATTTAATTCATTATTATCAATATTCACCGAAATTCTAACATCTACACCTTGAGGATATGATACACACATTGAAAGGTTCAAGAACAACAGAGGCTTTCGACGAAGCCAAGAGCTCCTTTGGCTTATTATATGTCAAGAAACCTAAAAAATTCATACAGGGATAAGAATTCATGTTCACAAAATCTCTAACTTTATTCATTTATACGATAATTCACTACATTAAAATGTTTGAATTAACAGCTATATGCATCGTGTTAATAGAGTTTTTTTCACTGGAAAGCTCACCTTAATGAACTGTCACACTCATGAAGCAAATAGATTTCTTGGTTTCTCAGCTCTGAATTGGAAATATCTTCAAGAGCTTTTTGCGTTGGGGTCTTCCCGCAAGAAATTCCTGAGAAATGCGTTGCGATGTGGGTCGAGACTTTGGTTGAGAACGCAAGCAAGCAAATGCTATTGTGCAACAAGAACAATATCTTGAACAACCTTTTGACTTGCTAGAGGTGAGAGCCGATTGGTCTAAAACATCAAGAACACAATTTTTGCATCACGGGATGTTGACAATGATGAGAGGAGTTCTCCGGGATGCCTTCTCATTAACACTTCGAGTGCCACCATCCCAAAGCTATAGACATCACATTTCTCTGTCACAACTATTGTGTAGGCAAGTTCTACATGAAAAGAAAAGGTGTAAGATTATGTCAGCGAAAATAAAGCCAACAAACTAGCATGAGAAACAAAACCAAGTAATTTATTCACCTGGAGCAATATATCCATAAATGCCCGCTCGCAGGGTTCTATTGGATGAATCAACTTGTAGGAGTCTAGCAATGCCAAAATCAACAACAAATGCCTCCATGTTTGAGTTAAGTAGAATTTTGTTTAAGTAGAATTTTGTTGCTTGATATCTTCCATGTTTGACTGATGGTGTGCAGTCGTGATGCAGGTACGACAAAGCGTGAGCCAGACTCTTCATGATGTTCACTCTGTTAGTCCAATTCAACTCAAGAACTTCATCCTTGTTTCGGTAATAACGGACATGCCCCTCGCAGCCCTTCCAGCTCGAGTAAGACACCCCGAGGATAGCCTAGCTCGAGCAGCCCTTCTGGTCAAAGCTGGTCAATGTCGAGGAATTCAGAGCCGCTCAAGCCCCGAGCACTTCCTTCGCTTGCTCGAGGTCGTCCCTCAGGTCGAAGCCGGTCAAGGTCGAGAACCGAGCACTCCTTCCTCGCCGCAAAGAACGGGTCCCCGAGCACACCTTTCCCGCTCGCCGAGATTACGCCCACGAGCATAGCCGGATAAGACCCGACCCATTTTCTCGTAATCCCAAGACACCTTTTAATGTCTCGACCGTGGTCCCACATGGTGTGTTGATGATATCTGCTTGCGGCTGGCAGACATGCCTCCAAGGTGTCATCATTCCTAGCGCACTTGCCCGACATGGTGATCCGCCACGTGAATCGGGTTAAGGGACAGTACGCTCATCCCTAGGGAATATTCCGCCAAACCCGGCCGTCGAGGGACTCGAGATACCACTAGCGTGGAGTGGACAGTACTGAAATGGAAAGAGCGGGAAAATGGAGTATAAAAGGAAACGAAGGGAACGTTATAAGGGTTGGATTTTTGAGACACAAAAGGTTGGCAATTTTCATTCACAAAGGATCCAGAAGCTCAAACGAGTTCTTCCTATTCTAATCTCTCTCATTTGATTTTCCGAACACCATACTTATCCAAAAGGGGCGAAATAATACCCTTTCATCTTTCCGGCCTCCCTCATTAGGGAGATACCAAAAGACAAACCAGACATCGACTTGAGCGTCGGAGGGTTTCGCGAACACGCCCGGCGACCCCGACCCGGTCTCGTGAGTACTGGTCCGGAGATCTCCGCTCAAGAAGACAGTGAACAGGATCGAAGGGGTAATCCCGCTCGAGTTTATCGCGAGCGTAAGGATCGAGGCACTGCTTGAGCCGCGAGCGTAAGGTTTAAACGATCCCGCTCGAGTCGCTTGAGACACTGCTCAAGGTTCAAGCACTCGCTGAGGTACGCGGAAAACTGCGATCAACATCTTTTGGCGTCGTCCGTGGGATCGGCACAAAAGCCCGATTTCCTAATACATTCAAGACACACAACACAACGATGAGGGAAACAACCAAAGAGGAGTAAGTCCGTAAGAATCGAGAACTTTGAGAGAAGTGGCCAATGAGGCCCGTAACAGTGGAGATCCAGGAAGAATGGATCGGATGGAAAACAGATCGAACTCCGACCTCCCGTTACAAGAATTCGTGGAGGGACGAGAAAGGCATGTAATGATGTCCCGAGTCCAGCCGAGGGAACGCTCATGTTCGGGAAAATGCGGGAGATGAAGCCCAAAGACCTAGGGCACCAAATGTTGCAGCGAGGGAAGAAACAAACATGGAGGAAAGGGGATCTCGTCAACATTTGCAGGATACGACCCCAACCTCTCGTACGTGAGGAGTCGGAGGAGAGATCGCGCAGTTGGCACAAGTTGTGAAAGATCTTCGTGGGAACGGAAAGAGTCCAAGTCGGCGGATAATGCTCGGATAACGAGTCTCCACTATCAACGGAGATCATGAGTGTCAAGATCCCACGTGATTTCCGCTTCCCGGATCTCGAAGTTCTCGTGAAAAGCGGACTGGACGAGAGGTCAAGAGGTCGTGGAACCAACAACTCCCGAGGAAGTATTTCCAAGAAGTTTCCTTGTATTGTAAAATGCTAATGTAAGATTTCGTCCCAAGATGGGATATGTAAAAGTATAAATGTATGTAAGAATAAGAAAAGCATTTATAATGTAAGTTCAAAATGAAGACCGTAGCGTAAGAACTCCTCGGCCGAAGTCCCAAAGCCTAAATCATTAGGCGGGACTGTGCCAAGCTCGGGTCAATCGAAGACCGGAGCAGTGAGTAATATCGAAGACGCCTGGTCAATTAAAAGGCTCGAGCGAAGTTTCGGAAGAACTCCTCGGCCGAAGTCCCAAAGCCTAAGTTATTAGGCGGGACTGAGCCAAGCTTCGGGTCAATCGAAGACCGGAGCAGTGAGTAATATCGAAGAAGCTCGGGTCAATTAAAAGGCTCGAGCGAAGTTTCGAAGAACTCCTCGCCGAAGTCCCAAAGCCTAACTCATTAGGCGGGATCGGTGACAAGCTCGGGTCAATTGAAGACCGGAGCGGGAGTAACATCGAAGACGCTCGGGTCAATTAAAAGGCTCGAGCGGATGTTTCGGAAGAACCCTCGGCCAAAGTGCCAAAGCCTAAGTCATTAGGCGGGACGTGCCAAGCTCGGGTCAATCGAAGACCGGAGCGTAAGTAATATCGAGAAGCTCGGGTCAATTAAAAGGCTCGAGCGAAGTTTCTGAAGAACTCCTGGCCGAAGTCCCAAAGCCTAAGTCATTAGGCGGGACTGCACCAAGCTCGGGTCAATTGAAGACCGGAGCGGGAGTAACTATCGAGAAGCTCGGGTCAATTAAAAGGCTCGAGCAGAAGTTTCAGAAGAACTCCTCGGCCAGAAGTCCCAAAGCCTAAGTCATTAGGCGGGACGGTGCCAAGCTCGGGTCAATTGAAGACCAGAGCAGGAGTAATATCAGAAGAAGCTCGGGTCAATTAAAAGGCTCGAGCAGAAGTTTCAGAAGAACTCCTCGGCCAGAAGTCCCAAAGCCTAAGTCATTAGGCGAGACGGAGCCAAGCTCGGGTCAATTGAAGACCAGAGCAGGAGTAATATCAGAAGAAGCTCGGGTCAATTAAAAGGCTCGAGTAGAAGTTTCAGAAGAACTCCTTGGCCAGAAGTCCCAAAGCCTAAGTCATTAGGCGGGACGGTGCCAAGCTTGGGTCAATTGCAGGCCCGAGCAGGAGTATCAGCAAGCTCCGGTCAATTAAAAGGCCCGAGCAGAAGATCAAGAAGAACTCCTTGGCCAGAAGTCCCAACGGGACGGTGCCACGCTTGGGTCAATTGCAGGCCCGAGCAGGAGTATCAGCAAGCCTGGGTCAATTGCAGGCCCGGGCAGAAGATCAAGAAGAGCTCCTCGGCCGGAAGTCCCCAAAGCCTAAGTCATTAGGCGGGACGGTGCCATGCTTGGGTCAATTACAGGCTCGAGCAGGAGTAACAGCAGAAGACGCCTCGGTCAATTGCATGCCCGAGCAAGAGTAACAGCAGAAGACACCTCGGTCAATTGCAGGCCCGAGCAGGAGTGACGGCAGAAGAAGCCTAGGTCAATTGCAGGCCCGAGCAGAAGAAGCTCATGAAGAATACCAAGGCCAGAGGTCCCAAAGCCTAAACCTCAGGTGGGATAGAGCCAAGCACAGCCAACTATAGGCTCGAGCAAGAAGAACGTGGGGAAGAGTAAAAGGCCGCGAATTCGGCCCATCATTACTGAGTTTCCAGTCTTATCTCGCTTCACTCAAAAGACTAGAAACTGGGGGACTGGTGTTTGGGTAATAACGGACATGCCCCTCGCAGCCCTTCCAGCTCGAGTAAGACACCCCGAGGATAGCCTAGCTCGAGCAGCCCTTCTGGTCAAAACTGGTCAATGTCAAGGAATTCAGAGCTGCTCGAGCCCCGAGCACTTCCTTCGCCTGCTCGAGGTCGTCCCTCGTGTCGAGCCGGTCAAAGTCGAGAATCGAGCACTCCTTCCTCGCCGCAAAGAACGGGTCCCCGAAAGCACACCTTTCCCGCCGCCGAGATTACGCTCCACGAGCATAGCCGGATAAGACCCGACCCGCTTTCTCGTAATCCCAAGACACCTTTTAATGTCTCGACCGTGGTCCCACATGTGTGTTGATGATACTGTTGCCGGTGGCCGGCACATGCCTCCAAGGTGTCATCATTCCTAGCGCACTTGCCCGACATGGTGATCCGCCACGTGAATCGGGTTAAGGGACGTACCGCTCATCCCTAGGGAATATTCTCGCCAAACCTAGTCGCCGAGGGACTCCGGATACCACTAGCGTGGGAGTGGACAGCCTGGAAATGGAAAGAGCGGGAAAAATGGAGTATAAAAGGAAACGAAGGGGAACGTTACAAGGGTTGGATTTTTTGAGACACAAAAGGTTGGCAATTTTCATTCACAAAGGATCTGTAAGCTCAAACAGGTTCTTCCTATTCTAATCTTTCTCATTTGATTTTCTGAACACCATACTTATCCAAAAAGGGGGGGCGAAATAATACCCCTTTCATCTTTCCGGTCTCCCTCATTAAGGGAGATACCAAAAAGACAAACCCGATTACTGACTTGAGCGTCGGAGGGTTTTCGCCGGAACACGCCCGGCGACTTCTAACCCGGTTTTCTGTGAGTACAGGTCCGGGAGATCTCCCTTCCAAGAAGACAGATGAACAGATCGAGGGGTAATCCCGCTCGAGCTTATCGCGAGCGTAAGGATCGAGGCATCGCTTGAAGCCTCGAGCGTAAGGTTTAAACAGATCCCGCTCGAGTCGCTTGGAGACATTGTTCGAAGGTTCAAGCACTCGCTGAGGCATCGCGGAAAATCGCATCAACAATCCTCATTGCGCAGAACACAGAACAAGCTTCCTCTTTCCATGTACTCATAATCCAAAAACATGCATTTCTTGTGCAAACAAACACAGTAGAGTTTCACATTGTTCCGATGTCACATCATGGAGAGTACATGAGCCTCGTTTAGGAAACTCTTGACAAAAGTTGAATCTTCTGTTTCAGAATGGTGAAGCTTTTTCAAAGCAACAACTTTGCCGTCTGGTAGCTTTGCATGTGAACACTGCCATAATCTCCAGTTCTGATGTAATATTTGATATGAAAATCATCCGTTGCATCAATCAAATCTTCATATAAAATTTTACCATCATAATTCCACACCGAAAATACATCTCAATTCTTGGCAGCGTTTAAGGAGTAAAATGAATCCAAATATTATGAAGGCGAGAACTGGAGTGAGAGGAAGAAAATTTTAACAAATAGAATGATTAAAGGTGCAAGTTTATGACGTTAAGAACAAGAAGGAAAACCTGTAACATGGCCGCATAAGCCATAGTTGCCTAAAAGTTTGGTAGGTTATCCTGCAAATAAGTTGGGGTTTCACCTTCCAAATTGTTGAATGACAGGTCTAAAAACATTGGAGGGAGAGTCTTAGGTATGGTACCTGAAAGGTTATTGTGAGAAAGGTCAAACTTTAGTAGGAATTCAATTTTTCCAATCTCTAGTGGAATGGTTCTATCCAAAGTATTGTGGTTCAATGTTAAGTGTTGTAACTCTGAGCAGTTGCCAATCCTAGTTGGAATGGAACCACTAAGTTTATTATTAGAGAGGTCTAGATCCTGAAGGCTAAGGAGGTTTCCAATTGCAAATGGTATTTGGCCTGAAAGTAGATTTGAGAAAAGGTTGAGAGTTTGTGTTGGGATAACTTTGTTATCAGATAAGTCGAAACAGGGGTGAAGGAATAGGTCCACCTAGGGTGTTATTCCTCACAATCAACACGGTTAGACCTTTTAGTTTTCCAATTTCTCGATGTAACACACCACTGAGTTTGTTAATATCCTAAAAAAGCGACTCCAGATTTCTTATGCTCCCAATTTCTGTAGGGATAGTACCTGCAATGTGATTGATTAAAAGAAGAATGAATAATGTTAATGATTTTTTTTTAATGAATATAAATTAAATATATGGCTAGGCTACCTAGCCACCAAAATTAATTGGTAATCAACTCACTCACCTGTAAGATTATTTCATAGGTATCCAAGGTATTTGAGTTTTGAAAGAGAACCAATTTAGGGTGGAATGCTTCCTGATAGATTACATTTCCAAAATTCGAGATATTGCAGATTTGGAAAGCAAGAAAAGTTGAGACGGCCAATTTCCACTTTGATATTGTTACCCGACAAGTTAATGTGAGTGATACTTCTTTCATAATCGCAAGTGATACCAAACCAATTGCAATGATCCGAAGTATTGTGAGGAGTCCTGTCCTTCGACCAGCCGCTGTTGAGTAAAGCTTGTCTTTCAAATTCAGATGCAGCAGCATGAATAGTAATATTGGTAGCAGATGCAAAGATAAGGGTAAGGGTAGCCCATATGATGAATATGGTCACCGCTCTGCAAGTAGACACCATGTTTCAACAATGGTCCAAGCCCAACAAATGCACGACCGGCTATAAAGTATATACATAGAATAGTCAACGAGTTTTTTCATGTTTAGTTCATGTTTCACGTTAATTATTTCATTGTAGGCTGAGCGGAATCACATTGAGGCGGGCCACCATAAGTTTGAGAACGTTTAACATAAGTTTAATGTACACGATAACATGTGTTGTAACTCCAATCATTTATACAGTCAGAAAAATATTTGGTGAAGAAAAAGATGGGAAAAAAATTTTAAAAAAAATAAAATAAAAGAGAGAAAATGGGTGGATAGAGAAAATAAATTGTAATGGGTGGATAGAAAAAATAAATTGTTCTCATCTTTCTATACGCTAAACACCATTCATATGGTTAAAGCTAAGACAAAGTAAAAATTTGTTAAGTGAGGCCTTACCAGCAGTCGGTAATTTGTTAATTCATAAGAAAAAAAATAAAATATTGGTTCAATATGTATTTTTTGCCCTTTTTTACGTTAAAGTTTAATCCAAAATCTTAGGACATAATCACTGGTTCGAACGCAGTAATTGTTGCAAAGGTTATAATTAATTAAGCAATTAAGAACATGATCTGGGACTTAAATTTCAATTGGTCTGAAAAGGGCTAATTAGTAGTCAATTATTTGAACTACAAAATCAAATTTGAATACGAATATAAAACCTTTCTGACATTTTCGGCGGCCACCAAAAGTAAATTAAAGCAAATTATTCCGCAAGTTGAATGGACCACACCGATCCATTTCACTTTGCAAAATTTGTTTTTAATTTTACTAAAAGATAAGGATTAGGTATTAAAAAAAAATTAACTTAGACAAAATTCGATTTACGCTAATGAGGGCAGCTGTTCAAATCCTTATATAGGTATTTAATTCTTCCTGCAATCACATGAAGGTAGATTTCTCTCTTAATATGTAATTTGGAAAAGTTTAAAAATATTAATTAAAAATTCAGGTAATTTTTTTTTTGTAATTTTTAATATTTATTTTCTCAAACATCAAACAGAGCTTGAGCCTCTACTACTCATGAGTTAGATCCACCAATACCCTCTAATATTGGTATAAATAAAAATATTAAGAGTAAAAAATCTTCGAGGTATCTTAATAGATTTCATTTAAAATAATCCTAATAAAAAATTATTCATCTAAGAAAGTCACAATACTAAATACTACTAATAAAAGCTATTCAAAACTGAATCAACACTCAAAATTCTGTATCGGAAAAAGCAAAATTATCAGTTTTCCACCGTATGATTGGAAAGTTATAAAATACTGAAAATTTGACAATTATAATTTCAATTTATAATTTATGAGGCCCTCTTCCGTTCCCCTTGCCCATAATAAGATCAAGTAAAACAACTTTCATGTTCATACCATGGAGTTTCTGACTGCCATAACAGAAGCATCACATAATAGATTAGGAAAGGACAAAGATAATTTCCTGCCAAAGAGATCAACATCTAATGAGCAAGAAAAGTAAAAATAAACTTCTGACAAAAGAAATACACCATAACCTTGGCGAAGAAATATTTAAGGCAGCAATCACCATTGGACCAAGCATCATAGAAACCACCACAGCAAGTTGCCCAATTATACAGTTAATTCTATGATTCCATGCTAACAAGCATA
Organism: Murraya koenigii; assembly: GCA_025617385.1. Lineage (NCBI taxonomy): Eukaryota > Viridiplantae > Streptophyta > Magnoliopsida > Sapindales > Rutaceae > Murraya > Murraya koenigii. The sequence goes on along the minus strand of CM046819.1, from coordinate 10,313,730 downwards.
AGATGTTCGAGTCATCCTCTAATCAACTGTGCCTGTGCATCCATCTTGGGAGAAAAAACATAAGTTTCAACACATCAATTAATCAGCAATTCGTCATCGCATGCTGATAAGCAATACACCAACAAATTGAAGAGCACAGAAACTTAGTTAAATTAAACTTTTATTCATCACTGAATGACAAAAGACAGAAACAGAGCACCATTACCAAAAAGCAACAAACTAATTCATTATGGAACCAACGATAACCCAAGTAAACAGAGGCACAAACACAACTCAAAACCCTCTCACAATTCACCACCACGAAGACGGAGGACGAGATGGAGAGTGGATTCCTTTTGGATGTTATAATCAGCAAGGGTACGGCCGTCCTCAAGCTGCTTCCCAGCGAAGATGAGCCTCTGCTGATCTGGTGGAATCCCTTCCTTATCCTGAATCTTTGCCTTAACATTATCAATTGTATCAGAACTCTCCACCTCCAGAGTTATAGTCTTCCCAGTCAGAGTCTTGACAAAAATCTGCATGCCCCCACGGAGACGGAGGACAAGGTGAAGAGTTGACTCTTTTTGGATGTTATAGTCAGCCAACGTACGGCCATCTTCCAATTGTTTTCCGGCGAAGATCAACCTTTGTTGATCTGGTGGGATCCCCTCCTTGTCTTGGATCTTGGCCTTGACGTTATCGATCGTATCTGAACTCTCCACCTCGAGAGTGATCGTCTTCCCAGTTAGGGTTTTGACGAAGATCTGCATGCCACCTCGGAGCCTGAGGACAAGATGCAAGGTGGATTCTTTTTGGATGTTGTAATCGGCCAAGGTGCGGCCATCTTCCAATTGCTTTCCGGCGAAGATCAGCCTCTGCTGGTCGGGGGGAATTCCCTCCTTGTCTTGGATCTTAGCTTTCACGTTATCAATCGTATCGGAGCTCTCAACCTCGAGGGTAATCGTCTTCCCCGTTAGGGTTTTGATGAAGATCTGCATGCCGCCTCGGAGCCTGAGCACGAGGTGCAGCGTTGACTCCTTCTGGATGTTGTAATCGGCCAAGGTGCGGCCATCTTCGAGTTGCTTTCCGGCGAAGATGAGACGCTGCTGATCCGGAGGGATCCCCTCCTTGTCCTGGATCTTGGCCTTGACGTTGTCGATGGTGTCAGAGCTCTCCACTTCCAGAGTGATTGTTTTGCCGGTTAGGGTTTTCACGAAGATCTGCATATTGAGAAAGCTAGATTATTCCCAGCGAGCAAAGATAGATATTTTCAGAATTGTTTTGAGAGAGGAATGGGGATGATAAATCGAGCGCGTTTGGTTTATATGAGAAATCCAAGCCGCGGGTTGAACGGTTCAGAATAGGGGCGGATTCGTAGTACTAGAACGTAAAGGAATGGTCAAAATTAGTCGTTAGGAAGTTAAGTTTGATGACGTAATTGCCTATCAGATTTGAACAATCTGGAAGCTTCCGGTGATCTGTGGTTGAAAAAGAAGGTTTTACTTAATCGACCGAGCCCAGAGGTGAACTTCGACTGATCGGATTCTAACCAATTGTGTACATACAGAGCGTCTCCATCGGCCAAATTTTAATCTAATTAAAGGAATCAGCTTAATTCAATTAATCAAAGATCAGTACAATAAAGAATTAAAATTGTTAACATAAATATTACAGATACTCTAGTTCAAAGCATTAAGAGCAGAATGGAAGATTAAAGAAAATTTCTTTAGTTTATGAACTTTCAGACATTAGATTAGTTAGATATAGAAATTACTAATTATTGGAAAATGAAATAAAATTTAACAGAAAGAATTAAAGGTAGTTGTAATATGTGAAAATCAATTTACACATATTTCTCACACTAGTAATAGTCAATAAATTTTTATAATGGATACATTAATCTAGGACAACACTTAGAAACTGATTTTAGAGAAATTAAAACCGTTAGTACTAGGATTAGAACAATTTTTTGAAGAATAATAATAAAGTCATAAACTGTTTTGTATAAATTACTATGTACAAAATAATCTAATATGAATAGATTTGTTAAACAATAATAATAATAATATTTTAAAATTATATAGGATCATAATAGTTTTATATAAATAAATCTTTTCAAATCACATCAGTTTATACATACTTATTTGTACAAAGTGATTGTCATGTTATCATTACTCTTGTTTTAAAGCACTAAGAAGAATTTTAGATCATGTATGGGAAAAATGACATATACACTCCCAAAATTTGAGGAAATAGTCATTAACACTCCTAAATTTTTAAAAATAAACACAAAAACCTCTTTTGACTATTATACCCTCAGGTTGCTTAGTTACTATTTCAAAACCAATATAAATATTAAAAATCACTTTAATATTTTGTTAAATACATTGAGGTTATGCAATTTATACAGGGGAAGTTCCACTTTTAAAGGATGGTATTATAGAAAATCTACATATATTGTTAATATTAAACAAGGCAGAGCTGATAGAGAATTTATCTGCTTTAGACAATTGATTATTAATCTGACCTTGTCACTGAAGGAGATGGGCATGACGACAATAATGTCTATTGGTTTTACTTCTATGCCTGTGTGAGCTCTTGTTTGGTGGCTCATCGGAATTATTATATCTCTTTCTTTCAGTTCTTATTTTAGAAGAAGACCTCTCTTACTCTTACTACTCTTTTTCATGACTATCCATTTCACAAAAACCTGCTCAAGTTACCATAAGTGAGTGAAATGAATAAGAACATAGGTCATGGCATTTTTTTGTTCTATGAAATCATTTAACCTTGAATCAGAACTAGTGAAATAAGCTCTATTATGATAAGAAATTAATTTTCAAATGAAGAACTGCTCAATAAAAACAAAATGATATTATAATAATTAGTATTAAGTGTTGATGCTGTTTTTCCCGCATCCCTTCAAATAGTGTCAAAAACCTTCTGCTCGCGGTTAGTTCGAGCTCGAGCAGGACTGCCTTCCAATTTTAGTTCCTCTATCTTTTACCAGACCGGAAGTCTCCCGGACCTGTACTCACATAAAACAGAGTCAGGGGTCGCCGGGTGTTGTTCCGGCAAAAATCCTCCGATGCTCAAGTAAATAATCGGGTTGTTCTTTTTGTATCCTTCTTAGTTAGAGAGACCGGAAGAATGGAAGGGTTATTTTTGCCTTCCTTTCTGAATAATGGAATTTCAGAAAATCAGAGTAGAGGGAAACAAGAAGAAGAAGAACCTATGTGCATTTTCGAACCCCCGCAACTTACCTGTCCGTTTCCTTTTATTCTCCCTTTTTCCCGCCCTTTCTCTCCGAGATCATCCATTCCCACGTCAGTGGTGTCTGGGTCCCTCTGACAGCTGGGATTAGCGTAATATTCTCTGGGGATGCGCGGCTATCTCGTTAGCATGGTTCACATGGCCAGATCATAATGTCGGGCATGCGCGCAAGGAATGATGACACCGTGGGGGCATGTGCCAGCCATGGGCATGTGTCGGCCATCGGCAACAGTATCGCCACCATACTATGTGGGACCTTGATCAGACATCGAAAGTTGTGCCAGGATTCTGAGAAAATGGGTCGGACTGTCCTGAGCCGGGTCTTCGCGTTCCATTTATTTTATGACTGGCGTGGCCTAGTTGTGCTCGAGGACTTGACTGCAACGAGCAGAAAGGTGAGCTCAGGTCTCGACCGACCATCGAGCTATTCGTCCTTGTCCGGCCTTGACAGGGCTTGATGACCTCTAGCAAGCAAGAGAGCTCGGCGCTCAGACGGTTCTGAATTCCTCGACCTTGACTAGCTTTGACATCTAGTGAGGTCGACTTCTGCTCGGGCTGGATTGACCCCGAGGTATTTTATTCGAGCTGGAATGGCCTCGAGGAGACCTGCCCGATATTATCCAAACACCAGTCCCCCAGTTTCTAGTCTTTAGAGTGAAACGAGATAAGACTGGAAACTTATTAGTGATGGGTCAGCTTCCCGGCCTTTTCCACTTCCCCACGTTTTCCAACTCCCTTCCGCTTCTATCATTTCGCATTTAATGCGGGACACGTGGACGGAACCTGGCCCTGCGTTCAAAATTTGAAGAGACGTTACTCGAAAGGTCGCGCCCCTTGATCTACGTGCCGCCTGCTGAAGAGACGCACCTTCCCCCTTTTAAAAACCCTCGATTTCTTCACTGTACCTCATATTGCTCATTTTTACTCAAACCCGAAATCTTCTTGCAAATGCTTCTTCGCCTTCCTCTTCCGTGTCAGAGCGATTTCCGGCTGTATAAACCTTTCTTCTGTATTCAGGTACAAACCCTTTTTCTTTCTTTTCTTACCAGTTATGTTCTTCTTTCTTCAGGGTTTCTAATTTCGATTGGGTAGATTATACTTTAGGGAAGAATGTCTGATACCCAGTAAGCCCGTAGGATGTCACCCAAGGAATCTTCCTCATCTAGCGAGGTAAAGCCCCTTAGTGTAGTTCCACTGAGGGATTCTAGTCCTGGAGTAGTGTCACTGCGCGTGAGACTCACCAAGATCGTGGGAGAGGGCCACCAAAGGTTAGAGGTAGGGTACCCCATTAACTCGATGAGGTTTTGGACTCGCGGTCTTTATGAGCTGCCTTCTACTCTGGCCTCGCAATTGGCTAGCTAGGCAATCGTCCCATCTAAGACTTAGGCTTGGGACTTCGGCTTTTACGTTGTCTTATAAGCTTCTTCCGCTCGGCCTCGCAATCAGCCACGCTTAAGCACCGTCCCGCCTAAGGCTTAGGCTTGGGACTTCCGGCCTTAGCTGCTCCTCATGAGCTTTTTCCGCTCGGCCCGCAGCTATCCACACTAGGGACCATCCCGCCTAAGTGCTTACGCTTGAGGCTTCTGACTTAGCTGCCTCCATTAGCTTCTTCCGCTCGGCCTCGCACTGGCCACGCTTAGGTACCGTCCCGCCTAAGTCTTAGGCTTTTGACTTCGGCCTTAGCGTCTTCATGAACTTCTTCTTCCTGGCTCAGACTCGCCACGCTTAGGAACCGGTCTCCGCTAAGTGCTTAGGCTTGGGACTTCGGCCTTGAGTTGTCTTCATGAGCTTCTTCCGCCGGCCTCGCAATTGGCCATGCTTGGCACCGTCCCGCTTAAGGCTTAGGCTTGGGACTTCTAGCCTTAGCTGCTCTCCATGAGCTTCTTCCGCCGGCCTCGCACTGGCCACGCTTGGCACCGTCCCGCTTAAGGCTTAGGCTTGGGAATCTAGCCTTAGCTGCTCTCCATGAGCTTCTTCCGCCGGCCTCGCAATTGGCAACGCTAGCACCGTCCCGCCTAAGGCTTAGGCTTGGGCTTCCGGCTTTAGCTGTCCTCCCGAGCTTTTTCCGCCGGCCCGCAATTGGCCACGCTTAGAAACCGTCCCGCCTAAGGCTTAGGCTTGGGACTTTTAGCCTTAGCTGTCTCCATGAGCTTCTTCCGCCGGCCTCGCAATTGGCTACGCTAGGTACCGTCCCCGCCTAAGGCTTAGGCTTTTGACTTCGCCATAACGCTCTTCATGAACTTCTTCCGCTCGAGTTTGCAATCAGCACGCTTAGGAACCGTCCCGCCTAAGTGGTTGTGCATCTGGACTTCCGGCCTTGAGTTGTCATCATGAGCTTCTTCCGCCGAGCCTCGCAATCGACTATACTAGGCAACCGTCCCGCCTAAGGCTTAGGCTTGGACTTTTGGCCTTAGCGCTCTTCATGAGTTTCTTCCGCCGGGCCCGCAATTGACACGCTAGGTCTGGCCGCGCCTAAGGCTTAGGCTTTGACTTCCGGCTTTAGCGCTCTTCATGAGCTTCTTCCGCCGGGCCACGACCGCCACGCTAGGCAATCGTCCCGCCCAAGACTTAGGCTTGGGACTTCGGCTTTTGCATTCTCTTCATGAGCTTCTTCCGCTCGGCTCGCAATCAGTAACGCTAGCACCGTCCCGCCTAAGGCTTAGGCTTGGGACTCCGGCTTTAGCTGCTCCTCATGAGCTTTTTCTCGCCGGCCTCGAATTGGCCATGCTTAAGGCTTAGGCTTGGGCTTTTAGCCTTAGCTGCCTCCATGAGCTTCTTCCGCCTGGCCTCGCAATTGACTACGCTTAGTAATCGTCCCGCCTAAGGCTTAGGCTTTGACTTCCGCCATAACGCTCTTCATGAACTTCTTCCGCTCGAGTTTGCAATTAGCTACGCTAGAACCGGTCCCGCCCAAGTGCTTAGGCTCGGACTTCCGCCTTCGAGTTGTCATTATGAGCTTCTTCTGCTCGAGCCTGCAATTGGCTATACTAGGTAACCGTCCCGCCTAAGGCTTAAGCTTCGGGACTTTGGCCTTAGCTGCTCTTCATGAGTTTCTTCTACTCTGCCTCGCAATTGGCCACGCTTAGTCTCGTCGCGCCTAAGTGCTTAGTGCATTGGGACTTCGGCTTTAACGCTCCTCATGAGCTTCTTCCGCTCAGCCCCGAATTAGCTATACTAGGCACCGTCCTGCCTAAGGCTTAGGCTTTGGGACTTTTGGCCTTAGCGTTCTTCATGAGTTTTTTCCGCCGGCCTCAGAATCACACGCTGCGCCCGTCCCGCCTAAGGATTATGATCTGGGACTTCGGCTTTAGCTGCCCTCATGAGCTTTTTCTCGCCGGCCTCAGACTCAGCCACGCTGTGCCATCCCGCCTAAGGCTTAGGCTTGGGACTTCGCCTTTAGCGCTCGCATGAGCTTCTTCCGCCGGCTCAGACTGGCCACGCTGGCAACCGTCTCCGCCTATGTCTTAGGCTATAGGGCTTCTAGCCTTAGCTTTCTCCATGAGCTCTTATACTCTGTCCTCAGAATCAGCACGCTTATAATCGTCCAAATCTAAGGCTTAGGCTTGGGCTTCTAGCCTTTGCTTTCTTCATGAGCTTCTTCCGCCGGCCTACAATCACCACGCTATAACCGTCCCGCCTAAGGCTTAGGCTTGGGGCTTCTGGCCTTAGCTGCCTCCATGAGCTTCTTCTACTCGGGCCTGCAATTAGCCACGCCAGGCACCGTCCCGCCTATGTCTTAGGCTTTGAACTTTGGCTTTATGTTGTCTTCATGAGCTTCTTCCGCTCGGCTCAGAATTGGCAACGCTTAGGCAACCGGTCCCGCCTAAGGCTTAGGCTTGGGACTTTTAGCTTTAGCGCTCTTCATGAGCTTCTTCCGCCAGTTCGCAACTGGCCACGCTTAGTCAACGTGCCGCCTAAGTGCTTAAGCTTTGGGATTTCTGGCCTTAGCATTCTTCATGAGCTTCTTCTGCTCGGTCCTGTAATTAGCCACGCTTGGCACCGTCCCTCCTAGGGTTTAGGCTTTGGGACTTCTGGCTTTAGCGTTCCTCATGAGATTTTTCTGCTCGGGCCTATAATTGGCCGCTTGGCGCCATCCCGCCTAAGGCTTAGGCTTTGAGACTTCGCCTTTAGCGCTCAGATGAGCTTCTTCCGCCGGCCTCAGAATCACCACGCTGGCAACCGTCCCGCCAAAGGTTTAGGCTTGGGACTTCGGCTTTAGCTGCCTCACGAGCTTCTTCCGCTCATGCCTCGTAATTGTCCATGCTTGGCACCGTCCCCGCCTAAGGCTTAGGATTTGGGAGTTCTGCCTTTAGCGCTCTTCATGAGCTTCTTCCGCCTGGCTCGCAATTAGCCACGCTAGTAACGTCCCCGCCTAAGGCTTAGGCTTGGGAATTTTAGCCTTAGCTGCCTCCATGAGCTTCTTCCGCTCGGCCTCGCAATTGACCACGCTAGGTACCGGTCCCGCCTAAGTGCTTAGGCTTTGACATCCGGCCTTAGCGCTTTTATGAACTTCTTCCGCTCGGCCTCGCAATCAGCCACGCTGGTACCATCCCGCCTAAGGCTTAGTGCTTGGGACTTCCGGCCTTAGTGTTCTTCATGAGTTTCTTTTGCTCGGGCCTGCAATTGGCCACGCTAGGCACCTTCCCGCCTAAAGTTTATGCTTTGGGACTTCTGGCTATAGCGTTCTTCATGAGCTTTTTCCGCCTGCTTCTAATCAGCTACGCCACGCCATCCCACCTAAGGCTTAGGCTTTTAGACTTCTATCTTTAGCGTTTTGTATGAGCTTCTTCTGCTCGGGCCCGTAATTGGCCACAGTCGGCACCGTCCCGCCTAAGGCTTAGGCTATGGGGCTTCTAGCCTTAGCTTTCTCCATGAGCTTCTTATGCTCTGGCCTCAGACTGGCCACGCTAGTAATCGTCCCGCCTAAGGCTTAGGCTTTGGGGCTTCTAGCCTTAGCTTTCTCCATGAGCTTCTTCTGCTCGGGCCTGCAATTCGCCACGCTAAGTGCCATCCCGCTTAAGGCTTAGGCTTTGGGACTTCTGGCCTTTGAGTTGTCTTCATGAGCTTCTTATGCTCGGGCCTGCAATTGGCCACGCAAGGCACCGTCCCACCTATGGCTTAGGCTTTGGAACTTTTGGCTTTTGCGTTGTCTTCATGAGCTTCTTCTGCTCGGGCCTGCAATTGGCCACGCTAGGTTCTGTCCCTCCTAAGGCTTGGGCTTTTGAACTTCTGGCCTTAGCGTTCTTCGTGAACTTCTTCTGCTCGGGCCTGCAATTCACCACGCTAGGCATCGTCCCGCCTATGGCTTAGGCTTTGGGACTTTTGGCTTTTGCGTTGTCTTCATGAGCTTCTTCTGCTCAGGCCTGCAATTGGCAACGCTAGGCACTGTCCCGCCTAAGGCTTAGGTTTTAAGACTTCTAGCTTTAGCATTCTTTATGAGCCTCTTCTGCTAACGCCTGCAATTAGCCACTCTTGGCACCATCCCGCCTAAGGCATAGGCTTTGGGGTTTCTAGCCTTAGCGTTCTCCATGAGCTTCTTCCGCCGGCTCTGCACTGCACACGCTGGCAATCGTCCCGCCTAAGGCTTAGGCTTGGGACTTTTGACTTAGCGTTTTCATGAGCTTCTTATACTCGGCCTCAGAATCGGCCACGCTTGCAATCGTCCCGCCTAAGGCTTAGGCTTTGGGGCTTCTAGCCTTAGCTTTCTCCATGAGCTTCTTCTACACGGGCCTGCAATTCACCACGCTAGCTACCGTCCCGCCTAAGGCATAGGCTTTTGGACTTCTGGCCTTAGCGTTCTTGATGAGCTTCTTCTGCTCGACCGCAATCGGCCACGCTAGCAACCGTCCCGCCTAAGTGTTTAGGCTTGGGACTTCGGATTTAGCGCTCATCATGAGCTTCTTCCGCTCGGTCTCAGAATCACCACGCTATAACCGTCCCGCCTACGGCTTAGGCTATGGGGCTTCTAGCCTTAGCTTTCTCCATGAGCTTCTTCTACACGGGCCTGCAATTCACCACGCTAGCTACCGTCCCGCCTAAGGCTTAGGCTTTTGGACTTCTGGCCTTAGCGTTCTTCTTGAACTTCTTCTGCTCGGGCCTGTAATTGGCCACGCTAAGAACCGTCCCGCCTAAGGCTTAGGCTTTAGGACTTCTGGCCTTTGAGTTGATTTCATGAGCTTCTTCTGCTCGGGCACACAATTGTCCACTCTTGGCACCGTCCCGGCTATGGCTTAGGCTTTGGGGCTTCTAGCCTAAGCATTCTCCATGAGCTTCTTCTGCTCGGGCCTGCAATTGGCCACGCTAGGTACCGTCCCGCCTAAGGCTTAGGCTTTTGGATTTCTGGCCTTAATGTTCTTCATGAACTTCTTCTGCTCGGGCCTGCAATTGGCCACGGTAGGAACCGTCCCGCCTAAGGCTTAAGCTTTGGGACTTCTGGCCTTTGAGTTGTCATCATGAGCTTCTTCCGCCGGCCCGCAATTGGCTATGCTAGTAATCGTCTCCGGCTAAGGCTTAGGCTTGGGACTTCTAGCCTTAGCGTCTTCATGAGTTTCTTCCGCCGGCCTCAGCACTGACCACGCTAGGCACCGTCCCGCCTAAGGCTTAGGCTTTGGGACTTCTAGCTTTAGCGTTCCTCATTTGCTTCCTCTGCTCAGGTTTGTAATTGGCCATTCTTGGAACCGTCCCGCCTAAGGCTTAGGATTCGGGACTTCTGGCTTTAGCTTTCCTCATGAGCTTTTTATGCTCGGGCCTGTAATTGGCCACGCTTGGCGCCATCCTCCCTAAGGCTTAGGCTTTGGGACTTTTGGCCTTAGAGTTCTTCATGAGCTTCTTCCGCCAGTCTCGCAATCACACGCTATAATCGTCCCGCCTAAGTGCTTAGGCTTGGGACTTTTGACTTAGCGCTCTTCATGAGCTTCTTCCGCTCGGGTCCGCAATTGGCCACGCTATAACTGCTCCGCCTAAGTGCTTAGGCTTGGGACTTCGGCTTTAGCATTCTTCATGAGCTTCTTCCGCCGGCCTCGCAATTGTCCATGCTAGTAATCGTCCCGCCTAAGGCTTAGGCTTGGGACTTCCGGCTTTAGCGTTCTTCATGAGCTTCTTCCGCCGGCCAAGACCACCACGCTAGTAATCGTCCCGCCTAAGATTTAGGCTTGGGACTTCCTGCTTTTTCATTGTCTTCATGAGCTTCTTCCGCTCGGCCTCGAGCTGGCAACGCTAGCACCGTCCCGCCTAAGGCTTAGGCTTGGGCTTCCGGCCTCGGCTCTCCATGAGCTTCTTCCGCCGGACCGCAATTGGCCACGCTAGTAATCGTCCCTCTTAAGACTTAGGCTTTGAACTTCCGGCCCGACTGCTCTTCATGAACTTCTTCCGCTCGGCCTCGCATTGGCCACGCTTAGGCAACCGTCCCGCCTAAGGCTTAAGCTTTGGGACTTTTGGCTTTTGCGTTGTCTTCATGAGCTTCTTCCACTCGAGCCTGCAATTGGCAACGCTGGGCAACGTTCCGCCTAAGGCTTAGGATTTGGGATTTCTGGCCTTAGCGTCTTCATGAGCTTCTTCCGCTCAGCTTATAATTAGCCACGCTGGCACCGTCCCGCCTAAAGCTTAGGTTTCGGGACTTCGCCTTAGCATTCTTCATGCGCTCTTCCGCCGGATCGCACTGGCCACGCTGACACCGTCCCCCTAAGGCTTAGGCTTGGGACTTCGGATTTAGCTGCCTCCATGAGCTTCTTCCCGCTAGCCTCAGACTGGCCACGCTGGCGCCTGCCCCTCCTAAGTGCTTAGGCTTTGAACTTCCGCATTAGCTGCTTCATGAACTTCTTCCGCCGGCCTCGCACTGGCCACGCTAGGCACTCGTCTCCGCCTATGGCTTACGCTTGGGCTTCTAGCCTTAGCTGCCTCCATGAGCTTCTTCTGCTCGAGCTTGTAATTAGCCACGCTTGGCACCGTCCCGCCTAAAGCTTAGGTTTTGGGACTTCTGCCCTTAGCGTTCTTCATGCGCTTCTTCTGCTCGGGCCTACAATTGGCCACGCTTGACACCATCCCGCCTAAGGCTTAGGCTTTTGGACTTCTGGATTTAGCGTTCTACATGAGCTTCTTCTGCCTAGGCCTGCAATTGGTACCGCTTGGCACCGTCCCGCCTAAGGCTTAGGCTTTAGAACTTCCGCCTTAGCTGCTCTTCATGAGCTTCTTCCTACGGCCTCGCAATCGCTGTTAGGCAACCGTCCCGCCTAAGACTTAGTCGTGGACTTCGGCTTTCATGTTGTCTTCTTGAGCTTCTTCTGCTAGGGCCTGTAATTGGTCACGCTTGTCACTGTCCTGCCTAAGGCTTTGGCTTCGGGACATCTAGCCTTAGTGTTCTTCATGAGCTTCTTCTGCTCGGACTCGCACTGGCTGCTAGGCACCGTCTCCGCCTAAGGCTTAGGCTTTTGCACTTCCGGCCTTAGCGCTCTTCATGAGCTTTTTCCTGCTCGGCCTCGCAATCACCACGCTTAGCAACCGTCCCGCCTAAGCTTGGGACTTCGGCTTTAGCGCTCTTCATGAGCTTCTTCCGCCGGCCTCGCAATCACACGCTGGCGCCCGTCCCGCCTAAGTGCTTAGGCTTGGGACTTCGCTTGCTTTCTTCATGAGCTTCTTCTACTCTGCCCTGCAATCGACACGCCGACACCATCCCACCCAAGTGCTTAGGCTTAAGGACTTCCGGCTTTAGCATTCCTCATGAGCTTCTTCTGCTCGGCCCTGCAATCGGCCACTCTGAACTGGCCTCGCCCAAGACTTGGGACTTTGGGACTTCCGCCTTAGCGTCTTCATTAGCTTCTTCCGCCTCGCCTCGCAATCACCACGCTATAACCGTCCCGCCTAAGACTTAGGCTTTAGGACTTCGGCTTTTGCATTGTCTTCATGAGCTTCTTCCGCTCGGCCCGCAATCGACCACTTAGAACTGGCCTCGCCTAAGACTTAGGCTTTGGAAATCTGGCTTTTGCATTGTCTTCATGAGCTTCTTTTGCTCGGGCCTGCAATTGGCCACGCTTGGCGCCGTCCCGCTTAAGGCTTAGGCTTTGGGACTTCTGGCTTTAGCTTTCTTCATGACCTTCTTCTACTCGGCCTCGCACTGACACGCCTAAGACCATCCCGCTTAAGGCTTAGGCTTAAGGACTTCCGGCTTTAGCATTCCTCATGAGCTTCTTCCGCCGGGCTCAGAATCACCACGCTGGCAACCGTCCCGCTTAAGGCTTAGGCTTGGGACTTCCGGCTTTAGCTGTCCTCCCGAGTTTCTTCCGCCGGGCAAGAATCAGCACGCGAGTCTCGTCCCGCCTAAGATTTAGGCTTGGGACTCCGGCTTTAGCATTGTCTTCATGAGCTTCTTCCGCCGGCTTGCAATCGGCCACGCTGGCAACTGCCTCGCCTCGAGGCTTAGCCTTCGGACCTCCGGCTTTAGCTGCCCTCATGAGCTTATTCCGCTCGGCCTCAGACCAGCCACGCTAGCGCCATCCCGCCTCGAGGCTTAGGCTTGGGACTTCCGCCTTAGCGTTCTTCATGAACTTCTTCTGCTCGGGCCTGCAATTGGCCACGCTAGGCACCGTCCCGCCTATGGCTTACGCTTTGGAGCTTCTAGCCTTAGCGTTCTCCATGAGCTTCTTCTGCTCGGGCTTGTAATTAGCCACGCTTGGCACCGTCCCGCCTAAAGCTTAGGTTTTGGGACTTCTGCCCTTAGCGTTCTTCATGCGCTTCTTCTGCTCGGGCCTACAATTGGCCATGCTTGACACCATCCCGCCTAAGGCTTAGGCTTTTGGACTTCTGGATTTAGCGTTCTACAAGAGCTTCTTCTTCTAGGCCTCGCAATTGGTCACGCTGGCAACCGTCTCCGCCTAAGGCTTAGGCTTTAGAACTTCCGGCCTTAGTGTTCTTCATGAGCTTCTTCTCCGGCCCTGCAATCGGCTGTTAGGCATCGTCCCGCCCAAGACTTAGTCGTGGACTTCCGGCTTATGTTGTCTTCTTGAGCTTCTTCCGCTAGGGCTCTGAATTGGTCACGCTTGTCACCGTCTCCGCCTAAGGCTTAGGCTCGGACATCTAGCCTTAGTGTTCTTCATGAGCTTCTTCCGCCGGACTGCAATCGGCTGCTTAGGCACCGTCCCGCCTAAAGCTTAGGCTTGGGACTTCGGCCTTAGCGTTCTTCATTAGCTTCTTCCGCCTCGCCTGCATCACCACGCTGTAACCGTCCCGCCTAAGACTTAGGCTTTAGGACTTCTGGCTTTTGCATTGTCTTCATGAGCTTCTTCTGCTCGGCCTCGCAATCGCCAATCTAGAACTGCCTCGCCTAAGACTTAGGCTTTGAAACTGGCTTTAGCATTGTCTTCATGAGCTTCTTTCGCTCGGCCTCGCAATCACCACGCTTGGCGCCGTCCCGCGATAAGGCTTAGGCTTGGGACTTCCGGCTTTAACTTTCTTCATGACCTTCTTCTACTCGGGCCTGCAATTGGACACGCTCGGCACCATCCCGCTTAAGGCTTAGGCTTAAGGACTTCTGGCTTTAGCATTCCTCATGAGCTTCTTCCGCCGGCCTCAGAATCGACCACGCTTGCACCGTCTCCGCTTAAGGCTTAGGCTTGGGACCTCCGGCTTTAGCTGCTCCTCCCGAGTTTCTTCCGCCGGGCAAGCATCAGCCACGCTAGTCTCGTCCCGCCTAAGATTTAGGCTTGAACTTCCGGCTTTTGCATTGTCTTCATGAGCTTCTTCCGTTCGGCTTGCAATTGGCCATGCTTAAGCACTGCCTCGCCTCGAGGCTTAGCCTTGGGACTTCCGGCTTTAGCTGCCCTCATGAGCTTATTCTCGCTCGGCCTCAGACTGGCCACGCTGACGCCCATCCCGCCTGAGGCTTAGGCTTGGGACTTCCGGCTTTAGCGTCCTTCATGAGCTTCTTCCGCCGGCCAAGAATCAGCACGCTTAGGCAACCGTCCCGCCTGTGCTTGGGACTTCGGCTTTAGCGTCTTCATGAGCTTCTTCCGCCGGCCTCGCACTGGCCACGCTGCGCCATCCCGCTTAAGGCTTAGGCTTGGGACTTCGGCTTTAGCTTTCTTCATGAGCTTCTTCTACTCGGCCTCGCACTGACACGCCCAAGACCATCCCACCTAAGGCTTAGGCTATGGACTTCCGGCTTTAGCATTCCTCATGAGCTTCTTCCGCTCGGCTCAGACTACCACGCTTAGCACCGTCCCGCCAAAAGCTTAGGCTTGGGACTTCGGCCTTAGCGCTCTTCATTAGCTTCTTCCGCCTCGCCTCGCAATCACACGCTTAGCACCGTCCCGCCTAAGACTTAGGCTTTAGGACTTCTGGCTTTTGCATTGTCTTCATGAGCTTCTTCTGCTCGGGCCTGCAATCGGCCACTCTAGAACTGGCCTCGCCTAAGACTTAGGCTTTGAAACTGGCTTTGCATTGTCTTCATGAGCTTCTTCCGCCGGCCCGCACTGCACACGCTGCGCCGTCCCGCTTAAGGCTTAGGCTTGGGACTTCTGGCTTTAGCTGCTCCTCCCGAGTTTCTTCCGCTCGGCAAGAATCAGCCACGCTAGTCTCAGTCCCGCCTAAGATTTAGGCTTTGGGACTTCTGGCTTTAGCTTTCTTCATGAGCTTCTTCTACTCGGGCCTGCAATTGGACACGCTCGGCACCATCCCGCCTAAGGCTTAGGCTTAAGGACTTCTGGCTTTAGCATTCCTCATGAGCTTCTTCTGCTCGGGCCTGTAATTGGCCACGCTTGGCACCGTCCCGCTTAAGGCTTAGGCTTTGGGACTTCTGGCTTTAGCGTTCCTCCTGAGTTTCTTCTGCTCGGGCAGCAATTGGCCACGCTAAGCTCCGTCCCGCCTAAGATTTAGGCTTTGGGACTTCTGGCTTTTGCATTGTCTTCATGAGCTTCTTCTGCATGGGCTTGCAATTGGCCACGCTAGCAACTGCCTCGCCTCGAGGCTTAATCTGGGACTTCGGCTTTAGCTGCCCTCATGAGCTTATTCCGCTCGGCCTCAGATCAGCCACGCTGGCGCCATCCCGCCTGAGGCTTAGGCTTGGGACTTCCGCTTTAGCGTCTTCATGAGCTTCTTCGCTCGGGCCAAGAATCGACCACGCTAGTAATCGTCCCGCCTAAGACTTAGGCTTGGGACTTCGGCTTCTGCATTGTCTTCATGAGCTTCTTCCGCCTGGCCCGCAATCACACGCTTGCAACCGTCCCCGCCTAAGACTTAGCTTGGGACTTCCGGCTTTTGCATTGTCTTCATGAGCTTCTTCCGCTCGGCCCGCAATCCAGCAACTCTAGGCAACCGTCCCGACCAAGACTTCAGCTTTGGAATTCGGCTTTGCATTTATCTTCATCGCCTTCTTCTACTCAGCCTCAGAATCGGCAAGCTTAGCACCGTCCCGCTTAAGGCTTAGGCTTGGGACTTCCGGCTTTAGCTGCTCCTCCCGAGTTTCTTCCGCCGGGCAAGAATTGCCACGCTTAGGAACCGTCCCGCCTAAGATTTAGGCTTGGGACTCCGGCTTTGCATTGTCTTCATGAGCTTCTTCCGCTCGGCTTGCAATTGGCCACGCTTGGCACTGCCTCGCCTCGAGGCTTAGCCTCTGGGCTTCCGGCCTTAGCTGCCTCCATGAGATTCTTCCGCCGGACTCGCAACTGGCCACGCTAGTACCGTCCCTCTAAGTGCTTAGGCTTCGAACTTCCGGCCTTAGCGTCTTCACGAACTTCTTCCGCCGGCCTCGCAATCACTACGCTTAGGCAATCGTCCCGCCCATGGCTTAGGCTTGGGACTTTTGGCTTTTATGTTGTCTTCATGAGCTTCTTCCGCTCAGCTCGCAATTGTCCACGCTATAACTCGCCCAAATTTAAAGCTTAGGCTTTGGCACCTGGCCTTAGCTGCTCTTCATTAGCTTCTTCCGCCTCGCCTCGCAATCACACGCTATAATCAGTCCCGCCTAAGACTTAGGCTTTAGGACTCTCCGGCTTTTGCATTTTCTTCATGAGCTTCTCCGCTCGGGCCTCGAATCTGCCACTCTAGAACTGGCCTCGCCTAAGACTTAGGCTTTGAAACTGGCTTTGCATTGTCTTCATGAGCTTCTTCCGCTCGGCCCGCAATCGGCCACTCTAGGCAATCAGTCCCGACTAAGACTTAGGCTTGGGAATTCGGCTTTTGCATTTATCTTCATCGCCTTCTTCACTCAGCCTCAGAATCGGCAAGCTCGGCACCGTCCCGCTTTAAGGCTTAGCTTGGGACTTCCGGCTTTAGCTGTCCTCCCGAGTTTCTTCCGCCGGCAAGAACTGACACGCTTAGGCAATCGTCCCGCCTAAGATTTAGGCTTGGGACTTCCGGCTTTGCATTGTCTTCATGAGCTTCTTCCGCCTGGCTTGCAATTGGCCACGCCTAGCACTGCCTCGCCTCGAGGCTTAGCCTCTGGGCTTCCGGCCTTAGCGCTCTCCATGAGATTCTTCCGCCGGACTCGCAACTGGCCACGCTAGGTACCGTCCCTCTTAAGGCTTAGGCTTCGAACTTCCGGCCTTAGCGTTCTTCACGAACTTCTTCCGCCGGCCTCGCAATCACACGCTTAGGCAACCGTCCCGCCTATGGCTTAGGCTTGGGACTTTGGCTTTATGTTGTCTTCATGAGCTTCTTCCGCCAGCTCGCAATTGTCCACGCTATAATCGTCCAAATTCTAAAGCTTAGGCTTTGGCACCTCGGCCTTAGCGCTCTTCATTAGCTTCTTCCGCCTCGGCCTGCAATCACCACGCTATAACCGTCCCGCCTAAGACTTAGGCTTTAGGACTCCGGCTTTTGCATTTTCTTCATGAGCTTTTCCGCCGGCCTCGCAATCGGCCACTCTAGAACCGTCTCGCCTAAGACTTAGGCTTTGGAAATCTGGCTTTTGCATTGTCTTCATGAGCTTCTTCTGCTCGGGCCTGCAATCGGCCACTCTAGGCACCGTCCCGACTAAGACTTAGGCTTTGGGAATTCTGGCTTTTGCATTTATCTTCATCAGCTTCTTCCGCTCAGCTCAGAACTCGGCAAAGCTTGGCACCGTCCCGCTTAAGGCTTAGGCTTGGGACTTCCGGCTTTAGCTGCCTCCCGAGTTTCTTCCGCCGGGCAAAGAATCACACGCTAGGCAACCGTCCCGCCTAAGATTTAGGTTTGGGACTTCGGCTTTTAGCATTGTCTTCATGAGCTTCTTCCGCTCGGCTTGCAATTGGCCACACTTGCAACTGCCTCGCCTCGAGGCTTAGCCTCTGGGCTTCCGGCCTTAGCTGCCTCCATGAGATTCTTCCCGCCGGACCGCAATTGGCCACGCTAGGTACTCGTCCCTCTTAAGGCTTAGGCTTCGAACTTCCGGCCTTAGCGCTCTTCATGAACTTCTTCCGCTCGGCCTCGCAATCATCACGCTTAGGCAATCAGTCCCGCCTATGGCTTAGGCTTGGGACTTTTGGCTTTATGCTGTCTTCATGAGCTTCTTCCGCCGGCCCAGCAATTGTCCACGCTATGCACCGCCCAAACTTAAGGCTTAGGCTTTGGCACTCGGCCTTAGCGTCTTCATTAGCTTCTTCCCGCCTGCCTCGCAATCAGCCACGCTATAACCGTCCCCGCCTAAGACTTAGGCTTTAGGACTTCGGTTTTTGCATTGTCTTCATGAGCTTCTTCCGCTCGGCCCGCAATCGACCACTCTAGAACCGGCCTCGCCTAAGACTTAGGCTTTGAAACTGGCTTTTGCATTGTCTTCATGAGCTTCTTCCGCCTGGCCTCGCACTGCACGCTGGCGCCTGGCCCCGCTAAGGCTTAGGCTTGGGACTTCCGGCTTTAGCTTTCTTCATGAGCTTCTTCTACTCGGCCTCGCAATTGACACGCCTGAGACCATCCCGCCTAAGGCTTAGGCTTAAGGACTTCGGCTTTAGCATTCCTCATGAGCTTCTTCCGCCGGCCTCAGACTGACCACGCTGGCAACCGTCCCGCTTAAGGCTTAGGCTTGGACTTCGGCTTTAGCTGCTCCTCCCGAGTTTCTTCCGCCGGGCAAGATTTGGCCACGCTGAGTCTCGTCCCGCCTAAGATTTAGGCTTGGGACTTCCGGCTTTTGCATTGTCTTCATGAGCTTCTTCTAGCATGGGCTTGCAATTGGCCACGCTAGCAACTGCCTCGCCTCGAGGCTTAATCTGGGACTTCCGGCTTTAGCTGCCCTCATGAGCTTATTCTCGCCGGCCTCAGACTCACACGCTGACGCCCATCCCGCCTGAGGCTTAGGCTTGGGACTTCGGCTTTAGCGCTCTTCATGAGCTTCTTCCGCCGGCCAAGAATCGACCACGCTAGGCAATCGTCCCGCCCAAGACTTAGGCTTGGGACTTCGGCTTTGCATTGTCTTCATGAGCTTCTTCCGCCGGCCTCGCAATCAGCCACGCTATAACCGTCTCCGCCCAAGACTTAGGCTTGGGACTCCGGCTTTTGATTGTCTTCATGAGCTTCTTCCGCCTGGCCTCGAATCTACCACTCTAGGCAACCGTCCCGACTAAGACTTAGGCTTGGGAATTCTGGCTTTAGATTTATCTTCATCGCCTTCTTCTACTCAGCCTCGCGAATCGGCAAAGCTTGGCAACCGTCCCGCTTAAGGCTTAGGCTTGGGACTTCCTGCTTTAGTGCTCCTCCCGAGTTTCTTCCGCCGGGCAAAGAATTAGCACGCTTAGGTAACCGTCCCGCCTAAGATTTAGGCTTGGGACTTCCGGCTTTTGCATTGTCTTCATGAGCTTCTTCCGCCTGGCTTGCAATTGGCCACGCTTGGCAACTGCCTCGCCCGAGGCTTAGCCTCGGGGCTTCCGGCCTTAGCTGTCTCCATGAGATTCTTCTCGCCGGACTCGCAATTGGCCACGCTAGGTAACCGTCCCTCTTAAGGCTTAGGCTTCGAACTTCCGGCCTTAGCTGCTCTTCACGAACTTCTTCCGCTCGGCCTCGCAATCGACCACGCTTAGGCAATCAGTCCCGCCCATGGCTTAGGCTTTGGGACTTTGGCTTTCATGTTGTCTTCATGAGCTTCTTCCGCCAGTCCCGCAATTGTCCACGCTAGTAACCGTCCAAACTTAAAGCTTAGGCTTTGGCACCTGGCCTTAGCTCTTCATTAGCTTCTTCCGCCTCGCCTCGCACTGACCACGCTATGAACCGTCCCGCCTAAGACTTAGGCTTTAGGACTTCTGGCTTTTGCATTTTCTTCATGAGCTTCTTCTGCTCGGGCCTGCAATCGGCCACTCTAGAACCGTCTCGCCTAAGACTTAGGCTTTGGAAATCTGGCTTTTGCATTGTCTTCATGAGCTTCTTCCGCCGGCCTCGCAATCGGCCACTCTAGGCAACCAGTCCCGACTAAGACTTAGGCTTTGGGAATTCGGCTTTAGATTTATCTTCATCACCTTCTTCCGCCAGTCTCAGAATCGGCAAAGCTTGGCACCGTCCCGCTTAAGCGCTTAGGCTTGGGACTTCCGGCTTTAGCTGCCTCCCGAGTTTCTTCCGCCTGGCAAAGAATCAGCACGCTTAGGCAACCGTCCCGCCTAAGATTTAGGTTTTGGGACTTCCGGCTTTGCATTGTCTTCACGAGCTTCTTCCGCCTGGCTTGCAATTGGCCACACTTGGCACCGCCTCGCCTCGAGGCTTAGCCTTGGGCTTCCGGCCTTAGCTGCCTCCATGAGATTCTTCCGCCGGATCGCAACTGGCCACGCTAGGTACTCGTCCCTCGTAAGTGCTTAGGCTTCGAACTTCCGGCCTTAGCTGCTCTTCATGAACTTCTTCCGCTCGGCCTCGCAATTGGCACACGCTTAGGCAATCGTCTCCGCCTATGGCTTAGGCTTGGGACTTTTGGCTTTGCGTTGTCTTCATGAGCTTCTTCCGCTCGGCCTCGCAATTGTCCACGCTATAACCGTCCAACTCTAAGGCTTAGGCTTTGGCACCTCGGCCTTAGCGTCTTCATTAGCTTCTTCCGCCTCGCCTGCAATCACACGCTATGCACCGTCCCGCCTAAGACTTAGGCTTTAGGACTTCGGTTTTTGCATTGTCTTCATGAGCTTTTCCGCTCGGCCTCGCAATCGGCCACTTAGAACTGCCTCGCCTAAGACTTAGGCTTTGAAACTGGCTTTGCATTGTCTTCATGAGCTTCTTCCGCCGGCCTCGCAATCACACGCTGGCGCCGGTCCCGCTTAAGGCTTAGGCTTGGGACTTCTGGCTTTAGCTTTCTTCATGAGCTTCTTCTACTCGGGCCTGCAATTGACACGCCAAGACCATCCCGCCTAAGGCTTAGGCTTAAGGACTTCCGGCTTTAGCATTCCTCATGAGCTTCTTCCGCCGGCCTCAGATCACCACGCTTGGCAACCGTCCCGCTTAAGGCTTAGGCTTGGGACTTCCGGCTTTAGCGTTCCTCCCGAGTTTCTTCCGCCGGGCAAGAATTGCACACGCTGAGTCTCGTCCCGCCTAAGATTTAGGCTTGGGACTCCGGCTTTTGCATTGTCTTCATGAGCTTCTTCCTAGCATGGGCTTGCAATTGGCCACGCTAGCAACTGCCCTCGCCTCGAGGCTTAATCTGGGACTTCCGGCTTTAGCTGCTCCTCATGAGCTTATTCCGCCGGGCCTCAGACTGCCACGCTGGCGCCATCCCGCCTCGAGGCTTAGGCTTCGGACTTCCGGCTTTAGCTGCTTCATGAGCTTCTTCCGCCGGGCCAAGAATCGCCACGCTTAGGCAATCGTCCCGCCTAAGACTTAGGCTTGGGACTTCGGCTTTGCATTGTCTTCATGAGCTTCTTCCGCTCGGCCTCGCACTCACCACGCTTAGACCGTCCCCGCCTAAGACTTAGGCTTTGGGACTTCTGGCTTTTGCATTGTCTTCATGAGCTTCTTCTGCTCGGCCTCGCAATCCAGCAACTCTAGGCACCGTCCCGACTAAGACTTAGGCTTTGGGAATTCTGGCTTTTGCATTTATCTTCATCGCCTTCTTCTACTCAGCCTCAGAATCGGCAAAGCTTGGCAACCGTCTCCGCTTAAGGCTTAGGCTTTGGGACTTCTGGCTTTAGCGTTCCTCCTGAGTTTCTTCTGCTCGGGCAAGAATTAGCACGCTTAGGCAACCGTCCCGCCTAAGATTTAGGCTTTGGGACTTCCGGCTTTTTCATTGTCTTCATGAGCTTCTTCTGCTCGGGCCTGCAATTGGCCACGCTTGGCACCGTCCCGCCTAAGGCTTAGGCTTTTGGGCTTCTGGCCTCAGCGTTCTCCATGAGCTTCTTCTGCTCGGGACTGCAATTGGCCACGCTAGGTACTGTCCCTCTTAAGACTTAGGCTTTTGAACTTCTGGCCTGACCGTTCTTCATGAACTTCTTCTGCTCGGCCTCGCAATCACCACGCTTAGGCAACCGTCCCGCCTATGGCTTAGGCTTGGGACTTTTGGCTTTTATGTTGTCTTCATGAGCTTCTTCCGCTCAGCTCGCAATTGTCCACGCTTAGCAATCGTCCAAATTTAAAGCTTAGGCTTTGGCACCTGGCCTTAGCTCTTCATTAGCTTCTTCCGCCTCGGCCCGCAATCACACGCTATAACCGTCCCCGCCTAAGACTTAGGCTTTAGGACTTCGGCTTTTGCATTTTCTTCATGAGCTTCTTCTGCTCGGCCTCGCAATCGGCCACTCTAGAACTGGCTCTCACCTAAGACTTAGGCTTTGGAACTGGCTTTAGCATTGTCTTCATGAGCTTCTTCCGCTCGGCCTCGCAATCGACCACTCTAGGCAACCAGTCCCGACTCAAGACTTAGGCTTTGGGAATTCGGCTTTTGCATTTATCTTCATCGCCTTCTTCCGCTCAGCCTCAGAATCGGCAAAGCTTGGCACCGTCTCCGCTTAAGGCTTAGGCTTTGAGACTTCTGGCTTTAGCTGCTCCTCCCGAGTTTCTTCCGCTCGGGCAAAGAATTAGCACGCTAGGCAACTCGTCCCGCCTAAGATTTAGGTTTTGGGACTTCTGGCTTTTGCATTGTCTTCATGAGCTTCTTCTGCTCGGGCTTGCAATTGGCCACACTTGGCACCGTCTCGCCTGAGGCTTAGCCTTTGGGGCTTCTGGCCTTAGCGTTCTCCATGAGATTCTTCTGCTCGGGACTGCAATTGGCCACGCTAGGTACTCGTCCCTCTTAAGGCTTAGGCTTCGAACTTCCGCCTTAGCTGCTCTTCATGAACTTCTTCCGCCGGCTCGCAATCAGCCACGCTTAGGCAACCAGTCCCGCCTATGGCTTAGGCTTGGGACTTTTGGCTTTATGTTGTCTTCATGAGCTTCTTCCGCTCGGCCTCAGAATTGTCCACGCTATAACTCGCCCAACTCTAAGGCTTAGGCTTTGGCACCTCGCCTTAGCGTCTTCATTAGCTTCTTCCGCCTGCCTCGCACTGCACACGCTATGAACCGTCCCGCCTAAGACTTAGGCTTTAGGACTTCCGGTTTTTGCATTGTCTTCATGAGCTTCTTCCGCCGGGCCCTGCAATCTGCCACTCTAGAACTGGCCTCGCCTAAGACTTAGGCTTTGGAACTGGCTTTGCAATGTCTTCATGAGCTTCTTCCGCCGGCCTCGCACTCACACGCTTGCGCCAGTCCCGCTTAAGGCTTAGGCTTGGGACTTCCGGCTTTAGCTTCTTCATGAGCTTCTTCTACTCTGCCCGCAATTGACACGCCGAGACCATCCCGCCTAAGTGCTTAGGCTTAGGACTTCGGCTTTAGCATTCCTCATGAGCTTCTTCCGCCGGGCTCAGACTCACCACGCTTGGCAACCGTCTCCGCTTAAGGCTTAGGCTTGGGACTTCCGGCTTTAGCGTTCCTCCCGAGTTTCTTCCGCCGGGCAAGATTTGACCACGCTGAGTCTCGTCCCGCCTAAGATTTAGGCTTGGGACTCTCGGCTTTCAGATTGTCTTCATGAGCTTCTTCTAGATGGGCTTGCAATTGGCCACGCTTAGCAACTGCCTCGCCTCGAGGCTTAATCTTGGGACTTCCGGCTTTAGCTGCTCCTCATGAGCTTATTCCGCTCGGCCTCAGACTCACCACGCTTGCGCCATCCCGCCTCGAGGCTTAGGCTTGGGACTTCCGGCTTTAGCTGCTCTTCATGAGCTTCTTCCGCTCGGGCCAAGAATCGGCCACGCTTAGGCAATCAGTCCCGCCCAAGACTTAGGCTTGGGACTTCCGGCTTTGCATTGTCTTCATGAGCTTCTTCCGCTCGGCCCGCAATCAGCCACGCTTATAACCGTCCCCGCCTAAGACTTAGGCTTTGGGACTTCTGGCTTTTGCATTGTCTTCATGAGCTTCTTCTGCTCGGGCCTGCAATCGGCCACTCTAGGCACCGTCCCGACTAAGACTTAGGCTTTGGGAATTCTGGCTTTTGCATTTATCTTCATCAGCTTCTTCTACTCAGGCCTGCAACTGGCAAAGCTTGGCACCGTCCCGCTTAAGGCTTAGGCTTTGGGACTTCTGGCTTTAGCGTTCCTCCTGAGTTTCTTCTGCTCGGGCAGCAATTGGCCACGCTAGGCACCGTCCCGCCTAAGATTTAGGCTTTGGGACTTCTGGCTTTTGCATTGTCTTCATGAGCTTCTTCTGCTCGGGCTTGCAATTGGCCACGCTTGGCACCGTCTCGCCTGAGGCTTAGCCTTTGGGGCTTCTGGCCTTAGCGTTCTCCATGAGATTCTTCTGCTCGGGACTGCAATTGGCCACGCTAGGTACCGTCCCTCTTAAGGCTTAGGCTTTCGAACTTCTGGCCTTAGCGTTCTTCACGAACTTCTTCTGCTCGGGCCTGCAATTGGCCACGCTAGGCACCGTCCCGCCTATGGCTTAGGCTTTGGGACTTTTGGCTTTTGCGTTGTCTTCATGAGCTTCTTCTGCTCAGGCCTGCAATTGTCCA
Source organism: Murraya koenigii (assembly GCA_025617385.1). Taxonomy (NCBI): domain Eukaryota; kingdom Viridiplantae; phylum Streptophyta; class Magnoliopsida; order Sapindales; family Rutaceae; genus Murraya; species Murraya koenigii. Next base: position 10,289,582 of record CM046819.1, on the reverse strand, counting down.
CGCTTGGCACCGTCCAGCCTAAAGCTTAGGCTTTGGCAATTCTGGCCTTAGCGTTCTTCATTAGCTTCTTCTGCTCTGGCCTGCAATTGGCCACGCTTGGAACCGTCCCGCCTAAGACTTAGGCTTTAGGACTTCTGGCTTTTGCATTTTCTTCATGAGCTTCTTCTGCTCGGGCCTGCAATCGGCCACTCTAGAACCGTCTCGCCTAAGACTTAGGCTTTGGAAATCTGGCTTTTGCATTGTCTTCATGAGCTTCTTCTGCTCGGGCCTGCAATCGGCCACTCTAGGCACCGTCCCGACTAAGACTTAGGCTTGGGAATTCCGCTTTAGATTTATCTTCATCGCCTTCTTCCGCCAGCCTCAGAATCGGCAAAGCTTGGCACCGTCTCGCTTGGCGCTTAGGCTTGGGACTTCCGGCTTTAGCGCTCCTCCCGAGTTTCTTCCGCTCGGGCAAGAATTGACACGCTTAGGCAATCGTCCCGCCTAAGATTTAGGTTTCGGGACTCCGGCTTTAGCATTGTCTTCATGAGCTTCTTCCGCTCGGCTTGCAATTGGCCACACTTGGCAACTGCCTCGCCTGAGGCTTAGCCTTGGGCTTCCGGCCTTAGCTGCCTCCATGAGATTCTTCCGCCGGACCTGCAATTGGCCACGCTAGGTACTCGTCCCTCCTAAGTGCTTAGGCTTCGAACTCCTGGCCTTAGCTGCTCTTCATGAACTTCTTCCGCCGGCTCTGCAATCAGCCACGCTTAGGCAACCGTCTCCGCCTATGGCTTAGTGCTTGGGACTTTTGGCTTTATGCTGTCTTCATGAGCTTCTTCCGCCGGCCTCGAATTGTCCACGCTATACACCGTCCAACTCTAAGGCTTAGGCTTTGGCACTCGGCCTTAGCGTCTTCATTAGCTTCTTCCGCCTCGCCCGCAATCACACGCTATAACCGTCCCGCCTAAGACTTAGGCTTTAGGACTTCTGGTTTTTGCATTGTCTTCATGAGCTTCTTCTGCTCGGGCCTGCAATCGGCCACTCTAGAACCGTCTCGCCTAAGACTTAGGCTTTGGAAATCTGGCTTTTGCATTGTCTTCATGAGCTTCTTCTGCTCGGGCCTGCAATTGGCCACGCTTGGCGCCGTCCCGCTTAAGGCTTAGGCTTTGGGACTTCTGGCTTTAGCTTTCTTCATGAGCTTCTTCTACTCGGGCCTGCAATTGGACACGCTCGGCACCATCCCGCCTAAGGCTTAGGCTTAAGGACTTCTGGCTTTAGCATTCCTCATGAGCTTCTTCCGCCGGCCTCAGACTGCACACGCTTGCAACCGTCCCGCTTAAGGCTTAGGCTTGGGACTTCCGGCTTTAGCTGCTCCTCCCGAGTTTCTTCCGCCGGGCAAGAATCACACGCTGAGTCTCGTCCCGCCTAAGATTTAGGCTTGGGACTTCCGGCTTTAGATTGTCTTCATGAGCTTCTTCTGCATGGGCTTGCAATTGGCCACGCTGGCAACTGCCTCGCCTCGAGGCTTAATCTTGGGACTTCGGCTTTAGCTGCCCTCATGAGCTTATTCCTGCCGGCCTCAGAATCACCACGCTTGCGCCATCCCGCCTGAGGCTTAGGCTTGGGACTCCGCTTTAGCGCTCTTCATGAGCTTCTTCCGCCGGCCAAGAATCGACCACGCTTAGGCAACCGGTCCCGCCTAAGACTTAGGCTTGGGACTTCTGGCTTTGCATTGTCTTCATGAGCTTCTTCCGCCGGCCTCGCAATCACACGCTTAGCAACCGTCCCCGCCTAAGACTTAGGCTTTGGGACTTCCGGCTTTAGATTGTCTTCATGAGCTTCTTCCGCCGGGCCCGCAATCGCCACTCTAGGCAACCGTCCCGACTAAGACTTAGGCTTGGGACTTCGGTTTTTGCATTGTCTTCATGAGCTTCTTCCGCTCGGCCTCGCAATCCGCCACTCTAGAGCTGCCTCGCCTAAGACTTAGGCTTTGAAACTGGCTTCAGATTGTCTTCATGAGCTTCTTCCGCCGGCCTCGCACTGACCACGCTGGCGCCTGTCCCGCTTAAGGCTTAGGCTTTGGGCTTCTGTATTATCGCTCTCCATGAGCTTCTTCCGCCGGCCCGCAATCAGCCACGCTAGTAATCGTCCTCTTAAGGCTTAGGCTTCGAACGGACCCGTAATTAGCCACAATTGTCTTAGGTTTCGGGACTTCCGCCTTAGCGCTCTTCATGAGCTTTTTCCGCTCTGGACCGCACCCACCACTCTAGCAACGTCCTGCCTAAGTGCTTAGGCTTGGGACTTCGGCTTTAGCTGCTCTCCATGAGCTTCTTCCGCCGGCCTCGCACTGGCCACGCTGGCACCATCCCGCCTAAGGCTTAGGCTTGGGACTTCCAATTTAGCGCTCATCATGAGCTTCTTCCGCCGGCCTCAGACCGCCACGCTTAGCACTCGTCCCGCCTAAGGCTTAGGTTTTGGGACTTCGGCTTCATGCTCCTCATGAGCTTCCTCCGCCGGGCTCGAATTGACCACGCTAGCGCCATCCCGCCTAAGGCTTAGGCTCACGACTTCGGCTTTAGCTGCTCTTCATGAGCTTATTCTGTTCGGGCCAGCAATCGGCCACGCTAGGCACCGTCCCTCCTAAGACTTAGGCTTTGGGACTCCTGGATTTTGCATTGTCTTCATGAGCTCCTTCCTGCCGGCCTCGCAATCGACCACGCTGAGGCAACCGCTCCACCCTAAGACTTAGGCTTTGGGACTTCTGGCTTTTGCATTGTCTTCATGCGCTTCTTCTGCTCGGGCCTGCAATCGGCCACTCTAGCCACCGTCCCGCCTAAGACTTAGGCTTTGGGACTTCTGGCTTTTGCATTGTCATCATGAGCTTCTTCTGCTCGTGCTTGCAATTGGCCACGCTTGGTACCGTCCCACCTAAGACTTAGGCTTTAGGACTTCTGGCTTTTGCATTGTCTTCATGAGCTTCTTCTGCTCGGGCCTGCAATCGGCCACTCTAGTCACCGTCTCGCTTAAGACTTAGGCTTTAGGACTTCTGGCTTTTGCATTGTCTTCATGAGCTTCTTCTGCTCGGGCCTGCAATCGGCCACTCTAGGCACCGTCTCGCTTAAGACTTAGCCTTTGGGAATTCTGGCTTTTGCATTATCTTCATGAGCTTCTTCCGCCGGCCTCGCAATTGGCTACGCTATAACCGATCCAAACCCTAAGGCTTAGGCTTTAGGGCTTCTGGTCTTAGCGTTCTCCATGAGCTTCTTCTGCTCGGGCCTGCAATTGGCCACGCTAGGTACTGTCCCTCTTAAGGCTTAGGCTTTCGAACTTCTGGCCTTAGCGTTCTTCACGAACTTCTTCTGCTCGGGCCTGCAATTGGCCACGCTAGGCACCGTCCCGCCTATGGCTTAGGCTTTGGGACTTTTGGCTTTTGCGTTGTCTTCATGAGCTTCTTCTGCTCGGGACTGCAATTGGCCACGCTTGGCGCCGTCCCGCCTAAGGCTTAGGCTTTGGGGCTTCTATCCTTAGTGTTCTTCATGAGCTTCTTCTGCTCGGGCCTGCAATCGACCACGCTAGGCACCGTCCAGCCTAAGACTTAGGCTTTGGGACTTCTGGCTTTTGCATTTTCCTCATGAGCTTCTTCTGCTCGGGCCTGAAATCCGCCACTCTAGCTACCATCCCTCCTAAGGCATAGGCTTTGGGACTTCTGGCTTTTGCATTGTCTTCATGAGCTTCTTCTGCTCGGCCCTGCAATCGGCCACTCTAGCCACCGTCCCGCCTAAGACTTAGGCTTTGGGACTTCTGGCTTTTACATTGTCTTCATGAGCTTCTTCTGCTCGTGCTTGCAATTGGCCACGCTTGGTACCGTCCCGCCTATGGCTTAGGCTTTGGGACTTTTGGCTTTTGCGTTGTCTTCATGAGGTTCTTCTGCTCAGGCCTGCAATTGGCAACGCTAGGCACCGTCCCGCCTAAGCCATAGGCTTAGGGACTTCTAGCTTTGGCGTTCTTCATGAGCTTCTTCTGCTCAGGCCTGTAATTGGCCACGCTAGTCACTGTTCCGCTTAGGGCTTAGACTTTGGGATTTCTGGCCTTAGCGTTCTTCATGAGCTTCTTTCGCTCGGACCTGTAATTAGCAACGTTTGGTACCGTCCCGAATAAGGCTTAGGTTTTGGGACTTCTGCCCTTAGCGTTCTTCATGAGCTTTTTCTGCTCGGACCTGCAATCGGCCACTCTAGGCAACGTCCCGCCTAAGGCTTAGGCTTTGGGACTTCTGGCTTTAGCATTGCTCATGAACTTCTTCTGCTCGGGCCTGTAACTAGCCACGCTTGGCACCATCCCGCATAAGGCTTAGGCTTTGGGACTTCTGGCTTTAGCGTTCATCATGAGTTTCTTCCGCCGGCCTCAGACTCACCACGCTAGCAACCGTCCCGCCTAAAGCTTAGGCTTTGGGACTTCTGGCTTTGGCGTTCCTCATGAGATTCCTCTGCTCGGGCCTGGAATTGGCCACGCTTGGAGCCATCCCGCCTAAGGCTTAGGCTTCGCGACTTCTGGCTTTAGCGTTCTTCATGAGCTTATTCTGCTCGGGCCAGCAATCGGCCACGCTAGGCACCGTCCCTCCTAAGACTTAGGCTTTAGGACTTCTGGCTTTTGCATTGTCTTCATGAGCTTCTTCTGCTCGGGCCTGCAATCGGCCATTCTAGCCACCGTCCTGCCTAAGACTTAGGTTTTGGGACTTCTGCCTTTTGCATTGTCTTCATGAGCTTCTTCCGCCAGTGCTTGCAATCAGCTACGCTATAACCAGTCCCGCCTATGGCTTAGGCTTTGGGACTTTTGGCTTTAGCGTTGTCTTCATGAGCTTCTTCTGCTCGGGCCTGCAATTGGCAACGCTAGGCACCGTCCCGCCTAAGGCTTAGGATTTGGGACTTCTAGCTTTAGCGTTCTTCATGAGCTTCTTCTGCTCAGGCCTGTAATTGGCCACGCTAGTCACCGTGCCGCCTAGGGCTTAGGCTTTGGGATTTCTGGCCTTAGCGTTCTTCTTGAACTTCTTCTGCTCGATCCCGCAATCGGCCACGCTTGTCACCGTCCCGCCTAAGGTTTAGGCTTTGGGACTTCTAACTTTAGCAGTCTTCATGAGCTTCTTCCGCTCAGCTCGCAATCGCCACGCTTAGTCACCGTGCCGCCTAGTGGCTTAGGCTTGGGATTTCCGGCCCTAGCTGCTCTTCATAGCTTCTTCCGCTCGTGCTCAGTAATTAGCCACGATTAGCAACCGTCCCGCCTAAGGCTTAGGTTTCGGGACTTTGCCCTTAGCTGCTCTTCATGAGCTTCTTCCGCTCGGCCCGCAATCACCACTCTAGGCAACGTCCCGCCTAAGGCTTAGGCTTGGGACTTTGGCTTTAGCATTCTTCATGAGCTTCTTCCGCTCGGCCTCAGAATTAGCTATGCTTGACATCGTCCCGCCTAAGGCTTAGGCTTGGGACTTCGCCTTTAGCTGCTCTCATGCGCTTCATCTCGCCTCCGTCTCAGACTCGCCACGCTTGAACTGTCCCGCCTAAAGCTTAGGCTTGGGACTTCTGCTTCATGCTCCTCATGAGCTTCCTCCGCCGGGCCCTGAATTGCCACGCTTGGCGCCATCCCGCCTAAGGCTTAGGCTTCACGACTCGGCTTTAGCGTTCTTCATGAGCTTATTCTGCTCGGGCCAGCAATCGGCCACGCTAGGCACCGTCCCTCCTAAGACTTATGCTTTGGGACTTCTGGCTTTTGCATTGTCTTCATGAGCTTCTTCTGCTCGGGCCTGCAATCGGCCACTCTAGCCACCGTCCCGCCTAAAACTTAGGTTTTGGGACTTCGGCTTTGCATTGTCTTCATGAGCTTCTTTGCTCTGCCTCAGAATCGGCAACGCTAGGCAACCGTCCCGCCTAAGGCTTAGGCTTGGGACTTCTAGCTTTAGCTGCTCTTCATGAGCTTCTTCCGCTCAGCCTCGAATTAGCCACGCTTAGTCTCCGTGTCGCCTACTGCCTAGGCATTGCGATTTCTGGCCTTATCATTCTTCATGAACTTCTTCTGCTCGGGCCCGCAATTGGCCACGCTAGTCACCGTCCCGCCTATGGCTTAGGCTTTGGGACTTTTGGTTTTAGCGTTGTCTTCATGAGCTCCTTCTGCTCGAGCCTGCAATTGGCAACGCTAGGTACCGTCCCGCCTAAGGCTTAGGCTTTGGGACTTCTAGCTTTAGCGTTCTTCATGAGCTTCTTCTGCTCAGGCCTGTAATTGGCCACGCTAGTCACCGTGCCGCCTAGGGCTTAGGCTTTGGGATTTCTGGCCTTAGCGTTCTTCATGAACTTCTTCTGCTCGGGCCCGCAATTGGCCACGCTTAGTCACCGTCCCGCCTAAGGCTTAGGCTTTGGGACTTCTAGCTTTAGCAGTCTTCATGAGCTTCTTCTGCTCAGGCCTGCAATTGGCCCCGCTAGTCACCGTGCCGCCTAGGGCTTAGGCTTTGGGATTTCTGCCTTAGCGTTCTTCATGAGCTTCTTCTGCTCGGGCCTGTAATTAGCCACGATTGGCACCGTCCTGCCTGAGGCTTAGGTTTTGGGACTTCTGCCCTTAGCGTTCGTCATGAGCTTCTTCTACTCCGGCCTGCAATCGGCCACTCTAGGCAACGTCCCGCCTAAGGCTTAGGCTTTGGGACTTCTGGCTTTAGCATTTTTCATGAGCTTCTTCCGCCGGCCTCAGATCAGCACGCTGGCAACCGTCCCGCCTAAAGCTTAGGCTTTGGGACTTCTGGCTTTAGCGTTCCTCATGAGCTTCCTCTGCTCGGGCCTGGAATTGGCCACGCTTGGCGCCATCCCGCCTAAGGCTTAGGCATTGCGACTTCTGGCTTTAGCGTTCTTCATGAGCTTTTTCTGCTCGGGCCAGCAATCGACCACGCTAGGCACCGTCCCGCCTAAGACTTAGGCTTTGGGACTTCTGGCCTTTGCATTGTCTTCATGAGCTTCTTCTTCTCGGGCCTGCAATCGGCTACTATGGGCACCGTCCCGCCTAAGACTTAGGCTTTCGGACTTCTGGCTTTTGCATTGTCTTCATGAGCTTCTTCTGCTCGTGCCTGCAATTGCCCACGCTTGGTACCGTCCCGCCTAAGACTTAGGCTTTGGGACTTCTGGCTTTTGCATTGTCTTCATGAGCTTCTTCTGCTCGGGCCTGCAATCGGGTACCCTAGGCACCGTCCCGCCTAAGACTTCGGTTTTGGGACTTCTGGCTTTTGCATTGTCTTCATGAGCTTCTTCCGCTCAGTGCTCGCACTCAGCCACGCTATAACTGGCACCGTCCCGCCTATGGCTTAGGCTTTGGGACTATTGGCTTTTGTGTTGTCTTCATGAGCTTCTTCTGCTCGGGCTTGCAATTGGCAACGCTAGGCACCGTCCCGCCTAAGGCTTAGGCTTTGGGATTTCTAGCTTTAGCGTTCTTCATGAGATTATTCTGCTCAGGGCTGCAATTGGCCACGCTAGTCACCATGCCGCCTAGGGCTTAGTCTTTGGGATTTCTCACCTTAGCGTTCTTCAGGAACTTCTTCTGCTTGGGCCTGCAATTGGCCACGCTTGGCACCGTCCCGCCTAAGACTTAGGCTTTGGGACTTCTGTATTTTGCATTATCTTCATGAGCTTCTTCTGCTCGGGCCTGCAATTAGCCACGCTTGGTACCTTCCCGCCTAAGACTTAGGCTTTGGGACTTCTGGCTTTTGCATTGTCTTCATGAGCTTCTTCTGCTCGTGCCTGCAATCAGGTACTCTAGGCACCGTCCCGCCTAAGACTTAGGCTTTGGGACTTCTGGCTTTTGCATTGTCTTCATGAGCTTCTTCTGCTCGGGCCTGCAATTGGCCACGCTTGGTACCGTCCCGCCTAAAACTTAGGCTTTGGGACTTCTGGCTTTTGCATTGTCTTCATGAGTTTCTTCTGCTCGGGCCTGCAATTGGCCACGCTTGGTACCGTCCCGCTTAGGGCTTAGGCTTTGGGACTTCTGGCTTTAGAGTTCCTCATGATCTTCCTCTGCTCGGGCCTGTAATTGGCCACGCTTGGCGCCATCCCGCCTAAGGCTTAGGCTTCTTCATGAGCTTCTTCTACTCGGGCCTGCAATTGGCCACGCTAGGCATCGTCCCACCTAAGACTTAGGCTTTGCGGCTTCTGGCTTTTGCATTGTCTTCATGCGCTTCTTCTGATCGGGCCTGCAATTGTCCACGCTTGGCACCGTCCCGCCTAAGGCTTAGGCTTTGGGACTTCTGGCCTTAGCGTTCTTCATGAGCTTCTTCGACTGGGCCTCGCAATTGCCCATGCTAGGCACCATCCCGCCTAAGACTTAGTCGCTGGGACTTCGGCTTCGCGTTGTCTTCATGAGCTTCTTCCGCTCGGCCTCAGACTAGCACGCTGTAATCGTCTCCGCCTAAGGCTTAGGCTTGGGACTTCGGCCTTAGCGCTCTTCATCGCCTTCTTCCGCCGGCCCGCAATTGGCCACGCTAGGTAATCGTCCCGCCTAAGGCTTAGGCTTTGGACTTCGGCCTTAGCGCTCTTCATGAGCTTCTTCCGCTCGGCCCGCATTAGCCACGCTTGCAACCGTCCCGCCTAAGGCTTAGGCTTGGGACTTCGCCCTTCATGTTGTCTTCATGAGCTTCTTCCGCTCGGACCGCATTAGCCACGCTTAGGCAACCGTCCCGCCTAAGACTTAGGCTTTGGGACTTCTGGCTTTTGCGTTGTCTTAATGAGCTTCTTTTGCTTGGGCCTGCAATTGGCCACGCTAGGCACCGTCCCGTCTAAGGCTTAGGCTTTGGGACTTCTGGCTTTAGCTTTCTTCATGAGCTTCTTGGCTTCAACTTGAATTAATATTACAAATGTTTTTCTTACTCTTACACATATTCAAGTTTTTACACATCCCCATGTTGGGAAGGAATTTTACATTAACGCTTACAACACAAGGAAACTTAGTGGAAGTATTTCATCAAGATTTGTGCGTTCCATGGCCTCTTGACTTCTCGTCCATCCAGATGGGTTATCCGGTATGCTTCTGGCCCGGCTATTTGAGTGACTCGATAAGGACCCTCCCAATTCGGCCCTAACACACCTCGCCTCGGGTCCTTCGTGGTTCCGATTGACTCTTCCGAGTACCCAATCCCCATTTGGAACCGCATGGATGTGCACATTTCGGTTGTAATAACGAGCCACTTTCTCACTGGTATTCCGCGATCTTAAGCAGTGACCCTTCTCTCTTCTCTTCCAAGAAGTCCAAACCCGCACACATCCGCTCGTTGTTTTGCTCCTCATCAAGTGCTCCGCTCAGCTGTGTCCCCATTCCTATCTCAAGCAGAACAATCGCTCGTGCCCAAACGCCAAGGAGAATGGGGTCTCTCCGGTGGCCGTTTTATAGTCTTGTTCGCGGCTTCCACTTGTCCGTTGGCTTACGGGTGTGAGGGAGAGCAAAATTTCAACTCTATCCCCAGATTTTGGCAGAAGTCTCTGAACTTGCCATTGTCAAACTGTCTCCCATTGTCTGTGACCAATGCATGAGGAATCCCATACCTTCAAATCACATTTTTCCAAATGAAGTCAGTGGTTTTACCTTCTGTGATACTGCTCAAGGCTCCCACGTTGACCCATTTGGTGAAATAATCGATTGCGACTATGGCGTGGGTGGCAGATGCTTTCCTTCTAAGCAGTGGTCCGATCAAGTCAATTCCCATCGAGCAAACTGCCATGGTGAGTTCATCACTGTAAGGTTCTCTGGAGGTTGAGTCAGGTAATTGGCAAAACTTTGGCAGCTCTTGTAGCTTCTGGTATTCTCTTGAGCATCTTGATGCATGCGGGGCCAAAAGTATCCTTGCCTCAAGGCCTTGAAAGCCAAGGACCTCGGGCCAGAATGATTCCGGCAAATTCCTTAATGTATCTCTCGGAGGACATAATCAGCCTCCTCTTGGCCTAAACACCGCAGCAAGGGGAGGGTGTATCCCTGCCTATACAAGACCTCATCGATGAGAGTGTACTGGCCGCTTTACACTTCAACTTCCTTGCTTGCTTCTTATCGACCAAGACCGTCCCTTCCTTGAGGTAAGAAACGATTGGTTCCATCTACCGCCGCTCGACAATAAACCCAATACTCGCCTTCCCGCTCGAGACTCGAGCAGTGTCTTAACTTCTAACTGGATGGACCTTGGTATTTTGGGTCTGGAGGTAGCGGCCATGCGAGCTATTATATCAGCTCGAAAATTCTTCCCCTCGAGATCCGCCTCCACCTCGATCGCTTCTGAGTTATCAATCACCGCCTTACCTTTCAAAGATAAGACTCCATCTTCTCGCCTTTCATTTGAAGCTTTCATCGAGATGGTTTGCCACCGCCATGAATCCGTCTCAAGCTTCACCTCTTTGCTTTTACTACTAAGTGCGAGCTTTAATCCAAGAATTACAGACCTCAGTATTCGACCCGATTGTTGGTGACTTCAAACTCTAACTCCACAAAGATAATCGCATTTCTACCCCTTCAGATCGATAAGCACACTCTTGCTCTCGCCTCCTGGTCCCCGCGATGACCCATCGACCATGACTATCCGTGCATTGGTCGGGCCAAGGAGTCCGGTGGATGCTCGCCTCCATCTCTCATTTCTTTCTCAGTACATTCGACCACGAAGTCGACCAAGGACTCGAGCTTTTATAGTTGTTCGAGGTTGGTAGCTGATGTCGAATTCACTAAGCTCCACCGACCATTTCACCAACCTTCCGGAGGTCTCAGGCTTGTGTAGAGTTTACCTCAGTGGCTGGTCTGTTAGAACCATTATCGAATGCGCCTGAAAATAGGGCCTCAAGATTCGAGTCATTGCTACTGTGGCAGTGCCCATTTCTCCATCAACGGATATCGAGTTTCACCTTCCAAAGAAAGCTCGCTCAGTGTAATAAATCGGGCATCGCACCTCGATTCCTCCCTTACCAGAACCGAACTTGTTGCCCATTGGGACACGGCTAAGTACAAAAACAGTACCTCCTCTGCTCGTGGTGTAGACAATAACGGAGCTTTCAACAAGTATTCTTTCAACTGTTGGAACACCGCTTCGCATTCTGGCGTCCACCTTGTCTTCCTGCATTTCTTCATTTGTTGGAAGAAGACTCGGCATTTATCCGTGGCTCGAGATACGAACCTGTTGAGGGATGCTAATTTGCCGGTAAGACTTTGTATCTCCTTGAGGCTACTTGGGACTTCATTTCCACCACTGCTCTTATCTTCTATGGATTGGCCTCGATCCCTCTGTGACTGACCATGAAGCCTAAGAATTTTCTTGAACCAACCCCAAAGGCACACTTCTCTGGGTTTAGTTTCATCCGATACTTTCTTAAGAGTGCGAAGGTCTCCTCTAAATGCCTTACATGCTCCTCCACGTCTTTAGACTTGGTGATCATGTCATCCACGTACACCTCCATCGTTCGACCAATCAATGGCTTGAAGACCTTGTTCACCAACCTCTGGTATGTTGCCCCCGCATTCTTCAGGCCGAAGGGCATGACCTTGTAGCAGTACAGTCCCAAATTGGTGATAAAGGCTGTGCATTCATCGTTTGATCGGTGCATGGGAATCTGGTTATAACCTGAGAATGCATCAATAAAACTAAGCAGCCCGTGCCCCACCGTAAAATCCACCAGTTGGTCTATATTTTGCAACGGGAAGCTATCTTTATGGTAAGCTTTGTTCACATCTGTGAAGTCCATGCACATTCTCCATTTCCCACTTGCCTTATTTACCAGCACTACATTCGAGATCCATTCGGGGTAAGAGACCTCCCTTATGAATCCCGCTTTCAGCAGCTTCTCCACCTAGCAGTTGATGGCCTCATATCTCTCTGGGTTGACGCATCTCCTCTTCTGCCTCACTGGCTTAGCATCTTTCCGTATTGCCAGCCTGTGACACGCCACTTCTGGGTCAATCCCAAGTATATCCTCATGCGTCCATGCGAATACATCTGCGTGTGCTCGCAGACACTCTACCAGCTTTTCTTTTAACTACTCGCTAATGCCCGAGCCGATCCAGATTTTCTTCTCGGGGTCGTCTGCTCTCACCTCAACCTCCTCCAGTTCCTCAGCCGGCTCTTGCCTTCCACTCATTGACTCCCCCCTCGAGTCCAGCGAGATTATCTGCATCGTTTTTTTGGCTGCCACAGCGTAGTAGCTCCTTGCCACCCTCTGGCTGCCTTTTACGACCCCCACAGCCCCATTCACTCGATACTTTACGGCCAAGTAGTGGGTGGATAGCACGGACTGGCTGATCCTCATGAACGGCCTCCCAGTATCGCTTGGTATGGGCTGGCTTCATCTACCACTACAAAGTCTAACATCATATTCTTTTCAAAAGGCCTCGAGCCCATGGTTACAGCCAATTTGATGATTCCCAGAGGTATCAGCTTCCCTCCCCCGAATCATTTCAAGGAAGTGCTCGTCTGCTCGAGGCTCGTGACCTGCTATTCCCAAATCCTCGAGTGTGGACTCAAGAGAATATCCACCGAGCTTCCCGAGTCTACCAAGATTCTAGCAACTTCCTTATTAGCGATGTTCGCTTTCACAACCAAGGCATCCTCATGGGGGTACAGCACTCCCTCCTCGTCTTCCTCCGTCCACATAATGGGCACCTACCAGACCTTGGCCTTTTTGGCAGCGAGGGCAGTGAACAGGACCTCTCGGCCGGCAGCGGCATATCTGCAATAGTTCTTTCAGGCCCTGTTTGAATTTCCTGCCATCGTGGGCCCTCCTGAGATTACCCTTGTAGCCGGTGGTTCCAAGTCTATTTCATAAGCTCGATCATCTTCCTCAGGTTGCTGCTCAATCACCGGATGTCCTCCTTCAATAAACTCGTCCAAATACCGATTCCTAACCAGATCCTCCACATGGTTCTTCAAATCACGGCACTGTGATGTGGAATGGCCGTGGTCACCATGGAAACAGCAGAACCGCCCCTTGTCTCGCTTGCCAGCCGACTTTGTCATTGGCCTTGGGGGGCTCAGCAGTCCTTGCTCCTCAGCCACTTGAAGTATCTCTTCGAGAGATATCTTCAACCTTGTGTATTGCCCGTAAGCGGGGCTCTGCTCCACCATCTCAGACGCCCGATCCCTGGGAAACTTCTGCTGGGGCGGCAATGGACGATCCGCTCTGTCATGGTTCATCGTAGGTCCGCTTGGTGGTCGGGTCATGGATCGGTGGTCGCTGGACGCCTATACTTCCTGTGATCCCGCACTGAGACCTGCGGGTGGCAGAGGAATCATCCACGTGGGGAGCTCTCCGTAAGTGGTTAGTATGGGCAACCCGGTCCCTTATTGATTTTGAGCCGAGCTCCTCGGCGGACCTCCTTTCTCCTTCCTCTTTATTCCACCGCCTGCTCACTTCTCACTTTGTAGCCTTTTCCTCTTCGATCACCATATCCATTTTCACGTATTCATACGCATCTGAATATGAACGGATAGAAGGGCTCCGCAGATTATACCATGGCCTTCCCATCCTAATCCCGTCCTTCAGTCCTCTCAACGCTTGGGGATGATTAAACGCACCAAGATCTAAGACCAATCTGTGGTACCTCTTGACGAACTCCCGGAGGGGTTCTCCCTCCATCTGTCTTATTTCTGACAGCTCCATCATATCATCTTCAGGGGTCACAGCGCCCCGAAACTACTCTGTAAATTCCCTACACATCTGTTCGAAGCTCAGGATGTTTCCCCGCGGTAGCTTGCGGTACCATTCTCTTGCCCTTCCTTCAAGAGTGAGTGGAAAGGCTTTGCACCTCTGGGCCGCTGACAAGCCCTGCACTCCTGTCATGTCGTTGAACCGCTCTATGTGCACCAACGGATCACTTTTTCCTGAAAATTTCAAATCCGGGAAGCGGAAGTCATGTGGGATCGTGACACCCATGATCTCTGTTAACAGTGGGAATTCATTGTCTAGCATTATCCTCCAACTTGGGCTTTTTCTGTTTCCCCGAAGGTCCTCCACAACTTGTGCTAACTTACGCACCTCCCCCCCTCCAGCTCTTCCGCACGGGAGGTTGGGGCTGTATCCTGCAAGTGCTGACGAGACCCTCTTTCCTCCATATTTGTCTCCTCCCTTACGGCAACATTTGGTGCCCTAGGTCTTTGGGCTTCATCTCCCATATATTCCCGAAAGGGAGCGTTCCCACGGCTGGATTCAGGCACGTCATTACATGCTTTTCTCTGTCCATCTCTGAGTTCTTGTAATATGGAGGTCAGAGTTTCCATTTGTTTCTCCATCCAATCCATTCTTTCTTGGATCTCTCTATTCTGAGCCTCATTGGCCACTTCCCTCAAGGTCACCGATTCCTCTCGACTCACTCCTCTTTGGCTGTTTCCTCTCATTGCTGCGTTGTGTCTCCTTAACGTGTTACGAAATCAGGCTTTTTGAACTGATCCCCACAGACGGCGCCAAAAAAGTTGATGCTGTTTTTCTCGCTTCCCTGTAAATAGTGTCAAAAACCTTCTACTCGCGGTTAGTTTGAGCTTGAGCAGGACTGCCTTCCAATTCCAGTTCCTCTATCTTTTACCAGAATAGAAGTCTCCCGGGCCTGTACTCACAGAAAATAGAGTCAGGGGTCATCGGGTGTTGTTCCGGCAAAAACCCTCCGATGCTCAAGTCAGTAATCGGGTTGTTCTTTTTGTATCCCTCTTAGTTAGAGAGACCGGAAGAATGGAAGGGTTATTTTTGCCTTCCTTTCTGAATAATGGAATTTCAGAAAATCAGAGTAGAGGGAAGCAAGAAGAAGAAGAACCTGTGTGAATTTTCGGAACCCCTGCAACTTACCTGCCTGTTTCATTTTATTCTCCCTTTTTCCCGCCTTTTCTCTCCGAGATCATCCATTCCCGCGTCAGTGGTGTCTGGGTCCCTCTGACAGTCGAGATTAGCGTAATATTCCCTGGGGATGCGCGGCTGTCTCGTTAGCATGGTTCACATGGCCAGATCATAATGTCGGGCATGCACGCAAGGAATGATGACACCGTGGGGGCATGTGCAGGCCATGGGTATGTGTCGGCCATCGGCAACAGTATCGCCACCATACCATGTGGGACCTTAATCAGACATCGAAAGTTGTGCCAGGATTCTGAGAAAATGGGTCGGACTGTCCTGAGCCGGGTCTTTTCGTTCCATTTGTTCTATGACTGGTGTGGCCCAGTTGTGCTCGAGGACTTGACTGCAGCGAGCAGAAAGGTGAACTCGAGTCTCGACCGGCCTTCGAGCTCTTCGTCCTTGTCCGGCCTTGACAGGGCTTGATGACCTCGAGCAAGCAAGAGAGCTCTGCGCTTGGACGGTTCTGAATTCCTCGACCTTGACCAGCTTTGACGTCTAGTGAGGCCGTCTTCGTGCCGGCAGTCGGGACTTCTGCTCGGGCTGGATTGACCCCGGAGTATTTTATTCGAGCTGGAATGGCCTCGAGGAGACCTGCCCGATATTACCCAAACATTAAGCATAAACATTCAGTTTAAATTAGAAGTAAATAAATCATCTAAAAAGTAATAGAAAGTTTGATTTAGCTTAAAATTCCAAAGATACATTACAAATTCCAACATGCAAGTTCAAACTCCAAGAACATTCATCAGAGCAAAAATCAGAAATTCACAAAGTTTTTTCCAATATGACAACGATTATCAAAGTTCTAAATGTTTTAAACCAATACAACATAAATATGGTCTAAAAATTCCATTAGTTTTATTGGTAAATTCTCCAGTCCTACAGAAATAAATAAATTAATTTAATATCACTTTATTTTTTAGTATTTTCTTGTTCGCTTATTCTGCAGTGAAGAAAGAAGGAAGCGGAGTGACGGTGAAGAAAAAAAGGAAGCAACAACAACAATCAGAAACTAGAAATTATGGTATAAAGATGTGTTGTGTATAACTGTATATTTCTATATTATTTTAAAATCACAAAAATACCATTGAAAATAGGTTATGTTTTGGTTCTGAAATTATGAACAGAAAACTAAATTGAATAGTGTGATCAGTTTTGGATTAAACTTTTATGTTTTTTAATTAAAATATATAGAACAGAACTTACTTGGCTAAACAATAATAATGCATACCTTTAGTTTGTATACTTTTTCTTGATTCACCCATCAACCCATTAAATGCATAAGCATCAAGCTATTATAATATCTAGTTGGCAAACCTGTGGCACACCAAAACTTGATGCGTACAGGGTTCAGGGCTACGTAATCTTCAGGCGTAACGAATTAAACTACTTTAAGGATTTGTATTTTTTGATAGGGGGTGATTTCTAATCGTGATTTCACTGTTTTAGGTTTGTGTTTTTAGAGAAGGTTTTTGGATAAATTCATGAATTAATAAGCGAATGTACCATATTAACCTTTTAATTACTTTAGCAAATAAAATTTGTTAAGAATTGCTTTTAAATTTATTTTCCAAAACAATAGAGTTTTTGTCCATTTCACCATCATTTGGGGTGCATCAATCTTTTTCCTTAGTTTATAGCATTATGCTCCCCAATCATGAGTTTATTGACAAAGGAATTTCATAACAAACTTATATTTGTCACGAACTTAATTATTATTTAAGTTCTTAATCTCAAACTCCTTCTAGTATTTAAAAAATAAAAAAAATAGTCAGCTGAAAAATGACGGTAAAATAAAGACAAACTCAAATAACTAAACCAAACCGACCAGTTAGAATCATTTAAAATATTTATAAAGTAGCATTATAATATTGATAGCATTATTTGCTTCCGAGGATTGATTATTAGGAAAATTGTTAATTTTGGCCATAAAACTTTAGAAATTTTCGTTTTTAGCTTTTCTAACTTTTCTTTATCATATTTAGCCAATTGTTGGCTGAATAAACTAAAATCTCTTATCATGTTTGTTCTATTTTCAAAGTTGTCATTGATTTTGTCCTTTTTTCTTATGATAAATTTCTCTTATAGTCCTTGGAGTTTTTATAATTTTATGCATTATTTATTCTTCCATCATTTCTACATCTTCGTCTTATTCTCTCTAATATTTTTACCATTTCTTTATAAAAATATATTTTTTATTCCAAATCATAAAAGTTTATATATTCTAATTCTTCATAATTTTCTTGTCCAATATTTATTAGAGTTCTTTTTTCTTGTTCTAATCTTATAATTTCTTGATTTAAATTTTCTATATAAAGGTTAACTTTATTTTCCTAACTAAAAATCATTCTTTTTATAGTGTGACATATTATTCTATTCCTATTCCAGGCTTCATTTCCTAAGAGTAAGTATTGTTTTAAGGGATTATATTTAATAATATGTTTTAATAGAATGATCTTATTTCCGAGAATAATTGGAACTTGTAATTTATAATATAATAAAGGTGCTTGAATATTTGTTATTCCTAAAAGTTTTATTCCCGAACCTGAGAATTTATTCTATTCTTTTAGTAAAAAGGATTTACCTAGTGTTATTTCACTTCCTGTATCTATTATTGCACATGTAGTTACATGAATTTCAGGAAAAGTTAATTCTATATAAGTACCTAAAGAGAACTTTATAGTATTCATTTATTCATTTTTCCACATTGCTATTTTAGGGTAAAATTCTATTGTTTTATTATCCATTTTTATATATATTCCTTCAGAAGTAATATTATAATTTATATGTTTTAAGAAACTCTTTCCTAATATGATATCATATATATCATTTTGAGCAAATCCTGAGTGTATAAAACATGGTATTCTAAATAGTAACCTTCCTATATATGTTGGGACAGTTACTTCTTTTGTACAGATTCTTATGTTTCCATTGAAGTCTTTATATTTATATTCATTACTTGTAATGTGCTCTATTAGTCCTTTATTTTTTAGTATATTTAAATGGTTATGACTTGAGCCTGTGTCTATTAATATTTTTGGACCTTCTATAAATTCTGTTCCATTAAAATATTTTCCTATTATTACTAAACTTCCATTGGACGTGTTGTTAGGTATTAGTATTTCTTTATATACACTATAATCTGGTTGTTTTCCTTTTCCTTTATTTTTGATTCTTTTAATAAGTTGTTTATTATCAAATTGAATTGGTATCATTTGATTTTTAACATCTTCTTCTAATTCAGGTTTATCATCCTCTATATTTAAATTATATGTTATTGGTAGATTAGGGATTTGTAATATTGGTTCTATACTTTGTCATAAATCTTGAAAATTTTTTCCTATTTCTATGTATGGTTTATTACTATATATTTCTCCGTAATTATTATTACAGAAAGAATATAAAGCAGAATAATAAAATGTCATAATTTTATTTCCAGGTTTCATTATATCTTTTCTTTTTAATTCAAAACGTAAACTTAAAGTGTCATTTATATTTTTATCTTTTATATGGACACAATATCTAGGGTAACATGTAAACAAAAATTTTTTATAACATAAATTTCCTTCTATGGTTCCAAAATGTGCTAATTTGGGATCTATAAATCTTTGGTCATGTAAACTAAGTATTATATGTGAATTTATTCCTTCCCTAAATAATGATTTTACTAATATTTGTATTCCAGCTAAGTATACATATTGTATTTTATCTCTAATTCTACCACTTTTAATTTTATTCAAAGTGGCTTCTATACCTCTAGAGTTTAATAAACTTAATTTAATATTTCCTCTACTTTGTGTTATATCTATAGTTTTTTCTTGTTCTTGATATTCATGAATGACTATATTTTTTTCTTTTGAAAAATTGTTGTATATTTCTTAAAATAGTATTATTTGGATTTCTTAAATTTAAAGATATTCTAGAAATTTCTTTTAATTTTTTCTGATTTGATTGTACGATTAGTTGATATCCAGCTCTATTTTCTTATTGTTATACTTCTTTTTCTATTTCTATGTTTTCTATATTTTCTTTTTCAGAATTCTGATTCTGATCCATTTGATTCTGAACTTTCTAAAGAACTTGTATTTATAGATTCCGTATCACTATAGCTTTCATACATTTCAGTATTAAAACAATTTATGGTTTCATTATCAGATAATAATTTTAAATCTGGTTTTATTTCATAATACTCTATTTCAGCTATCCTAACTTTTTTCTATTTACATTCAGGGCTTATGTGTCACTTTTGCCCACAATTCCAACATCTACATTCTTTATGGTCTTTTTTAATTTCTTTATTACGTTTTCTTTTATAATATCTTCTTTAAGGTTTCTCTTAAATTTCTTGTTTTTCCAATATTTTCTGTAATGTTTTTTATATCTTCGCTTGTTTTTATATTTATCTTTATACCCATACTTACGTTTTTTATGTTTTTTATAATATGATTTACATCCCTATTGGTTATGTGCATCTACTTGGTCACAACAAATTATCATTGCATTCTTTGCCTTTTTATATAATTGTCTTTCTATACATATATCTTTTAATTTTCTTATTACAAATTCTATTCTAGATCTTAAAGTATTTGGTATTAATTTTCCTGATTCTGTTAATCTGTATGAATTCCATTCTTTCATAAAATAGGTATTCCATGGTGATGGTAATTTATTTATATACATATCATAATAAATTGTTTGATCATCATTACTATAAAATTGTTTATAGTAATATTTCTGAAATTCACATGTATAATTTTTTATGTTGCATAAATTACATATTTGAAGATTCATCAAATGTTGTCTTGCTAATAATTTTTCTTTTTGTATTTCTTGTTGCATGAAATCTTCCCAATTTTCTCCTAAAAATTCATCTCTTATATAATTTGTAAATTTATCTAATCCTTCACTTATTCATTTTCTAAATTCCTGTTTAATTGTTAATCTTATTAAAGTTTTTGTTTCCTCAGTTATTCCATCCCACCAGTTTTGTACATTACCAGTGAAACTCATTATTAACAAATCAATCCACATATCAAATTTTTCTTCTGTATTTTGTGTATTCCAATCATCATTTGATTTATTAAACATAAACATCATTTTCATATTATTTGACCAACTTGTTAGTGTTTTACTAGGGTCTTTTCTACGGTCTATGTCTAGTGTACTTTCCATAGGTTTAATGGGTTCATTTTCAGTTTTGTATTTCGGTATATATTGTTCTGAATACATTTTATAATAAGGTTTTTTAGATGCCAATATTTGATATTGTGATCTTAGTCTTATATTAGTATAAGAGGTTTCAGGGTCTTCTGTTTTTACACTTAGTTCAGTAGGTGGTGCTCCAATATTCATATTTACATCAAATCATAGTGTCTCTAAATCTAAATCTTCTAATGATAATTTGTCAAACTTTTCTTCCAAATTATCCATTATTCACTATCACTTGATTCTTTAGGTTCATTAATTTTTATTCTTTTTTGTTTTGTATTAGTTTTTTCTTTTGATTTTGGTGTTTTTTCCTTTGATCTTTTTATTGTTTCTTCTAATTGTCTTTGATATTCTTCTTCTCTCCTTAATATTTCTGGCATGACTGTTGTTTTTATTTTTTCATCAAATCATCCTTTGACTACATCTCCAAATTGTATTTTTTCTTTATATCTAATAGATTCTTTTAATTCTCTTTGTGCTTCTAAAATTGTTGATTTTTTTTCTAACTTAGTTTTTATTTCAAATACTTTTATTTTAAGAAGTTTTATTTCTTCTATTATAGTTTTAATATGTACTATCATTTGTTTATTTAATTCATTAATTTCTGTAATATTTTTATCCATTTAGTATATTCACAATTCTTGTGGATCTTATTGATATTTTTATGAGTAGGGTTTTTTAGTGGCTAATTTTGAATGAAGTAATTTTAAAGGGTTATTTTTGAAAATCACAAAATTTTTATGGTTATTAATGTAGATTTCCCTGATTATTAGCGGATGACAACCACTTAGTTTAGTGGATGTCGATTTTCATGTTTGTATGAAATCCATGTATATAGACCCAAGCAAGAAAAAATGGGAAATTTACATAAATAGCCTGAAATATTTTTCTTTTTTCACAAATAGCCTTCGAAAATTTTAGTTATCATCATTAGCCAAACATAAAGTTTTAAGACAAAACTGCCCCTGTCATCTTCACTCCTCCCTGGCCAAAATTCTTTCTCACAGTTCTTCGAGTGATTTACGATCTGACTCTCCCATCGATTAACGGCAAGCGTAATCTTGTAAGTGAAAAATTCTCAGCCATTTAAAAAAATTTTTTTCTGAAATGGGTGCTGCCCGAGGGGCGGTGCCGTGTGATGCCCGTCGCACCAAACCTGGTACAACGGTTACCATCGCAGGAAATTCTAAATTCTAGAAGTTGGTGCGACATGCAGCCCGTCGCACAAGTTTTTGTGCGACGGGCTACATGTCGCACCAAATTATTGGGTTGTAATTTCTGGAATTTGGTGCGACGGTATGCCTATCGCATAAGTTTTGTGCGACAGGGTGCCTGTCGCACCTGTTGTACTTTCTGGAATTTGGTACGACATGATGCTGTCACATATGTTTTGTCGCACATGGATGTTCACTGTAGTTTATTCATTGTTTAATGATAACTCTCGTCTTGTAAGTAATATTACTT
The DNA here is from genome assembly GCA_025617385.1 of Murraya koenigii. Lineage (NCBI taxonomy): Eukaryota > Viridiplantae > Streptophyta > Magnoliopsida > Sapindales > Rutaceae > Murraya > Murraya koenigii. Next base: position 10,268,070 of record CM046819.1, on the reverse strand, counting down.
TCTGCAGTTGTATATTATTGGTTTTCATATTACTAAATAATACTATAATTATACTAACCTAAAATTTGGGTTGAATTATCGTACGAAAATGTCCTACAAACCATCGAGCCGAACTCTAAGGAGAAAGCCCAAAAATATTGGCAAACTGTAAAGGATTATGTTTCATATATCCCAAGTTGGGTTCGTAATGTATCTTTTATTGCTTCATACTAGATGATTACAAATTGCTCTATGTTTAGTAATTTATTTATGTATTTTAAATGTTACTTTGTGCAGCATCAACCATCCATCAATGCACCTTCCATTATGGCTGAAACAGAGGATAATCAAAACACCGCAAGTGCCGCTAGCCCAACACTGGAGCCGCAAAATTTTGCTCAAGAAGGGCTTCCAGTAGAAGACCATCATGAGTAAACACACGAATTCAATGACACATATGATTCAGAGGTTATAAACCATTTATTTTCTGTGTATATATATATATGTGTGTGTGTGTGTCATTCAAGGATTATATATATTTATTTAAACTTATACTTTTTTTAATTCATAACAGTCAAGGACAAAGTTTAATAACGATTATAAAATTCGACGGATGGACAAAATTGATCGTTTTATATGTGAATTGAAGTCAGCCTTTGAGGCAGAGCGTAAAGAACACAAAGAATTTAGAGAAGCGGTGATGAGATTTATTAGTTCGTATACTGAACGGTCACACGGCCCTTCTCTGACTACACGTTCGTATGCGGTGAGTGAATTTAATATATCATTAGTGCGTTCTTTTAGCTTTTAATCCGATATTTATTAAAAATATTTATCTTGACAAACAGATAGGTCCCAGATGATTGTAGAGTGTATACTGACGAAGAGAATCAGAATATTTCCAGTCCTATGTCATTATATACTTTTTATAGGGATGTTAGCAGATAGAGTAGGCAGATTCTTAAGGAGGCACCGCCGGATATTAGTAAGTTTGGCCGTACATACAGAAGATCTTATGTCTTTATTACTCCATATTTGATTCCGTCATTCAAATGAGGCAGGAACATCAGTCTTTTGCCTACACTCTAACTAATAGATCACCAGGTCGACGAACGAACAAGTGTAGATATAAATCCACTTCGAGGATTACAAGATCCAAGTGTATGCAATGAGTTCGACCAGTAGTTTGCTGGTAACGTTACAATGGATCGTTCAGTCCCATACTCGCACTCGTTTTTTCAAATACTTTTAGGTCATACTTCATTAAAATGGCTAGGTGACGAGGTAATTTTTTTTAACATCAAACCACTGGTTGTGTTTGTGTAGTAGGATTGTTTTCTAAATTGACCAGTGGTTTGCTATTCTTATTTCTTATGTACAGCATATTCATGAGTATTTACGCTTGATCAATGAGAAGCAACGACAGTATCCAAATGCACTGTCTCGGTCACGCATACAGACACATATTTTTGGGTACAGTGGTTTACTGAATATATATTCAGTGTTTTTACAATTTATATCTTCTGTATTTATGATTTCTTGTGTATATGATATTCCAGGAGTTCCTTAAGCAATTATGGAACAACGAAAATTGTATGGTCGAAACATTACAATATAGTGATAATTTTAATAGATATATTCGTGGGCGGAAGTTCATAATGTCAAAGCAGCTGACATATGTGGATATGGTATGTGAAAAATAAATTTTTATTTTTTTACTGTGTTAATTTGGATGTAAGAAATACTGAAAAAGAACAATATTTTTATGTGTAGTTTTTCATTCCTTTTAACCTTGGCGGCGATCATTGGGTACTAGGCAGAGTAGACTTTCGTAACAACAAAGTATGGATTTATGACTCATTGCTTACATTCCGAGACGATAAAATGTACAAGGATCAATTTAGGCCATTCGAAGTCATATTCCATCGATGGCTAGACTATGTTGGATTCTACAGTATTCGACATGACCTACAGCGTGCTGAATACTGGAAAGTCGTTGCAGTTAAAGGTGTCTCACAACAAGAGCCTGGTAGTGGTGATTGTGGTGTTTTTTATTGATGTTTACTATGTATTTAATGTTTGGACTTAGGCTCGATTTCAACAGTAGTCATGGGGCGTATTTGAGGAAAAAGATTGCCGTAGAAATATTTAATGGTGAGATTATGTTATAAACTATTGTATTCATTCGAATCTTGATGTATTGAATATTTTTTTCATTAATGTTTATAATTACGTTCAAAATTAAAAAATGGGTGTTACACATAGTTGTAATAATAAATAACACTGAATAAATTGTTTTACCAATATATATATATTATGCAATATAAAAAAAAAATAAATCGTTAGTACAGTATTACTTGGAACAATGCAACTAATTTTGGTTCGATACAATAGGATTTTTACATCGTTTATGGTTATGGCTCGATTCGTTGCACCGCCCACATTTCACAGTTCTTCGATTTACATCCTCACAGGCAGAAGGTATTTTTAACTCTTTACGACAACCGGGTGGTGGTGCTTCTACTGGTGGATAAAGTTGCATCTCTTGAATTTCATCTGGCACTTCCCAATCCATTACGTCACCAATTGGCTCCACTGGTTGTGCATAAGCCTTTACCAATGATTTCTTGGTGTAAAATTCAGAACAAAGGCTTATGTAATCCACTCGGATAGTTAAACAAGCAGCAATTACATGCGCACAGACCAGTTGATCTAAATCGAATACTCTACATGAGCAAGTTTTATTTTGAATGTCAACTAATCTCTCATTCACACCACCACCCAAAACATGGAATCAATGTGGAGACGCAGGACGGACGATCATCCTTTTGGCCCGAGATCTCCTCTCAGCGACTATTTCATCTACCCAAGTTGTTAGCCGAGTACTCATCGATTCAGCCACAAGTTTTCTATCATAAAACCATTGCTGCATTGTTTTCCTAAAATGATCAATAAGATGAGTAATCGAAAATTTTCGCGGTTCCTTCATAAAAGAGTTCACGCTTTTCGCGATGTTCGTGGTAAGAATACTGTATCTCCTACCTTTGAACTCAGACCTTGCCCAATTACATATTCCCACATTATTCTCCAAGTAATCGGCTGCACTAGAATAGAGCATCCACAAAGCCTCAAGTTGTTTTCTAAATTCTTCGTGCCCATATGCTTTTACGGCTTTTATAAAGATAGGCTCGAAATCATCCCAAACAGCTTTGGACATCTTGAATTTTGTTTTGATATTACCTTTCACATGGTAAAAATAAATTCCATGAGCAGCATTACGAAATACTTTAAGAACGGCTCTCTTGATGGAAGTGCATCGATCGAAGATAAATACTAAGTCTGGCACATCACCAATCACTCCATGTAACTTCATCATAAATCATTCCCAAGCATCATTATTCTCTGAATCCAAAACTCCAATGGCTAATGGATACAATTGATTGTTTCCATCTAAGCAGGTTGCAACAAACATACTTCCTCGATATAGACCCTTTAGATGAGTACTATATACCGCAATTATCGGTCTAATATACTGTTTAAAACCCTTGATAGAAGATCCAAGAGCTATAAAGTAGTATAAGAAATTACCATCTCCATCTCGTTCAAGGTGAGTAACTGTACCCTCATTTGTGACCTTCAAAACATGAGAATAGTTGGGTAGTAAGTTATATGACTCTGCAGGATTCCCTCAAATAATTTCTAGACCAGCTTCTCTAGCCCGATATGCTTGCTGATATGTTAACTGGACACCGTATTCCTGCTGCATGTCTACTCTGATATCATTTGGCGTGTATATCCTTTTTTCCTGAATATATTTTTCAGCAATAATATGACCAACAACCCAGCTCCTTACTTGGTGACGGCCGTCAGATAATACCTCATTATGACATGTATGTACATTATCAATTCTCCAAACTACCCAATAAAAATTTTGCTCATTCGAAGGTCTCGTTGCTCGAATACGCCATTTACATGATTTCGAAGAACAGTGGGCCTCAAAAGGTGTAGTTGTGGTCCGTGCAATTTTAAAATCAAACTTATCTCGAAAGGAAAATTTGCGCAGCTCTAATATTAACTCATTATTCTTAGAGAACAACTTACTCACACTAATATCATCTGAATTACAACTTCTAATAAAGTCTGGAGCAACCAAGTTTGATGGCATAACTGAAGCAAGATTTATAAGAGGATCAACTACTGTCCTCATCGAATAGTCCATTGGAGCAGTAGATCGATTGTTCCTACTATTAGCAGCAATATCATCCTGACGCTCATTCTCATTATTAGAAGGAATATCAAAAAGATCAACACCCCTATCATGAATTGGACTACTGTGGTGAGTAGCCCTCGTACTATTATACACCTCCACACGAACATCATCTGCTTCTATGTTGCCAATGCTATTAATAGGTTCACCATTTTCATAGAAATAATTGTTGTGAAATGGAGAGTAATGTTGCTCTAAAGATGTTTCTAGTGGTAACATCTCTTCTTTAACATCAGGCAATGCAATGGCATTATCATCAATAGTGTCATTATTGTCATGGACTGGAGAGTAATATTGTTGCAACTGTTGTCCTTGGTAATACCTTTTCTTCAACATCTGGGACAGAGATTGATTCTACAAATGCCTCAACATCTTCAACATCTTGGGTTGGAACTCTAGGAGATGTGGTAACAAATATAGGAATACATCCAATGTTGGCTATATCAGAGGCTAAATGTAATACAACATTCACCATTTCGTCATTACATATGTCCATGGATAGTGAACATGCACGATGGGTTGTGTTATTAGACCTCATTGTTGTCTTCATCATGATATTATATTCATTAGGATTTATCTGTAAAACCTCGTATATTCTTGATAAAAATTGAAGAAACATACAATCTTTTCGAACCAAAAATGTTATATTCTTAACATTAACATAATCCATCCGACCATCTGCCGATGTCTCCCACCAACCATTATAACACAATTCAAGTACAACTAAGTCCATTAATCCTGACATGATTGAAGAAAATAAATTTATTATACTGTTGAAAGCATAATCACTAAAAATAAAATATATTAAAACTACTAGTGCGTCAGGGTGTAATAGGTGTGATAGGGTGTACTAGTACGACAGACTGCCTGTCGCACCAATCTGCTGTCTCACCAACTGCCTGTCGCACCAAAAATATAAACCTTAAATGATCGGCGGCACATGAACAGTAAACATTTCTTCGCATATTTTGAACATTTCATTATACAGAATACACCACAGAAATTCATAACACTTATATAAATATTTAATAGAATTATATTACCTTACACGCGAGTGGGTAAAGAAATGGTTGGGTGTAAATGTATCGTATGCTGGGTCTGATTTTTAGTTGTAGGGAATGATGAAATTTGCAGGAAGGATGATGAAAATTTATATGTAAGGGAATAAAAATTAAATATCGAGGGTAATTAAGGATATATGAATTTTGATTGGCTATATTTGATAGAATATAAAGTGAAGGGTTAATTTTGAAATTTAGAAATTAAGTCTGGCTATTTATGTAAATTTGCCAGAAAAAATGAACCTTGTTGGTGAAAGAGATGGGCATCGTGACAATCATGTCTATTGTTTTTACTCGTATTTCATACTCTATGCTTGCGTGAGCTCCTTCCGGTGACTTATCGGAATCAGTGTATGAGTCAGACTTGTATTCCAACTTAGATAATGAGTTATCGTATCTCTTTCTTTCACTTTGACTTCTTCTTTTATAAGAAGACCTCTCTTGCTCTTATTACTATTTAGATGACTACTCATTTCAGAAAAACTTGTTCAAGTTACACATGATTGAGTGAAACGAATAAGAATATAAGTTAGGTAGACATGGTAATAAGGAGAGGAGGGGAGGGGACCAGCATCCCCATATATGTCTCTATCCCCTTCTCGTCACTGTCATAAATGCTTAAAAAGATCCTCGAGTGTCTCAGTTCCCTAAATAAACTCCCGAATAATCGATATATTTTTAGTTTTTTGAATTTAATTTAATGATATTAAAATACAAAATTAAACTAAAAGTAAAGTTTGATAAAATATCTTATATTAGCATTAATCAATTACAAAAGTTAGACTATAAAGTACAAGTTATCAAAATAATTGCCTTCTTCAATCTTCACAATACTATAACAAAAAAAAAATTACTTTCATATCAATAATAAAATAAATAAAACGGATATAGATAATAAAATTAATATTTTTAACTAAGTCCGAAAGTTTCATGGTATATTTGTATAAATATTTGATATTTGATATTTTCTATTTATATTAATATTTTATATTTTATAATTTAAATTTTATGATTTATTTATTAATAATTCTAAAACATAGAATTAAATTTTAAAATTAAAATGAAAAAATGGGGAATTAGAGAGTGGATTAGGATTTGGCTCATCCACTCCCCTTCCCCTAAATAGTAATTGAGTAAAAACTCGTCTTTGTCCCTTACTCGAATAAAAAATTAGGTATAAAATTATTCCCATACACTCCCTAAATGGGGAAAATCCCGGATCATTCCCTTCCCCCAAGGGAATTTTTTCCATTCCTAAAGTTAGGGCATTTTTGTTATGTACAATCATTTAAACCTTGGGCCAAAAACCTACTAACAAACTCTATGACAATAAAGAAGTAATTTACAAATGAAGAATCGCTCAATAGATGCAAAGTGATATTAAAATATTAATATTAACTACAAAAAGTTAGTTTAAATCAGAAATGAATAAATAATCTAAAAATGAAAAGAAAATTCGATTCAAGCTAAAATTCTATAGATGCATTATAAAGTCCAACATGCAAGTTCAAACTCCAGAAACATTCATCAGAGTAAAATATCACATATTTACAATATTTTTTCCAATAAGACAACAATTATCAAAGTTCCAAATTTTCAATACCAATTGTTTGGGCAATGTCGAGCAGACCCCCTCGAGGACAATCCAACCGAAGCAGAAGACCTAATCTCTAGTACGAAGACACCCCTGCTCGGTGTCAAAGCTGGTCGAGGTCAAGTGTTCTAAGGTTAGTCGAGCCCTGATCTTCCCATCCTTCTCGGCTAAAGGAGACCCTCGACCACCGAACCAGATCTGGTCGCATTACGGGAAGCACCATGAACATAAGGAAACCAAAGTTCGAGCAGAGCAGACCTAAGCATGGCAGCCCCTCCTCCAGACAAATTGTCACGATGATCGATGATTGACAGGCACCCCACGCCGTAAGGTTTCATTACTGTTACTAATGATCGGCGCATGCCTCCACAGTGTCATCATTATACACGAACCTACACGACATCATCATTGGATCACGGGAACCCATAGCCGCCTGACATCCCACGCCGCCAGGCTGTGCCGCAGCAACCCCTAACTGTCAGGAAGACATAGGCGCAATTAATGCGAGGGTCGGCGTCCAAGCAAAGGGGGGTGGGAAAACAAGGAATAAATACTATACGAGGGATAAGGTAAAAGGACTTTTTGATTCCAACTCCAACTTTTCTACTGAAAATTCTAGTTTTCTCTTCTCTAAAAACATCTCATTTTCCCGGTGCCTGAGATTAAGAGGGATTCCAAAGGAATCAACCCGATTACTGACTTGAGCGTCGGAGGGTTTTCGCCAAAAAAACACTCGGCGACCCCTGACACCGTTTCTGTGGACGTAGGTTTGAAGACATCACAGCTTCTGTAAACGGAGAAAGGTAGGAACCGACAAGGAATCCTGTTCGAACAACCAGCGAGCAGAAGGCAACAGCACTATTTCAAAACGATCAGAAAAACTGCATCAACATCAATATAGCACTGTTTTACAGAAATAAATTAAATATTATAATATCACTTTGTTTTTTATAGTATTATATTGTTAACTTATTTGGCAAAATAATAACAACATATACCTTTAGTTTGTATACCTTTTATTCATTTACTTCTGTAGAGCATCCATACCTTTAATTTATAAAATCACACATTAACTCATTGAATGCATAAGTATCGAATGACACCTCTAATGTGCAAAAATTATATCTTGTCAACATACCTTACTATTAATTGAATCACTACCAAAAGAAAGCAACTCAATACTAGTTCAAATTTTTACTACAAGCACGGAAAACAATCAGCAAATTGTGAAGTTTCAGCTATTAGAAGCAACCAACTAAGATCAATGGAAACTCCAAACAATCTCAAATTACAAAAAATTTCTAATTTTAATAAGATCAAAGGAAACACAAAACAACCATTTAAGATTCGTGGTATAAAGTTATCCCGTGATTTGACTCCTTAATCCTAAGGTTTAATTTTGTCTTTTAAAAACAACAAAAATTCTAAAACAATTGCATTTACTCTAACTTTAATGGATGGCTTTCCGGTGGAATGATAGTAACGTAAGGACGATCGGCGACATAGAAATGGCATCTATAGCAAGGCTACTTTTAGAGTGAGAAAATAAAAGAGATGGATAGAGTTTGGGAAATAAAGAGCAGGCCTGCTCGAGGACAAGCCAGTCAGAACAGAAACCCTGATCACTAGCATAAAGACACCCCTGCTCGGTGTCAAAGCTAGTCGGGGTCAAGTGTTTAAATTTGGTCAGGCTCAGATGCTCGCATCCTGCTCGAGTAAAGTCAGAAAGAGCATAAATGTCCATGACCATCAAGCGAGCCTTGATCACATTATGAGTAGCACCAAGAATAAGAAGGGGCCAAAGCTCGAGCAAAGCTAAACCCAAGTATGGTGGCCTCACATCTGTAGTTTAAGACGGTGAATGATTCTCTCCGAGAAGAAGAAAGTAGCTGCCAGACACCCCCACACTATAAAGTCTCGTCTCGACGATCAATAACTGACAGGCACCCCCACGCCATAGAGTTTCGTTACTGTTATTGATAATCGTCATGTACCCCTACAGCGTCAACACTTCATCACTATGACCCATAACCATCAGACATCGTCACATCCCCAAATTTTGTCACTGTGATCCATAGCTGTCAGAAAGATGCAGGCATAATGAATGCAGGGGATAGCGCCCAAGTAAGGGTCCTAAGGAAAAAGGGGATAAATATCTAACAAAGGGTGAGGAAAGGGAATTCTTTTTCTTTTTCAACTTTCTATTTTCTTGCTTTCTCTGATTAAGAGAGGATTTAAAAAAATTAACCCGATTACTGACTTGAGCGTCGGAGGATTTTTGCTAGGAAAACACTCGGCGACCTCTGATATTTTCTCTGTGAATACAGGCCAAAAGGTACCATCATGCCAGTGGCTAGAGAAACCCAAGAACCAGCCAAAAATCCTGCTCAAGGAGGGAGCGACCAGAAGACAACATCGACATCTTGGAGCAGCTAGAAGACCGCATCAACAGATAGTTTTTCAGCTTGAGAGATATTGCAAATTTATTTTTAATATTTTTTATGCAATGTTTAATATGTGGGTTTGTTTAGTTTATTAATTATTAGCATGCAACAACTTTTAGATCACTATCACGTGGATGTTAAAAAAAAAAGTTAATAGTTTATTTGGAGAAGGATTGATACACTTAAACGTTTAGAGAAGGAGATATAAAATTTCCTAACGCTTTGAAAGAGACATTTAAACACCAATTTCTTAACAAATAATAGAAAAGAACTATCTTTTCTATATATTTATGTATACTTGTATTTAAGTAAAAAATAGTCAGCTGAAAAATAAAGATGGAATAAAAATAGACTCAAAGAACAAAACTAAACTGACCAGTCAGAATTGATTCATTTGGATCAACCATTTTTGGAGCAATTTTTTTTAATAATTTAAAGTACTTATAAAGCAATATTATAACATTAATAGCATGTAATTACATATTTGTATTAGAATTTACCTTGAATGTTGTTATACCTGCTCTTTGTACAACATATGAAATAATGAGAGCTCGCTTGGCTGGCAGTGAATGTTCCAACTCCTCCTTAGCTTAGCCTCGAGCAGAATGAGAGTTTCTACTTTTGGCTAGCTTAATCTTGAGCAGGATTGCCTTTACATTGGTGATTAGTGCTTTTATTTTGGCCAAGCTCAATCTCGGGCAGAAATGATCATTATTTTTCAAACACCAGTCCCCCAGTTTCTAGTATTGAGAGTGAAACGAGATAAGAGTAGAAATTACTGGTTCGAGCAGATTTGAAGTGCCCTTTCACTTTATCCTGCTCTTTTGACTCGTCTCTTAAGTCATTTCATATTCAAAGAGGTGATTCCCTGAACAGACGCATTGCGTTATGTAACGTACCGTCCTTTAGAGTGACTCTTTTACTTCTTTTATAAATCCTTAAGTTCATCTCTCCTCCTTCTCTTATTTCCTCATATTGTTCAAAGTTACTCTAGCTACCTGCAAGAAATCCTCTTTCCAGTTGCAGTTATCGCGATTAACCCCCACCGAATCATTCTTAAGTTTGGAGTTCCTTTATTTCTGTCTTTATGAATCGTGGTTCAGATTTCTGAGATCTTATAGAAGTGTCTTATAGGGAAGCCATTAGTCCTTACAAAAATGTCTATTATGTAAAAACCTAGAAGAATGTCCCCTAATGAATCTTCTTCTTCTTCTAGTGATTCTTAGATTGATAAAGAGATTGTGGTAAGAAGCTAAACTCTGAGTTAGATTACTAATTTTGTTGATGATGTTTCCAAGGACGAAGTCCTTGAAGAGTCCAGGTGAAGCAAAACACAGAAGACTGGTCATAGGTCAAAGGCTGAATTATTTACCATTGATCATATAAGTTGTGAGACCTCTCAGCAGGACTTAGATAGAATTAAGAAGAAATATTGTATTCCTGATAGTATTGACCTTCGCCTCCTCAGTAAAAATAGCGCTCCTAGCTACCCTACTCGAGGAATGTCACCCTATACCTCGAATGTTTTAATTTAGGTGTCAGGTTGCCTTTGCAACTTTATTTTGTCTGAATTCTTTCTTAATTGTATCTAGCACCAAGGCAATTAAATCTTAGCAGGTTGGTTTATTTTTTAAAATTGGTGTAATATAGGTGAACCCTTAGTAGAGGAAATAAAAAACTTGTATCAACTAAAAAGTAGTCCAAAAGATACAGATTAGTATTATTTCATATCTAGTTCAAAAGACAAGAAACTCATTATCAATTCGACCAGCCTATAGGAGTAGCTCGGAGAAAACAAACAAGCTTCAAAGGCAAGTTAATGAGTTGATGGAAAATAGGCACGTAAGAGAAAGCATGAGTCCATATGCAATTCTAGTTTTGCTAGCTCCTATGAAAGATGGAACATGGAGGATGTGTGTTGACTGTCGAGCCATTAACAACATAACGGTAAAGTATCAATATCCAATTCCTAGGCTAGATCAGATACTTGACAAATTGCATGGTTCTTGTATATTTTCTAAAATTAATTTAAAAAGTGGATATTATCAAATTAGAATAAAAAAAGAAAATGAGTGGAAAACTACCTTTAAAACAAAATATAGTTTGTATGAATGGTTAGCTATACCTTTTGTTTGACTAATGCTCTGAGTACTTTTATGAACTTATGAATCATGTTTTGCAGGCTTTTATTGGCAAGTTGTTGTTGTTTATTTTGAAGAAATGTACCTTTTACACCGATAAACTTTTGTTTCTTAGATTTTTTGTAAGTTCACAGGGTATACAGGTTGATGAAGAGAAGATATGTGCAATCCAAAAATGGCCGAGTCCTACAAGTGTAAGTAACGTGAGAAGCTTCCACGGATTGCTAGCTTCTATCGGCGATTTGTGAAAGACTTTAGTACGTTGGCCACACCACTTACTGAAATAATCAAGAAAAACATTGGATTTAAGTAGAGAGAACAAGAGATTGCATTCCAAATGATCAAAGAAAAGCTAACCAAAACTCCTTTATTATGCTTGCCTAACTTCAACAAAACATTTGAAATTGAATGTGATACTTTAAGTATTCGCATAGGATTTGTTCTTATGCATGAGGGACGACCAATTGCTTATTTCAGTGAGAAATTAAGTGGAACAATTTTAAACTATCCTATTTACGATAAAGAGCTATATGCGTTAGTTCGAACATTGCAAACATGGCAGCACTACCTATAGCCTAAGGAGTTTGTAATTCACACTAACAATGAATCTTTAAAACACCTTAAAGGCCAACACAAGCTAAACAAAAGGCATGCTCATTGGGTGGAATTCATAATGGCATTTCTATACATCATTTGTTACAAGAAAGGTAAGAAAAACATAGTTACAGATGCGCTTTCTCGCTGGTATACCTTAACCTCAACACTTAATGATAAATTGCTTGGTTTTGAACATAGTAAGAAATTGTATGCTAATGACCATGATTTTAGTGCTGAATAACAAAATTATGAAAAATTTGGGGTTGGCAAGTACGTTAGGCATGATTGTTACCTGTTTCAAGAGAGTAAGTTGTGTGTGCCTAATTGTTCTTTAAGAGATTTATTGGTGAGAGAATCCCATGGACAAAGATTGATGGGACATTTTGTAGTTGTAAAGACCTTAGTCATATTACAGGAACACTTCTATTGGCCACATATGAAACGAGATGTTGAAAGACTTTGTGGTAAGTGTGTTACCTGTAGGCAAGCCAAATCGAAAGTGCAGCCTCATAGATTGTTTGCCATATGTTGAGTTTATTTATAATCGTTCTGTTTATTCTGTTACTAAATAATCACTGTTTAAAGTTATTTATGGTTTTAATTATTTAACTCCATTAGCTGTTTCTGAGCATGTTAACTTAGGTGGAAAGAAAAAGGCTGAAATTATTAAACAAGCTCAACATCGAACGAAGAACCGACAATCTACTAAATAAGCCAACAAAGGACGACACAAGCTAGTCTTTGAACCCGGCGATTGGGTGTGGTTACATATGCAAAAGGAAAGATTTTCATAACAAAGGAAATCCAAGTTGTTACCTCGAGGGGATGGACCTTTCCAAGTCTTGGAACAGATCAAGTCTTGGAACGGATCAACGACAATGCATACAAATTGGATTTTCCAGGTGAGTACAATGTAAGTACTACAATTAATATTTCTGATTTAAGTCCTTTTGACGTAGGTGAAAATTTAAGGACAAATCCTCTTTGAGAGGAGGGAAATGATGAGATTATATATAAGGATGGCACAAGCATGTGAAATAAGGCATATTCAAATCTTATGCAAGTTCCTGTCGGACTCGTCACAAGAACTCATGTAAAGAAATTCAAAGAAGTACTTAAGGGGCTGATTCAAGCAACTTGGGATCAATCCAATTCATAGAGGCCTTATTGAATGAATCTTACAAGATATTTACACCAATAAATATGTGATTCAAACTCTTAAATTTTATGAGCAATCAAATCCATGAAATCGAGACATTAAGAATGAAAGATATACCACTATCTTTTTAGATGGTGTTTCCATTTTTAAAAGAGGCAATAAATCAGTTATTTTGATTTTTATTTAGCCATCTAAGATACTTTCCGTTTTTTTATTAGATTATGATCCTGATTTATTAAAGATTCTTTCCTTTTTATTAGATTAGATTTTTATTTATTTATGATTCTTTTCTTATTTCAATTGGATTAGGATTTGTTTTCAATTAGGATTTCTTGTAACCTATATATACATTCGTATTCAATAAGAGAGAAAGAAAAAGTTTTTCATGCAATTTACTTGATAATATAATTCTCTTTAGTTCTTAAACGAACTCTTTGAACTTATTAGATTTTTCATGGCATTCAACCCTTGACTTATCAATCAGATCATCCATAGCTGATTGTGGTGTCCTCACATACCAAGGTTCTTACTTTATTAATTTTATTAGGATCTCGTCAGTTATTGTCAAAGTTCGTATCATATAACCTTAATGATCTTGCTAACTTCTTCCAGCGTCTTGCATGTCGACTTGCTGTTATTTCCATAGCTTTCAAGTCAATGATCTCTAATCACGGGAACAGACTTATAGCTGAGAATCAAAGCTTGAGGGAAGATCTAGAGTAGGAAAATAAAGAATCAGCAAAGCTCTAAACTGATATTTTTATATTTAAAGAAAGAGCTGCCATGGCTGATTCAAACGTATTTCAGTTTGAGAATAACTTATCTATAATATAAGATCAGTTTCTGAATGCCAGGAAGGATCTTGACGTTCAAAGATTCTCTTTTGAGAGGATTATGGACGCTGAAACTTCAAGCCTCTAAGGAAGACTGAACACTTAGGTAAGCAGCATGCTAATGAGTACAATAATGGGCTGACATTCTACTACGAGTGCACCATATCTATCTTGGAAAAAGAATACCCTGAGCTGGATATGTCTAAACTCAAAGCTGGTGTGGATGCTTATATGAGCGAGCAAGATGCCAGAAGCCAGCAGCAGAGAGATCCAACATCAACTGCGGAGGTTGCTCCTATGGGACTTGAAGAAGTTGCTCCCTCTATTGAGAGGGGATCTCAAGCTGCGTCTGGTATGGACCAGACAATTCAGGTTACTAATTAAGCTTCTAACCAGTCTGCTTAAGCTCCTTAGTTTTCATTATAGCTCCCTATGTAGGAGCTTTGTAAACTCTGGCGTTTATTACATTGAATAAAAGGAAACATTTTTTTTTTATCTTAACTTTCCCTTATGGCATTTGATTTATTCTACATTCTGCAAAATCGAACAAGCATTAGCAAGTTTCAAGTTTTGTCCTGCTTTGAGTAGACTCTCAGACTTTAAATTATTATATTTACCTTACTGATTTCTAAGAAATTAACCTGCTTGAACCTGCTGACCTAGGCTTCTTCCTTAACCAATTTTAGAGCTTAATTTACTCGAGTTAATTCTGACTAGCTTAGGCTATTTATCTCGCCTCGAACAGCTTCGAGACTTTTGGCCTTAGCAAATTTTAAAGCATAACTTGCTCGAGTTAATTTTGACTAGTTTGGACTCTTTGTCTCGCTTCGAGCAGACTTTGAGACTTTTGTACTTATCAAATTTTAAAAGCTTAATTTGCTCGAGCCAATTTTGGCTTCACTTAGATTTTTGTTTACCCCGAACAAGCTTTGAGCCTTCGCTTAATTTAGGAGCTTAATTTACTCAAACCGAATCAATTCTGAAAGCATTCCTCATTACTTTTATTCATGATCAATATATTACATACTTTAAATTTAAGAAAGTTGAATACATTAACTGAAATAACATTGCTTTATAAGAAACTTACTATAAGTACTTTTTAAATACTCTGCATTCCATGGTCTCTTAAATTCCCACCCATTGGAGTAACCTAACTTGTATGCCCTCTGATCTGCCACCTGCGAGAAACTGTAAGGACTTCCCAATTTGGGCCTAACATCCTTTGATTGGGATCCTTGGCGCTCTAGTTCACCTTCTAAACACCCAGTCTCCAACTTTAAATCATCATATATGCACATATTGGTTGTAATAGCAGGCCACCTTTTACTGGTAATCTAGTATCTTTCTTGACGAGTTTTCCTTCCTCTCTTCTAACAAGTCTAGATTTCCATAAATCTGCTGGTTATTTTATTCCTTGTTAAAATACTCTGTGCGATGAGTGCCTATCTCTAACTCTACTAGAATCACAGCTTTATGCCCAAATGCTAAGGCAAATGGTGTTTTCTCTGTGACAATCTTATGTGTGGTTCTATAAGACCACAATACGCTAGGTAATTCATAAACCCATGCTCCCTTCTGCTCTTCTAACCTAGTTTTTATGAGTCATTTTATAGTTTTGCTTGCAGCCTCTACTTGCTCGTTTGCTTGTGGATGTAACGGCGAGTAAACTTTCAACTCTATATTCATATTTTTTCAAAAGTCTCTGAACTTATTGTTGTCAAACTGCTTTCAATTATCGATAACTAGATGAAGTCGGTTGTTTTGCTCTCTGTTATCTTGCTCAAAACCTCCATTCAATCCACTTCGTAAAATAATCAATCGCAACCCCTGGGTGCGTTGTAGATGCTCATCCTTTTAATAAGGGTCTGATCAAATCAATTATCTCATTGAGAAAATGCCCATGACGAATTCATCATTGTAAAATTATCTGGTAATTAAGCTAGGAAGTTGATGAAGCCCTGGTAACTCTTGCAACTTCTGGTTTTTTCTTGCTCTTCTTGGTGCATTCTCGGCCAGCAATATCCTTGTCTTAAGACTTTAAAATTTAAAGACCTTGCACTATAGTGGTTTCTACATATCCCTTCACATATCTCTCTGAGCACGTAGTCTGCTTTCTCCTCATTCAAGCAACATAGTGGCGGTAAAGTGTACCTTTGTCGGTATAATATCCCATCAATTAGTCAGTATCTTGCTGCCTGACACTTAAACTTCCTTGCTTTCTTCTTGTCAATAAGCACTATCCCTTCCCTAATGTAGGAGATAATCAAGTCCATCCAAGTGCCACTTATGGTTACACTCATCACCTCCACTTTTTGCTCAATGCTCGAGCTAATTTTTATCTCCACAAGAATCGATTTGCGCATCTTGGGATCTAGTACCGCAGCTATCCGTGCTATTATATCTGCCCAGAAATTTTCTACTCTTGAAATTTACTCCACTACTCAAAACTTTCCAATCAGTTGCCTCACCTTGCACAGATAGGCCTCCATCTTCCCTCCTTTGGACTAAAAGCTATTATTGAGATGGATTGCTACTAACTAAGAATCTGTTCGAATTTTCACTTCTTCTGCCTTTACTGCTAGGGCAAGTCCAACCCAGTAATGAACACCTCATATTCAGCTTCATTGTTGGTAGTTTTGAACTCGAGTTTCACTACATATAGAATTTCCATACCCTCGGGGCTAAGTAATAACACTTCTGCCCTTTCTCTTTGGTCTCCATATGATCCATTCATTGCAACAACCCAGACCTTTCCTATAATCTGTTCTCTTAGTGCTTGTTCATTATCTGCACCCTTGTCCGCTTCTGTGCATTCAACTACAAAATTCACTAGAGCCTACGCTTTAATTACTGTCTGAGGTTGACAATTGATGTTAAACTCGCTAAGTTCTACCGATCACTTCACTAGCTGACAAGAAGTCCCAGGCTTATGTAGGATTTTTCTAAGCTTCTGATCTGTCAACACAAATATTGAATTCGCTTGAAAATAAGGCCTTAATTTTTTAGTAGTTATTACTAAGGGCAAATGCCTGCTTCTCCATTTACTTATATCGGGTTTTCGCTTTTAGCAGGGCTTTGTTCATATAGTACACGGAATGTTGAACTTCCTATTCTTCTCTTATTAAAACCGAACTCGTAGTCCACTGTGACATGGCCAAATACAAGTAAATACTTCTTTTGCTCATGGCATTGATAGCAACGAGGCCTTTAGCAGATAATCCTTCAATTGTTAAAATGTTGCCTTACACTCTAGTGTCCATTTTGTCTTCTTCCCTTTTTTCAACTCTTGAAAGAAGAATAGTAATTGTCTGTTGCACAGGAGATGAACTTATTCAAAGCTGTCAATTTTCCCATGAGACTCTATAATTCCTTTAAAGTGCCTAGAGACTTCATTTCTACAATTGCCCTTATCTTCTCTGGGTTTGCCTCAATTCTCCTATAACTAACCATAAAGCCTAAAACCTTTCTAGAGCCTACTCCAAAAATGCACTTCTCTAGATTGAGCTTCATTTGATATTCCCTCAAGAGCGCGAAATTCTCTTCCAGATGCTTAACATGCTCATCTACATCCTTGGACTTGTTGATCATGTCATCCACGTAGACCTCTATTTTTCGTCTAATCAGAGGTTTAAAGATCTTATTCACCAACCTTTGATACGTCGCTCCTACATTATTTAGGCCAAAGGGCACGACCTTGTAGCAGAATAAGACTTGATTAATAACAAAGGCTGTGCATTCTTCATTTTGCCCAAACATGAGAAGTTGGTTGTGGAAAACTGTCTTTGGACAGGCTTTGTTTAAGTCTATAAAATCTACACGTATTCTCAACTTCCCATTTGTCTTTTTGACCAAGACCACATTTGATATCCATTCAGGGTAATTAACTTCCCTTATAAATCTTACTTTTAATAACTTACCCATCTTGCTATTTATGGTGTCATATCTCTCCTGGTTGAAGTACTTTCTCTTCCATCAAATCCCTTAAAAGAGATATTCATGTACTTGAGCATTACATTAGTAATCCTCATCTCATCTAGAGTAGACTTGAAGAGTTTATCTACTGAACCTTCCTAATCTTCCTTCATCTATATGATCGGCACTTTCCTGGTCTTTGCCCTTTTTGCCTTCAGCATGTTAAGCAGAATCTCATGATTAGCATATACATGTCTGCTATAGTTATTCCTGTCTCTTTTCGAGTCTCTTGCATCGTTGGTCCTTCTGCTAACACTCTTATAACGGGCTTTTCCCAATTAGCTCCACTAATTTGGTCGTCTTCAACATGTTGTCGATCCGCCACCAGATGTCCCCCATCAATGAACTCGTCCAGGTATCGATTTCTCACTAAATTTTTCACTTGCTTCTTTAAATCACAGCACTAAGATGTCAAATAACCATGTTCATTGTGGAATTTACATATTCTACTGCTGTCTCTCATATTTACTAGTTTATACATGAGTGGTGGAGGACATAGCAAAGCTCATTTTTCTATGATATGAAATATCTCCTCTAATGGTACTTTTAGAGGAGTACACTACCTGTAAGAAAGACTCTGGTCGATTACCTGCATGGTTCTGTCCTTAGGAAAATTTCCTGTGGGTAGGGGTGGTAGGCAGGCAACTCTGTCATGATTATGTGGGTGCCTACTCATAGGGGCATTATGGTGCGATTTGCCACCGAGTTGATGGTAACCCTTTTGAACTCTACTCAATGATTTGTGGAACGCAGAGTGACCAATCCAAAATTGGGACGTCCTCGAGTAATGGTGATAAGGAGCAGCTTGGCTTCCTGTCCCACTAGCAAACGATGACTTTTGCGCTGGCCTAACTAACTATCCTTCTCACTAGGCTCTTTTCTCTTTAGTCTCATTCCTTCAATCTGCTTGCTTCTCAACTTCGTCGTTTTCTACTCTTTAATTACAATGTCCCTTTTACCTGCTCATATGCATCAGGATATGAGCAAACCAAGGGACTTCACAAATTGTATACCATAGCCTTCCCAATTTCACCCCCTTCTTTTAGTCCTCTTAACGTTAGCGGGTGATTGAATGCCCCGAAATCAAGGACCGCTATCGTCTTTTCTTCTTCCTTTTTAGTATTTAAACCCAATAACTTATGATATTTTTTAGGCATAAGAGATACCCCAAGAGATCTTGAGCATGTTAGGGCTAAGTGTAAGATTCTCTCGTCTAGTCTTGTTAGGACATCCCGTACAGATGAGACCTTAAAGTATCCTATGACAAATAGGATAGCCCTTTACATTGACCTATTTGACTTATGATTCCGTCAACCTCTCCAGTAATTTTCCTTTAGCTATCTGCCGGTTGTTGACATATTCAATCATACAATATTTGATTTTATGATAACAAACTACGTGTCATTGATAAAATAGAAAATGTATATATATTTTACAACCTCACTAGCTTAGATTATCTCTATTATTATATTTCTTGTAAAGCTAGAATGATTAAATGTATGCATTATTAGACATTTAAAAAACTCAAGTTATTTTTCATGGCGTTTAAATAAATGATTATTTCATTAAATAAAGGCTTTATATTTAAAGAAAAAAAATGATTTTATTAAGTTAGTTATTTTCAAGTTTTTAGACTAAATTAAAAAAAGTTTTGAAAAATTTGTAATCATGAAAATGGAGCTTTTTGAATGGTTTTATAAAATATTTAGGTTATAGTACAGTTTCTGAAAGTTTGGGCAAAAACTATAATTATAAAAATTTTTCACTATAGTGGATACTGATAAGCTAGAAACTGATTATTCAAGTTGAGCCCTCTGAAACAAATGACTCACTGAATACTCATAAGCTGAAAACCGGATATTTAAAAAGTCAATTGTCAGCTCTAATAGTAACTAAACGACAAGTCGATTACTACAAACTGAAAATCATTTATAAGCAAAAAGTCAATAACGGCAGTTTTCTGTTTTAACTATAAAATGCTCAATCATATTCAAACAATAAAGGGATTCAACAATTATTATTGAACTTGCTACTGATTATACAATTGTTCTTGAGCTTTAAACTTGTTATCATTTTATTGAATTACACTTTGAGCTTTCATTTGTAATTAAACACATTGTGTGAGGGAAATATTTTTTAATTCTAATTGTAAAATCATAGTTGAGTGATTGTAAGTATTGGAAAACACTTATGTTTATAGATTAAGGATAATCTCTTATTGTAAAAGTTGATTGACACATTAAAAGTCAATTGTAAGCGTTGTTGAAGTCTTGGAGGCTCGCTTAGTGTAATTCTCAAGCCCCGTGAGCTTGAAGGCATGGATGTATGTAGGGCTGGCTAAACAACATAAAAATCTTTGTGTTTGATTCTCTTCTCCCTACACTCTTTATATTTTGAATTACTTTATTTATATGTTATAGGTTTGAATTTATTTTATAACTATATTAATTTTTGTTCAAGCACTGCATAATTTTTAAAAACCCAATCATAACTAGTATTTAACGAGTTGCCTCTAGACAATTGTCCTTGCCTAGGTAAAGAGTACTCACTGGCCTTCAGATATTATAGTTGATGGTGAACATGTAGAGCCTCAGAATTTAATAAAGACAGTACGTGCCTCCTTTTTTCTCTTTTTTTATCCAATCTTTATATATATTGTTGATGCGGTTTTCTGCGTACCCTCAAATAGTGTCAAGTCTCCTGCTCGCGGTATGCTCGAGCATGACTGCTTTCCAACCTCAATTCTCCTCTATTCACCAGAACGGCAATCTCCTCGGGCCTGTACTCACAAAAACAGGGTCAGGGATCGCCGGGTGTTTTTCCGGCGAAAACCCTCCGATGCTCAAGTCAGTGATCGGGTTGTTCTTTTTGTATCCCCCTTTGTTAGAGAGACCGGAGAAAATGAAAAGGATCTTTTTTCCTTTTTTGTGGTCAGAATAACACATGAGAAATTCAAAGGGAAAATTAGTGTAAAAGGAGATGAAGAAGAAGAAGAACCTCTAGAAAATCTCGGAACCCCGAACCTTCGCTTCAATTTTTCTTTTATACTTCATTTTCCTGCCATTTTTTTTCTTTGGGGGCAGCCGTTCCCGCGTCTATGGTGCCTAGGTCCCTCTGACAGCCGGGATTACTGTGACATTCCCTGGGAATGCGTGACTGTCTGGTGGGCATAGGTTCACATGGCCTGATCATAGTGTCGGACATGTGCGCACAAAATGATGACACTGTGGGGGCGTGTGTCGGCCATCGGTAATAGCCGCGACACCATACCGCGTGGGGCATGGGTCAGGCATCGATCATTGTGTTGAGTCGTTGGAGAAAATGGTCAAGCCGTCTCGAACTGGCTGTACCTAGATCTTGTGTTTTCTCCGTGCCGTCACTGGTGTGGTCGGGTCGTGGCGGGGGGTTTGAAGACCTCGAACAGGAGGATGAGCTCGAGTTTCGACCAGCCTTGATGCTCCTCGACCTCGACCAGCTTTGACGGGGATATGAAGGCCTCGAGCAAGAGACAGAGCTCGGGGCTCGACCAGTCTTGGACTCCTCGACCTTAACCAACTTTGACGCCTAGTAAGGCTGTCTTCGTGCCAGCGGTCGGGTCTTCTGCTCGAGACGGGCTGACCTCGAGGTCTTTTGCTCGAGCTGGATTGGCCTCGAGGAGACCTGCTCGATATTACCCAAATATATATATATATATATATATATATATTTATTTATTTATTTATTTATTTATTTATTTATTTATTTATTTATTTATTCTTCTCACTAGGGACTCCTCGTGACCTTGTAAATGTTATATAGATCAAAAAAAAGTGCCACATTTGAGAAATAGAGAGAGAGGTGCTTGGTTTTAAGATGAGAATCCAGGCTTTACAGAGGAAAAATGATGTATTAAGTGTACACAGATTGGTGAAAGTTGGGGTGATTGTTGAAAGCCTTCTATTTGCTTTTGAGAATAGGTCATATATGTTTAAAGGGTTTCCCTAGTATACACCCCTCCTCCGTTATGTTTTTTTTTTTTATTTCATTTTTCTTTTATGCATGGCAGTTAGGAGATATGGATCCTTTCTCAGATGACGTTGATGCTTTGTTAAGCTAAATAAGCAATGGTTCACTGGGTACCATAGTTGCCACTCATTCCCTAAAGGATACCCTACCTTCTCATGCTTTAGAACAAAGTCTTGCTCACATAGCTCCTCTCTTAACAATTCCTGGGATGCCTCAAGTACTCAGAATGGGCTCTTTCTTATCTCTACCTAAGGATTTCATTAAAGAAGACTAGTTCTAATGGCGAACAAAAAGATTTTCCATTTGGCTAGATATGTCTACTATACCACCAAGAACATCATCTTAAAAATGGCTGCCGATTTGGATCGATTGGAGAGGGTGGAGCTAATTGATCGAAATTCCCATATTATTTTTAGACAAACTATCAAAATATAGGTAGAGGGTGTTATAAAAGTACCCCACCATCATATCTATTTTATTTTCTTGTGGTTAGCGGGTATGATTCATTCCAGTGAGAACTTCGAGAGTACCTTGGGTTTACGACAAAGAAAGATGGGCTCCAATCCTATAAAGAGAAGTTCTCTTAAGAGAATAAAACTTTAAAGTGATGCTTTGATGAAGTTTTCAAGGAGAAGGCTCGTATGGCGAAATACCCTGAGGAGCTTTAAACTAAACTTAAGGACTTGGTATCTCAAAAGAAGAACATGGCTAACAATATTTTGAGCACATAATGACTAAGATATAAAGTATTGATCCAAGGCTAGTGATGTTGAGAGTGAAAAAATGGGTAGATAAGTCGGTCATACGGAAGGCCATTGAGGACATCAAGGCTCCACACACATCCCGTGCGAAAACCCACACAGGTTAGCTGGGGTACCTTAACCGAAGTCCTCATCAGGTACCCCTACTACCAATGCTTGAGCTTCAACTGCCTCTAGCACTTTTATTAATCCCCCTATCATAAAGAATGAATGTAAAGATGGCCAGCTTGTTGTGTAAATTTTTTTATTAATTCTGTTTGCACATTGGCACTTTTTTTGCATTATGGAGTTAAAACTATTTTTTTTATTTTTTGTTATACTATGTTCTACCAAGGTCCCAGGCTTGTTTTGATGTTATACTTGCAAACTTATTTTATTTCGCTACTGTCTGTGACAACATTTGCACATTCAATAGCTTTCAATGTTGTTTCTTTGATGCGTTTTGAGATTTGAATAGGCGCATGGGTACCTCAAGTACCCTTTCACTTAGATGTTTACTAAGCTATCTCTTCCTTCACAATGAAACAACATAATTTCACATCAATATGGCAATTCGTCTAGATATACTTACTACTTTTCATTAGAAGAGTATGGCAATTCTTAACATATGCTCGAGGACACAACAAAAAGATTAAGCATGAAAATTCACAGTTTCTGTATTCAAGGAATGACTTTCTAGCATGGAGTACCTTGTATACCCCTAATCTTTTCTTATCAGTGTATGGCGATTTATTTAGACATGTTTGCCACATATCTTAATGAAAATTATAACAAATCTTTTTATGAGATGGTCAAAAACTTCATGATCTGCCATTCGTGTAGAATTAAACAGATAAAAGTATATAATGATAAAGGCAGCTACTCACTTATATAAAAAAAAATTTCATGATCCGCCATTCAAATAGAATCAAATACTCAAAATAAATAATGATAAAGGTGGCTACTCGCTTACTATTATACGATATGGTTTAAAACTTTATTGATTGTCATTCCCATGAAATCAAATCTGTAGGAAAAATAATAATTAAAGTGACTGCTCATTATCCTTATATAATATGATTGAAAACTCATGATCTTCCATTCGCCCTGAATCAAATGAATAATATAGATAACGAAAAAGGTGGCTACTCATCTGCCTTTCTTTTGGGTTTGACTTGAATAGATTGCCATTATCAAGATAGGTCAAGTACCCCAATCTACAATGGAGTAAGGCGATCTTTAGATACTATATTGTATCATAATAAATATTACACAATAGCATACATAGAGTTAGTTTAATGGCATTATAATGTTCCAAACTATCATCCACATCAAATAATTGAAGGGCAAATAAAAGAGCATATATCATCATATTTTGTAAATAAGATGCATCATAGACAACAGAGATGTAGATCATTCTATGACATTATTTGGTTATTCTAAGGAGACTAAGGGATCCCAAGAGCACTTATTACTATCATTAAAGATTTTCGGAAATTAAAAAGTGCAACTGAATAGTTTGAGGGGTACCTTGGATACCCGACAAGGTCGACTATATATCATAAACACATAAGCATTAAAGAAAACAAAAAAAAAAAAAATACGCAAAGGAAAGTTGCGTGTTATCCTTTTACTAGTAGCACAATTTATCTTTGTTAAAGCCAATGATGATCATTGCAACACCACTTCAATGTGAGTTAAGAGAGCTGTCAATACTGATTTCTTAAAGTTGCTCTTCTTTTGTTACTGGTGTAGTCTCGCTCGGGTATCCCAGGATTCCCTTACCCCTAAACTCATTAATGACTTTGATTTAAAAGTTGGGTTACCCCATACCCAATTTTAAAGCTTAAAGATCCTCGAATATTTCTTGTGCTTTGGTATTCATAGAGTATATTTTCATCAGTGATAATCTAATCCTGACGAGGTACTCTAATAATTGAGTCCCAGAAGCAATCAAATATCTCTCATTGCTCTGTTTGGGGTGATCTGACAAGTAGAGGTATGCAGGGTACACCGGGTGCATTGTATCCTAGTTCGTGGGTTACTGCACTCAGTGGGCTTTGCACTTAGGGTCCTCTATTATATGACATCTCATTCATATTAGGTTTCTCCTTATTTTACATGACCACCACTTTGTCTTTTTGCCATTTCAAATGACACTTCTCTTCTATCTCGATCTCCTACAAAGCTAAAGAACGGGAGCACCATAACTTTCCCCATCATAAGCTTTTCTTAAAATGAGTCAAGGTCCATATCACTTGTTAACGGAAATAACTTACATAAGGACTCTGACTCACCTTGCTTAATGAAAGCAAGCTTAGAAGCTGCTTGATCTTAGGAGGAAGCGTAGTAAAACTCATGAACAAACTCTATAAATAGCTACTCTAGTGAGAATAAATTGCCTGCCTTCAAGGACTTGAACCAAGATCTAGTGGGGGCCAGTTAGCATGTGTGAAAACAATTTACATATTGCATCATCGTTTACACCCTTAATGAGCATCTGGTCGTGGTATAGCTCAGCATGCTCTACTAGATCTAAAGTATTCAAGTATTGGGGCATTTAGGGCATGGCAAATGTTTCCGGGAGAGTTGTTGTTCGAATTTCCATGGTATATAGCAAGTTACACATTACTGGCACTGGGGTACTAATGACATTTTTCTTTTTAGAAAAGAGTTTTACTTGAGCTTCAAAGTACTTCATCTTTTCCAAAATCTCCCGAGTACCCTAGGTGCACTTGAGGACGTCGCTGCTATTCAAGAAGCTCTTTTGGCGTTCAATTTTTCTCGGAGATCCTTACGGGAACACTTGGTACCGTGGCTACTGCACAATTAGCTAAAGACAGCATAGCGTTCATCCATTGGAGGTGCGGGTTAAAGCTTAAATAAAGTACCCGAAGGCTCTTTTCTTGGCTTGCTTCCCTCAAATACCTCAAAATGTGGGTTAATTTACTTTTTCACCTATTTTGGCAGTGTGTCTTGAGCCGCCGAAGGAAGTTTCAGTTCGGGGACCAAAGAACCCATAGCTCAAAGAATCGCATAGGCGAGCTCTTCAAAAAGGCCGTTGGAAAATGGGTTCCTCCTCTAGATGAATGCTAGTAGACTGCTTAATGTCCTTACTCTTGTTGAGGTGGGCTACTTTCGTTACTGGATCATTAACCTCTTCACCGTTGGCATCTCCTACCTTCTCATGATCACCCATTTCGGTATTAGAGGGTACGTCGGTATTATTGCTCACTAAAACACTCAACCAAGTTAGATTATCACTGTGGAAAATTTTTATGCGCTCTCCACCCAAACAGTGCAAATTAATTTTAATATATTTTGAAATGTGCAAGATGAAAGTACAAAACTTACGAAGAACAATGAATTTATTTTTTTAGGATGTACGGTGTCTCGCTTAGTCGAGGTGTACTGATTGTTTTAATCTTTATAGAGATGAAGAAAGAGTGAAAAAGTGGTAAAGATGATGAGAGTTTCGGAACATGAATTAGAGAGCTTGAAAAGAAACTTTAGACCTACAAAATAGTAAAAGAAGATCAAATGTGGAGCTGAGAGTAACCAACGACTACACTCCAACTCTCAAATCAGAGTTAGATTATCTCAGATTTAAGAGCTTACAAGCTCTTAGTAATGATGGCTTGAGATTGAAGAAAGCCTCGACCTCCTCTTTTACGTGTACATGACGGGTTTTCATAAAAATAATACCTAAATATATTTGTAAGGAGTACCTAGGTTACCTGAGGAGTTGGCTCTATTTCATTAATGTTCCTTACTATTGTGGCAAAGATATTTTTGTCCTTTACTCATATGGCCATTTGAGTGTTTTAAGATATGTGTAGAAAATAAGTTTGAGGTACATACACGTTGGGTGTAAAGAGATGATCTCATGTACCTCTATTGAGGTTCTCAGGGATTTGTAAGCGTGGTAGGAGATGACAGGTAATCCTAACTGTCCTAATATTTTTCCTTTTTTGGCTTATTTGCAAGCGCAACAAGCCACTATCTCAGCAAAATATTCACTCGTTGATTCCCTACTTTTTGCCAGTCAATCAGCTAATTTATTTAAGACAATGCCACCTTCATCACCTAACACCATTTTTCAAATATTTTCTTGTCCTTCATATCCTTGTTCAGTCTACCCTGAGTACCCATTAGAACACTTAGGATACCCGACTTTATTCAAAGTATCTCAAATATCTAACACCTAAGATAATTAACATGATCTATCACTGTCTTATTGATTTTATTATTATTATTATTGAACTTCATATCGACGCGCAATATTTTATTATCTAATCTGTCAATTCTTTCCCAAAAACCTAGCATTTTGGATATAGGTGTTTTAAGGTTTCAAAAGAATTTCTACTTTTAATGAAAATTTCATTGTTTTCCACAATTGCTACGTTGTGCTTTTCCTCATCACATTAAAAAAAAAAGTTCATTAATTCATTAAAAAAATTCATTTTAATCCCATTTATCAAAAATTTATTTAAAAATTTTTTGGAAGCTCAGGCTCGTGACCATCCAACCAACTTTAAACGAACTTTTAAAAGACCTAAGTTTGTTGCTAATAATATTGGTAATGGCAGCTTGGGCTTGTCCGAAGTTTCGATAATTAAATGCCTCACAAATGTTAATAAAGATAAAAGGCAGGAGGGGAAATTGTGTGTGATCGAGGCTTTTTAAATCCAGGCCCAAGTCTCCCTTTCGCCTCCAGGTATAAGGCTTTCATGCCCAGCTTGATAAATCAATCAAGACCTTTAGAAGTCTCAACAAACATGTAATTTTTTTTTTTTTTTTTTTGGGGGTTTGGTGTGTTGGGGGAGGGTGGTTGGGGGGGCGTACTTGCCTAACCACTTGATAGGTTCAGTGATATTCAAAGCCATCTTGGCTGAATCATGGGCAAGGCCATTACACTTGCGTGGTATGAACAGCACTTTAATTTCCTTTAGTCTTTCCACCTGACTTTGAACTCCCGAGAAGATCCATAGAAGCTCCGATTTGTTTCTCCTCTTTCTGGATATTTGATTTACTACCTCCAAACAATCAGTGACCGGATTGCTGCTGAATACTTCAATCTCCAACTTTATTACTTCAGCTTCTGCATATGCTGTATTGTCATAAAACTTCATCATTGCAGTAGCTACAAAACTAGCTTTTGAGTCTCTAATTATAATTTCTTCAAAGAGGAAGTTATAATAACTGATTAACTGATACTGAGGAAAAAGATACAATAACCGCACAGGTCATTAATTCTATTTAGAAACTGTAGAAAAAATTATAGTTATAAAATAAAAATTAATAATATAAATAAATATTTAATAAATATAATTTTAAATAATAAATTTATTAAAAGATTGATGAGTTCCAAACGAACCCAAGAGTCTGTCTAATCCCACGTTGATTAGCGGATCAAACATTAAAAAATTTACCTAAACCCACACAATGCCATGCGAGTAATTAAGATTGAGAAATTGATGTACAAATATCGAGGACCACAACATACGGCCTACACGGTGGAAAAGAACAATCAAATTATCAAAATATGACCAACTCAGCACTAATGGTACAATATTTTCAAAATCGTCATAAACACTTTGGTGCACCATGGGATCACGTTATATTTTGCAGGGACGACTCCATTTCAATCTAAATCCCAGAAGAAAAATTATCTCCATGCAAAAATCATGTTTACTTATTAATGATAAATCCAGTATTTTTATTAACTGCAGACAAAAGATTCGTCAAGGTTTTGAAAAACCTCAAAGTTGAACAAGTGGGATCAATGGATGCAGCTATAAAAAGCCTGAAATGAAATCACTTCGATTTCGATGAGTGGCTATCTAGGTAATGAACTAAATGCTCCCTTTTCAGATGAAATGATGCAGTGGCTTCCATTCAATAACATGATATCTCATTACATACAGTTATTCTAACTATTTTAGAGAATATAAACCTCTCAAATGTGCTAAACGAAACAACACTCCGGTGTGAGAGATACATTCCGCTGAAGAAAATTGCTCACGGAGCGTTTGGTTCATCAGACAATAATCTATACCTCCTGTATACTACCATTGATCTCCCACTCCTCTCACTAGGATGCAATTCCATGCCAAAAACAGCCTTGGGATGCACGGTGGTATCTTTTGCACAGAAGCTAAAGGGACTCCCAATATTTTCATCATTATTGTTATCATTATAATTCCAGCCATAGTGACAATTTGATGGGAACAAAAACATGAATAAGCCAGAGCCATTACCTTGCTAATAATGAGCTAGTGATTGTAAATCAAGAGGAGTCCATCTCAGCCAAAATCAAAGAAGTAACAGATGATACAAAGCACAAATGTCCAATAATTATATAAATGGACGATTTCAAGCCAAGTGCCCCACTCTGTAATAATTAAGCAAAGTATCCTTCACTCATTAAGATCAACTGACCCGCGTCTGTGTTATACAAGAATACACCCATTAATCAGCAATTCATCATTACAGAAGAATAAATAAAAATTCATACACCAAAAAAGTGTAGCACTGAAAATCACTTACACCAACTTATATTCATCAATTTGTATATGCGTGAATTGTATGAATTATTCACATGTTTTTCAAACTTCAATTCAATAATGTATGAATTCCCTTTTTTCCCTTTCTTTTCCATTCGCATAATTATTATTCATGCATAAAATTGGTTTTGAAACGTTCCAATCCAAGATCAACAAATGGTCTTTAGAATAGAACAAAATTTACTCGACCCAGAAAATCAATTAAACGATACCAGTTGGCCAACCTATAAGCCATTGTTCCAATTTCCAAATTGATTAACCAATAAATAGGAGGCGGTTGTCCACTGACCAAATCAAAAATTCACAAATAAAAAATCTAACCCTAGCCAAACCACAATCGCTAAAATTGACCTCACTTGAGGCTTATTTTTTGTCAAAATAAGATCCTACAAAATACTTCTGTACACCTCTTTATCATTTTAGCAGTCCAATTCTTCTTTCCACTCCAAAATTAAAAAAATCCCAAGTTTGAACCCTAAACCCTAGCCCAACATTCCTTCTCCAAATTGAGTTGATTTTTGAAGTTTGACATCAGAAAATAGGCATCAAGCAAGCATAAGATGCTTTCAGTCACAAACATTAGGAACAAAATAAATCAACATGCAGCCTTCTATCATGTGCATTTAGTGTTTACAATCCATCCATTGATCAGCAATTCAGCATGGCACAAAATAACAAATAACCAATAGCCGGAGTGCAAAAAATCATTTGACTAAATTTTTTTCTGTTACTACATAAACCCAGTTTTGACCGAAAACAGAGAAATTTTCAAAGAAACTAAGCAACATGGAACCATCTAGAATAGAATAGAACAGAGAAACAAGCAGACAACTTATCTTTCAAAGACTGGAGGACAAACCAAAGAGTTGACTTCTCTTGAATTTTATAATCAGCAAGGGTACGGCCATCCTCAACCTGCTTCACAGAGAAGATAAACCTCTGCTGAAATGCATTTTTCGTCCCGAATCTTTGCCTTGACATTATCATTGTATCAGAGCTATCCATCTCAAGGGTGAGTGAGGGTTTTACTAAATCTGCATACCACCATGAAGACAAAGCACCCGATGAAGAGTGGACTTTTTCTGAATATTATAGTCAGCCAAGGTACGGCCATTTTCCAATTGCTTACCAGCAAAGATCAAACTTTGCTGGACCAGTGACATCCCTCTTTCCTGAATCTTGGCCTCGACATTATCAATTGTATCTTAACTCTCTATCTCAAGAATAACCATCTTTCCAGGTCACATATAAACCCTTGTACATGTTCCTCAGCGCTGAGGCCATCCCCACAGAGCAGGGGATTTGGTAACGCTTCTGATTGGCTGTCTTGGGTTTCTAATAAGTTGTTTAGACAAAGATCATGCGTCAGATAACAAATACACTAGACATTTCATGATCAAAGCACAAATGTGAGACAATTAAAAATATGACAGCCACCAAGCAGATCCCATTCTATATGCGACATGCATAAACATCAACAAGCAAGCATCAACCATGCCCTCACCACATCTTTAGAGAACAATATTAAACAAAAGCCCTAAAATTTTGGATCAGCATAGCAGCAAATAGCTAAGGGCCTTTCAGTCACAGAAGTTTGAAATAAAGTGAATCAACAAACAAGCTTTCTAGGAAAACACAAATGGAGGCCCACAGGTAATACATTCACTAATCAGCAATTTAGCATTGCATCAGAATAAATAATAATAATAATAATACAACAGACTGAAGATCACAGAAAATTACTTGAATTAAGATTTTACTCATTACTGCATAACACTTGTTCAACAGGAGACAAAAACAAAAGGACCATTATCTACAGCAACTAATCAAATATGGCTTTGTTCGACAGGAGACAAACAAACCGACCATTATCTACAGAAACTAATCAAATATGGCCAACTTGCAAAGAAACAAATTTCAAAACCGAACTTGCAAACAAACAGACAAATAAACAATAACTTTATGTAAGCAAGCAATTCAATATTTCAAATCCTAGAAGCAACACAACTTCTTGCTCCTGTTATGATCTGGAACATTAAATCCAGCTACCTCCCTTGCTTCAAAAGATGTAAGCGCAAAAGGAACTTTTGAAATTAAATATACTATTAATATTTTAATGTTATTTTCTAACACGTCCAATCATTAAGACTGTTTGTAAACAACAGAACCAGTTGATCAATTTAGATTCTAGAGCCGTATAAACTAAATGCAGCAGCACTTCTGGAAATCAAAGATTTTATAATTAATTCCCAATCCTGCAAATGAAGCTGGCCAATTGAGTTGCTCTGAATTGAAGTAAGACAAGAAAGCATACTATGGATTTGTACACCGCAAACCATGGAAACCCATGATCTGATGCATGATCTAATTCAAACAACTGATATTTTCCCACAGACATAAGCCGATTTCTTGAGTGGCACAACCAAGCTTCAATATACACGTTACCCACATTTCTTCAGATGGCAACTCCGAGTCTGTTGTATGTGGTCCTCCATAATTTTGCATATCAGCCATTGTGTGTGCTAGCAATAATTCAAGTTAAATAAAAAAGAAAATATATTATATAGGGACAACAAAAGCTATACTTGATTAGCCAGGTTCAGTTCTATAGGTCCAGATTCCTTTCAGAAAAAATTAAAATACTGAAAATTTGCTGGAAATTTATTTTCTAAACAAGACCAGAAGACCAGAATTGACAAATGCGTGGAAGAAACAACCTAGGTCCGCTTGTTCATGTCAAATAAACTAACTGGAGAGCACAAAGAAACCCAAGTAGATAAGCCAAATTTTGCAAGCGTTCATGTGAGACAATTATATGAATTAAGTCTTTTTCTTTTTTTCTTTTTTTAAAGTAAACATCAACAAGGAAATTTATAGTAACATCTGTTTCGACCATTGACACCAACCACCGTACATTCTTCGCATTCAACATGACAAAAGAATCAAAAAAAAAAAATAATAGAGCACAGACAATTATTTAAACTAAATTTTTATTCACTACAGCATAAAGCTTGATTTCATAAAAAAGAAAAATTATCAACGAAAATAAGCATAAAAACTAGAGCAGAGCAGAACAGCACAAAGACAAGCTGAAAAGACATTCTTAGAATTCACCACCGCGAAGGCGAAGGACGAGATGAAGGGTGGATTCCTTTTGAATGTTATAATCAGCAAGGGTACGGCCATCCTCAAGCTGCTTCCCAGCAAAGATGAGCCTCTGCTGATCCAGTGGAATCCCTTCCTTATCCTGAATCTTTGCCTTGACATTATCGATAGTATCAGAGCTCTCCACCTCCAGAGTAATAGTCTTTCCAGTCAAGGTCTTAACGAATATCTGCATACCACCCCTCAGACGCAGAACCAGATGAAGGGTCGACTCCTTCTGGATGTTATAATCCGCGAGAGTCCTTCCATCCTCCAGCTGTTTACCGGCGAATATCAAACGCTGCTGATCCGGTGGAATTCCTTCCTTATCCTGAATTTTTGCCTTGACATTATCAATTGTGTCTGAGCTCTCAACTTCCAGAGTAATAGTTTTCCCAGTAAGGGTTTTAACAAATATCTGCATGCCTCCCCTAAGACGAAGAACAAGATGGAGAGTCGACTCTTTCTGGATGTTGTAATCAGCCAAAGTACGGCCATCTTCCAACTGCTTACCGGCAAAGATCAATCTTTGCTGGTCCGGTGGGATACCCTCTTTGTCCTGGATCTTGGCCTTGACGTTATCAATCGTATCCGAACTCTCCACCTCGAGAGTGATCGTCTTCCCAGTCAGGGTTTTGACGAAAATCTGCATACCACCACGGAGCCTGAGGACGAGATGAAGGGTTGACTCCTTCTGGATATTGTAATCGGCCAAGGTGCGGCCGTCCTCCAGTTGCTTGCCTGCAAAGATCAGCCTCTGCTGGTCGGGGGGTATTCCCTCCTTGTCTTGAATCTTGGCCTTGACGTTGTCGATCGTGTCTGAGCTCTCAACCTCGAGGGTAATCGTCTTCCCGGTTAGGGTTTTGACAAAGATCTGCATGCCTCCTCGAAGACGAAGGACAAGATGCAGGGTTGACTCCTTCTGGATGTTGTAATCGGCCAAGGTGCGGCCGTCCTCGAGCTGCTTTCCGGCGAAGATAAGCCTCTGCTGGTCCGGAGGAATTCCCTCCTTGTCTTGGATCTTGGCCTTTACGTTGTCGATGGTGTCTGAGCTCTCAACTTCCAGAGTAATAGTTTTGCCGGTTAGAGTTTTCACGAAGATCTGCATCTTGACAAAAGCTTCTTGTTGCGAACAAAGAAAGAACTGAAAATTGCAGCGAAAAATATGATGAATTAATGAGTAAAACCCGAGGGTTGGTGCTCGATTATATAGAACAGCTAACAGACTCGTTGAACGGTTCAGAAAAGAGGGCGAATTCTGATATGAAAAGGAATGGTCAAGATTAGTCGGTGAAAGTTCGATGACGTAATTGCGTACCTTTATTGAACTATCTAGAATCTGCCACCGATTTGTGGTTGAGAAAAAGTCGACCTGTGCCGACGAAGTTTTCTTAATAGGGCCCATATCTAAACTTTCGCTGAGCCGATTCGAACCAACGTTCACCGTTTCATGGTCCGTGGACCAAGTCTGGTTCAAGTAGTAGGCTATCGATTTTTCTTTTATTTAAAAAATAATTTTAGAAAATAAAATAGTTTTCCCTCGGAATTTTCTTTTTTAAAAATTAAATCGTAACATTTTTAAGTAAAAAAAAAAATACATTAACGAGGTAGAATTCTTGGTTGTATTGCGATAAAAGGATTATTTATCGTCAACCACCACATATTTTGATAATTATCGCCACGCACCTATATGTTTGGACTATGTGCACCGCTCCCCATTTTCATTTAAAAAACTGTTATTTGTAGCGGTGCCCTCTGTGATTTTGAGAAATGATAAAATTACCCAAAGTTTGAATTTGATTAGGTAATACGACCAAAAATTAAAAAAGAAAATTCATATCAATTTTGTCTTATGTAAAGTTATTAATATTATGATTTTGCCTTTCAATAGCAATTTCATTATAGTACATATGTGGCATTAGATAAACACATTACAAGCATAAGTGAAGCATATGCAATTGCACTGTAACGACTATATATAACAGAAGAAGTCATAATTTATAGTTCCTTTGCAATGGTAACATACAGCATGACTTTTCCACTAACTATAAATATTATATACGGTGCAACCCTCTTTATCTTCACCATCACTGACAAAACTCACTAGCATCATATTACTACATATAACACTTACTCATTGTTGAGCCTCAAATCATTACTAAGCCTAACAAAAGCATCAAGACATGTTCAAATTACATCCTATTCAACACATACATTGGCAGAAGAATGTCTAGCTTCAGTGGTGCTTCAAGTTCATCAAAATCAAAACCCATTTCAAACAAGAATTTAATAAATGGGGAAACTTTTAAGTTCCACAACAAGCTATATTATTGTAAAGTCATGGCAGCATCAAAGATTTAGAATCCAAGCCAAACTCCGACCGATTATATTATACTTGTCATAATGATCTTGCATGTGATTTCTTTAGATAATGGACACCAAGGAGATTATTTGCAAGTCAAATGAACTTGTTTGAAGTGCAAAGGATTGACAACAATGACAACAATGTTATGAATTTTGACATGGCTGACCTTCAAGATCATCATAATTGAAATCTTACTTTTTGAATTGAAGAAGTACCAATTCATGACAATAGTATTGTAAAGTCATGGCAGCAGCAAAGTTTTAGAATCCAAGCCAAACTCCAACCGATTATATTATACTTGTCATAATGATCTTGCATGTGATTTCTTTAGATAATGGACACCATATAAAGAGGAGATTATTTGCAAGTCAAATGAACTTGTTTGAAGTGCAAAGGATTGACAACAATGACAACAATTTTATGAATTTTGACATGACTGACCTTCAAGATCATCATAATTGAAATCTTACTTTTTGAATTGAAGAAGTATCAATTCATGACAATAGTTGTTCTAGTACTTGCTGTAGTTATCATCTACTAATAATTTATGACATATGTATTCAAAATAGTAGTTTAGGTTTAGAAAATGCAGAAAAATTAAGTGTAACATCTTCTGAGATCATTTTAGTTAATAATATCAAATAGTTGATGGAGTAATACACATTGGCAGCATTTAATATATATATATATATATATATATATATATATATATATATATTTTTTTTTTTTTTACGGGATATTAGACTATTTTATATAAATACAAAGATAAAAGAGCTTAGATTATGCTATTGTTTCCTTTCTAATTTTTTTCTTTTTCTTTTAGTCTAACCTACTCTTGCTTAAGAGACTTAATCCCAAACTCAACCAATATCAGAAATATTCTCTTGTTTATAATTTCAAAATGAAATGAGAATAATTGGGATTACAAAAAGATAGGAATGGAAAGGCTTTTCACATTTTGATTTAGAATAGATCTTTTTTCACAAGCAAGGGTATAAGACTTCTTTGAGAAACTCATTTAAATATAAAAGTGAATGAAAAAGGGGGCATTAGCAAAAATGCTAATTCAATGTTTTTTAATTCAAACTCTTATAATTGATGTTCCCTGATTGTGGAGACCACAAATGTATTCAGTTCATATTATTTGAATTCAATTCAACTTATGAAAAGCAGAAAATAATTTTTTTAGTTATAAAAGAAGATGTACACATATATTTTATCAATAATTATACTTTAGAATGTTGCTCAAAAAGGGAATTAAAAATTTTTATTTTACTTGGTCTAGAATGAAATGATTCGAACCTCCTGGGACCAAAATTTGTTGGCTTACTATTTAGCGACACACTATTTCAATTTCGATTTGGTACTAATAAAGATTACCATTGGTATTGGCTATTCATCAATTCTAGACCAAAGCCTTAAAATTAGATTCTGATTTTAGTGTTAGGATTTTGACATGTGTAGGTGTAAAATACAACTTAATTTATTGATCATTAGATAAAATTCACTTAAAAGATTGTATGAAAGTATGATTTCTTCAATTTGCACCCAAAAATATAAGGATTTTTGTTCTAATTGAGATAGTTCCAAGAATTTTTTTGTCTACCTTACTTTCTTTTCTTCATTTTTATCTTATATTAATAAGATATTAATAAATAAATCAAAATAGAAATATATCCAAAAAAAAATGTTTGTTATGCTTAATATCTTTAGTTTAATATATATCTGTCTTAATTCTGCCCTTTATATAAAAAGTTTTTTATTCGCTAAATTACCCAAGGCTTGTGCTTTTCTGAATCCAATTGAAGATATTATGCCAATAATAGATTGGTAAGTTGTTGTAAGTTTTCGATGAGATCTTTAATATTGTGCTTAAAAAATTCATCATTTATTCTAATTTAAATAAAAATTCTAACAATTAATAAATAAGAGCATATGAGTCTTATAATATGAACGAACCCTGCGTCAATTTAAACAATAAATTTTTTAGGGAACCATTGGTCCATTTTGATCCCCTATTTGCTATTTATTGATTATGACCACTTTTCACAAAAATTTGCTATTTATATAGAACCAACCAAAATGTTGAATTCTAATTATATGAATTTAGTTTCTAGAAACGATTTCTATTTAGATAATTAAATTTTGAAAAGAACTTTATTTCCCTAAAAACTTGATTTGTAAATTATTTAATATTTATTCTCAAACTCTTTGTTTATACCGTAGTGATATTCTTTGTTTCATTCTTCATCTTTAGATTCTTGTCTAATGATCCAAGGTGTAATCCTAGACACAAAGAATAAAAAAAGAAGGGATTACTTACTTTATTCGTATAAATGCTCTTAGGATTTTTTTCAATTCCTTGTTACTATTAATAAAAAAGTGAACATGTTCGTTAAAGTGAAAATTGAAAAATATCAAGCCATCAACCAAAACAGAAAGAGAGAGATTTGAACCCTCGGTACGAATAAGTAGTACCCCGGATTAGCAATTCGATATGCTTTAATCCACTCAGTCATCTTTCATAATTGAAAATTTGAAAAAAAAATTTTACTATTTTATGTTACACAAAAAATAATACTTGTAAAAAACTCATCTTTACCATTTTTTCAATGTTTACTTTTTATATTATAGAAGAGAATATAAAAAGTAAATTGATAATATAGCTCGTACAAAATAAAGCTTATAGAATTTTTTTCTTTTTTGTTGTTATCTTTTTGTATTCTTTTATATAAACAAATATAATTTTTATCAACATTTCTATCATTTTTATAAAATTAAAATAAAGACAACATTCGAAAGAGATAAACTAAGAAAAATAAATAAAAGAATATCTGTTTAATTTCATTCAATGGGGCCTTTATTATTTACACTTCTACGGCCTAGCCTTATCAGTATCCAACTAGGCCTTTTTTTGTTATAATAACCCATAATGCTAAAATGTATGACCGATGCAAGCCGTACCATGAAAAACCAATTTATTTGGATTTGATTTAAAACAAAAAAAAAAAGAAGAAATACTTGTTATTGTATTCAAATGAACAATAAAAAGAAAAATTTGTTTCATTCTTTTGATTGAATTGGCAATGAAAGTTTGTATTTGGTGTGTGGCTAAAAGTTATTTTATCGAGCCATGTCTGTCAAAAATCGTCCAACAAAAATTTTTTTTAATTATTAAATTTAGTCATTTAAACGAAATATTTCCCCCTTTCTGAACTATACTAGGGCTCCTGATAAAGACATCAATGTTCTAATTTTGAATTTTTATTTCATTATTATTTTGGATTTATTCCTATCTTGATTACATCTTATTCTTTTGTTCAACAAAGGCTCTTTTTATTTAATAATCGCATTGTAACATGTATAGTTTAGTAGTAAAAGTGTGATTCATTCAACTAATCCCAGAAGAAATCAAATGAAACAGAAAAGTAAAGCTTAAGTTCAAAGTTACAGGCCTAAAAATAGCAAGCATTCAGCATGTTCTATATTATGCTCTATGAATTTACAAAATAAGGAACCAACTAACAACATAAATTTGACTTATTAAAAACCACTACACTTAAAATATAAAGTAAATAATTAAAAAAATATTAATATAAAAATATTGTAACATTCCTTCTCCCTGAGAAATACCCTTGTCCTCAAGGGTAGATAATTTGTCTTCTCATTTGCTTCTAATTTATAATGAGATAAAGTGATGCCTTGAATCTCTTTTGAAGATCCTCCGTTAAATCAATAATATTCATCATCTTTAATTTTGGTACTTGATTGATGAATAATCTATTATCATGATCACTAGGCATTTTAGCTTTGTACTTAAAATAAACACTTTGCACATTTGACTTGTAGGAGAAAACTCTAATCTTTTTATTAACAATATACACTATATTGCATTGTTTAACACCTCCATCATGTGTTGCAATTGCCAAATCGTCACTTTGTTTGAGATGGGAACTTCAACCAAAGACAATTTTCTTTCACATGTTTTATACAATGGCTAGATGAGTTCAAAATTGCATCCATGTTCTTAATATTTCATCCATTTTGCACAACAATTTCTAAGTAAGCTCCTTTTGTTCAAGAATCATAGACTTCATTATCTTTTGACTCCTTTTTAGTCTCTGCTCCATTTTAAGGATTTGCTCCTTATTTATTACTTTGCTCTGATATCAAATGATACAAACACTAAAGTTTATAAAAAAAATATGAAACATAAAAATTAGATGACAAATGGGGTTAATTCAAGGAAATTCAGACCTCTAAATAAGTATTGGTCATTTGAGAAACTAATAAACTCCCAAATACAATTTTCAAGATACAAAAATATTAATACTCATGATACCATTTTATTGAATAATATAAACTTTAAATAGACCTTAAGTACAAAGTTACAAGCTTAAAAATAACAAGCATTAAGTATGTTTCACATCATGCTCCATAAATCTATAAAATAAGGAACCAACCAACAACTTAAATTTGACTTAATTAAAAAACACTACTTAAAATATAGAGTAAATAATTAAAAAATATATTAATATAGAAATATTGTAACAATATTCCAATCAAAAACTTTATCTGTTAAAAAGATTAAATTTGAATCCTTTCACTCTAAAAATAAATTAAAAATTCTGGAAAAATATTTGTTCTCTTAATTTGTATTCAAGAGTCAATTCGAAATTTACAATTTCACTACTGAAAACAAAGCTAAACAATGACAATTTTTTACCATCACACACCCTACAAGATGACAGTTCATCAAAGTCTGTATCAAGAAATTTCAAATGATGGTTTTTCTATGTCATGGAATTTATGATGTATTATCTGTCACAAATCTGTCATGTATATATGATAAAGGTTTGCCATGATATTGTTTAAGCATGACTAATATCTGATATAAATAATTAAAATTAATATTCAAATATATAGTAAATAATTTAAAATAATAAATATTTTACAGAATTTTTAAAATTATTTCTATGGAAATTCAAATTAATATTAAAATTATTTAGGTATGAATTGAAATTTAAATCTAAATAAAATATTTTGATGGGAATTAAAATTTATTTTAAATGCTAGTGCCTATTTTTTTCAAATAATTATTTTTTATTTGACAATATATATTTATAATTTAGTAATAGAACAATTATTGCTAAAAATATTGATTTAATATTATAAAATAAAAAAATCATTACAACTACATGAATATTTTTCTAATTTGTTATACAAATTTTCCTAGCTAAAATAAACACCAAACTAAATTTCAAATATTTTCACTTTTAAGTTTTCAACAATGCAACAAAATCTTAAAACTTCGCATCATATAATAGTGAACTGTTGGAAATATGAGTCAATAATACTTCTTTTAAGGTCAAAAAATTAAAGAGTGTTTATTGGAAATGTGTTCATCACTATATATTTACTGTTCACAGGCATTGTTCATCTAATGTCATTTATGGATACTGTTCATATGATATTATTCACAACAGTTTGGAAAAAACAACAACAAAGAGTCAATGTGTGATGGCACTATCCTTAAAGACCAAATTCTGCCCTTAAGATACAATATCTCAGTGTAAGAAGGATAAAGAAAAACTGTTTGATCATCGAGATACAATAACTACTATTGTTATGTTGTACTTCAACACGATAGTTTAGAATAGCAGAACGTACAATGATGAAAAAAAAATATGAGATAGAAGAAGAGGAAATAGAGGTTGTGCCTTGAGGGTTTTATATGTCTCCTTTATATAGAGAAACCCTCTATAATTATTTTTCTAATTCGATTTAAATTAATAACTCACTTTCTTTATTTAATTTGAATTAGTCATCCATGTATCTCATAATTTAATTCAATTTTGACTTATTCAAATCACATCAATTGAACTAACTGAAAAGAATTATCCATTG
Organism: Murraya koenigii; assembly: GCA_025617385.1. NCBI lineage: Eukaryota > Viridiplantae > Streptophyta > Magnoliopsida > Sapindales > Rutaceae > Murraya > Murraya koenigii. Next base: position 10,227,296 of record CM046819.1, on the reverse strand, counting down.
AATTAAGTATGACATATATGTGCACCAAAATGGTAAAAGATATATAAATAGTAAAGGATGTATAAATGCAAAAGTAAGGAATATAATTACATGAAAATTTATCATAATTATAGTTATTGTAGAGCTAGTCAAAGGAAGTTTCAAGTCTTGAAATAGAAGGAACAACGGTTCTTAAGTTACCACTGTTAAATCCATGAAAGGGTATACAATTATTAGCTATTAATACAATTATCATTCCTTTAGTTAATCCAGCAATATTCAGATATTAGTAGAATAACCGCTATACTAGTAGGCAAAATGATGGCTACTAGATTCCTCTTGTTTTGTTTTATTCTATCATCTTCCTAAACTAAAAAATAATTAATTATTTTCTATTATACCACATAACATCATTAATTCACAAGCAAACAATCCCAAAAATATATGATAATCTGGTTGCACTAATTAATTCATTTCATTTAAGCTTTAACTTTACAATTGGAAAGTGGAATCTTAGTCTTAAAAATATAGAATGATAAAATAAATTAATTAGAACCATCAACTGGTTTGCTTACCTGCAGTTTGAGAAAGCACCCAATTATCACCATTAGGAACTTGCCATACAATATAACCAGAAAGCTTCTCGGCATAAGAAACTTTAATCTTACAACATCAACATTGTCAAAGCCAATCCAAGATACCCCAATTGTGCTGTGTGTGGAATGAGAAATCAAGTGCACCGAATAATTATAGAAAGTAAAAGACACAAGATATAATGTGGTTTAACAATTATACCTACTTCTATAGGAGTAAAAGAAAAATAATTGTATTACTTAACAATTATTAGAGTACAAATTTGAGTAAAAGAAACCCCACTTCTCAAATCCAAATACACTTAGTACTCTTACACACACTTAAAAGAAAATACCTCTCAATTACTCACACTCTCCAATTGTTCACTCTCACAATAATTCCTTAATGAATTGTTTTCTCTCTGAATTTAAAATTTCTCTTAAGTTTGGGATACTTTCAAATGAACAAATGGCTTGGCAAAGATCATGCATGCATTTGATTATTCTCCCCAAAATTCTTTAAGCATGGCAACCAAAATCAACAATTTTTTTTTCTAATTTTAATGGCTTCGGTGCCACCATTGGTGAAGAGTTCCAAAACTGTATGCTAGCCACATGCATGTGTTCCAAAAATTTGTGCTTGACCTTGAGTTTTTTAATAATTCTATACCTCGGTGAAGATTTATTTAAATTTGAGCCTACTACTAACAAACCATTATCCCCAAAATGGTTGTATTTCTAGGACTGCCTACATACCAAAAATATAAGATCAAACCAACTATAATTCAAAATTCTCAAACTCAATATATTCAAAAAATTTGAATTAATTTCAAGTAATATTGAAATTTAACTCTACAAGTCACATTTGTCAACATATCTGATGGGTTATCCTTGGTATTGATATTCTTCAATAACACTGCTCTTGATAACTTCTCTCATATAATGATATTTCACATTTATGTGTATTATTTGAGCATGATATGTTTGATTCTTCGCAAGGAATATTATACTCTAGTTATTATAAAAAAGATCAATGGTTCTACTAGATTACTCTCAAATCTCCTAACAAGCCTTTTAACCAAATAACTTCCTTTACACCCTCTGTTCCTACCATGCACTCTACTTCTGTAGTAGACAGAGCAATTGTCGATTGTAGAATCGACCTCCAACTAACCGAACTTCCATTTAATATGAATATATAGCCCGTTGTTAATCTTTGCTTATATAGGTCTCCAACAGAATCAGAATCACAATACTCAATATATTGTTAACCACAATCTTTTTTTAACAATAATCCAACATTAATTGTCCCATATAGATATCGGAGAATCTGCTTCATCACAAGCCAATGGTCTTTACCCAAATTCTGCACGTATCAACTAACCATACTGATAACTTGAGATGTATCATGCCTTGTGCAGACCATAACATATATAAGACTACCCACAACACCAGTATACAGAATACGAGCCATGTAGTCGTGCTTCTCTTGAGAGGAAGGACATGAAGAAGAGCTTAATTTGAAAACATACTAGTTTAGTTTTGTCATTCGTACCAAACCTTTCTAATACTTTCTTCAAATAAGATTTTTGATTTAACCACATGCTCTCATTCTTCCTGTCTCTATGAATCTTTATTCCAAGTATTCTCTATGCATTATCTAAGTCTTTCATCTATAACTCAAAAGCCAGCTGCTTATTTAATTTATCAATCTCACATCTATTCTTCGAAGCTATAAGTATATCATCGACATAGAGCAACAAATAGATGAAAGCTCCATTTTGTAGTCTTCTAAAGTAAACATAGTGATCGTATTCACTTCTGGTGAATTTATGCCTTTGTATGAATTGATTAAATTTTTTGTACCACTGCCTTGGTGACTACTTTAGTCTGTATAAATATTTAATTAATCTGCACACATGATTTTCTTTTTTAGCAACTTTAAAAACCATAAGATTGAATTATATAAATTTTCTCTTCTAAATCCCCATGTAAGAACGTCATTTTGATATCCAATTGAGCTAACTCTAACTCATATTCAACTATCAAGGCAAGTAGGATATAAATAGAAGTATATCTTATAACTAGAGAGAAGACTTTATTGTAGTTAATGCCTTCTTTTTTAGTAAAATATTTTGTTACAAGACTTGCCTTGTATAAAAAAAGTTAATTGATTTGGAAATCCTTACTTTTTTGTGTAGACGCATTTATTACCAATAGTCATTTTTCCCTTAAGTAACGCCACAAGTTTTCAAGTTTAGTTTTTCTTGAGCGACTCTATCTCTTCCTCCATGGCTAACTTTCACTGATCATTTTCTATATTGAGTAATGTTTCACTAAAAGTATTGGGGATGTCATAATCAATAACTAGAAGTACATAGGTTACCACCATGTCCTTTATAAGTCATTCGGGTTTTTTTATCACTCTTTTTGGCCTCCTTATTGCTATTGTCTCATTTTCATTATCTACATCTTTAGTAATTTATTCTTCTTCTAGGACATCAATAGAAAAAACTTTTTTTATAACTCTTGATGTCACCTCTAAAGTTGAACTCTTCTTTGTAGAATTAACTGGTACATATAGATTTTCATCAAACTCCACCCACAGTAATGTCTCATTGGTCTTATTGTCCACCTGCTGAGAACTTGAAGCCTTTAATATAGAAGTTTCATCAAATGTGACATCTCTGCTATACACAAACTTTCTATCTTCAAGATCCTATAGCTTAAAACATTTAATTCTACCTTTGAATCCCACAAAGATAGTTTTTTTTTTTTTTGTGAGAATCGAACTTATCATTTATGATAATAAGTTAGACAACTAAACACACGAATAGAGTTATAGTCTTGTGCATGCTTATCAAATCGTATTAATTTTACCTCTAATTATAATAAAAGTCAACCGATTTATTAAGTAACTTGCGTAGCTCATAGCCTCAACCTAAAACTTTTTATCTAAACTAATATTAGGTAACAAGCGCACCAAATGACTTAACATGATTTGGCAATTATGCCTATGTCCACGAAAAAAATAATTGTATTACTTAACAATTATTAGAGTACAAATTTGAGTAAAAGAAACTTAATTTTATAAACTCAAATATACTCAGTACTCTTACACATGCTTGAAAAAAAATACGTTTTAATTGTTCACACTCTTTAATTGCTCATTTTCTCAATAATTCGTTAATGAATTATTTTTTTCCCTAAATTTAGAATTTTTCTCAAGTTTGGGATGCTTTCAGATGAACAAATGGCTTGTTATTTATAACCAAAGATCATGCATGCATTTGATTCTTTTCCCCCAAAAGTCTTTAAACGTGGACCAAAATCAACAATTTTTTTCCCCTTATTTGCTTGGCCTTTTGCTTATGCACCAATGCCACTGTCCGTAAAATTCACCAGGGTCCAAGCATAGCCAATAGATAGGCAAAGCCAAAACTAGCTTGTTAGTCGATACCCCGCCATTAATCTAAGCTCTTATCCAGCAATAATCTATGTTAATAGAATTATTTGGATCATAGAGAGCAGCATGAGCCCCAGTAAAATTTGTCCACTCAGGCATGTAGTAATCAAATGCCATAATATGAATCCAATTCAAATACTTTAATTCGTATTAACTATAGAGGAAAGCTTGAGTTTCTTGAAATCGGTTTAAACTGAACTGTTCCAAATATTTTTATTTTTAGCATAAGCATATTGCTAGATTAACAAAAGGAATGGTTAAATCTATTTATTAAAATAAACAGTATTCATGTTTTATGAAACATGCCAAAAATAAACAAGATTCAAAATAGATCCATACAAATCCACAAAACAAAACACAAGACCTTATTAATTTCAATGCAAATCCTAAAAAATTAGGCTTCAATTTGACATAAAAATTTTATATTATAATTTACGTGTCAGTTAATTGCAATTTTCTTCTCAACAGTTTTAACCACCATTAATTTATGATGTACTTAGAATCCAAAAAATTGATTCAAACCCCGAAAATTCTCAAACCGACGCCGTTTTAAGAATTATTATTTTTTTTTTAATTTAAAATTCAACTTCTTCATCCGTGGCTGTTCTCTCATTTTCGTTTTCCAATTTCAACAAACACAACTTTCATATCCCCTTTATCTGCGACTGCTTGAACTTATGGGGAAGCTTTGAGGAGGATCCGTGAAAGCGCGACAATGATAAGAATGAAGGGCGAGGACGACACGGGGAATTTTATCGAATCAGTGAGGCACGTTTTTTCTTCCCAACTACAGATATCTTCCTTCTGAACTAGATGATTTAGTTGAGTTCAGAGCCCCTTCACGATTTGTCTTCCTTCCGAGCTACAGAGCCCCTTCACTGGTATCTTTCTTCGGCAGCAGATTATTTTCAAAGGTTGAATTTTGCTTGTAAATTTTAACCGTGTTCGGTTAGAGAAGCTATGAAATGCTATGATTGAATTTATTATTAATTGGAATGCCCAAATGCATTTTCTACAAATGATTGTAAAATTTTTGCGAACTTGATGGTGTTGTGAACATGACTGGGATTATAGCCCACTATACATTTAATGAATTTGGGATGCCCATTAAACTAACTTAGCTTTGTGTTTTGATGTTTTATTTTATTTTTTTTATCTTTTGAATCCATAACAAAAAATTCTGTTGTTGAATGTAGTTGATTCACATTTATAAATGCACTTTATATTTATGTTGTTCTCTTCTCTGCATTAGATGATGCTCATCTGCACATGTATGATGCTGAGGGTAAAAGTCTGGTCACAGCAATGTCTGGTTATGCTAGTTGGGTGTTGAGTATTGATGGAGCAGCTATTGCAACAGGCTCAAGTGATAGATCTATAAAGCTCTGGGATCTCAACATAAGAACGGCCGTGCAGTCAATGACTAACCACACAGACTAGGTCTGGGGAGTGTCATTCAGACCACTAAGAGGTCGGGTTGTTAGCATATTAGATGACAAAAGCATATCACTTTATGAATATAAATTTGTTGCAAAGTTTATTGTTTGTTATTTGAAAATGCTAATGCTATATTGCTATTGTTGTTCTTAACTGCATTGATCTGAAATTGTATGCCGTTCCTACCTATAATAGGATTCTGCTTAACTTGATTTTGTTATTAAAAAAAAAAAATTGAATCTAATTTCTAATTCAAAAAGTCAAAAAACTCAAACTTATATTACTTCCTGAAATGTCATTACATATGTCGACAAGTCTTCTTTTCATTGGTACACAGTAAGAAATGAAACAAACTTAAACATAACATCCTCCACAAATCCAAAATTTGTGATTTAGATTATTTGTTGTACATGATGTTAGCATATTTGCAGTGAGTTTCAAATTTCACTTGTGTTAGATGACATTGTGATTAATAGACTGCTGAAACTGCAAACAAATAAAATAAAATAAAAAAGCATTAAAACCGAGCACTCTGCAATAACTCAAACAAAACATCAAAACTCAGACCCAAAAAAAAAAAAAAGAATTTGTGGCGAGGCTAAACTAAACTATGCAAATGTCACGCCAGTGATAACCTATTAACCTCATATGGCTATCTGCATGGATACTAGGTAAATCAGAACAGAGGATGAAATTGTAAAAACCAAGTGTTTTATAAAACACTATCAACACGATTATTTCTAGTATGATACTTTCAGCAATCTAATAAATTCACTCAACTAAAATGACAAGATCAGCCAATGAGATGGAAATGAGATGTTAAGAGTAAGAGAAGCAGTGTATTTCCCAGGTTCACCCTAAAATGCATGGGTCTCAGCGAACCTTGGCTGATTTGAACTTCAACACAACATGGAAATATTCATATTCTACACAGAATATTATGATCTTCAATATGCAAGCAAACACGATGAAAAAAACAGTATGCTAAGACCTTCAAGTTAATTCGAAAATTAAATCACCCTTATTTTTTCCCATTCACACCTGCAACCAGTAACATATTTTGCATTCCAGCGTTATAAACCAAATTTATATTATCGTTACTCTCTAATCTAATTGCATCAGATTGCTAAAAGGAAGTAGGTAGGCAGCCAATCCATTTAGTCAATTAGACATGCCAATTTTCTTTCCCTTCCAAAAAATGAGTTAAAAAGTCAAATAAAAATGAAATTCATATTAGGCTTTCACATGATTATAGGCAGGGGAGAAAAATTAAACCTAAATCAAGAAGGCCTATTTCAACAAAAAGAGCAAGTTTAGGAATTATATTCATCATCAGATGTTACATTACAAAGTATAAAGTGAATGGTATTAAAACTGCAAAGAAATAACTAATTTGACAGCTTAAATTGTATTCATTACTAGGTGCTACATTACAGAGCAAGAAAAAAGCACTTGCTTAAATTTATACTGCCATTGTTGGGGTTCATAAGATTAAATAGTAATGGAAAATTTATAACTTTCACCAGCAATTTGACAGCTAAATCAGCCAAAACCTAAAGTAATCGTCCCCATTTTACCAAAACCTAAATCAGCCAAGATCGAACCATTACCTTAGGTGCATAAGTATCATGTTGATTGTGGCTGTTGCGTGACGACTGTGGGGAGTGGTGGCTGTGGTTGGAGTTGTGGCTGCCACTTTGTGAGTGGTTGTGACGGCTGTTGCGTGATGGCGAGTCGTGCTATATAGTTGGAGTTGGGGCTGCCACTTTGTGATGGGATATGACTGTCGCGTGGTGGCTGTGGCTGTCGTGTCGTGGCTGGAGCTACACGGGGGCTGGGAGTACGCGTGAGTTGTGGGCGATTTGAGGATTGTGGCTGGCTGGAGAGTGTCCTCGATCGATAAAGCAACAATATCTAATAAACGGTGCGTTGTTTTCTTAAGTGAAACGGTGCGTTTTGAATTCGGGGTTTGACGTATTTTCTTTCATTATCATGGTTCTTGTTTTATATAATTAATTGAATAATTATATTTTTATTTTATATTATTAGAAGATAAAAAATTTATTTTGAATAATTGCACATGCATGGAATTATAAACTATAAAAAGCAAATTAATTGCTTGAAATTGGAATTAGAATCCAAATAGGATTTGACTAATAAGTGCAAAGTGAAGTAGCATTATATAAAGAGAAGCCGAAGAGAATTAAAAAGTTAGACGCAACATTCGGCAGAGAGTGGAGCAGCAGCAGCAGCAGTTCAATTTTCCCATGGCTGACATTTTTTTTTTTTATCTGTTGCTTCCTATTTAAGTAAGTCTAGCTAATTTTTTTATACTGAAGTTAAAGATAAAGCTATATTCAAGGAAACAATTATCTTTTTATTTAATTAATTATTTATATATGTTGTTTGATTAAAACTATATTCAATGAAACAATTATCTTTTTATTTAATTAATTCTTTATATATGTTCTTTGATTATTATGGCTCTTATTTTATATGATTGATTGAATAATTAATTTTTTATTGTTAATATCATATATTCTTGATAGGTAAGAGATTATTTGATTAAATTTATACTTGATAGAATAATAATTAATGTCATTCTCTTTGATTATTATTATTATTTTTTTATAAAGAGGATCATTGGATCTCACCCCACTATCCCTAATAAGACTTGAACTCAAGACATTTGATTATTATTTAAAAACAAAAAAAAAAAGAAAAAGAGGATCATTAGATTTCACCCCTCTCCTTCTAATAAGACTTGAACTTAAGATATTGGCCTTAAAGGAAGGCAATGCTCTTACCACTTGAGCTATCCGCTCTTTTTAATTATTTATTTTTTAATAAATTGTATATATAGAATACTTAGGAAAATTTGATTATTTATTTTTCAATAGAATGCATATAATTCTTAGAAATCCTACCTTAAAATGAAGAGAACTTATATTAGATTTAATTATTTAGGCTTAATTGTTATATTCATGAGATGATATAGATTAATTTCAAATTGTCACTTTAAAATTGGAGATTAATAATAACTAGATAATTACTAATTGAATAATAGTGTATTCTAAAATCTTAGTAACCTTTGTCTTGTTGAAATCTCATTTGATTTAATTTTTTTCTTAGTTTAATTCTCTTAAAACTCAATTTGCCCAACTAGTTAGGATTAACATGAACTTTAGATTTAAATTAGACTTTCTGATTTATAACCATCCTCGTGGGTTCGATCCAATTACTAGTATTATATTTTTAAATATTCGTGTGTCTGTGAGTATATTAAAATTTTGCATAACAAGTTTCTAGCGTCATTGCCAAGGATTGTGCTAGAAAGTCAGTTTAATCTAGTTTGATTTGATTCTTCCACTAGTTATAATTCAGATTGTCTTTTATTGTTAAAAAAAAAAAAGCGAATTAGATTTTGAGTTCATTGTTTGGTTGTTTGATTTCTTTTATTTTCATTACTATTAGTTTTTTTTTTCTAGTTTATGAAAATTTACTTTTCTAGTAAGTAAGAATCAAGTTTTCTTATAGTATGATTATTGAATATAGTTTTCGTGTGTCTAGATCAAGCTTAGACATCCATTCTGTGTCTAAATCAAGTTTATAATTGTTTGGGGATCTTTTGGTAAAAAAAGAGTTTAAAATTGATAATGACTGAGCCAGTTCTTCTTAAGTGATTGATGACCCAAATAGAGTGCTGCCAACACTGCAGCTAGTGCAAGCATGGTTTCCTTAGAGAGTATTTTTCACCACTTGCAGCCGACCAACCATCTTATATTGCGTTGCTGTAAAATACAGCAAAACACTTTAAACCTAAGCCCGCTGTCATTTAGCTTTGACCATTTTTCGATGGGTTAGAGAAAGAAAACCTTTATTTGCACATTAAGGAATTTCTTCACATATGCTCTACATTTAGTTTTCAAAATTTCAATGATGAGTCAATTAGGCTTTGCATGTTCGATTTTTCGTTAAAAGACATAGCGAAAGCATGGTTGAATTCATTTTCTACTGATCTATTACGACATAAGTCCTTCACCAAATTTTTTCTTATGTCTAAAATAAATGCCCTTAAGAGAGAGAAAAATAACTTTTATCAAATAAATGGTGAACAATTTTATAAATGTTGAGAAAGATTCAAAGACCAACTCCTTAAGTGTTCTCACCATGGATTCGAGAAATGGAGACTAGTACAATGCTTTTATAATAGTCTAAACATGTCAAATATTTATATGGTAAAGTTTATAAATGATGGGAAGTTGTGGAACCTATATAAAGGGGCGACTTGGGATTTCCTTAATTCACTTTCTGAGAATTCTCAACAATTGGATTTTTCAAATCAAAGAGAAAAATCAAACTAAGTTTCTAGAAAGTGTTTATATAAAGTTAATTATGATTTCAATGTGAAAGCTATTATAGCTTTTTTTTTATATATAAATGAGACTATTGCTCAAAATTACAACTCATATGATATGAGATTATAACTGATATTTACAAATCAGACTATGACTGGGACTAGTTTACATTAATTCGTATGAAGCACTGCCCAGATTTGAACCCTCACTAATACTCGAGGGATGTCTACTCCTAACACTTGGGTAAAAAAGCAAACTGACCTTTACTCAAAGTCTGAGGAAGAAATTACCCACACAATGTGATTGTGGGGGCTCAAACTGCTGCCCTCCAATTTAAAAGGCAGCAGCCCTGACCACCAGGCCAAAGGCCTGGTGGCTGAAAGCCATTATAGCTATTCTTCTAGAAAAGTAGAAGCCTTAGCTCTAAACTAATAGGTGAATCATCACTCTAGTGTAACTAGTGAGGTTTGTGTTATTTGTTCCAACCCATCTCATATAGCACAAAATTTTTCTTTGTTACTAACTTATCAAGAGGCTTATTCTGAGCAAATGCATGCTTTACAATCATATGAAAAATCATTCAATAGTCCATATTCATCCACATATAATCCTAATTGGAGGAATCAGCTTATATCAAATTAAGAAGGACAATAATTTAGCATGCTTATTCAACAATTTGTTCTTCCTAACCAAGCTTATCATTTTTGTTCAACAATTATGTCTCAATTTGTTGCACACCAACAAAGAAAACCTTCTTTAGAGGATGCACTTCAAACTTTCATTTAGTCAACCCAACAAGTGTTACAGTCAAACACTCAAGCTATTCTAAAGCTTGAAAATCAATTGGGTCAATTAGCAACTATTGTAGGTGAGGAGTAAGAAAATCTAACTAGTCAACTAATTTGTAACCTTAAAGGTCAATTTGATATAGGATCATCATCCATTTATAACATGCCTAATGTGGAAGCCAAATCTATAACTTCCCTTAGATCTGGAAAAACAATTGATAATCATGTAGAATTCCTAAGCATAAGAAAGAAAGTCACTCAACTTCAATTGATAAGTCATTACCTAGTGAACATAATGAAAATGAAACTTAGACTAAGCCTTATATACTTAAAGCTCCTTACCGTAAAGACTTTCCCACCAAAAAAAAGTACTTATTATAATGATGTTCTAGAAATGTTTAAATAAGTTTGTATAAACATTCTTTTACTTCATGTTATTTAGCAAGTACCTACATATGCTAATTTCTTAAAAAATATTTGTAAGATAAAAAAAAGAACCAATGTCTTATAAAAAGCATTCCTAAATGAAAAGATTGGTAGCATTCTCCTAAACAAAAGTTTTAATAAGTATAAAGACCATGGTTCACCTACAATTTCTTATGTTATTAGAGATTATACATTTGATAGAACTTTACTTGATTTAAGTGACAGTGTTAACTTTTTGCAATGCTCTATCTATGAGAAATTAGGATTATGAGACTGGAAACTCACTCATCTGTCACTCCAATTAGCAAATAAATCTGTTAAAATTCCTATAGGTATCTTAGAGGATGTTCTTTTCAAGGTAGATAAATTCTACTTTCCTGTTGACTTTATAATTCTTGACACTGAACTTGTAAAGAATATTCTCAAATTCATATTATTTTATATCAACCTTTCTTGGCCACAGCTGATACGCTTATTAACTGTCATAATGGTGTCATGAAAATTTCGTTTAGGAATATGACTATAGAACTTAATATGTTTCATGTTAGCCAATAACCTTCTACTATAAATGATTTTAATGATGTCAAAGAGGTCAATCAAGTAGAGGCATTCCCTTTATACCTTTCAATAGATATAACCCATTACAAGATTGTTTAACTTACTTTGACATGGACATATATAAGTGTAGCATGATTAGCAAAGTGAATTCTTTACTAGAATTTTCCCCATTAATGGACATTAATAAATGGAACGATAACGTAGACTATCTTCCACCTGCAAAGTCTATACCTCCTCAATCTTTAGGAAAACCACTGTTGTTAGATTTAAAATCATTACTTGAGTCATCACATTCTACGTTTGAAGCACTTTCAAAAAATTTCTTGTTTTAAATAAAGAACATGTCGATATATTAATCAGTGATTTTAATGAATATGAAGAAACCATAGGTTAGATAGATGCACATAATAAAGAATTGACTCTATCACTTTGTGCAGCTACAATTTACTTTGAAGATATTTTAGTCATATGCCTGAGATACTACCAAATCCAAATCTTATCACAAAAAAGGTTGGTAGAGGTGAGGTGATTGTTCTTTTCGATATAGGTATTATTTACCCAAATTCTATAGATCACTTGCATTTTCCTTTCATAAATCACATGTTCAAAAGGTTCTTTAATCTTGTTTGTTGTTTTCTTGATAGTTTATAACCAAATTCCTTTTGATCTTGGAGGACTTGTTACTGTCATTATTTTAGTAATTTTCTTTTATTTTGCATGAAATTATGAACTATTGTTTATTTTCCATCTTTTTGTTTGCATATTTTTAGATTATGAAACATCGCAGACAATGCTCAAAATAAGTTTGGTGGAGGGAGTATTATTTGTTTTGTTTATTATTTTTAAAAAATTCAAAAAATAATATTTTAATTGTGAAAAACCAATGATAAGAACTTGATTGATAATGAATATGGTTCAATCGTCTTAGTTTATACTTGATTCTTGTGTTAATTTCCTCTTGATTTAGATTCTTTAAAAAAACATAAGCATTAATATCAATTCTTTCACAAATTTTTACTTGAAATTTAATATTGACGCAGCTTGGCTGAAAATTTTAGATTAAGTAAATGACTGTTTACCTCAATTCTTATCTCCATAATACAATATAGTATACACATGCACTATAATCAGAAATATCTACCTATAACCCTTAAGAGTGAAACTATCCTTGAGTAATTTGAGCTTATGTACCACTAAAATGTAAATAATAATGTACCATAAGAAGAATGTTACCTTAAGGGGTAGAGTGGAAGTTTCTGACTATGGTTTTTTATAAAAAAATGAAAAAATAAAAAATAAATCAAATGCATGTCCTGAAAAGGGAAAAAATCAAAAGAAAATGCACATAAATTGTTGTGAAAAAAATTATAGAAATCAAGATGATAAGATTAATTTGACTTATTATTGATATTGAAGATTTTGGAAATGGATTTTGATTGAATTAATTCACACACACACTACAAGAAATAAAAGAGAGATATGGTTGACTATTGAATTAAAGTTAGAACTTTGACAAAATTTAAACTTTTTCTTAGCTATATAATTTATGCAATCTTTAAGGCTAGTTTTGTGTTTTAGAGTATTTTATTTTTTTTTTATGTTTTTTTTAAAAAATGATGTTTGTGAGTATCATTGCTAAAGCCTTCACGAAACTATAACTCGTCCATTATTGTCACCAATTGATTTAAAGGCTAGTTGCATATGCTAAATGAAACCGTGATTACCTACGAAAGTAGTTTAATTATGATTTATATTTTACTTCGATATTTTTATTTTTAAATTTAATTTTCCTCAAGGACTAGCAAAATCTAAGTTTTGGGATATTTGGTGAGCATAAAATGTATACATATTTTACCCTTAGTTATATATTTGCTAGATATTTTTATTTGTTGTTTTTAGTTAATCGAATTATTTTATTAAATAGGGAAATAATTAGATATTTCAGTCGGTAGCACACCGAGACATCTCTGAGTTTTTATTTTGTCAAGAGTTGAGATAATTTGTATTCCTATCAATGAAACCTCTCAACCGGAAATTACGTAAATGATGTGATGTTCGAAATCTCTTTTGGTTGTAATGATCACGTTAGTATGTTGACTTCTCGGAAACTACGACATCAACTGCTGAAAGACAGAACATAAGACATGGTTGATCGACGGATAAAAAGTACATGAGGAGGCTCAATTTTAATTGATTTTGGAAGCAATTAGGCATACATGCATATGGAATTCAAGCCGAGGAAACCGAAGTCAATAAAATTAATTCATCCATGCACATGTGGACAAAGAAGCTTATGGCTATCACGGGGAGATTAAAGAAAAAATAGAATTTAATTCAATTTAGTGGTTTTCCCTTTTTGCCTTGTAACAATTTGAGTCAATTTTCTCAAGGAACGAAGTGGACAAGCATTATTAGAAAATAAAGAATTTATGGAATATTGCACATACATGGAATCGTAATCTATGGAAAGCAAATTAATTGCTTGAAATTGGATAGAATCCAAATAGTATCGGCTAATAAGTGCAAAGCCAAGTAGTATTATATAAAGAGAAGCTGAAGAAAATTAAGAAGTCAGAGCAGCATTCGGCAGAGAGAGGAATGGCAGCAGTCGTTCAATTTTCTCATGGCTGACTTTATTTTATTTTTTGTTTCATATTCAAGTATGTCTAACTAATTTTTTTATATTGAAGTTAAAGATGAACTATTCAATGAAATAATTATTTTTTATTTAATTAATTCCTTATATATGTTCATTGATGATTATGGTTCTTGTTTCATATAATCGATTGAATAATTATGGTTCATATATTCTTGGTAGTTAAGAAATTATTTGATTAAATCTAAGCTTGGTGAAATAATAATTAAGGTGATTCTCTTTGATTATTTGTTTTTCAATGAATTGGATACATAAAATGCTTAAGAAACTTTGATTCCATGTTTTTCAGTATGATACATATAATGCTTAGAAATCTTACATGAAAGTGAAAACGAACCTACATTAGATTTAATTACTTAGACTTAATTGTTATATTTATGAGATGACTTGGATTCATTTCGAGTTGTCACTCTAAAATTGATGATTAATAATAATTAGATAATTACTAGTTAAATAGTGATAAGATTATAAAATCTTGGTAACCTTTGCCTTATTGAAATCACCTTTGCTTTAATTGTTTTCTTAGTTTAATTAGTTTAATTCCCTTAAAACTTAATTTGCTCAACTAGGTTAAAATTAATATTAACTTTAGATTTAAATTAGACTTTCTAATTTATAACAATCCATGTGGGTCTAAAAAAGCTGACTTTCTAAAAACCTTTTAGTTTAGCTCACTAGGGATCATCTAGAAAGCGAATTGTTTTGAATTCATTCAAACTAAAAAAGTTGACATAGATATTATGGGTCGATTTTTGGTATTTTGCTCTGAACTACTCTATAAGAATGTATCAATCTTTTATAAAAGAGCTGAATAACCCTAAAGTTTCATATTTGATTTTGAATTAGCAATGTTAAAAAGTATACTGAACGTTAATTATAGCCTCCAATACTATTAGAAAAATGAGAAACATCAATACTAAGTTTTTGATACTAAATAAAAAAGTATCAATATTTGATGATCTAAACATTTTCTAATGCTTTTTATATATAAATGTCCGTGACCGTTAATACTATAATATTGATAAAAAAAGTAATTTTATTTTTATTTTTATTTTTTGACTAAAATATTATCACTATAAATATAAACGGCGTCATTCGTATAAGTATAAACGGGGTCATTCGTATTGCTAAAATATTATCATTATAACTTCAACACCTAAATTCTTTGGCTACTCATTTCCCTCGGAAAATTTACAAAAATAGCCAAAAAAATTTTACAAATATCCAAAATAACCAATTAAACTTTTTCTGTCATATGTAGCCATATATTTATTGTAGAGACTTAAATACCCTCAGATCTACAAACAAAACCAACAAATCTCATACGTTCTCAACCAACAATTTTTAAAATCCAGCACACCATAATCTCTAAAACTCACCCACTAATCATCAACTCATCAACTAGAAAGGAAAAAGTTGAGGTTAGTATTTATTTTACACAATGTGTAGTTTTTTATTTTTTGATTAATCAAAATTTATGAGTTATTTTGAGTAAATACGAGCTTGGAGACGAACTCGGAAACGCGTCGACGAGCGCTGTCGCGACGTGGGACGAGCGCCCGTCGCATGTGGACGAAGCGCCGTCATGACGTCGGACGAGCGTCCGTCGCACGATAATAGGTTCTGTAAAACTATGGGACAGGCACCTGTCACACGCACGTTGACAGATCTATCCAACCGTGCGACGGCGCCTGTCCTACGGTTTTACAGAACCTATTACCGTGCGACAGACGCCTGTCCCACGGTTTTACAGAACCTATTACCGTGCAACAGGCGCCTATCCCACGTGCAACAGGCGCCTGTCGCACGTTTTCTGGGTTCGTCTCCAAGCTCGTATTTACTCAAAATAACTCATGTTCTAATTTTTTTTTAAGTACTAATTTTTTCTTTCTTAGGCTTAATGGAGTCAATTGTTCTTCAAATGTGTTTTGATGGATCATGGGAGGAATTGAAAGACAGTTGTTTTGAGTACAGAAATGGAAAAAAATAGAGTTTTTTTAGTTCCGAAAAACTGTACGTTTGATGTATTTCTTTCAAGAGTATATGAAGTTTTGCAAATAAATCCGAATAATTACAGTATTGAATTGAAGACAACTTTACAGTCGAGATGTTCTACCCAATCCGTATGTTCAATACTAATGGATATAGTTGATGATGAAATGGTAAGAGTTTTAATACATATGAGCTCTAATTCAGTGAATGAGGGCTGCATCCCTGTTTTTGTTAGTAAATTTTCTAAAGTAAGAAATCAAGAGAACGTCGTTACACTGGCTGCTGTTGAATAAGAGGTGTTACTGCTGACGACCTCACTGCAATAAGGTTACTCTCCTTTCCATTACAATGATGATCGCATTAATGACACGAATAATACAACGTCAAATAGCATTAATGTTGATTCATGCCATAGCCCAATTGAAGATGGGGACGATGATTTTAAGTATGCTCCTATTGATGATGATGATAATTATTTGGAAAATTCTTGCGATTATGGGGATGATGAGGATGAGGATGATGGGGATGATGGAGATAATGGAGATGATGGAGATGATGGAGGTGATGGGGATGATGAGCATGATGAGGATCCAGTTGGTGATAGGGAAGATTTGCCTCAGTTTGAGAATTTTCATGATCTACGCCGAAGTCGGCCTATTATTACAAGGCTCCATTCGAAGGGCATACAAGTTGACCCTCTTATAAGTATTGCACCAGTTTTGCCTTCAGACTTGGTCGCTCCAGATTTTGTTAGACATATTGGGTGTAATGATATTTGTGTGGGTAAGCTGTTCGATTCCAAATAAAATTTAATGTTGGAATTGCGCAAAGTTTCCTTGAAGGATAAGTTCGATTTCAAGATTGCAAGATCCACATCGATACGTTTCGAGGCACATTGTACTTCAGTTTCGTGTAAAAGGCGTCTTTGGGCAAAAAGAGCATCAAATGAAGAGAATGTACGTTGGGTAGTGATGAGATGTGACAACATACACACGTGTCGTAATGAGCCGAGGGGCCTTCGTCAAGCAAGGAGTCGGGTTATTGGTCATAGTATCACGAATAAATTTATTCAGAAGAAGCGGATATATATTCCAAATGACATCATAGCAGACATTCAGCAAGAATACAATATTCGCTTATCATACCAACAGGCTTATCGGGCTAGAGAATTTGCTCTTGAGGTGATACGAGGAAGTCCATCATAATCATATAATTTACTTCCCAAGTACTCTCATGTATTGGAGAAGGAAAATGAGGGTACAGTAACTGCTCTTAAATTGGATGGCAATAATAATTTCTTGTACTATTTTGTGGCTATTGGATTCTGTATCACTGGTTTTTTGCAGAGTATCAAACTAGCGATTGCAGTAGACGGTACTCATCTTAAAGGGTTATATCGCGGGACAATGTTTGTGGCAACCTGCTTAGATGGAAAAAATCAATTGTATCCGCTAGCTAGTGGTATTGGGGATTCCGAAAATAATGATTCTTGGGAATGGTTTGTGATGAATTTGCATAGAGTAATTGGTGATATTCCAAATTTAGTCTTTATTTCTGATCGATTCAATTCTATTCAGAGAGCTGTTATGAAGATATTTCGTAGTGCTACCCACGGCATTTGTTTCTACTATGTCAAAGGTAATTTCAAGTCAAAATTTAGGATGTCAAAAGCTCTTTGGAATAAGTTTGAGCTCGCATTTATAAATGCATCTAAGGAATACAGATGTGAAGAGTTTAGAACACAACTTGAGGGGTTATGGGGAATGCATTCTGGGGCAGTTGATTACTTAGAGAATAATGTGGACACATGTAATTGGGCATGATCTTAATTCGATGGTAGGAGGTACAGCATTCTAACCACTAATATTGCGGAAAGTGTGAATTCTTTGATGAGGAAACCTCGAAAATTTCCTATAACTCATTTGGTTGACCATTTCCGAAAAACATTGCAATAATGGTTTTATAAGTAGATTTATATCCATACTTGTCCTTTCATCGATATGGACATCTGTTCGTTCTATGGCCGGAAGACTCTTAATGTTCCTTTCTCGTTTGTAAGTTTGTAAGTAGGGACTTTTAAGTACATATGACGTCCTATACTTGTGGCCAAATTTACTTATGCCGAGAGGTGCTTCCTTCAAAATTTGCACACTGTCATCATTTACGTCCTCAGATAATAAACACAATGACAGTGTGGTGTGATCATGACAGTCTCGAACATCATCAGGGGCCTATTAATAGTAAAAACTTATTAAATCACAATACATTTTGAATTCTCAGTATATGAATTAATAAATCCCATTACATATTTTGCAAACTCTCTTTGTTCTTTTCTAAACTGTCTTTGTTCATTCCGCTCAGCCTCAGCATCCGACATTATCTTGGTCATTGTTTCTTTCATGACAATAATAGAACAATCAATTATCTCTATTCTACGAATGACATAATCATACCAGAACTTTGATTTCGACTGTGGAAAAAATAAAAATAAATCGATTTTATATATAACATCATTGTTTTAAAATAATTAGATGTTAAAAATAGCATTTCAAGCATCTAACCTCTCTTGCGGCTTCATATTCATCATAAACAGGCGATTCATCGTCCACTTTATATTCGTATGATTTTGGTGCATGATCGTGCGTTTCATAATCATGTTCAACATGTGGCTGATCGTCCGCTTTATCTTTGTTGGGTGGTATGTTGGGGTGATACTGCAACATTGATACAGTTGATTACTTAAACAACTTGTGGCAATTGAAGAAATTATAATAATATAATAATTGAATTCAATTATTAACTCATATTATGAACCCAACGAGGGATTGATATCTCATAATCCTTTACGCTTCTCCAAAATGACATATCCTTCTCCTGCGTAGT
The DNA here is from genome assembly GCA_025617385.1 of Murraya koenigii. Taxonomy (NCBI): domain Eukaryota; kingdom Viridiplantae; phylum Streptophyta; class Magnoliopsida; order Sapindales; family Rutaceae; genus Murraya; species Murraya koenigii. The sequence goes on along the minus strand of CM046819.1, from coordinate 10,208,181 downwards.
CAAATTGAGTGTTTGCTTAACAATCCCCTGGTAATAAAATAATTGAAATTAGCCATCGCGTATATAAAGTAGTACACCTCAGTAAAACTTAATACTTGAGCCACGTGTATTATCGTTGTAAAACTTGTACACTTCAGAAAAACTTATTTTCGATGAGGAAACATCTTCCCACTTCAATATGCGAGGAGTCTTCTTTTTTGTCTTGATGGCCCACTTTTCTGCTACAAAACCATCAATTACTTCAAACAACCAAGCCTGCAACATGTGAAAATACAAAGTTAGGAAAAAAAATAAAAATATATTGTATAGAAAAAATCCATATGTATTTGAACCGCACCTGCACCCCTAGGACAAAAGCCATAAATGTTATATTTCATTTCTTTAAGAGTATTACCCAGGAAAACCTCTATTTTCTGGTTCAATGCAGTGTCCAAACTTTTATATACCGTTTTCCAGAATAAACGACCGCATGGAAGACTTCTAAAGTACTTAAGATCATCAATATAGTTTAACAATAACGAATTCGGTACACGTTCATCTTTTTTACCATTAAGTACTTTATCCGCAAAATAATATAACGCGATCTTTAGCACATCAACATCATCCATGTCATTAAAGTTCAAATCTTCAAATTTTTTTATCAAATTGTTTAAGAGTAGCACCTAGGTTACCTTCAAAGTACAAATCACGCAACCTGTTATTCGTAGGAAATTTGGCTTCTTTGTGTAAGTCGTATGTACCATAGCAAAGTCCCGTAACTAAACACCATTCAACGATTGATAACCGTGCTAACTGGCTACTAAATTCAAACCACAACTGATTTTTATCATCTTCATCACAACACGCTACTTGCCTAAGTAGCGCTTTATGAAGGATTGCACCACTAAACACGTAGCTATCCATCTTTGCGAAATGGCCAAATATATCTTTTCTGAATAATCTTAATTGTTGTTTCGTTAACTTCCTCTTGATAACATCCATCACATTCCCAAATTTTGAGGTATTTGTAATACGCCCGGGGAAGTATTTCGTTTCTAGAATCTTCATCGTGCCTGGTTTTGTGGCCATTACGATCGTAAAAAAAAAAAATTAAATTTTTAATTAGTTAATCTGAAATTAAAAAAAATTCAAGATTTATTTTTTTTTTTTTACATTCTGTAATATCGTGGGATAGGTGCCTGTCGCACAATATCACAGCGCTCTGTCACGACGTCATGCACGCACGACAGTGCACCTGCTGTACGTCGTCGCTGCGGAGATTTTTACCGTTATGCGCGTGATTTCTACTCCTATTGCACCTATACTCCACGTTACAATCACACCATCAACACTTTAATCTTGCAATACACCATCAACTATTTTATCTAGTCTAAGGGGCATTTTATCGAGCTCCTCGCGTACCACTCTTTAAACCTAAATTTCACTTAACAATCTCCAATATTTATGGCCAATCAATTCTAAGCTCATCTATATACATCCATACACTGATTTTTTACCAATCAAACTTATCAAAATAGAAAGAAATTAAAATTTACGAAGTGAAAATTATCGGTAATTACAAAATGGAGGATGATAGAAACCCGCCGGAATTGAGTTCACTGTCAAAAACCGCCCAAGCGCCGTTCACAGTCACCGGAGGGAGCCAATCGCCGTTCGGAGGTTACCGAAGGGAGCTAATGGAAGACTTTAGTTTTGAGAGAGATATGAGTATTATAAAAAAAAATAGGCAAATAATTAAGGACGATAAAAAAAATATAAATAATTATTTTAAATATTTATAAAAAATTTTTTAGCTATTTCGTAAATTTCCCATTTCCCCCTCTTTCGAAAATTGATTCCCTCGATTCTTTCTACAGAAACCTTAAAATTAAAATCAAAGAAATAAAATTAGCCATTATTTCTCCCACTCAAATCAAAACTCCTTCCAATTTTTCTAAACCCCTCTCACTAGCTTTTTCCCTTCAATCAAGAGCATTGTCTCGTGGTCTTTTATATTAGGTAACATGGGGGCACCAGTTTTGTAGTGCGACTTCCTCGCGGACTGCAAGTTGTGGGCTGCTACTACAAACAGCTGGATCGGATCTCGCGATCCAGGTAGCATGGTGGTGTGTCATGCTCGCCGTTGGTGGCTTGAGTTGCTAACAGTGATGTAAGACAGGGTGTACCGTGCGAGGATGGCGAGGCAGCAGCTTGGGCTTCCACTCAAGCGGCAGCAACGGCTCAGTGGTGCGGCGGTTCACGGGCTGGAGGCACAAGTTTCCAGTAGATACTTACTGACGTGATAACCGACGACTCTGTTTGAAGACGATGGCTGCCGTTCTTGGATGATGGCGGTTGCTCGAGAAAACTGATGTTTATTGGGTTTTGATTCTAATGGCAATTATAATACTGAACACCAATTTAGCATCGGTAAATACTAATATTCTTGAATTAGAATATAAATAATACTAGAGCATCAAAACTTGTTTCATAACATAGAATTACAATTATTTTGATACTATGAAATCAGTATTTTGCTGATACTAAGATGACGCAGAATTGCTGACACAAAAAATTTGTGTCAGTAAATTTGTTGCACTGCAATCAATAACACTAAATTTGATATCAGTGAAATAAGTTACTGATACCAAAATAGTATTATAGAAGATTATTTTTCTACTAGTGAAGCCTTCCAAGCTGACGATATAAGTTCGCTTCATGTAATACTACTTGTATCAAGCTTTTGAAGAGTTCTATGCATCAGTTTCCTTTTGTTTTTGTTTTTTTTTTAAGAAAAGCTTAGCTTTATTGATTCAAATTAGAGAATAAGTACAAAAGATGAGATGGACAATAATCACTCTATAATACTGATTCTGCAATGTTTAAATCCATTTTGGCAAGTAAATGGGCAGTGTCATTGCAAAGTCTTGAAGTGTATTGCAGAGTGGTGTTGTTCCGCCTTTCTTGAATGTATGTGATGGTCCAAGATATTTCAATTTTGCTGCATTTACTTCCTATAACCAGGTCTACAGCTTCTTGATAATCGGATTCAATTATCAATGGCACAAAAACCAGCAATTTCTATAGTTTCAATTCCTAACTTAATTGTTTTTGCTTCTACAGCAAGTACATTTCCATTGAACCCAGCTTGCTTTTAAGCGGCTGCTGCAGAATATCGCAGAGTCTCTAATCACTGCTCCTAAACCTTCTACCTGATGCTCAACCTTGTTGCTGCATCTACATTCACCTTAAAACAACCTATTGGAGGAGGTTTCTAGGTCTGATTTGTTGAGCAACTCTGACTTGAAAAACATGGCAGTTGGGGGGGAGTATGATTCTACAATTGCTTCTGCTTTAGTCAATAATACTCAGAGAATATTCTTTCTTTCCTTCAAAGACAAAAAGATTCTTTGAATGTCATTTGGCCCAACATATTGCCATAAAAAGTCTCATCTCTGCTTTACTTTTCTTTGCTGCTAAAACTTGAATTACACTCAAGAGGTCTTGGTTTGCAAAGAATTCCATTTCAACTGCTAAGGCTATAATGCTTTACAGTTCAAAAGAGCATGGGAAGTGTTCTCTCCTTATTTGTCGCACCTTTGACACCAAGGCTGCTGCAAAACGTTTTCCTGCTACAAATTTGCTGCTGTTGAAAGTAGATTATGTGCTGCCCTCCAATTATGTGCTACAAGTTTCCAGATTGCATGCCGCTCTGATGGACTTCTCTTTGATGTACCTAGACAATCTGGTAATTTGAGTCATAAAGCAACTTGGTAGCCACTTTTTACTGAATAGTTACCATGTTGGTATAAAGCCACAAAGGTCGATCTGGTCTTGGGACTTGGACTTCTTTGTAGCATAATCTTTAAAATGTGATCTGCATTTTCAGGCATGAACTGTTGCCTGATTAAAGTTCCATTCCACTTATGCTTTCAGTTATCCTCCTCTTCGTTTTCAATTTCTTTCGGGGATGAATTTGGATTTTCAGTTTCCCACTCCACTTTCCCGCCACTAGTTTTTCCTTTTCTTAGTTCAGCTTTGCTTTCAATTTTGAGACTCCCACCTTTGTTATTCCTCAACTGCATTATCCATTTCTAGCCTTTGCCGCCTACTGATGTTGACTTTGCTAGCTATCACCCTTAGTTTTTTACATTCAGTTTTTAGGTACGTTTGATATTGCGATATGTAGTATTTGTTACCGTTAAAAAAAGAATTTATAATTATAAAATAAAAGTTAATAATACATAGTAAATATAATTTTTAAATAATAATTTTAATAAAATTATTTAAGATATAATAAATTTTTTATCATATAAATAAAATATTATATTAATATAATTTTTAAGTTATAACAGTTAGTATTTACCAAATACTTTAGTGTTATAGTCTAAAAATTACAGCTATTCAACTTCAATTCTAAACATATTCTTCACCCACTAGTCTCATCTCCTCACCTCCTTGCAATGAATGCACCTCTCTGGGGATTTTCGGATCTCGGTTGCTCGAACATCCAGACCCGATTTTTCAGCATGGTTTGAGGCTTGGTGATATCAACCGACACCCTAAGCCGATTGGTCTGCCCCATAACATTTCCATTAGCATTTGTTCCCACTTCTTTTATCTTCCCAGTTGCTCCACCAATCTCTGTTAATATTTCCTTATCCATATACATAACGGGCACATATCGAAGTTGCACCCAGAATGATTATGTCTGTAAATAACTGTTTGGAAACATCCCAATACCTATAGGCTCTGTAAACACTATAAGGGCATTAATGAAATGCCATGGACCACTTGTCAACACACGCCTTTTATCCATTTAAACTTCAAACTTGAACATGAATACATTATCGCCCAAGTTCGCTTCTTTGACTTCTCTGATGTTCTGCCAAGCCTGTTGACGGGCTATTTTCAGGGCCTCCTTGTTAACACTTATGTTTGTCAAGACTTTTCCGATTAAATACCCTGCTACAATTTTTTCTCCTTTAGCATTCATTTTGCTCCTTAGCAATAATCCTGATAAAGTTATAGCTTTACATCGTCGAATTAGATCTTCCGTATCCATAGCCACTTTTGTAAGTGTTATCTACAATTGATAATGGATTAATTTCACCAATTACTCCTTTATCTTTGAACTTTGTTTGCAACCCAATAGGACTGATATTGGATAGCAGAATTAACAATAAAAGATTACTAAGAAAAAGGTTTCTTTAAACCGAACTCGCGGGTAGAAATCAAGTCAAAAGACCTTAGCCAACTTCCATTCTAAGTTTTGAGGGAAAACCTAAGAAGGAAGAAAACCAAGTGACAAAGAGATAACATCTAAACTAGTTTCTATGTATCACTTAAAAGTATAATGAATTAGTGGAGATGGCTCACATACATAAAATCCGACTCTATATACAATTGGTCGAGATTAGGATCCCACATCAATTAGGTATAAGATTAGTTGATAATTTATCAACCACAAGACACCTTCCTCGAATAAGCCAATTCTCGGGAGTAAGTTCTAACTTGGGAGTCCTAACAATTAGCATCAGAATAATTCATTCCTTTGAAGTTGGTCTTATAACGATTCAATCCTTTGAAGTTGGTCCTTGCTATAGCGATTCCCACTTTGTGATCTTGAGGCTGTCACCCAATTGAGGCGTGCGAACTGTTATGAATATCGATTCTCCACCTGAGAGCGTCACTTAGTCGGAGCGTACGAACAATGCTATCTCGTGGATTCGTAACCAAATTGGTTTCAGAATAACTCAATCCTCTAGAGTTGGCTCTTGCCATAATAGTCCTCGCTTACCTTGAAGGTGTCACTTAGTCAAGGCGTGTGAATTGCCATGGCCATCGGTTTTTCACCTCGAGGGTGTCACCTAGTCGGAACGTGTGAACTATCATGAACGTTGGTGGTTTTAAAGGAAGGCAAAATGGTAGGATCCCAGATCAACTAACTATGAGGGTACCAACCTCTAACCGCAAAGGAATTGTGAGCTGGAAGCTTGAGCTTTATTATATCTTCTTGACCAGGAAACTTATAATGAAATTTTAAAGCCTTTTTGAGTCGTTTTAATTTCTACGCTACTAGACATTGATTGAAATTGTTACGACACCTGTTGTAATAATGGTTTACAGAGTTTCATTGAAATCAACTTATGAGCTAGTTTATTAAAAAGAACTATCTTTTTCAGCAATTTCAGTAATGCGTAAAAATGTAAATACATAACAGGAGCATTAACTGCCAATACTGCAATTAAAATATTTACTAGCAGTTTTATTTTTTGTCTTCAAAGCAGCTTTCCTCACAAGAATATGACTAATTTTCATATTTCAAAAGCCATATGGGTCCCTATATTAGACAGAGAAGCATATGCACCTAAAAACACATTCTTATAACAAAAAGAAAAGAAATAAAATTGGCATTTAAAGGCTCCAAATAATTAAGATGGAAGCCTAAAATAAATGGACTGACCTTTCACTAGCATTTCCCTTTCACAAATTTTCTTAAAAGGTTTGTTTTTCTTCCGTTTTGAGGGAATATCAAAATATCATTATACATATATATACAGGAATCATAAATTGTGAACTACAGAAAGAAAATACTTATTCCTTTTTATTATCAGCCATAACAGAAGCTTTGCAAATTGGACATACGTTCTTCATTGAAAGCCATTTCTTGATGCAGGTCACATGGTAGTCATGGCCACAAGATTTCAGCGTCCCAACATCATCCATGTTCTTATACTCCTCCTGTCAATTAATACAAAGTTACTACAGCTAGTACAAGATTAACATGTAAACCTCCTCAAATTAACAATGCTCACTGAAATGGCAAACCATCGAGGATTGTAGAGAAGAGACCAAACATAAACAGAAAGCAAGGTGCTCAAGTTCTTCTTGCAAACTCATATCTACTTCATTCTCTTTAATTATTACATATTTTATTTTTATTTTTTAAAAAGAAAAAAAGACACTGTTGGGCCTTAATTACAAGATAACTGTTTCAAACAACATCGAGTTATTCGAGTCCTTACCAGGCAAATGACGCAATTCCCTTCCTCCTGCATTTGATCTGCTGAACAGTATATTGATTCTGTCAAGCACCTGGATATCAAATCTTCTGACAAGCCTGTGCTGACACTCCCAATTCTTTCCCCTAGAGCCAGTAATTCCTGATCGGAACATTCATTCAAGACGTTTCAGGATCCAACAATTGCTACAAATAAGTCAAAATGTAATACACACTGGAAAGTTATAATAACCTCATAAGTCATGTTGTCTATGTCTAGCCTCATGTCCCTGTGCTGATCTAACATACCCCTGGACCCATACAAAGATGAGCGGTCCACAATCATAAAACCCTGCAAATTGAAAAGGAAAGTACGAATTTCAGCAACAGATAATAAAACATGGGAGGAATAATTGTTTATTGATATACTGACTCTAAATATCTGGAGTATGGTTGTCTATGTGTGTGCTCAGTAGGGGAGTTCATGTTTGTTAAAATGCATTCAGTCTCACCAACAGAATTTGGGTTCTAAATTAAGAACAAGCAGTAGTCAGTGCAAACAAAGTGCTCCAGGCTCTAAAATTTGACTACCACAGAAACTGTTTTACAGAACCCAAATAGTCATGTGGAAACCCTGATAGCCTTTTTCCTATTTTCATCTACAGTAAACAAATTACAAGTTATCAATGTTTTGAATCCACCAAATCCAATAAAACATGTCAGTACTTCAGCACAGTGCACCATGGGTGTTGAACCGAACTACCCCATTTCAGGTTAAATGATTCACTAGCTTTCCTAAAATGACAAAAAAATGCTGTGAAATACTGAATTCTAATTAAAATGAATAATCTGCTCTCACATATAGCAAAAACAAAATTCCTGCCCAAAAAGTACATACCTCAGATGAAAATCGCTCATGCAGACTTGGTTCATCAGACAGCGAGCGATATCTCTCATTTGACATCCTTGATCTACCACTTCTATCACTATGACGCCATGCTATGGCAGACAATGGCCTCGAATGTCTGGAAGAGTAACTTTCAGCTACCAACTGCATCCCTTCATCTGAAGATCCCACATGTCCCAAACGCACAGTGCTTGAAGAAGCCCTGAAAGCCGGGCTAGATCTCTGTGAATAGCTACTGCGAACACCCCTCACAGATTGATTTGGGGCACCATGAAAACTTTGAGGAACAACAGGATTTCGACCCAAAATTAAATCTTGATGAAATGCCCCAATTTCTAAAGAAGCATTTGTTGCTGTGGTTCCAACAACAGAATCATTTGTCTCATGATTATAACCACCTGAATCTGCAAATTCCCAACAAGAATCTTCTAAATAATAAGAAATCCAATGTATGTAAAAGAATAAGGTGCCAGTAACTACCTGAAACTTGAATCCTTCCACGAGCAGGAGCCATTCTATTATGGGGCCACTCCCTTGTCAAGGCACTAGAATGTGGAAGTGAATGATCCATTGAGCTGGAATGGTCATGGTGGACTGTTGAATGGGAACTGTGGGGAGGATTGATGGATAAATGTGCTCTAGTAATGTTGGATTCTAAATCAAATGCAGGTCGGCTTCTCACATTCCTCATAGAACCCTCACTCCTAATTGAAAGGGCATTACTTCTGTAATTGGGAGCCATGGAAACACGATCCCAAGGCATGTGTTGGGAATCCATATTTGGTTTCTCCTGCCACAATTCAGAAGGTATAGGAATATCAGAGGAACTTCCAGCACCATAATATCCGCTTGTGCTGCCTCTATCACAAACTGAAGGAACTCCAGGACTTTTTCGCTTATGAGGCCCTCTTCCGTTGCCCATGGTAAGATCAACTAAACCACCACCCTCAATGCCATGAAATGTCTGTCTTTCATAGTTTGAAGCAGCAGCATGAGGCACATAATTCTCGGCAACTGGATAAAAGGCTCCAGAATTTGACGGATGCAGAAAAGGATCATAGGACGGGCCCGAAGCATCTGGTTGGTAATGTGGTACGTCAACATTGTGACTTGAAGTAAACCCATTTGAGCTGGGTGCAGGGTTCCAATGCGGAGCAACATGTACTCCTTCTAAAGACATATTGTCCCCCGGATATAAGAAAGTTCCATTTTCAGCAGTGCCAGCCCTGGCTGCAATATAAATCAAACATTAATATAAATCTTGGGCAAGAAGAATTAGTCCACAAATCTCCACAGAATAATTGTTCAACATAGTATCAGACCATATGACATCACAGGTTTATTACATACTTGCTTAACCAATTCATGTCCATGAAGATACAAATAAACGAACACCTCATCAAGGCGAAAACAAGAATAGTTGAGGTTATTCAAAAAAATCAAATTTTGTGCCATCTGTAATGCAATTGCACAAAGACAAAACCTCTCAGAATTTAGGTGTGACAATCACCAATGAGTAAACGGTAGAACCATGCAACAAAAAGTATATATACTTGGCGTCAGGAAGACATAATTTAAAAAAAGGGAAGACAAAAATAGAAAAATAACTTATATTTATACAAAATGGACCAGAAGAACACTAAACCAACGAAAAACCTGATAGAGGTATCAATAAAAAAACCTACAGAAAAATATCTCCTGCAAGAGCTGTTCTATTGATTTACAAACCTGTGACGTGAAGCCGTAACTTCATGAAAAAGAAGCTGACTTGCATAACAAGGAACAGACATGTCTACACCTCTACATTAGCAAAGCCAAATATAGTCCCAAACTCCCAATAATTTAATGTGCAAGTAAAGATATTTAAAGTTTAAGTACCTAAATTTGCATAAGGTTGCTCTGTATGCAAATGATTCCAGTTCTGATCAGGCCCACTCTCAAACATTTGTGATGTGCCAAATAAATGTCTATGCCCCATCACTAATTCACCTAAGCGCCAACAATAAATTATATCCTGGTGTCACAATCAACCTGCTCATAAGAGAAAAACATCTCTTAACGTTGAGAACATGATAGCAAAATCATATATTTTTAACAAAATATAATTAAAATCCCAAACCTCAATATTATTGTCTCAACCAATAGAACATTTAATTATCACAAAGAATTTAATCTTAAAACATATGCCCCATTATTATACATTTAACTCTCAAACTCCAGGTATTTTTCGACTTCTGAATAATATTACTTTAAAAGGCTACAAAAAATCAATTTCGGCATCAATTAATTCATTGACAACCAACTTACATGGTTCAATTAAACTATTTTTTATTTCTTCACCTTACATCAAGCAGTCAGATCAGCAACTTACATTGTTGAAAATGTCAATTATTCAAAATTAAGGTATTGAAATTAATCATCACAAGTTTTTTCTGAAAAGAACCATCACAAGTTAGGCAGTCCCAAAAGCATCACAGTATAAAATAGTATCTCCACTATTTTTTTCACAATTTGAAGATGAGTTGCAGATATAACTCCTTCAAAGTCTGAGGCCCATAAACAAAGAAGAAAAGTTCAAGAATAATAGCATGCCAAGAAAATTAATTAAATACAGATGTAAAGTTGGGGACTAATTTCTCACTCTATAGACCTCTATGTTGCAATAGGAGCTAAAGATTTGTTAGTAGTGGGGAATAGAAGGATCGGGATTGGAACTGCTGATTGGATCAGCCTACCTGAATTAGGATCATCAGAGGCGGCAAAGTAAGGAAAGTAATGGCATCACCATTTATAAATCTTTCACTAAACAGAAACATACTATTTTCTTTCTCATCTCAGCACCAAAGGCTAATATTCAACCACAAAAAGGTGTGGAAGCTCAAAAGGGCACACCATAGGAAAAAGATAAGTCTTTCATTTCTATCAACCTCAAGGCACATCAGGGGAAGAAGACAGCCTTCATTCTACCCACCTTTTAAACGGGTCATCAAACCAAGAGAAAGAAAAATTTCACAAAGTAACATCCATGAGAAGTAAAATTTGTCTGCATATTAATAGTTGTAATCTCAGTATGAAGATGCGGCAGAAAGGTAGAGGTGAAAACGAATGGAACCGACTTTGGTCTGTCAAAGAAAAAAAAAAAAACACCTTAGCAGGTAGAGCTAAGGAGGGTGTTCTAAATACTATACAATGGAGTTCAAGTCTCTTTTCATAACAACAGAATGAATGGTCTCAGCAAGCATCCAACAGCTAGAAAGACAAATCATAGCTGCGAATCTTGAAAGTAGAAAAACGAGCCCTATCATAACCACCTCCAAAGCTGACTAGAACCAAAATCCGGAAAAAGAAATAACATTTGATTTTTGAAATCGTAAAAGTTCTAAGAGAAAAAAATTAAATCACTTAGTTGGATTGGAGCCATGAAATACTTAGCATCAATGTAAATTAGAAAAGTGAAGAGTCAATTTACAACCTTCCTAAGCACAGTACATTTCTTTGTAATCTCATCACCATCTATACAATAATGGTTACGTACATACAGAGTAGTCATTGTTTATGCAATAGGAAGATTCCAATTTCGATAACTTAGGCTAAATGAGGTAAATGAGATGTTGCAGAAGTAAATAAAAAGATAAACAACACTGTTACATTTTAATTGAATCATAAAAACTTCATAAGACACTTTAATTGAATCATAAAAACTTCATAAGAAACACCAAACCAGCACAAGTGCATTTGAATGTAAACTGTCAGACTGGAATGCCACTATCGGAAAGAGCCAGTGAGTCAAACACTTATTGGAAAAGACTTTAGATCCCAAACAAAAATGAATTAGACCTATCATCCTACCAATGCTGTCTTCAAATGAACAAACTAAAACTTAGATTCAATTAAACCACTATCATTGATATAGAAGTAACCAGATCCAGATGAAAAGAAATGGTAGAATAATAGGGAAAAGTAACCAGAATTTTCTACAAAAAGTTTAAAAATGATAATCATTGATCACTTGATACAAACAAAGAAAAGTAACCAAATAAAAACCCATGTCATTTTTGTATATTTTCAAGAAATCTGAAAGCAGAATATCAGTCAATATAACAACATCAATACATTGCTTAAAGTTGTAACTTGTAAGTCTTCACTAATTAAGAGTTTAAATCTTACAACAAATCCGCTCTCAATAATAAGAAACTGTTCTCTAAAAGATCGAATGCCAATGCATTTTATCAACACAAGTATGACGATGTTCACTATCACCGCTCTGGCAAGTACAGATTACAGGAGATGCATTACCTAGAATAATACACATGAGGAATTCTGGAGGTGACAGAAGTGCATCACACAAGTTTACAGAAATCTCTCTCTCTCTCTCTCTCTCAGAGTGAGTCTTGTCAGTTAGAATACATCCTAATACACAATGGGAATATTCTCTTGGCAATTGTCCTTCAATATCGAGCAGCAAAAAGGCCTTGTCAATGGAAAAGTTACAAGGTATTTTTATTTTTCTTTCTTATATAATGAGAAAACAAGCCTCTATTCAAGAGGGTCAACTGCACTGCATCTAGGAAAGGACTGTCATAACATTCGACTTAATTACTGGTCACAACTACAATTTCTCCTCCACAGTCATCTACATCAACCTTAAGGCACCAGGCTATTTCTCATTATTCTTTTTATGGCATCAGCAAGATGATGCTATGAGTTATAACTATCCCTTACTGGGATCAGGTCACAATAAGAGTAAGAAGATAACAACCACTTAACATTTATATCTGCAAACACATACATCATCCCAAGAACTAAATCCATACCCAGCCACAATGCAATTCCCACCGTGTGCCTTCCACCATCATCAACAAATCAAGTTTTAAGACTATCAATTCCTCTTCACCAAAAAGTCAGTGGATATCCACTAAAAACAAAGATTTTGTTAAATCCAACATGAAACCCCATATTCTCTGGCTTAGAGCAACAATCATAGGCCAAAACCCATCTACCAGTACACCACTTATTAAAAAGTTGATTCCCATATTCTTACAGCCACGGAGATGCCTCTGTGGGTTACATTAACCCATCCAAAACATCATATGAGCACTGCATGCCACATGATAGAAATGAAATGCTCAATTATGCTTAGTTCTTTCAAATCAGTCTCACTCCCTAAATTCCAGGCAACACTCTCAGCCAAACCTCTTGGATCATTAATATATATCTCAAACATATGGCATCCTCAGCATAATCACTAGGTTTTCCTCAATACAGCTACCATTTCATGGACTACATGACGCTGTTGTAAAATCAATTTCAATGAGGCCTAAGAAGTCAGAAATCAAATCTCGACCACCATATAGTTTGCTCTCCCCATGGAGAGGTCAATATGAAACATTCTTGAAATTGCAGTACAAATGATAGAATATTCTTCAGAATATACAGGTGTGCAATTCATTTCTGTTCTTCAGTTGCCCCAAGACCCAAAAATTCCTGCAACATCATTTGCAATTCAGAATATGTAAACATAAAAGACTAACTAAACCATCCGCCAAGTAAAGAATCCTACTTACGGCTGGATCAAAGGGATCAGTCGCCAAATATTTAATAATACTCTGCAACTTATAAACCAAAATGAATTAATGCCCCAAGAATGGGGCAAGATATTTGAGTCATGTGTTAAGATTAGACAAGAAAATAAGGATCACGAAATTTAAAGAGAAGGTAAGCTCACTGACCTAACCACTGGCCAAAACCTAAAATGGATATATATATATATATATATATATATATAAATGCATTTCTTACTACTGTTTGAAAGCAGTGTCTGCTCGAACAATATCAGGGAGCTCATAAAATCAAACCTTCTTACCAGTAGATGTAGGCATGTGTTATCGTTCCGAAACTTCCATACTAGTTAATGTTCATTTCTGTGCTCTAACTCAAGACACATAGGCAATATTGAACAGATCATCAGAGCCCCTAAACCTGCATAATAGAAACCATCTAAACCTAGTTGATGCTAAGGCAATCATGATTAAAAAGCAGGACCGAGGCTATCTGCTATAGTCCCTCATCCAACATGCATTGATAAACTACCGACAATGAAACAGATCTTAATCGTTCGTTTTTATTCTCTCAGATTATTAAAAACAATCAGATAATTACAAACAATAATAATAATCCAGCATTATCAATAAAAATAAAATACTTAGCACGTGCAAAAATTTAAAATTTCAAATGATCAAAAGTTAATATTCAATCATCTTCATCATCACGGTAACGATGATAAGAATTCTAAAACATTTTGTATTTACTCAAAGAAAGTTGTGCTAGTAGAGATAAACTTAAAACCATGTGTGCGATTGATAACCAAAACGCAACGATCAAAAGCGAAAAACGACAAGTTAGACAGAGAGGTTGAAAGATCAATCATAAAAGTTAGAAGCTTGATAAAGAAAATGACGATCGGACAACGCATGAAGAAAAATAAATTTTTATCCAAAAAAATTAAAAAAAAATTAAGGACCGAACAAAAAACTTGCGCGTCGATAACGTCCGTGTATAATCAATGAGGAAAACTTGCCGGAGAAACGTACCTTGAAATAAATTAAAAGAGGCCGAGGCCTGCCGCGCCGGTGAAGGAAGACGCGGGGGAGATTTTTTTTTTTTTTTAACGGAGCTTTAACGCGATAGAGAAGAGAGAGAGAAAGAGAGAGAGATGCTGAAGAAGAGTTGCGTTGGGTTATTGAAAGGAAGACAGATAAATAAAGCGCTGTCTGTGTAAAAATATATATTAATTAGAGGAGGAGAAAATTGGCTAGTCTGCCTACCTTTACCGGCAACCGATTCAATCTGTATTTAAACTCTTTATTTATTATGGTTACTTCCTTTATACCCTCTCGCATTATGGGGCCATAAATTGAACTTGGCAACTCGTGTCTCGTGGCACTTTGCTAAATTACTTCTTTTATTAAATTAAAATTTTGACTTTTTTAAACAATTAAACCAATTAAAAATTTTGACTTCGACCATGAAATAAATTTTTAATTGTTCTGAAAACATTATAGTTTATATTCTTTATCTATTTTGAGTGTTCGGCTACGAATGATCAGTTAAATAATGGAATATCACTCGTAAACGAATAAAAAGTAAATAGTTTTTTACTTTAATTAAAAAATAGGTAACCATTCGAATTTTGAAGTTGAGAATTTTAATCTTGAAGAAAGCATATATAAAAACTATGATTTTTAATTAATATTATTCATCCTTCGTACAACATAAATTATCAATCAAAAGTAAGCTAATCATAATTTAAAGTTAGTGCAAGAGAGGTTCGAAATTTCTTCTCTAAAAGTTTTGATTGATCTCTTACTTGTATTTTGTGATTAAATTTACCTAATCTCTTTCTAAGACTAGTCATTAGTGTAATAGAGCTTCAAAGTTCAAACATTAAACCTTTTAAATTTTTACATTCATTTCTAAAATATATAAACTAACCATCCCAACGGTTTTGAATTTTATATATATATTATCAAACATAATTTTGAGTTTTAAAAAATTTATATACAAATTTCTTTCCATTTTAATTTCAAAGTCTTTAAATTTTTTTAAGAATTCACACGTGCTATTAAAGGATTTACCAATGACTTATCTTAACTTTCGGTTGCTGAATTTGAAGTTACTTTTAGGAACTTTCAAATAAAATCTACATTATTATATTAAGGATATAAATTGTAGAATTTTCAAATTCACCGTTCTAAGATTTGACACAAATATGGACAAACTTCTTAATTTGAAAATAGATAAAAGATCATTTAATAAAAAAATTAGAAAATCCATTTGTAGTTTCACCGAATTTGTTAAAGAAAATAATTTTTGTTAGATGAGTCTTTGCTTATTTCAAAGATTAGAACAATAAGTGCGCAGTTTTTAGCAATGAATTTTATTAAAAGACTAATAATAACTAATAACACAATGCAGTGAAGGCATAATTTTAAGACTATATATGGTTAAGTATAATATATAAAATTAAATCTAATACTCAAGCTCCTCTATTAACTAAACACAAATATATATTTACAGATCCTATCAATTTTTAATAATAAAAAAAAGAGAATAATTTCATTTATAAAATTATAAGATTGGTCTATCCCACCTCAGTTAATATAAACAAAACTCTTTCTTATAATAAAAGAAAATCAATGTATTTGATAATATAAAATAATACAACATAACATAATATTAAAAGTAAAACACAAAGCAATCAACAAAACTGCAAGAACTCAATAAAAAAAAAAAAATCATCTCTCTTAAAATAATCTTTCAAAAGTCTTTAGATAAATTATCATTCTAAATCATCGTTTACTCATTTTAAGATATCAAAATTTCAATGACACTAACCACTAGAGTCCCTCGATGACTTCAATATAGACATGTTTCAAATATTCTAATTGTCCCAATTGTTATTTTAATTTTTAATTAACTAAAATAAACGAATTATTTATCTTAAAAGTAAACAAAAATAATGGACCCAAACTCAAATCCAGCAAGTTCGGTACTTTACGTTCACTTTTATTATTCTTATTTTTAAAACGATATTTACTTTGAAAGTTTAATTAAACTAAACAATTGAAAAAAAATGATTTGTTAATTTACATATTAAATTTAGATAGTTAATAGATAAAATCAGGACATTTTAGAATACGAATATCCACACAATTCCCATAAAGAAACCGAAATAACACCATTTTCGACTTCTTAAAATCCTCAAGAAAGGTAGATATACAGCATCCAACCAATAAATGTGCAGTTAAGTCCGAATACATAATGAAATTTACCCAAACTGATAATGAGACGTGGGATGTGTGCCGTCGTATGGCCCGAAAACACTCACACGTGGGGCGCTTTTGGTAATTGCATATCATAAAAGACAAGATTACAAAGAATCCCCTTAGTGCGACCATAATGGAGCTTAATAAAAAGCCTGACGTATTAATTTTTAACTTTTGGGGGATGAATGCTGGCCACGCGTAGCCATTATAGTGTTGTTAACTTATTCTTGACTAGTCTCGTTGCAAAATCTCGACACGTCAAGAAACGTAAAACAGTTTTCGGTTCATAACGTGTAAATCGTGGCTCATGAAAATCGTATTAATTCAATAAACACCAACTCCTTTAAAAACAAAAATAAAGAAAGAAAATAAGGTAAGAAAAATCACAATCTGCAACAAAAATTGAAAGAGAGATATGATAAAGAGAGCATGACTTGAGTCTTCATATTGTTATATAAAAATTTAATTATTCCTTTAATGAAGTAATTTTTTTTAAAAAATATGAGTAAATTCTTTTGAACATTAATAAAAAATTATATCAATTATAAAAAATATTAGTGAAATAGATGTTTCTCAAATGTTAATTTAAAATTATACTGATTGTAATATAGTATTAATAAAAAAAATAAAAAATAACGACAAAAGGATGAATGGATGATCTCTGTAGATAGGGTAAAATGATGGAGATAATTCGATGTAAATAAACAATAATGGACGAATCTAGCAGGATCATGGGTCAGAGACTCAGAGAAGAACAATTAATTCATCTACAAAAGTGGGCTCTGGGTGTGTGGTTTCTCCCAAAACAAGCCCAAATTATAGTCTGTTCTATTATCATCATGTCGTTTGTCAACACGCCTTCGTCATTAATTGTAGCAATGCTCCCGTCAGTGTTCAAAAGATTTATCAAATTTAATATCTTTAACTTTTTTATTTTTTTAAAAAATAGAGAGGATTAATAAATGGTAGGCCGGTGCTTTTAGTATTATTATTATTTTTTTAAGGAAAATAAATCTTTCATTAAATCAAA
The DNA here is from genome assembly GCA_025617385.1 of Murraya koenigii. Classification (NCBI taxonomy): domain Eukaryota; kingdom Viridiplantae; phylum Streptophyta; class Magnoliopsida; order Sapindales; family Rutaceae; genus Murraya; species Murraya koenigii. Next base: position 10,190,437 of record CM046819.1, on the reverse strand, counting down.
AAATATTATCAAATACATCCATAATTTTTGCTGATATTATATCTGACCAGACAATAGAAATATTCTTCCTTAAAATAAAGTTAGCTAAGGAATGTATATGAACATTATAGTTTTTAATTATAAATTGAACTTTAACATTTTGAAAGTATCTTTTCTGAATTTAGATCTATGAGATTATCTGAAAAAATTCATGTTATACGATCCTTCGTGCTTTTAATATTGTTGAGAGGTATCAATTTAAGCTCTCATATAGACTTAGGGTATGTTTGGGATTGAAGTTGGATAACTATAATTTTTAAACTACAGTATTAAAGTATTTGGTAAACACTAGCTGCTGTAGCTTTTAAGCTATATTAGTTATATTAATAAGATTTTTCACTTGTATGATGTAAAATTTATTATGTTTTTAATAATTTTGTTAAAATTATTATTTAAAAATTATATTTATTACATATTATTAACTTTTATTTTATAATTATATTTTTTTTCCACATAGATTGTAGACTTAAAAGCTAAACACCTCAATCCCAAACATACTCTTATTTTTATTTCTGCGAATATAAAATATGAATGGATTTAAATCAATGTAATAATGAGAGTAGATTTTTAAATTAATATGAAAAACTTTTGACCGTACTATAAATATAGATAAAATCTTAGTAGACTACTTATATTATAATATATCAGATTGTAACTGAAAAAAACAATAGAAGAGAAAGGGAAATGATTTTAAAATGGCAAACACATTAATTTGATTTAAGTAGATGGTACTCACCTTTAAGAGAAATAAATATTTTTTGCAAAAGTTCTTGGATTTTTTTAAATATAAAAGTTTAGTTCAAAATTTATAATAAATTAATACTTAATTTTGGATGTGAATAAATCATATCTTCTTTTTTTTTTTTCGAATATTACATATCGTTTTCATATTTAGATTATGTCCAACTATTATATGGAAAGAGTATTTCAATTATTGGCAACCCAATAAAACTTGACCAAACTATCACCATTTTGAATTAGCCAAGGAACAGAACATAACATGTCATTTTTTTTTTCTAGTTTTCTATATTGGCCTTTGAAATATTTTGCGAACATTAAACTATTAAATTTATTAAACTTATTGTCTTCCAATCTTCCATACAAGAGTTCAAGAAGGCAAGTTATTCTTATAGAATTAATTTTCTATATTGGCCTTTGAAATTTTTTGCGAATATTAAAACTATTAAATTTATTAAACTTATTGTCTTCCAATCTTCCATACAAGAGTTCAAGAAGGCAAGTTATCCTTATAGAAATAGTTGTTAATAATCAAATAAATTTGATTTTAACTTTTTCAAATATAGTTGTCATTCCGTATATGCCTACATTGCAATACTTGTTCTTACCACGCGCATAATTTTTTTTTTATTATTGTGCCATGAGTGTTCTTTCTACTTGTAGTAACTAGTTTTTTTTCTTTTTTTTTTTCAAATTGGTGACAACTTTTTTTTAATATAATGAAATAAATACAAACATTTATGTATTAATTTAACATGTGTTTATGTAAAAATTGTTTTTTTTTAACAATAAAACTATTTCAAATGACGAAAAATTGTAATTGTTAAAAAAATGAAAATTTATAAGCACACCCGTTGCTATCAAAGCGAACCCATTTAAGAAATATGCTAGAAATTATTTATATATGACAATGGGTGCGTTAACCACCATCTCTCCCTGTTGGTTTTGGATAAATTATAAAACTGGCTTAGAGTCAAAGCATTCATAATTTATTTTATAATTTAAAAGATTTCTTATGATACCCTCTCACAAAAAGGTCCATTACCAACTGGGGAGCATTTCTTGTATTTAATTTAATTTCATGAAATGAAGCATATTATAATTTCATTGACCGAATCCTTGTAAAAAAAAGGGCATTAATTAAATAATTTGCGCGATAATGGAATTGACTTGCATTGATGTACAATCATGCTTACTTTACCAACTATTCTCCACTTAGTTTGCTTCACTGAGAAAAATAAATTTGCCAATATCAAAATTACGCAGCACTAAACTATTTTTTTATTAATGACAAAACAAATAAAAAAGTTAAAATTTTAGGGGTCATTCTCTATTGTTCTGATTAAAATTACGATATTAATACCGTAATAAAATATATTTTATGTAAATGAAACATAAGACATAAATTTAACATAAAACTTATAAATCAACATTAAAAGAATGTTTATTTTTTAATGTAATGACTTAAAGTGACTTAATTTAATTAATTAAGTTAATTAGAGGTGTTTGTTCTTATAAATTAATAAGATTTTTTGGATAATTTTGACTTAATAAAATATGCAATTTTTTTTTAGTTTTTTATTGAATGAAGAAATCTAAATCAGTTAATTAATTTTTAATGTAAAAAATATCCTTACTTTATTATTTCTTTTTCATGTCTATCCCTCCTCACTTTGTTTCTCTCATCAAGTTCTTGAATCCCATCATCACTAATCAAATGTATTATTCTTAAGCCTTTTTACATAATTATATAATCTGTTTTTATAAAAAAATTATTATAATTCCAAAATCATTATATATATATATAAGCAAAACCACGTTCAAGTGAATATAATATATATATATATATATATATATATATATATATATATATATATATATATATATATATATATAAGAAGCTTTGAACTACTTATTTAGAGGGAGAAGGAAAGGAACTAGCCCTCTCTATATCGTTGGATAATTGGTTTTATGATTCAGCTGTGGATACAGTCATAGAAAAGAATAAGGTTTGATTAACCCAACCCTGGAAGTTTTAGCACAAGGAAATCGTGGAGACGTAGCCTTATTGGGAAATGACTGGAGCTTTGGCCTATGTTGGAGTATGTGGAGAAGCACTTTCTTTGCATGGAGACCCGTCTCAATGAAGAACAGATAGAGTCTTGAGTAAGAATTCAGAGGAGCTTAAATGATAGATTCTTTGTTTTTTTTATCTGAAAATTTGAAAATAAGTATTAAGTTATTTTTTTTAACATTAAAAATTAAAAATATATACTTATTAAATTTGAATGTCCAATAAATTATATATATATATATTTTTTTAATTTTTAATGTTAAAAGAAATAAACAATTTAATACTTATTTTCAAATTTTTTGATAGAAAAAGCAAACATATTTTTTAGATTCAGACATTCATGTTGATTCAGATTTCAAACAAATTCTAGTTTATTTAGATTTCAGATAAAAAAACAAACGTCACCTAAGTGCAAACCAAAACATAAATTATGTAAATGAAACATAATACTTGTAAATGGAAGGTAAAACAAGTAAATTGATATTGGAGTAGTAAATTGGTGTATTACTGGTAAATAAAACAAAAAATTATAAATATAACATAAAACTTGTTAACCAATATTAAGTGTAAAATAAAAAATATATAATATAAATAAAATATAAGATTTGTAAATGAAAAGGTAAAATAAGTAAATTAACATAGAAGTAGTAAATTAATAAATCATTAGTAAATAAAAAAAAAACTTATCAATATAAATAAAACTTGTAAATCAACATTAAGTTTAAAATAAAATATAAAATCTATAAATAGAGTGTAAAATAAGTAAATTAATATAGGAGTGGTAAAATTATGTATTATTGTAAAATAAAACATAAACTTACAAATGTAAAATAAAACTTATTAATAAAATAAAACATTAAGTAAATAAAATATAGGACCTATAAATAAAAGATAAAAAAATAAATTGATATAGGAGTGGTAAAATGATGTATTATTATTAAACAAAACATAAACTTACAGATGGTAAATAAAACTTATAAATCAATATTAAATATAAATAAGTATAAATTATGTAAATTAAATAGAAGACTTGTAAATGAAACGTAAAATAAGTAAATGTTATAAGAGTTATTGAAAAATAAAAACTTACAAATGTAAAATAAAAACTCATTTTTATAATTATTACTTTATATGTTTATTGTTTTTATTTCTAAATTGAATAATGATAATTTTATGTTTATGAAATACATACAATGATATATATATATATATATATATAATTAATAATTAGATATAATTTTATTGTTATTTTGTATATGTCTAGTAATATAAGTAATGTAAGCTCAACAGTTCTAGAACCATCAATGATTGGTGAACCCGTAGATCTATTTACAACTTCTTTGGAAATCTTACTTGAATGTTATTTCTTTCCTGTACTTCAAATATTTCGTATAGTACCCAATAAGCTGTTGGGTGTTCTTTTAATGGTTAGCTTGATCCACATCAAGAAAAATATTTTTTTCTTAATTAACTTTTATAACAAATAAATGCTATGATAGAAAAAAAGTTTATAAATTTTCTACCATAAATATAGAATTTATGGTTAAACTAATTTAATAAAATTTATTCTCATTGTTTTCAATATAAATTTTTTGTTTTCAATTGATGAGTAATTGATTTTTGCTTAAATAACTAAACTATTTTTAAAATTATAATTTAATATTAATTTACAAGTTTTATGTTGCTTTTGTAATTTTAAAGCATCAATTTATTACTTTTATATTAATTTACTTGTTTTATATTATTTTATATTTTATTTACTAGTCTTATGTGTAATTTACAAAATTTATGTTTAACACAATATCGATACTATATTTTTAATTATGACATTATAAAATTTTCCTTTTAATAGTAGTTCATGTAATAAATAAAGTATTAACAATTGTTAAATATACTTAGCACTTAACCATGCACTTCACTATGTGTTTATTTTTAGAAAGTTAAATATAAGAATGACAAATGGTATATATGCAATGGATTGCATTGGTTTATATTGGATTTAGAAAGATAAATCTATAGTATGATCTATTGTAATTGGATTTTACAAATTATGATGAAATCCAATTTAATCAAAAAGTTAAAATTATAAAAATTGAATTGGTTTGTATTAGATCAGTTAGTTTGATTTAAAATTATAAAAATTGAATTGGTTTGTATTAGATCAATTAATTTGATTGGTTTGATTTATATTCCGAACACCCTTATAATTAGGATGGTACAAAAATAAAAGAACCATTAGAGAGAACTGTATAATCTCGTTAATCATTTACATTTCCTCAATAATCTATAATATATTTTGGACAAACACACAAGATATACAATAAAAAAGAAAGGCTTTGTGAAACATATACACAAAACTAAGTACTAACTTAACTTTAATCTCTTACTTTTTTTCTTCGTTAATTTTTATAACATTTGAATTGGTTTGTATTAGATCAGTTAGTTTGATTTAAAATTATAAAAATTGAATTGGTTTGTATTAGATCAATTAATTTGATTGGTTTGATTTATATTTCGAACACCCTTATAATTAAGATGGTACAAAAATAAAAGAACCATTAGAGAGAACTGTATAATCTCGTTAATCATTTACATTTCCTCAATAATCTATAATATATTTTGGACAAACACACAAGATATACAATAAAAAAGAAAGTCTTTGTGAAACATATACACAAAACTAAGTACTAACTTAACTTTTATCTCTTACTTTTTTTCTTCGTTAATTTTTATAACATTTTAACAACTGAGCATGTATATAATTACAGCAATGATATAACTATGAATATATTATATAAATAAATGTGAATAAATTGATATGGCATGAGGAGATTGGTTTATAAACTTATCATTGACCCACATAATTAAAAAAAATAATTTTTATTACCAGGGGCAGATCATGACTTTAAAATACACTGGGCTAAATTAAAATAAAATTGCAAAGTGAATATAAAATTTCATAAGGAGAAAAAAATAAATACACCTAATAAAAAGGGAACATTAAAAGCCTTATCCCAAATAATATTTACTCTAAACAAAATAATTATAAAAAAGAAAAGAAAATAAAAATGTAATTTAAAACAAAAATACTACTAAACTTGTACTTTTCGTAGCTTCAAATAATGGAACTTATCATTTTGAAATTTGAATCAATATTATCTATAATTTCTCTTTTAGCATAGACAACAATACAATAAAAAAGAAACTCATTTTTCATCTTACAGTGAAGTAATGTCTTGATAAGGCTCATGGCTGAAAATGCATGCCTTATTATGACTGTAGAAATTGAAAGAGTCAACATTAGCCGAATTAATCTATCAATCATGAAATAGTATTGTGACTTCTTTGTTTTAATTAATCATCGACATAACACAAAAGGTGAAGCAACTTTTTGAAAAATTAGATGAGAATGCATATCAAACTTATAATGTTCCAATTCTCTTCTCAAAGAAAGAATGTCATTTGCAGTGAAATTATGAGGATACAATTTCTCAGTAAGATAATAAATACGATTCGTATCAAATAATTTAAAGTCATCGATTAGATCCAAAGTTGAGTAAGGAGTTTCCACAGTTTGTTATGGGAACTTGCTATTTATCTATGTTAATTGAAAATCTATTATAGCATTAAATATATCGAAGTGATAATGATGTTCAACTGTAACATAATCTTTTTGTTCACAATAACATATTGTATCTTTAATATAACAAACGCTTATGTCAGGCACACTAATATCATACTTTCCACAAAATGATACCACATTTCTAATAAAATCATCTTAACCATTATCTCAAATTTCTTGCCAAAGCCTTTTAGTACTTTTGATATAATTCATAGCATTCAAGATGTCTAAAGATTTTGGTAATAATGCTTGGCACAGAATATTAGAGATTCCAAGAACTTTATCCAACAAAAGCAATATAAACACAAACGTAAAAGATTTCATCTCTCTATATGCACCTTTATCTTCTCTATATATATCTCGATTATATATATAGTTTGTTCAATCTATCATTAGTCATCTTTCTGATAACTTCAAGAGTTCCCATAGTTTGTTATGGAAACCTACTACTTATCTATGTTAATTGAAAATCTATTACAACATTAAATGTATTAAAGTGATAATGATGTTTAACTGTAACATAATATTTTTGTTCACAAGAACATCTTGTACCTTTCATATAACAAATACTTATGTTAGGAACACTAATATTATACTTTCCACAAAAAGATACCACATTTCTAATAAAATCATTTAAACCATTATCTCAAATTTCTTGTCAAAGCCTTTTAGTATTTTTGATATAATTCATAGCATTCAAGATGTCTAAAGATTTTGGTTGTAATGCTTGGCAAAGAATATCACAGATTTCAAGAACTCTATTCAAGAAAGCAAGATAAATACAAATGCAAAGGATTTCATCTCTATATACGCACCTTTAGCTTCTCCATATATATCTAGACTAAGTCCATCATTAGTAATCTCTCTTATAACTTCAAGAGTTGCACCAAACATTTTAATAAGCCTAATAACTGTGGTAAAATGTGAGCTTCAACATAAGCATAATAACTGAAGTAAAATGTGAGCTTCAACGAGTATCTTCAACTCTTTGTAAAATTTGGGCTTGATTTGCACCTATACCAATCTCAAGCTCTTTTGAAGCTATCAATTCTATGATTTCTTTCTCTTTAGCAGATTTTGACTCAAAATAACATTTGAAAAAAGAATTAACAAAGTTAACAATATAGCTCAACTTAGAAAATATAACCATATCTCATACACTTCTTTAGACACTGCAACTAATATAAGTTGTAGTCAATAAGCACAGCAATTCACATAATAGGCATATAGACATTTTAGAAATAAAAATTGTAATCCATTCCACTCTCCTGCCATATTACAAGCACCATCATACCCTTAACTTCTTAAATTTTCAACTAAAAGATTGTATCAAGCAAGAACATTACACATCTCATTTTTTAAAGTCAAGGCCTTTGTGTCATCAATATTCACAACTTTAAAGAAACATTCTCTAATAAACCCATCACAATCAACATAATTCTAAATAATAGCCATTTGCTCATTGTGAGATTCATCAACTGCTTTATCAACAAGAATACAAAATTTAATATCCCCAATTTCCTTCGGAGTCTTTTATTGTAATTTATTAGCAATAATATTCAATAACTCCTTTTGCTTAGAGATATGCATTAGGTATTTTTAGGAGCATTTTCTAACATAACTTTATTAATCTCCTCATTATTGTTGCTAACAACTTGATTAATTCAGTAAAATTTTCATGATTAAGATAATTAACTGATTCATCATGACCTCTAAAAGCATAAGCTTGTTTTGCTAACCACTTGGTAGATACTAATGAGGTTTTTAGCCGTAATTTATTTTTTAAAACTTGTTATGAAGATTGTGTCTATGTTCTTTGATTATTCTGTAAGAAACAACTCAAGTTCAAAATTCATAGAGAGAATAAGTGTACCGTAATTCTTTTATCAATATGTTTATATGGATTCTTTAAATTGCATAAAAAAGAAAGTGTGGAAAACACAATGCTTTAGCTTTTGATGTGGAATACTCAAGCGAAAGGAAATTTTAAGAACTTGAGGTTAAAAGTTTGTTCTTAAATTTGTTCTTAAATCTGTAAGAAAACACAATTCTTATATTTATGTACGCCATTTGCTCATTCTTACATTTGTCCGTGTGATAAGTTTTGATTGAAAAGTATAATCTGGAATCACATTTTAAATAAGGAGTGTCAATGATGAATGGAATATCAACTTTTTCAAATTCGGCTTTTTAAGATTTTGGAGAACTTGAGGCATCAATATTGCATGGAAAACTTGTCTCATATGATGATTAACCACCATCTACTTTAACAAAGAATGAAAGGAGAGTTTTCCATGGCTTGGATTTATGGGACATTATAACATATAATAACATGAAATTATATAAGAATTAATAAATTAATTAATAGTTACAAGCTTAAGTAGCATGCTTAAATAAATTAAATAATTAAAATTTGTTCATCTTTTTAATTTTAAAAAATATTATTAGTGAAAAAATAAAAACAATAAGTATTTACTTAAAATGCTCTCTAGCAATTGTTGCAACAATAATATATAAAGTTATTAAAAAAAAAGAATATATACTCTAATTCTAATTATTGAGCCAACACCTTGTACAATTATTGTCTTTGTTTGAATTCAATCTACTTGAGTTTTACCAACCAACTTTAAGGACACAACATTGACTTAGAATTTAACATTAACATGTTATTTAATTGTTAGCATGTCTTCAATCAATTACCCACAAAGCTTGTTTAATGTTATCACGTTCAAAGACTTATTATTTTGTTTTGTAAATCAAAGAAATAATATTGCAGATACTTTGACTTTTAACAAACAATACAAATTTAAGCCAAATTAAAAAATGTTAAAAGTTTTGTCTTTGTGATATGTAAAAAAAAAAAGTGAATATATGGACAACATCAAAATTGAAACTTTTTGAAATAATGAATAAAAACAAATTATAGAGTAAATCAGCAAAACCAATCATAAAAAATAAACAGTTAATCAAAAATTCAAAAGAAGGAAAATTATCAGGCATATACCCTTAAATGTCACCAATATCATTTATACTATAATATTTTTAACTTGTATCACTCGTATATCATAAGTTGACAAAAGACATCTGCCGTCTATCTCATCGTTTGCTACAGTTAAGAAGTTAACAAAATTTTATTATAATGATGATTTTACCCTTGAAACAAGTAAAGGAGAAGCTGTGATAAAAAATAATATGTCGTCATTTCAAAGTAAAATATATTATTTTCCAAACGACATATCATTTCACTAGAATATAATTATATGACATATCGTTTTACTGTAAAATAACCGTATGACATGTCATTCGAAAATAATATTATCATTTCACTTAAATAAGACGACACGCCATATATTTATATACAGTAAAATGATAAGTCATTTATTTATATTCCAGTGGAATGATATGTCATCTAGAAAATAATATATTTCACTTTAAAAAGACGACATATTATTTTTTATCACAGTTTCTCCTATATTAAAACGCCATACTAGTACTATGACATCAGCATATTCTAACGGTTGGCAACAGATTAGTAGACGGCAGAAATGTTTTACCAACTTAGGATATACGAGTGATACATGTTAACAGTGTTGTAGCATAAATAATATATGTGACATTTAAAGGTATATGACTGATAATTTCCCTCAAAATAATGAATCAAAATAAAATATAGAGCAAATCAGTAAAATTCATCACAAAAAATAATAAATTTATGTAAGTTCTAAAAGCATACTACTAGAAAAATGTATACAACCAAAGATATTGGAAGATCAAGAAGATGAAGAATCGTGAAGGGGACAACCAATTTTTTTATTATTATTAGTTTTTAGTATTGTTATCGATGAAAGTGAAGGAAAAGTAAATTAGGTAAGGCTTTTTTAATTTAAATGGCACTCTTGTAATTAATCATTGATGGCATGTTAATAAATTTAATTAACAAAATTGATTTTTTTTTCTGTACCAAAATGCAACTCAATATAGCCTACTAGTGGGTCCACCCTTAATAATTATTTTTCAGTTAATTTTTTTGTGCACATCAGTTTGTACATATTTGTACAATGTTATTGATAGGTCTATCGTTATTAATATAATTATCAAATACATTTTCTTCCTTATATTTTATTTCTCAATGCAATTATTATGTTTTCCTCAGTTTCATGGGGAGGATGTCATGGATAATTTTACTAAGTACCTTCACATTGTTCTGAGTAAAAAGTAAAAATAAAAGCCCATAACTTAAATTTTTTATAAATTAATTTGTAACAACTTAAAAGACACTACTAATAAAAGATATTACGAGCCTTTAGCATGTGCTTTTTTGTTAGTTATAAATCGTGTCATGATTTTACAGTCCAAGAACAGGAAGTGTCATACTCACGATCCTTAGTGAAGAGTGTTGGATAGATAATTTTCCTTTTATTTCAGAAAACTACAATAAAATTAGGATATATGTCATTCATTCATTTTAAATCATTTAAATTATACAATTGGCTTCCATCTTCAATAATGTTGATGACATCCATTTAATTGATGGCTCTTTCTATTTTTTACAAGAAATATGGAATAATCTAATCAATATTGTCAAAAAAAGTAAAATTAGGACTTGAAAAAATTGGGTTCAGATAAAATTTGGATCAATCCGATCAGGTTTTAGGATAATTTGGAAAAATTTCATCCAAATTCAACCGTAACCTATAACCCGATTCGATCCGAACTTGATCCGAACAAATTCGAATAGGATCAGATTAGGTTGAAAAATCAAGTTGAGCTCGGATTGGATCGTATTCAGATTAGAAATGTTTAGGATTGGGTTCGGGTTAATTCGGACGGGTTAAAATAGATTAAATCAGGTTCAAGTCAAATCGGATTATGACAATTTGAGCTATTTGTTTCTTATTTTGAGTTTCTTTAGATTGTTTTTATGTAACTATAGTCCTTTTTTATCAATTTTGATTGCAAAAATAGAAAATTACTATAAATTCAAGTGAATAAAAATTAAAATTAACATGAAGTCCAAATTTAATAGGCTTCATCCAAAGCACAATATCTAAATATTAGTCTATCAAACACAAAGTTACGAAATTTAAATATAATTAAATAGTTTCCAAAATATAAGGTGCAAAACACAACAAAATTTAAATATAAATACTAAACAAGCTTCCTCTACTGCTCTACGCAAGCACTTGGACAAGTTCTAACTTTAATTTTTTGCACTCCAAGTTGGAGCATCGATCCCCTAGTGAAGAATTGAAAAAATAATATACAATAACTTCTTTTTAAAAGCACATAAAGGCACATCAAACACTAATATAAATAAATATACGCAATTCATATCTTTAACTAAATAAACCATAACTACTATTTAAATTTCAATTAAATGGCTAGTAAAGCTTATATATTTGAGCAAAGAAAGAGCATCTATAGTTAAAAAGCAAAAAGACTGCTGCAATCTTTATAATTTCTATTATGTAATTAGCAAATAACATGTTTAGAAAATTCTTCCAAAAAAAATAGATACTTGATTAAATATAAAAAAATTAAGTCAATCATGACTTATTTTATGGCATTCATCACAAAAGCAAGTTAATAATAATCTTAGGCAATAGACAATACCATTTTACCAACTTCCAATTGCCTAAATAAAACAATTACGATATTACAATTAGACTTACAACTACAATATTTATAACTGTAGTTTAAATTACAACCTAAAAGTATAATATAAATAATAATATCTAAGAGTTACCTTTCAAATATCAATAACACCAATGTCAGTGCTCATCGTTGAAGCTTATGATATTACAAACTGTTTAAAATGCAAAAAATAAAAAATAAAAATTGAAGTTTGTAAGCAATTTAAGTATATGTGCATGTTACTTATAAAGTTATAATACATGTTAAATATTTTATGTATTTAGTGTACAAGAAAAATGTTAACATCTTGTGACTCCATATGAAACATTTGCTCCTTAATCTCTTCCTGAAGGTTGTAGATGAGATTAGTAAAACATTTAGAATGCAATCAATTTTCGGTACATATCAATGCCTCAATCATAGGAGTCAAAGAATTCTTATACTTATCAATAAGACAATGCCCAGTGCTAAAGGAAAACTCGAATGCCATTGTGGATACTGGAATAATGAGGACATCTATTACAATTTTTTCTAATATTGGATACTTCGATCTATTCACCTTCCGCCAAAGAAAAACATTGAGTTTAAGATTGCTAAGATCTTCAACTGTGTCAAGTAAGTATCTTTTCACCTCAGATGATACTTTTTTTCCCTTATTCTAAACAGAAACCTTTTTAGCATATCCAAGAAAAGAGTGAGCAACTCAAAAATTGTCATCACCTTCACCACTAGTAACATGCACCAAACTAACCTTAGTTGTAATAGATTGAGAAGAACTTGTACCGTTATAACTGCCACTAGGAACATGTTGTACAAATTTTATTGAACTCGTAAGTGCACGAATCTATTGAAGTATGATTAATGGTGACGAGTGTCGATCCCACGAGGAGGTAGATTTTAATTATATAGAATTATTATTATTCTTTAGTATTTATGCATTTTTGTGAAATTTCTTAGTTTATTTTATGCTAAAATTGAAATTAAAATGGTGAGAATAAATTAGGACTTGATCAATGTAACAAAGTGCTAGGGTCTTAGGATTCATACTCAACATTTCACCATGGGCTTAATATTCCTTTTTTAGGTCCAATTAATTTATGAAGGGGGTATTTACACTTTTCATCAACCTAACTCTAATAAATAAGACATCAAGCGCTCATTGTGCTAGGAATAATAATCTTATGTTAAATGTGATGTCAAGAACATATTGTGCCAGGTAATAATAATGTAACTGTCGACAAGGTAACAGGACTTTCCACTAATTAACCTAGATAAATTTATATCTACAATGAGTCAAGACCTATCATATAAATTAGATGGGGTTTTTCTCTAATAAATCTAGTGTAAAGCACTCACTGTGCCAAATAGTAATAATCTTGCATTAGGGAGCCGGTATACAAGTGCAATATCTAGACAAGATTATTACTATCTATCTACGATAAGTCAAAACAATTTAAATAAATTAGAGAAAGTAAAAATAAACTTACCAAATTAAGCCCATAGATTATATTGAGGCTTCACCTTTAACCTAAGTTTGAAAATAAATTAGCTACTTATTTTATAACTAGGGGTAAAATGAGAATTTTATTAAAATACGTAGAAAATATAACATGGAGAAGGAATTACAGAAAATAGAGCCCAAAAATGGATTCAGGGGTGTCAAATTAAAGGGTGGGGGGGAGAGCTCCCTATTTATAGACACAACAAGTAAATCATGGCCATGGGATGAAAACAATTCGGACGCCTAGGATTGTTCCACGTGGCACTCTCTGATTAGTTAGAACACGTCACCAGGGCTGTCATTCCGTGTATATGCATGTACGGTACGCGCGATTTTCGGTGAATGTAAAAGTCAACAAATATGATCCAGTGCATTGCATTTATTATAAGCACATTTTTTAGTCCAATAGACTTCTGCCACATCATCCATCAATGCCACATCATCGGTCAACGTCACGTCAGTGGAGCCCACTAAAATCTTAAAATTATGATTTTATCCTTTACGTCTTTCCTAAGGTTTTCAACTGTTCTGAGTTCAAAAATACTGTCCGTGTTGCTTTCCGACTTCTCGTTTATTAATAAATCACTAAAATACCCCTAAAATAAATAAAGTATTAAAAATACACATAAACATAGATAATTAAATATCAAGGGACTTAAAATAAATAGAGGTGGAGATGTTAGTGAGATTTTGGGGTGTAAAATGATTATTTTACCCTTTATAAATATACACTCTCTAGGACTCAACACTCCCCCCAACCAGCTTATTGCTAGTCCCTAGCAAATTAAGCGATAACAAAACTCAACCAATTTTGTTTTTAAAGGTAATTATGTTTAATTCTTCAATTAGATTAATGACAATAATTAAATAAAAGTATAAGCATTATCTCTAGCCTAAAAAGATATCACTCCCACATCAACCATCCACATGAGTCAGTCAAGCAAACACATGCAAACTGATCGATTATCAGAGCTACATTAATTAAGTCACTTTCAAGTGTGACATGTCAACTCCAAAATCTTACAGGTTAAAGTGACACTCTCAGAAGAAAATAAATCCAAGAAAAACAGTCACTCTAAAAATGATAACTTGAGAGAAATTAATGAATGACAATATTACATATTCTCACCAAGAATAATGTCCACAACTTAACATATAGTATGACACCAAATAAAATGAAATGATAGTCAAACCAACTCTTTTTTTTTTTTTTATATGTGTCACTACATCATTTTAGTTCATATTACTAATTTCTACTTCAGACTATAGTTCCCTAAAATAAAGAAGGACTTTTATTAGGATGTAATGTAGGTTAAAAATATGGCTAAGAAAGAAGGGACAATAGGAAAAATAAAGTATTATTAAAGAAAATAAAATAGAAATTTTTTGAAAATTATAAGGTGCAATTCATTTATTATTATTATTATTATTTTCTTTTTTTTCAATTGCACATCTTTTTTTTTCTTTTTCATATATATATTACACAATTTTTTTTAAATAATCATCTAAAATTTTTTCAAACATGAGTAGGTGATGGAACACATAAAATGTAGGTACTACTCTAAATTGGAGTAGAGCAGGATGATGAGTTAATAAGGAAAACATAATTTTTTTTTTTTATTTAGGCTCAAAAGGGCTAACTATAGATATTTTACAAAAGGGATGACTGAAAAAGGCTCAAACGGGTCAAAGATGGCATTTCTATAATCTTTTAGGGCTCTAAATAGTATTATATTTTTACTAGCTCAATGGACTTTTAGATGTAGCAACACAATTTTTTTTTTTTTTTTTTTATGTTTGACACAAAGGAAAATATAGAGATCATGTATAGTAAATTGTATGAAAAATGGGCAAAAATGATTACTCTTCAAGAAAAAATGATAGGCTCAAAAACTCACTTGAAATTTATTATGACATGTGTATTCCTTCAAGTAACTTAACCAATTTTACTCGTCAGCTTGTTCAATTCACATTTGTCACCAACATCAGTATGCACAGTAGCAAATATGATGTAACATAAAATGCCTTTTTTATTTTTATTATTTTTTTAACTTCAAGACTAAGAAGATGCGTTTCTAGAGTTACTACACTCCATATTCAGCCATCTTTGACTTAAAAATTACTCCAAAGTTAGTTCATACAATAAAAATTAGTAGAAACTTCTCCAAGATTAAGACATTCCACAATCATCAACTATTCCCTCCCCCCAACCAGAATGAAACATTGTCCTCAATATTTTAAAGGAAAGAAGTAGGGTTTAGAAAACATCACCTGAGTGCTGCAACACAAAATGAAAGAAAACATTTATAGATGGAGAGTTAAATCTAATTTATACTTCTTACTGCTGCTGCTACCATCATCAGTTGACCAATCCAGTGAAGAGGTCTTAGGATCTGGCTCTGATCTATAAGCTTATAAAAGATCAAGTAACTCGTTAGCAGCAGGAGCACAAATAAAAAGTTTTTTTTATTGTGAAAGGAATGGAATGATTTTTTATTGCATGGTTAAGAAATGCAAGTAAGCCATAAAAAAAGTTATTAACATTTAGCAAACCGATGAGTTTTTGATCAATGTTCAGATTGACCTAATATGTAAATGTAAATAATGCCTCTAAAGTTGTAAGATCTCCTGGTAAGAAAATGAAATCTTCAGCATGTTGTAGCATTTCAGATAGTCTTTCTTGCATGGTGGAGAAAACTAACTTCTCTCTGATTAGTGGGCCGGGCATGCTTACAAGATGTTTTAAGGCTCTCGGAATGATGCCTAGCACCTGGCTTCCTCTATTGTAGGCAGCTTCTGCAATAAATTTTGATAACCCTCGATCACCTCCTCCATGCACTCAGTCTATTTTTCTCTCTACTAGGACTCGACCAAGATCTATAGCTGTCTCAATAAACTCTTTATACTTTTTATAGTGAAACCCAGAAACCACACAAATGGTCTTAAATTGTCTACTTCAAGGTGCTGTCATTGAGACAATCATAAAAACAAAAATAATTTGTGAATGCTTAATAAAATAAGCTCATATTTAAATATTTTGGTAACAACCATAATGATACACAGCTGTAAAGGAAGTTTTACATTTTTCAAATCAAGCGTAAAGTTCGTGGCTTTAAAGTCAAAAGCAAAAAGTGAACAACAGGAAAAGATAACACAATAATGCAAATGATAAAAGAACAGTAAATAAAAAGGATATGTACTGGTAGTTGTGATTGTGACTCACATCTTCTTCTGGTTTTACGTCCAGAAACGACTTGAACACCCTCTATGGATTGAGGATAGGCTTCCCATCAAGTTTTCTTATAAACTGGCAAACAAGGTCGTTTATAGTCAGATTCCCGAGACTATATCTTGCATGTTCTTTCTGGAATAATGGCCATAACTAGATAATTGCTCTCTGTACGTATCCACTGGGATGCGTTTCAAGAGACAAAAGGATATTATCCAATGGCTCTTTATTTAAGCTATCCCTAATGAATTGAATCTTGTCTTTCCTGTTATTAGACATCATTCCTAAAGTACACTTCTCTTTATTGCATTCTATTTTGGCACACTTATGACAAGCAACTAGAAGCCGTAGAGCTCTTCGTTTTCTTGAGTAGTTTCCTTTACCACAACCAGGCATATATGCAATAAATTTGGGGGGTAACTTACCTGCCAATCGTACTTTGGCTTCAATTAACCATCAGATGTCAGAAGTGATGCTATTTCTCATAAGTAATCGCATTCGTTCGGACTGAGCTTTATAGATTGTAAGGAGAGCATTCTGAGTAAGTGAAGGAAATCGTTTGTGAATCTTTGCCAAAATTGTGTTTTTATCCATTTTGTCTCCTCAGAATATCAGCTATTATAGGAAACTGAAGTAACTAACTTTGATTGTTACGGAGTACTGTTATCTGCCCCTTAACCGGGGTAACGAATTAAAACATACTTAAATAAAATAAAGCCTGTGAAATCAAGTAACACATGAAAGTAAACAAAATAGAATCACACAACGGGAAGAAAAAAATGCGTTTAAGCAAACAGCTACGTACAAACGTCCTCTTATTAAATTTACCTCAAGTTTCAATTGGATTTCATAGATACCACCTTTGATTTCCTTAAGTTATCTTTCCAAGTCTTCAAAGTGGGGTACTAATGTTAGTGGTCGAAGGTCCCAAATAGGATGTGATTCATAAACTTGGAGCAAGCCGTTTAGATGACGTTTCACACGTAGAAGCCGCTTAAGTTAAACGAAGAGGATCTGTCTGATTGAGGTATTGATGATAAATAATGAAAGAAAATATAACTGGTAATCAAACACACCTTAACATAAAATAAATAATTTTAAGAAAAAAATAGGAAAATAAAACGATAAAAAGAAATTAAATCACCGAAAAGAAATGAAAAGATCTCAATTCAAATCTGGTGGGTCACTTAAATTGATTTCGGTGTCTTCGTCATGTGGTTAGTACTCTAGGAATGACTTTAATCTTTGACCATTAACTTTGAAAATGCACTGCTCATTGGATCCTTAATTTCAATTGCTCTATGTGGAAAAACAATATGAACAGTAAAGGGTTCATACCATTGAGAGTGTAACTTACCTGGGGATAGGTACACGTGATAATTGAATAAAAGCACTTTCTAATATGGTGTAAAAGATTTTCTCATGATATGCTTGTCATAGAAAACTTTCATTCTCTTTTTGTAATATTTAGCCTTTTCATCACTACAAATATCCTCAAATTCTGCCAGTTGGAACCTTCTTTTTGAACTATAGCAAGGGTAAATGACACTTTCATTTAGTTGTTTATTATCAAAGAATGATGAGGTGATTTATTACAATGTATTTTCTTCTCCCACGTATGTATACTCCAAAGTGTTGGGTGACGGTTTAAGCTCGAGTTTTGTTAATGATTCTGATGGGATGAGATTTTCCCCAGATGGTGCTAATTGCTCTTCTTTTAACTTCTAGTTATTAGTTTCCATGAATGGTGATGAATCGAGTGAGGCATTAATCTGGTCAAAAACTATACCAAAGTAAGTTAACCATTCTTGTAAAAGGTTGTCACTAAGGTTAGAAGAAAGATTATGATAAACTAATTCTTCAATAAAATTCATATCAACAATTTCATTATTCCCATCATGAGGTTGTTTGGCAATGTTGAAGATATTAAACTCCATAGTCATATTACCAAATGACAACTTCATATTTCCGGTCCTGCATTGAATATGAGCATCAGCAGTTGCCAAGAAAGGTCGACCTAGAATAATGGAGATGTGGTTCTTTGAATTCTGCATTGGTTGAATATCAATTACAATGAAATCAACAGGAAAATAAAATTTGTCTACCTGGATAAGCACGTCCTTCACAATACCATGAGGTATTTTCATAAACCGATCTGCAAGTTATAATACAACTAGAGTTGAGTGTAATTCTCCTAATCCAAGTTTTATAAATACAGAATAAGGCAAAAGATTTGCACTAGCTCCCAAGTCCAACAAAATATTCTCAAATGTGTGGTTCCCAATACTACATGAGATAGTAGGAGATCCTGGGTCTTTAAATTTTGGAAGAATTTTTTGTTGGAGTATAGAACTAATGTTTTCAGTTAAAAATGACTTCTTTTGAACATGAATGCTTCTTTTTTAGTGCAGAGGTCTTTAAAAAACTTAGCATAAGAGGGCACTTGCTTTATAGTATCTAGCAAGGGAATGTTAACAGTTATCATTTTAAATATCTCCATAATCTCACCTCTGGAATTTTCCTTTTTTGCTTTAGTTAACCTCTGAGGGAATGGAGCTTTAGGGACATATTCTCGTGAACAACTTTCTTCTTTCTCCTTTAATGAATCCTCAAAATCTACAGGCACAACTTGATTTGTTTTTGTCACTGGCATCTTCACCTTGTTTTCAACTTCGTTGCCTTTTCGTAAGGTCATCACAGCTTTGACCTCTTCATATTGTTGGGCTGAGTCAGTAATTACTTCATGTACTCCTTTAGAATTTGACACTGGCTAACTTGGGAATTTGCCCTTCTTAACGGTCATTGTTAAGTTTTGAACTGAAGAAGATAGCTGACCTACCATCCTTTCTAAGTTTGAAATCAACGGGGCTTGTGATTTGAAGCCTGCTCTCATCTCATTCCGTAATTCATCAATGGTACGATTTTGTTGATCTATTGTGGAGTGAGTCCAATTTTTAAAATTTTAGAACGCTTCCTCCTATGGTTTGGGTTTTGAGTAGTTCTGGTTCTGATTGTATGGTCTGAATGATTATTAAGAGACTTGAGGAGCCCGAGGAACTGGTTGCATTGATGGAGCTGGAGCTGCTGCTCTGTTATGTTAGAATCTTTGAGACCATGAAAAGTTGGGATGGTCTCTCCACCTAAGATTATAAGTATTAGAGTAAGGATTGTAGTTTTGCTGCTTTCCTATCACACCAATTGCATTGGCTTGATATGGGTAAGAGTCATGATCAAGTTGATTATACACATGTGGCTATGTTGATTTTGCAGCTGTTAAAGATGCTATTAGGAGAGAAAGTCCTTCAATTATTTCTTTGACTTATTTGATTTCTGATCTTGACTCACCAACATGAACTTCATTAACTTTTTTTATTTTTCTCATATATCTGAATGATCTGCTTCGCTGTTGGGAATTATCTGCTTGTCGCTAAAAGAAATTCCAAATCTCTGATGCACTTTTCGACATCAACTCTCCTCCACTTGTCGCCATTAGCCATTCTTGCACATGTGGCAATAGTCCTTTATAAAAGTATTGGCATTGATGTCATTTCTCGTACCCATGATGTGGACACTTCAATAGTAGCCCATTGAATCGCTTCCATGCTTCAAAAAATTTCTTGTCTTATTTTTGGGTAAACTCTGAGATTTTCCTGCGAATAACATTGATTTTATGCATTGGGAAGTATTTATTTAAAAATTTAGTAACCATTTGTTCCCATGATGTAATACTATTAGCAGGCGATATATTGAACCAAAAACGAGCTCTATCTTTTAAAGAAAATGGAAACAACCTAAGCTTAACATCATCATCTAAAAAATTCTCATATTTAAAAGTTTGACAAATAGCATGAAAATCATTCAAATGATTGTATGGATCTTCATTTTCTAGGCCATAGAATGATGGGAGACAATTTAGCACACTAGGTTTTAGCTCGAAATTCCTAGTAGCTATATTTGGGTATCTTATGCATGATGTGCTCAAATTAGCTAAAGGACTAAAGTAGTCTTTAAATTGCCTCTCATGCGTGCTTTTGGTAGTTGTTGTAAATCCATTTCAATTTTATTCACAATTTCCACTTGTGATGCAATGTGTTTACATGTGCAACGTGCTTTCTCTAGCTCGAGGTTTATGGGTTCTAAATTATGTGATAGTGACCTTCGACCATGCATGTAAAGAACACGTACAAAAGCAAAATTAAAAATAAAGAGAAAAGAAATTATGGTACTAACCTTATCACGCTTGTTACAACTTTGTTATGAAAATACACTCAAGTGCTATGAATGTGCAATAAGAAAAAAAAGTAAAATAAAATAAATTAACTAAAATTAAAATAAACTGAAATTAAAATAAATTACTAGGCGGTTAAACCGGCCATAGAGATTAACAAGATCAATGTAAAATTACAAAGAAAAATAAAATGAAAATTAAATTACAAAAATTAAAAGAAAATAAATTAACTTAAAATAAATCAACTCAAATTAATATAACTTATAGGCGGTTAAACCAGCCATATAAAAAGAAAATTAAAAGTAAATAAAAATACAAAAAGATTTTTACATAAGAAAATTAATTATACAAATTGAAATGACTTACCTGCCCGGCAACTGCGCCAAAAACTTGTTCTGCAAATTTTATTGAACTCGCAAGCGCACGAATTTATTGAAGTATAGATTAATAGTAACGAGTGTCGATCCCACATGAGGTGGATTTTAATTATGTATAATTATTATTATTATTTATTATTTATGCATTTTTTTTGAAATTTCTTAGTTTATTCTATCCTAAAAATGAAATTAAAATGGTGAGAATAAATTGAGACTTGATTAATGTAACAAAGTGCTTGGGTCTTAGGATTCACATTCAACATTTTACCATGGGGAAAAAATATTTCTTTTTTAGGTCCAATTAATTTATGAGAGGGTATTTCCACTCCTCATTAACCCAACTCTAATAAATAAGACATCAAGCACTCATTGTGCTAGGAATAATAATCTTATGTTAAATGCAGTGTCAAGAACACGTTGTGCTAGGTAATAATAAGGTAACTGTCGACAAGGTAGCAAGACTTTCCACTAATTAACCTAGATAATTTTATGTCAACAATGAATCAAGACCTATCACATAAATTAGAGGGAGGTTTTTCTCTAATAAATCTAGTGTAAAGCGCAAACCATACCAAATAGTAATAATCTTGTACTAGGAAGCCGGTATACCAATGCAATATCTAAACAAGATTATTACTATCTGTCTACGATAAGTTAAAACAATTTAAATAAATTAGAAAAAGTAAAAATAAACTTACCAAATTGAGCCCATAGATTATGTTGAGACTTTACCTTTATCTAAGCTTGAAAATAAATTAGCTACTCATTTTATAACTAGGGGTAAAATGAGAATTTTATTAAAATACATAGAAAATATAAGATGGAGAAAAAATTACAGAAAATAGAGCCCAAAAATGAATTCAGGGATGTCAAATTAGGGGGGTGCTCATATTTATAGATACAATAAGTAAATTATGGCCATTAGATGAAAACAATTCAGACACCCAGGATTGCGCCACATGGCACTCTCTGATTACTTGGAACACGTCACCAAAGCTGTCATTCCGTGTATATGCATGTACGGTACGCGCGATTTTCAGTTCACTAATATTCTACCACGTTATCGGTCAATGTAAAAGTCAACAAATATGATCCAATGCATTGCATGTATTATAAGCTCATCATCTATCAATGACACATCATCGATCAACGACACGTTAGCAGTCAATGTCATGTCAGCAGTTAACGCCAAGTCATTGGGGCCCACCAAATCTTAAAATTATGATTTTACCATTTATCTCTCTCCTAAGGTTTTTAACTATTCTGAGTTAAAAAATGTTGTCTGTTTTGTTGTCTGACTTCTCGTTTATTAATAAATGACTAAAATACCCTTAAAATACCAAAGTATTAAAAATATACATAAAAATAGACAATTAAATATCAAATGACTTAAAATAGATAAAGGTGGAGATTTTAATGAGACTTTGGGGTGTAAAATGATGATTTTATCCTTTATAAGTATACACTTACCCTTTATAAATATACACTCTCTAGGACTCAACAGAACACTCTCATTATACATTGATAGTGTAGAGCAAAATGCGATATGCATTATAAAGTGATGAGATTATGCATAAAGATGGCACAAGTACATGGAGTAAGGTATATTCAGATCTTATACAAGTTCCCATCGGACCCGTCACAAAGCTCGTGCAAAGAAATTCAACTAACTTGCGATCAATCCAATTCATGGAAGCCTATTGAAGAAATCTCACAAGATATTCAGACCAATCAATGCATGATTCAAGCTTTTGAATTTTATGAGCAATCAAATCTATGAAATCGGCGCATTAAGGATGAAAGATATGCTACTATCTTTTTAAATAGTGTTTCCATTTTTAAAGAGACAACAAATCAACTATTTTGATTTTTATTTAATCATTTAGGGTTCGTTCCTTTTTATTAGATTAAGATGCTGATTTTTTCAGGATTATTTCCTTTTTTTTTATTAGATTAAGATCCTGATTTATTAAGGATTTTTTCCTCTTTTTTTTTATTATATTAGGATTCTGATTTATTTATGATTCTTTTCTTATTTCAATTGGATTAGGAATTTGTTTCTGATTAGGATTTCTTGTAACCTATATATATATATACATATATATATATATATATATATATATATATATATATATATTCACATTCAATAAGAGAGAAAAGACGTAGTTTTTCATGCAATTTACTTGAGAGTATAATTCTCTTTAGTTCTTAAACGAACTCTTTGAACTTATCAGATTTTCCGTGGCGTTCAACCCTTAACTTATCAATGAGACCATCCATAGCTGATTGTGGCGTCTTCACATACTAAGGTTCTTACCTCATTAAGCAACGGGTCGCGGTTCCATTCAATTCTTAGAATTTGAAACGATCTTAGAGCCTAATTTGATTAAGGTCTTATCAGTTCTTGACGGGGTTCGTATCAGATCCTCTTCTGTTGAAAAGCATTTGTCCTCAAATCTTCACCTACGTCAAAAGGACTTAAATCAGAAACATTAATTGTAGCACTTACATTGTACTAACCAGGCAAATCCAGCTTGTATGCATTGTTATTAATCTGTTCCAAGACTTGGAAAGGTCTATCCCTCGAGGTAGCAACTTAGACTTCCTTTGTTTTGGAAATTGTTCCTTGCGCATATGTAACCACACCCAATCGCCGGGTTCAAACACTAGCTTGTGTCGCCCTTTGTTGGCTTATTTAGCATATTGGTCGGTTTTTCGTTCGATGTTGAGCTTCACAGTTTCATGTATCTGCTTAACAATTTCAGCCTTTTTCTTTCCATCTAGGTTAATATGCTCAGAAACAGGTAATGGATTTAAATCTAATGGAGTTAAAAGATTAAAACCATAAAAATTTTCAAACTGTGAATACTTGGTAGCAGAATGAATAGAACTATTATATGCAAACTCAACATGTGGCAAACAGTCCTCATAATTTTTAATGTTCTTTTTAATAATTACCCGCAATAAGGTAGATAAAGTTCTATTTACAACCTCTGTTTGACCATCAGTTTGAGGATGACACGTAGTTGAAAACAACAACTTAGTCCCTAACTTAACCCACAAAGTCTTCCAGAAGTAACTCAAGAACTTAGCATCCCTATCAGAAACTATTGTTCTAGGCATACCATATAAACTCACAATCTCTCTAAAGAATAAATTAACAATGTTAGAAGCATCATCTGTCTTTTGGCATAAAATAAAATGTGTCATCTTAGAAATCTATCCACGACCATAAAAATTGAGTCCTTTCCCCGTTTGGAACTAAGTAAATCTAACACAAAATCCATTGAAATATCATTTCAAGGTGTACTAGGTATTGATAATGGGGTTTATAATTCATGAGGCTGCACTTTCAATTTGGCTTGCCTACAAGTGACACACCTACCACAAAGTCTCTTAATATCTCATTTCATATGTAGCCAATAAAAGTGTTCCTGCAATACAGCTAAGGCCTTTATAACTCCAAAATGTCCTATTAATCCTCCTGTATGGGATTCTCTCACCAATAAATCAGGAAATTTACAAAAATAGCCAAAAAATTTTTACAAATATCCAAAATAACCAATTAAACTTTTTCTATCATATGTAGCCATATATTTATTGTATAGACTTAAATACCCTCAGATCTATAAACAAAATCAACAAATCTCACACATTCTCAACCAACAATTTTCAAAATCCAGCACATCCTAATCCCTAAAACTCACCCACTAATCATCAACTCATCAACTTGCAAGCAAAAAGTTGAGGTTAGTATTTATTTTACGCAATGTGTAGTTTTTTTATTTTTCGATTAATCAAAATTTATGAGTTATTTTGAGTTAATACGAGCTTGAGACGAACCCGAAAAGCGTGCGGCAGTGCGCTCGCCGCGCGGTGACGAGTTCGTTCAACCGTGGGACAGACACCTGTCTCCCGTGCGACAGGCGCTTATCGCACGGTGACAGGTTTTGTCCAATCGTGGGACAGGCGCCTGTCTCCCGTGCGACAGGCGCCTGTCGCACGGTGACAGGTTCGTCCAACCGTGGGACAGACACATGTCTCCCGTGCGACAGGCGCCTATCGCACGGTGACAGGTTCTGTCCAACCGTGGGACAGGCGCCTGTCTCCTGTGCGATAGGCGCCTATCCCACGGTTTTACAGAACCTATTACAGTGCGATAGGCACCTGTCCCACGTGCGACAGGCGCCTGTCCCACGTTTTCTGGGTTCGTCTCCAAGCTTGTATTAACTCAAAATAACTCATGTTCTAATTTTCTTTAAGTACTAATTTATTTCTTTCTTAGGCTTAATGGAGTCAATTGTTCTTCAAATGTGTTTTGATGGATCATGGGAGGAATTGACAGACGGTCGTGTTGATGTGTTCTCGGTGCAAGGAACGCGAACATAACGAGAAAAGATGTAAGAATCCCATTCGCGATCTAATCGTAATTAGCGACCTATTATCATTGTAGCGTCTTATGTACTCAAGGAATATATTATATGATATATTTTAAACTCTTATGGTTATTATGTATTCGACATGTTAAACTATATTTTTCCAAATGATTATTCATAATAAGTGTTGGACAATTGTCGAACCCAAAATAAGATTAATCGCACTATATTTACAACTGTTCAAATATATAATTTACAATCTAATATCGTTATTAAATATGTCAACGGAAATCTTCTTCCTAAAGTATTGTCCATGACTACTGTTAAAATTAAATCGTACTTTGAACATTAAATATATCGTAAACATTAACATAAACACTCTCACAATCGCCAGTTCTCGGTCGTTGTTGTAGTACACTCTTAACTAGTATAAGTTTCCAAGGCTCACGCTCTGTAATTCTGGTCGGAGGTTGTAAAATCCAACATTTTGTAGCCATCGAGGAAAAATATTTTGAAGTGGCTTGAATAGTTGAGAATAAACTTTTTCGTCTCGACGTTCCTTTAATGAGTCATAAATAGAGAACCACTTGTGTACAAAGTCTACTCGGCTACAATCCAATGATCGCCTTGTAAGTTAATTGGAATGAAAACCTGACATCTTGTAGAAATAAGACACATATCCAAAATTTTTATGTTCAAATCTTTAAATATTAAAGGACGTTCAATGTAAGTAATACACACCACATCAACATCCGCGAACGGTTTTGATTTTGTGTCATCCCCACCATTAATGTAGTTATTTAGACTCGTGTAGTCTAATGAATCCAGATCACAGTTACCGTTATTCCACTGAGCCTTCAAGAAAACCTAATCAAGATTTCTTTTTTTTTTTAACATTCTGTAATATCGTGGGACGAGTGCACTGCCATGCGATATCACTGAGCACTGTCATGCGTGACAGCGCTCATCAGCGCTGCATGACAGTAGCGATTGGCTACTCGTCACGCAGCGTATTTTCTACCTGTTCCGTCTGTGATTTCTACTCTTATTGCACCTATACTCCACCTTACAATCACACCATCAACACTTTAATCTTGCAATACACCATCAACTATTTAATATAATCTAAGGGGCATTTTATCGAGCACCTGGCGTACCACTCTTTAAACCTAAATTTCACTTAACAATCTCCAATATTTATTGCCAAACAATCCTAAGCTCATCTATATGCATCCATACATTGATTTTTCACCAATCAAACTTATTAAAATAGAAAAAAATTAAAATTTACGAAGTGAAACTTACCAAAAATTATAAAATGGAGGATGATAGAAATCCACGGAGTTGAGTTCATCATCAAAAATCCGTTCAAGCGCCGTTCACGATCACGGAGACGACCAATCGCCGTTCGGAGGTCGCCGGAGGGAGCTAACGGAAGATTGGTTTTGAGAGAGAGATGGGTATTATGGGGAAAAAAAGAGTAAATGGTTAAGGATGATAGAAAAAATATAAATTGTTATTTTAGATATTTGTAAAATTTTTTTGGCTAGTTTTGTAAATTTCCCTAATAAATCTCTTAAAGAACAATTAGGCACACACATCTTATTCTTTCGAAACAAGTAACCATCATGCCTAAAGTACTTACCAACCTCAAACTTTTCACAATTATTATATTCAGCACTAAAATCATGGTCATTAGCATACAATTTCTTAATATGTTCAAAACCAAGCATTTTAGCATTAAGTGTTGAGATTAAAGCATACCTGCGAAAAAGCGCATATGCAACTATGTTTTCCTTACCTTACTTACAATGAATGACCTATGGAAACGTCTCTATGAATTCCACCCAACGAGCATGCCTTTGTTTAGCTTGGGTTGGCCTTTAAGGTATTTTAAATATTCATGATCGGTGTGAATTACAAACTCTTTAGGCCATAGGTAGTGTTGCCATGTTTGCAATGTTCGAACTAACGTATATAACTCTTTATCATAAGTATGATAGTTTAAGGCTGCTCCACTTAATTTCTCACTAAAATAAGCAATTGGTCGTCCTTCTTGCATAAGAATAACTCATATGCCAATACCTGAAGTATCACATTAAATTTCAAACTTTTTGTTAAAGTTAGGCAAGAATAATAAAGGGGCTTTGGTTAGCTTTTCTTTGATCATTTGGAAAGCCTTCTCTTATTCTTCTCCCTACCTAAATCCAATGTTTTTCTTGATTACTTTAGTAAGCGGTGTGGCCAATATACTAAAGTCTTTTACAAATCATCGATAAAAGCTAGCAAGTCCGTGGAAGCTTCTCACGTTACTTACACTTGTAGGACTTGGCCATTCTAGGATTGCACATACCTTCTCTTCATCAACTTGTATACCCTGTGCACTTACAACAAATCCTAGAAAAACAAGTGTATCAGTGCAAAAGGTACATTTCTTCAAATTAGTAAATAACTTTTCTTTCCTAAGTACATCTAAAACATATTTCAAATGTGTTGCATGATCATCCAAGTATTTGCTATAACTGAGAATATCATTAAAATAAATAACAACAAACTTGCCAATAAAAGCCCACAAGGCATGATTCATAAGTCTTATAAAAGTACTCAGAGCATTAGTCAACCCAAAAGGCATAACTAACCATTTATACAAACCATATTTTGTTTTAAACGGAGTTTTCCACTCATCACCTTTTTTCATTCTAATTTGATGATATCCATTTTTTAGATCAATTTTAGAAAATACACAAGAACCATTCAGTTCATCAAGCATATCATCTAGCCTATGAATGGGATGTCGATACTTTACCGTTATATTGTTAATGGCTCGGCAGTCAACACACATCCTTCATATCCCATCTTTCTTAGGAACTAGCTCGTTAGTATTCAGAAATGCTTCTTTATACAGGAGTACAATTATTGGCTGATTTGAAAACAGTGCTCTTTCTATCTCACTTTCTCTTGCATAAAAATTCTTTTGTTTTCTCTTTAGTTTTCTCTCAACTACCTCAATTTTCTTTTCTTTTTCCCTCTCATTTTGCTCAGTATCTCTCTGATTTTCACTCTCTTTTTCTTTTGCTTGCTCTCTCTTTTTAAGCTTATTTGGTCTTTATAAACCTGTTTCGGTATTAATGGGGCAAGAGTGATCTTGCGTTGATTAAACTCAAATGAGTACTTATTGGTAAAACCATCATGCTTCACACGTCAGTTGAATTACCAAGGACTCCTAAGTAATAAGTGTCTAACTTGCATTGGTACTACATCACATAATACTTTATCTTCATATTTACTGATCTTAAAAGACACTAGTACTTATTTGTTCACTTTCACTTTGCCACTGTCATTCAACCACTGTAGTTTGTATGGCTGTGGATGTTTAAGTGTCGAAAGCTCTAACTTCTCCACCATGATAGTACTAGCAACATTGGTACAACTTCCCCTATTAATAATCATACTATATACTTTTTTTTGAATACAACACCTAGTATGAAAGATGTTTTCCCGTTGTACTTCTTCATCTTCTTTACACTCAAAGCTCTCCTAGTTACTAAAGTTATTTTATCAGAGACTGCATACTCTTCATCTTCAACATCCTCCAATGATGGCATCTCATTATCTTCTACCTCTTTATCGATTACAATCTCACCATTATCTTATAACACCATAACTCTCTTATTCACACATTCACTGGCTATGTGTCTCCTGCCATGACATTTAGAACATGTAATATCACAATTCTTAATAGTGGGTGTCATAATGTTACCTTGTGAATTAGGCCTGAAGGGCTTGGATCTTGGTTTAGGTGCAGTAGATATTTGTGGTCTCTCGTCTCACTTTACATAGCTCGGCGGCTTCCATAGAGTAGAACTCAAGGTTGGGGTTACATAGGTGTTACCCCTGCTCTTGAGTTGCTGCTCAATCTTGATGACCTTGTAGACCATCTCCTCAATCTTCATATAATGTTGCAACTCAACTATATTTACAATCTCCCGATTAAGGCTATTCAAGAATCATGCCATGGTAGCTTCTCTAACTTCCTCCACATTTGCTCTAATCATGGCAACCTCTATTTCTTTATAGTAATCCTCAACGCTTCGGCTACTTTGGATAAGACTTTGCAGTTTTTGGAATAAGCCTTGGTAGTAGTAGCTAGGTACAAATCGTCTTCTTATCAATGTCTTCATTTCATTCCATGTTTTAACAGGACGTTCTCCATTCTGTCTCCTAGTTATAACAAGCTGATCCCACCAAGTAATAATATAATCACAAAACTCAATCACAACCAATTTTACCTTTTTAACATCAGAATAGTTGTAGCAATCAAATACAAACTCTATCTTCTTCTCCTATTCAAAGTATGCTTTAGGATCAGATTTTCCTTGAAAAGATAAAATTTTCATCTTTATGCCACTCACACCATTATCTCGATGTATAGCTCTTCTATGATTACCTACTGAATTCTCCCCTTCACTATACTCATCCCTATAATAGTCATCAACCTCTTGTCTAGCTGGAACTCTCTCCCTTTTTGTGTGCTTAGGGAACGTGTTGCAGTTACTGTGCACGTGCGTTCTCTACTTGATCCAAACGTTCATGTATGTCATCAATCGTCTCATCTCCTCCATCAAGGTTTGAATTTGAAAATTTTAAATAGTTGGTTATTGATCCTCTACATTTGCGCTTCATTCTTCGTCTTGAGACATAGTTGAAATCAATAAAAAGAGAATAGAAATAATGTAGAAAGGATCTCACTTCACTCCCTTACGTATTTCTCTCAAGAGAATGATTCACTCAATTTTACTCGTGTTTCACTTAAATTTATTGGCTTTTACCCTCTAATACGCTCACACTCTCTTACTTTTTCCACTCATAATAATTCTCTCTTAGTTCTTATAAAACTAATCAAAACAGTATTAATGTTTTTTTAGATGACATAACGAATTGTAGAATAGCTACACTGCAGAAATGCCTAAACCTTTATTATCCACAAAACTAGGAGACAACTGAACTAAAATAATTATTTTAGTGACTGCTGTTCTATAAGTGTCATGACTCCATCCTTTAGCCAAAATCATATTATTGGTATTTCTTTTTGCCACCCTCAACTGTCAAGTTCTGTTGACTTCCATTTTAATGTTCCGGGAATAATTATTTCTCATTTTTTAATCTCACCAAGCCTTGAATGACATTGATATTGTTTACCATAGTAGTTGCACTTACATTTGTTTGAATTGTCATAAAGTAAAATGTAATGATTCCACATCTTAGATATTTTCTTCATTGACGGTCTCTTCCGCTTTGCCTTTTCTATTCCCTTTTGATTTCTTTCTATTTGTACACTTTGTTCTTTATCATCACTTGTTGAATTCAATCTTGAATATTTACTCATCTGAACATTCAAAACAATAATTAGTAGTCATTCATTCATAAATCAAAACATAAAAATATTATTAACATTATCTAATTAGTATTTAGTATTACAAATTAATTCAAATATTTATTAATTTAATTTTACTAAACTTGTTTAATTCGACATTTCCATCATAATATTTCTATATGGTTAGGTGTATATATGAAAATTCAAAATTTTTTATACTCCATAAAGGAAAGGCAAGAAATTAATGATTAATTAATTCATAATATCCAATTATCCATTGCCCAAATATAAATTCATAATATCCAATTTCATTCCCACATTACACATACTTAATTACATAATGACTTAATGTATGCTTAACATGCAATTAATTGAATTAGTTAATTTTAGTTGAAGCTACTACAGTACTGCATAAGTGCACATATCATAATTATTTTTTGCACTGTCTATGGAAAAAATAAAACAATATATATGTGTGATAATAAAACTTAGTAATTTACATTCAAATTATTCTCCAAATTAATGTAAATCTAAATTTACATTAAAATTACCATGAAAATTTCAAAAAAACAAATTTGGGTTCGAGTTGTCGGGTTTGAGACTTGGAGTGGAGCTTGGAAGAAGTTGGTGAATCGTGATGGTGGAGGCATGGAACATCAGATCCAGTGGCTGCATCTACAAATGATGATCGGCAGGTCAGATTAGAAATGATGATAGGCAGTGACTGCAGGTATGGTGTGCTGCGTAGGTGGAGTGGTGGACTGGCGTGTGCTGCTTCAGTTTGCTTTTGCGATATGTGTGTGCCGCATCAGTTTACTTCTACATGAGGCTGTGATATTAAAGAGTGAAGACTAGAGAATGGAGATTAGAGATGCCGAGATGAAGAAGAAGAGGCTAGATAGTGATAGTATGTATAATACGTGTGTTTAGAGATTGTTTGTGTGTATTACAGAAGTTCGGGTTTTTACTTTTCAATTTCATTATTTTTTTTAAGCCAAATCTAATCGAATTTTCGAATAAGGTTTAACTTGATCCAATCAAGATCCGATTGGGTTGGCTAATATCCATATGATCTGATATGATTAATAATTTAATTCAATCTGAGCTTGATTTTTTCGAATAAGATCTAGTTGAGTTGGGTTGGATCGAAATATATGTCCAGCCCTACATAAATTTTTGAGTCAATCTCAGTTTTCTATAAACTTCATATCATAATATATTTATAGATTATAACATTAGACTATGTTTGAGAGCTGGATAAACTATCTAGCTAAATTGGATTTTAGGACTAAAAATTAATTCTATCCAATATTATATTTGGCTATTGGACTAGTATATTTGTCCAAATTTTAGTCCAAAACTAATGGAACTATTAATCTTTTTTTTTTTTTCCCATGTGGGTTTTCCTTTGGATTAGACAAGACTTAGTGAAAAATTGTTCCATTTATCACTCTTTTCTTTCTTAATTAACTAATATATTACATATAATACTTATAAAAAATTAACTTTGTAATTATTTTAACCTAGACTTTATTAAATGTCAAAATTTATTTAAACTAATATTGAATATTAAATATTTAAAAATTCAATTATTATTAATATAATTTTAAAATCTTTATTTTATTTAAATAGTTATTTTAACTTCATTAAATTAAATTTCATAAAGTCTTGTCAAAAGTTATACCAAACGAAAAACAAAATTATGTATGTAGGTTAATCTATAATGCAGCGACTAAAATCACGATATCAATACTATAATTAAATATAAATTATATAAATGAAATATAAAATATGTAAATTTAATATAAAATTTATAAATCAACATTAAATGTAAAACAAAACATAAATTATATAAATAGAACATAAAGCTTGTAAAAAAAAAAGTGAAACTAATAAATTAATATCGGAGTAGTAAATTAGTATATTACTGGTAAACAAAACAAAAATTTATAGATTTAATATAAAACTTGAAAATCAATATTAAGTGTAAAATAAAACATAAATTATGAAAATGCTATATAAACTTGTAAGTAGAAAGTAAACAAATAAATCAATATAAGAGTGGTAAATTGATATATTATTAGTAAATAAAATACAAACTTATAGATATAACATAAAACTTGTAAATTAACATTAAGATATAAGATAAAATATAAATGATGCAAATAAAATATAGGACTTGTAAACGAAAAGTAAAATAAGTAAATTAACATGAGAATAGTAAATTGACATATTATTGGTAAATAAAACAAAAACTTATTAATATAAAATAAAACTTGTAAATCAATATTAAGAGTAAAAGAAAATATAAATTGAGTAAATAAAACATAAGACCTGTAAATAAAATGTAAAACAAGTAAATTAACATAGGAGTGAAAAAATGATATATTATTGGTAAATAAAACAAAAACTTATAGATGTAACATAAAATTTATAAATCAAATTAAGTATAAAATAAAACATAAATTAAGTAAATAAACTATAACACTTGTAAATATAAGGTTAAATAAGTAAATTAATATAGAAGTGGTAAAATGATGTATTATTGATAAATAAAATATAAACTTATATATGTAACATAAAACTCATAAATGAACAGTAAGAGTAAAATAACATATAAATTATATAAATGAAATATAAAACAAGAAAAAAATAAAAACTCACAAATATAAAATAAAAACCTATTATAATAATGATTACCTTATATATTTAAAATTTTTATTTTTAAATTAAATAATGATAATTTTAGATTTATGTAATGCATGTGATGATACATGTGAAATTTTATTAATGATAAAACTTTTTCTCAAAATCAAATTTTCAAATTTTTTTCCATATTTTTAAAAATTGCTTGTAAGTTAGTTGATTTTGCATCATTCTAAACCTCCTCCACAATAATCACAAATGATCTTTTAGTATAAGTAAGAAGTAAAGTTTAAAATTATATAAAATATGTATAAAACTAAAAATCAGATTCAATTTTATTGATATTTCATATGGGTCTAATAATATAAGAATGTCTTTTTATTTTGTTTTGGCTTCATTCAAATCATGAAAAATAATTTTATTGAATTAACTTGTACAGTAAAGAAATACTATGATAGAAATTGAATTTCATAATTTCTTAGTATAAATATAGAATTTATAGTCAAACTAATTTAATAAAATTTATTCTAGTTGTTTTTAAGACAAATTTTTTTCTTTTCAATTAATAAGTAGTTTTTTCTTCGCTTAAAAAAAACTATTTTTAAAATTAAGGTTTATGTTAATTATATATTTTATATCATTTTTACAAGTGTTTGTTATATTTATAATTTTAAAAAATCAATTTACCACTCTTATATTAATTTACTTATTTTACCTTTCATTTATTAATTTTATGTGTAATTTATAAAATTTATATTTATTACAATATTAATATCGTAATTTTAATCATGACATTATAAAGTTTTCCTATGTATAATCTATTTTAATTCAACCTAATTTAATTTAAAATATAATCCGTTCAATGTAATTCTGTCTTTTAAAGGTAGTCTAAAAAAAGTTTATTTAATTCTTAAAAAAGTAATTTAATTCTACTAAATAAACGACATGCCGGTTACATGTAAATTGCGATTAAACGACATGTCATTCATAGAGCGACCTTGCTTGCCGACGCTTTTGGTAAAAGGAATCGTAGGCTGTAGTGTGTAGTGTAGGCCCAGGTAGGCTCTTTCTCTTCTGGTGTTGGTTACCCACCTGCAAGTACTAACTGTAACTTAAAAAAAAAAAATTAAACTAAATTAATTGAACTCAAATCCTTCTCTTCTCTTTTGAATTATTCTTTCTCATCCTCACCATTTTTGAAGTGCTTTATTCAAAATGAGTGTAATCGACATATTAACTAGAGTAGACTCGATCTGCAAGAAGTACGACAAATATGACGTCGAAAAGCACAGGGAGACCAATGTCTCCGGTGACGATGCCTTCGCTCGCTTATACGGCGTCGTTGAGGCCGACATCGAAGCCGCTCTTCAGGTTAGTTGCAGTTCCACTTCTCTTCCTCTGCTTCTCATACTAGCGCCAAAAAAAAAAAATGGAAGCTGAATAAAAAGTCAGATATAAGATCTGAGATAGAGTTATTTGAAGATCTGTGAGGTTTCGGTTCCGAGTTCAAATTCCAATTTAATTCGATTTATCTTTAATAAATATACTCGCGCTTAGTTGTTGAGAAAGCTGCAGGAGGAAGACAAGAGTGATTATCTTCTGATTAAGCTCAATTTAAGATATTTAGTTGTTAAAGTAGAGTAATTTATGTGAAGATTCACGGTTGTTTTATACCCACATTTTTTGCGGATTAGGGATTAGCTAAATTTTGTTTTTTTATTTGTTTAATTTACTGAAATTTGAGTATTTGATCTGCAGAAAGCGGAGTCTGCTTCTAAAGAGAAAAACAGGGCATCTGCGGTGGCTTTGAATGCTGAGATTCGTCGCAGTAAGGCTCGATTGTTAGAAGAGGTCCCCAAATTGCAGAAACTGGCCATAAAGAAGGTTAGTATCAACATTTCTTTAATAGTTATTTGTTGAAATATTTTTAAAAGATTCTGTTTATTATTATGGCACTAAAAGTAGAGTTTAGATTTTTCCCTGTGATTACATGATTTTGATAAGGAGCGTGGAGCTGCCCATGCATTGATGGACTGATTCATCAGCTAGGCATTAATATGTGTTGAGGATACTTACTCCACAGTCCTTTGTTTTTTATTGCTTGTAATTATTCATATGGTTATAATTTGAGTGACTGTTTATTCCTTGCATAATTGGGATGTGGTGTTTAAGAAAAGAAACTGTGTTAGTCTGGCATCGTTCCATTTCTCAGGTGAAGCTGTTTTTATTGAATGAGTCATATTCTTGAGCAATAGTATACCAATATTACTTAGTTCTTCTTGGCATAAATCTTGCAATTTATTGCAGGTTAAAGGGCTTTCGATGGAGGAGCTAGCTGCTCGTAATGATTTGGTACTTGCGTTGCCTGATAGGATCCAAGCTATACCAGACGGAACTGCTGCTGCACCAAAACAAAGTGGAGGTTGGGGAGCTTCCGCTTCCCGTACCGAAATCAAGTTTGATTCAGGTGCGGTGTTGATTTTATTTGGACTCAATTTACAGACCTTTAATCATATTTGTTAAATGGATATATAGGCTTTTACTTCGATACGATTTTAATATACATGTCAGTATTTTTTTTTTTAACAAAGAAAGTGTTTCTCAACATACGTGCAAATCTAATAATTGTGTATTTAGTGTATTGCTAATGTTAGTTTTCTTATGCCAAAACAAAAAAGTTAAGAAAAATATTACTGGATTAGATTTTTCAAACCTGAGCTTCACATAATTTGAATCTTTTTGAGGTTTTCTATTTTTTGGTCAATTTCTGTATTTTTGTTAAGCATTTAAATATTTTCCCATTAATTTGTAGTTACCTTATGTCTATTTTGCTCTTTGAAGATTCTATTATCACATGAAAATGTTATTAGTGTGGAAATTATATGATTCATTTTTACTGTCTACTTACCTGTTGTATAGATGGGCGGTTTGGTGATGAATACTTTCAACAAACTGAGGAGTCGAGTCAATTCAGGCAAGAGTATGAGATGCGTAAAATGAAGCAGGCAAGTCACATATCTCAAGTTCATGATTTTGTAAATTACAAGGATGCATGTATGGTTTCTAATTTCATGCCTTTTTAAGCTCTGGTTTTGAATTTTATCTTTGTTTTTACGTTCTCACAGGATCAAGGTTTGGATATGATTTCAGAAGGCCTGGATACTTTGAAGAATATGGCCCATGATATGAACGAGGTATTCTGGCTTGAATTAAACTATTAGTTAATTTTCAATATGCATACATTTTGTTCACTATCTTCAGGGAATTTGCAGGAATTCGATAGACAAGTTCCATTGATGGATGAAATTGACACTAAGGTTAGCAACAGTATTATATCCTTCTATGCTTTTATGTTGCAGTACAAAGTTTATGTTGCAGTACAAAATTTATGTTGGGCAATCTTCATTCCTCTTTACAGGTGGACCGGGCTACAGCTGACCTTAAGAATACTAATGTTAGACTTAAACACACTGTTACCCAGGTAACGACTTTTAACTTATGAATTTCATATTCCATATTTCTCTTAACTGTCTCCAGTTGTATGTTTCTTTAACATAATTTCTGGTTCCGTTCCAGTTGAGGTCTAGCCGCAATTTCTGTATTGACATAGTTTTGCTGTGTATTATTCTGGGAATTGCTGCCTATTTATACAAGTAAGCACTTAACTCTTTCATAAGAGCTTAAACATATGCATTGCCACTGCTTTATCAACTTAAGTGTATCAGCTTTCCCCATATGCCCTTGTTGAGGAATACATAGAAATTGGCAGACCATTGAGTTAGATCTTCATTATTGCTAATTCTTATGCTAAATTTGTTATTGCTGAGGACAACCAAATCTGAGGATTGAGAATGGATGGCATGGTTTTATGCTGGCGTTCTAGGCAGCTGTAGAACAAATTCATAATTCCTATCATTGATGCTTTCCTATTTGATATAGCTATATTTCATTTATTAATTTTGATGTGAGACTCTGAGTATTCATCTTGTCTATCTTCAATCTGTATTGTTATTCATCAATATGGAATCTTCATTCTTTTCATTTTAGAAGTCATTTTGGTTTGGGGATTCTCATGGACAATTGTGGAGTGATTCATCTAAACCTTTTGTGATTGAGGTACTTAAGTGGTAAAGTTGGCAATTTGGTTGGTAACTTTAAAAGGTGTTGTCAGTGTCATGATTCATGTTCAGTAATTCGATTATTGGATGTTGAGGTAGTTGACAAAGTAGGAAGGATAGAAATTCTTGGTCAATGAATTCATGTTGGGTGCAAATAGAGAATTTGATGTTACTGCATTTAAGTTTTGATCATAGTGTCCTCAAAATGTACATTGCATGGAGTAAAATGTGTTTATATTTGCCAGTTTGAATTAAACTTTTAAACTGATTGCTTTCCACCATTTACCAAATTGATAAGGGTGAGAGAATAAGGCATATTTAATTTGCATAGACCCTTCATAATTCAGAGTTGTCCCATTGATGCTCTATATGTATGGTTGCCGGGTGAAACCTTTATGTGATAGATTTGTTTGTCTATGCCTGTATCATTGTTATTAGATTTTGATTTACTGTCCAAAATTTATTCTGATGGAATGCTCTTTACTTGTTTGCAGTGTGCTGAAGAAGTGATATGATATGAAAGTTACTTCGCCGATTTCCCTCACTTTGGCTTTTGCTTCTGGTATTATTTTTGCCTTTTAAGGATGGCTTGTGGTGCTTGACTTTCTATTTGGTTTGTCTCTCTTATATTTGGTATTACTACTCACATTTGAAAAATGTATGGTTGTCTTTTATGTGCTAATTCACTTGTCTATGTTCTTGTGAATAATTTTTCACTCTTGTGCAGTGTGCGTTATATCCATAGTTTAAGCCGATATTCTTTCTCTGGTTCCGACTCTTTATAGAGTTATAAATACAGGCAACAGCCGCAATACAGCTGGTGGTATGTTAACATAGGATTCATCAGAATAGATATTTTATTGTGTGAAATAAATTTTGATTGCATAAGAGGAAGTTGTGAATAGATGGCCAGTATAATGTTTGCAAAACATTCTAGAAGAAAGGAAAACAGAAAATCAGAAACAAAATTTACATATCTAAGTAGAACTGCAAGGAAGAAAATAATCACAAGAAGGCAATTTGTAGTGGCAGCAGCCAAAGAGAGAGTTGCAAAAGGTTTGTAAATTTATAATAGGTTATCAGCATGACCTCGCTATGGTACATGGAAGTATTTTATCCCCTCACTCTTGTTTTCACAGGTTTATTTAAAAGTATCTTTACATGTAAGGCTAATTATTTACACTTTTTCAATATTTATGATACTCATATTTGTTTATGTGACAATATCTCAGTTGACAAAATTAGAATTTAGTGTCTTGGATATATATGGCGGAAATTATTTGTCTTGGGTCTTGGATGCTGAAGTTCATCTTGATGCCATGGGCTTTAATGTCCCCATCTTCATCAAGCACCCAAAACGGAATATCTCATTATGAAAGACCTATAACTCCTTGGATCATCTGTCAACAGCTCAATCAACGACTTCTTCGGAATGCTAAAAAAAACGATTACTTTATTTCTTTACTATTATTAACATTATTTTCTTTAGTAATATATGCCAAAATTTGTTTTTTTTCTTTCATCGATTTGATTCTTTTTAATGGATACCTAGATTCATATTGAAAATAATCAAAAATAAATAAATTTGAAAATCGTAAGAGCAGCTTTTCGATTATTTCAGATTGATTGGAATGAACAAAAAGAAAATACAAATAGACGAAGAAAAGAAATAGAATTGAGATATTATGTATATATTAACATGTATAAGGATCCATATCCATATTGTAGATTGATCTCGATTCAGTTTCTATCTTTATACATGAAAATAATCAAAATAGATAGTATGGTAGAAAGATTCATCTTTGGAGTAGCTTGTACGTGAGATATGGTCATTTAAGATCAGTAATTCTCTTAAATGCTCGTAGTAAATGAAATGCCTTCAGGTTTTAAGATTTTAAGTTAGTACATAAATATAAGTTTGCATTATATATAATTAATTCACAATTAAAATTGTGTGAAGAAAATATTATTAATGGGGATATGTTGGCAAAAACATATGCAACATTTGATGCTTCCAATGTGGTTTTACAATAATAATATAGAGTTCGTCAATATACAATATTTTGACTTGATTGTATGTATTCTTGTGGTAAAAAAGAATAATGAATTGCTAATGAAAAATTGTCAAGCATATCATACTAGTACAAAACCAATTCTCGAAGGAAATGATGTCTCACATTATCGTGATGACAATTATGAAAATGAGTGTGGTTATGGACATAATTGTGGCTGTGGTCGTGGAGGTAGTTTATCAAAGTTGAGGTCATAACAAAAATTAAAAGATGCAAAATAACAAAAGAGAATAATCATAAGAAGGCAATTTATAGTGGCAGCAGCCAACGAAATAGGAGCTACAAAAGAATTGCAAAAGCCTGCAGTCAAGTAAGGCTTCTTTAATGGCAATTACGATATGAAGCTACTAGCTAGCTCTCACATTATGTATTGTACAAAATGAGTGGGGAGTGTGTCAGCATTGCACTTGTTAAATGGTGGGCGAAGGATAATGTCGACTAAAACAGTGGAAGTAAAGTGTCCACTACAATGGCGGATCCACCTTAGTTTATAATACTCCTTGGATGCACCATTTAATGGATCATATGACGACATTAGAGGTGCTTTTAAATTGCCTTCATGACCATGGTTACCACTATGTCTATGGCCACAGTCACGATTATGTCTATGGCCATGATTATGCTCATGACCATGACTATTTTTATAATTTTCATCACGATAATGCGAAACATCACTTGCTTAAAGAATTAATTATGTACTAGTATATGATGGACTTGATGGTTTTTTTTATTAATAATTTATTATTCTATTTTTCCATAAGAAAGCATGTAATCAAGTTATAATATTTTGAATCAAGTTATAATATTTTGTATATTGATGGATTTTTATATTGTTGTAAAACCATGCTAAAAGCATGAAATATTGTATATATTTTTTCTAACATATTTTCATCAATAATATTTTATCCACACAATTTAACTGTGAAGTAATTTTGTATAATATAGAATTATATTCATATACTGACTTAAAATCATGGAACCTGAACCTAAGGGCGTTTCATTTATTATGAGTATTTGGGAGAA
This sequence comes from Murraya koenigii, assembly GCA_025617385.1. NCBI lineage: Eukaryota > Viridiplantae > Streptophyta > Magnoliopsida > Sapindales > Rutaceae > Murraya > Murraya koenigii. Next base: position 10,149,386 of record CM046819.1, on the reverse strand, counting down.
TTACTAACCTTAAATGACCATCTCTTATACAAGTTACTTAAGAGGACGGAAATGGTGACATAGAAAGATTATGGCCTTAGCTTCGATTTTGAGGTAATGAATCATTATTATTTTTTATTGTGTCACTAATGCTGGAGTATCAAGATGAATTTTAGCATCCAGGATTTAAGATAAATAATTTTTGTTAAATATAGCCAAGGCATTAAATTATAGTTTTGTCGAATGAGGCATTATCACAAACAAATAAATAAAGATTAGTATAATAAATATTGAAAAGAGTGTAAATAATTAGCCTTACTTGTAATGGTAATTTTAAATAAATCTATGAAATTAGAGTGAGGGGATAATATACTTTACCGGAGCGAGGCCGTAACTAATAACGCTTTATAAATTTACATATTTAAGCAAAACTGTAAGGAAGAAAATAATCACAACAAGGCAATTTGTAGTGGCAGCAGCCAACGAAATAGCAGCTACAAAGAGAGTTGCAAAAGCCTGCGGTCAAGCAAGGCTTCTTTAATGACAGTTAGGATCTGAAGCTACTAGCTAGCTCTCACATTATGTAGTGTACAAAATGAGCGGGGAGTATGTCAGCGTTGCACTTGTTAAATGGTGGAGGCTAAAATAGTGGAATTAAAGTGTCCACTACAATGGTGGATCTGCCTTAGTTTATAGCAGAAACAAAATTGAGCATATAACTTGTAATTTTGTGTTTTTAAGCTGGGATGGGGTTATATATAAATAAAAAAAATTTTGGATCAATATGGTTTGTTGACAAGTCATTTCTGTTCAAAATGCATTAATTTAATGATTTAAAAAACGAAAATTATTCACCAATTACCTGATTTTTTTCATTTTTATAAAAATACACAAATCTTAAATTTTTTTGTTGAATTTTATTTGAAGTTGTATTTTTTCTAACATAATCACTTTCCTTTTGAAATTATTAAGAGAACTAAAGAACATTATCTAAATGGTTTTTTTACCCTCCAAATATAAAATTACTCAAAATATAAAATTACATTTTGACCTAAATAAACAACAAAAAAAATTACATTAAATATTGTAGCTATTACCTTCGAACAGCTACAATTTTGGGTATATAAATCCACGACAGGAACAGCATGCATGTAATGAATTTTCAAGTCATTTTACTAATTATAAAAGCTGCCCACAGCTAGCCATAGCTCATAATTGTCCAATAAACTTGATCATGCAATCTAAAATCTCTTCATACAATCCACAAACCATCATCTACACATTCAAGCCAACAACTATGGCATTCATTCAAACTCATTATTTACACATCTAAATATTATAATTACTCAACCATTTATTCATTCAAAGTCAACACCTGCTCAACATTATCCATATATCACATGCTCAACCATTCATTTAAACACATCATCCACACATCCAAAATGATATCAAGTTATAATTCAAGTTTTGGAACCAATGGACAATTATATAGAAAAATTAAATGCACTCCCATTCATTGTTGGTGTGGTGTGCAGGTTCAATAAATGCAAGTTTTGGCAATGGTTTACTATCAAAGCTCTTATATACCATAATAATAGTGAAAATATGACAGATAATCAAAATTTAGGGTTGAATGCAATTAACTTTGGAGCTGATGATGTGATGAAGATAAAGAAAAAGTTAAAGGCCATTGAAGGAAAACTGAAATGTTAATAAAGAATTCTACTAGTATGTTTCTGTGCAATTGGGTTTACTAAAATGTAATATAACCTACAAAATATGCATGAATGAAATGAGCTTAAGTATGTCCTAATTGTCCTTGTACTTAAATACATCGTAAATAATATATCTTCAACTATAATAAATCAGAAATGACATATCTAATTATCTAAAAAAGAATCCCAAAATAGCCATTAATAATATCATCAAAATATAGTCCGAATAGATAGTAATAATATCATGAAAATACAGCTAAAAATATAGTCACATAATTATTGAAATTATAGTCAAAGTAACTAGTAACATTCTAAAATAACTAGTAATATTTCAAAATAATAACCAAAATAGCAAGTTCAAATAAGTTAAGTTTGTTCACATTTATCATTACAAAGAACCTGTCACATTTGAAGCTTGAGATGGATTTTGGGATTGGTTCAGTGGCTAACTTGACTGTTTTTTCTCTTGTTCTAGCATCCACAGACCCAGCTTGAGCCCTTCTTTTTCTTGCTCTAATACTAGAACTCTCAAGTCTCACCTGGACTACTTAGTATCTAAATATATGTTATGTTAGTTTAAGAACTTAAAAAACAAAAAGTAAAAATATACAAACATGCAATGAAGATAGCACCTTTCTTGTTGTATGTGTTGAAGCAGCTTTTGAGGCAGTTGACTTTACTACTAATGCCTATAAAACATGTTGATTTATAAATGAATCTTATGTTATACATAAAATAAACAAGATAGCCATAAAAAAATGAAATATACATTCAAGCCATCACCTGTTTTCTTCTTTTTATTGTCTGTTGTGAAGCATTTAATGGATGACATGAAGTAATTGATGCCTACAAAACATTATATCTATTATTCGAGACAATATACATATATTAAATAATAACAGTTACATATAATAAATAATAATAGTTACATATAACAAATAATAATAAGCCATTAAAAAAATAATAGTATATTAAATAAATTTGTAAAATATTATTTGTAGGTCGATTTGCCGTTGCAACAGATGACCTTAATAGATAGGACCTCATATTGTGATTAGAGCCATAAAAAAAGAAGCAAATAAAAAAGAATTTTCTTTTCTCTTTCTAAGGTTCATTTTTTGCTCTTTTTCTGGATTTCTTAGGCCTTCCAATTTTCTTTTGCATAATTGGCAGATCAATCAATGGTCTTCTTGTATGTTCCTATGTACACTAATTCGAAATAGAGCTAAACATCATTGAATATGTATTAAAGTATACTTGTCTAGTAAATCATATTGGGAAATACTCCTCAACCACATGTCTTGCATATCTAATGGCAGCCATCGTATACTTATATAAAGGAGGCTAGCAAATTTCCAATAACCGCAATCACATGTTCTGGTCTCTAACTTCACCACAAACCTCCTAAGTGGATTATAAGCTGTATCCATAACTTAAAAATTCATATCACCTGAAGCTTGTACAATCATTTTCTGTGCAATGTTACTTTTTTTGTTCAACTCGCAAAACTTTTGATGTTAGTTATCTTTTCTAAGTGGTTGTCTTATTTTTTCTCTTTGTAAAACGTTTCATAAGTCTACATCTGATTTCTTCAAGCATTGTTAAGCAAGGTCTGTCTCAGTAACATAATATACAGTTGTTGAAGCACTCCGATGCATTGTTGTTAGTACGGTCTACCGTGCAATTTCTGTCATATGTATGCATCGACCAATTGTAACCACGTAGTTCTCTTTCTAACCACTCAATTGCAACTTCTTTTATAACTTTTATCTCTGCCATTACCTCATAAAATTCATGCTTCTTGTCGTTTTTAGTAGCTTTCCAAAACAGTTGTTTTAACTGTGCACTAGCATATAACTTGGAAAATTTAGCATAAACATGCCTAGAATATGCCCTATGATAAGCAATAGGCCATATGTTTGAAATTGCATTAATTAACCCATTTTGTATCACTGATAAAAGTTACTTTTCTTCCATCATCTAAATAACTATGCAAGAGCTCCAAAAACCATTCCCATGTCTATGTATTTTCAATCTTGAAAACACATATTGCCACTAGGACAATCCTATTATTACCATCCATGCCAATAGTTGCTAACAATATTCCACTATATTTACCCTCCAAGTAACATCTATCTACTCCAATAAAAGGTCTACATCCATTTAGAAACACATTTCTTTGTTCAGGAAAGGCAACAAAAAATCTTTGGAATAATACCTTGTCAGGTATAGAGACAGCATCATACAACACCTTGAATATTGCCCCAGAATTAGCTTTGTGAATAGTTGCAACATAATCAAATAATTTTTGACACCTCTTTGAATGATTCCGGAATACCTCCACTCGGCCTTTGCTTTAGCTGGATACAATGTCACGTTTTCAATCTTCAAACCATAAGTCTCTTGCATATAGTTCTTCAATAGATTAATCTTCAGATTAGATTCAACAGCAACCAGATTCTTAATTTTAGTAGCAATCCAAGCATAAGTAACTTTCGCTGTCTTGCTGGTAAGTCTGCACTCATGCTTCTTGTTGTATTTTTGCAATATGAAACCAGTTCCATCATTTAGTTTTGCATTAGCTACATAACATGGATAATCAAGCTTTTACAAGTACTCATAAACTTTTTTGGCCCACTATAAATGTTTTAATGCCAAAATTTTTCCTAATCATCAACCATGTAATATCTCTCTAAAATGGGAAATATCTCTAAATACATGTCTTAACTTTAGCCTATGTTTCGCATCAATACCCATTTTATACTTTTGTTACTGTATGTAATTAGTCAATTTGACAGTGTCGAGCTCAATATCATTGTTAGAAGAATCAATCACCCCTTTTACCTTTTTATTAGCATAAGATAAGCTATCATCTGAATCAAAATCACCCTCAACAGTAGCTTTAGTAGTGCCTTCACTGTCCTTATCAACAAGAGTAGCTTCAACAGCACAATCAACTTTAGCTTGCATAAGTTCTGCATTAACATCATCATCACTGCAACTGTTTCTGTCTGAATAGTTAGAAAGTAATACATCTTCATCATATTCATTAGCCTCAACAGTAACTTGTTCGTTAACAATAGTTTCGCTTATAACATCTTGTCTCTTAACAGATTCATTAGCCTTAACAGCAATTTATCCCCCAACAGAAGTATTTTCCTCGATAGAATCATTCAACTGATTAATCAGCTCATCAGGCAACATAATTCCTAGGTTAGTCAACAATGCTTGTACTAAAGAAGAATCTTGAAGCTGAGGGTACAACATTGATGCAACTTCAACTGTAAAAGTATTGACACCTAAAGACTGATAAATTTTAAACAAACATTAAAATTTGAATCCAGCGCAACCTTAACCTTATTTTCCAGGTTTGTAACATTTAACATAAGTTTTTATGTAGAATCTAACCCATATGGACTTGTAATGTTTAAAACAACATTCTTAATATATGTAATGGTACAATCATTTCAAGCAACTCTAAATTTTACTTCATGCCTTGAAAGGATATCACTACCTCTAGTTGTCACATTCTAAATGTTCAAAACAAAAAAAGAAAGATTCATCACTGGTGCAGGTGAGATTCTAAATTGTAGCTAGTTTTTTAGGGATTCTAATTTTCCATATAATAGCCAAAACTTCACCAGAGGGTTAAGAGATATGGATAATACGTAGCCAGAGGTTAAAATATTTTTAAAAACCATGACATATAGTTCAGTAACTAAAAATTTTTGAAAGCCCCAAATTTCGTATACCACAGGCAGAGAGATACATGAATAAGTAGGGAATAAACATGCATTCAACTATACTAGCAGCAACCTTTTATGCATTTGTATCTCAACAAACTAAAACAACATATTAATCCCAAATTCATTATTACCCCCAAAAATTTGTTATAAATCAACCTAATCTATATTCTCAAGTAACAACTATTAACAACAATTAACAGAAAAATCTAAAACAACATTGTTTCATGTGAAAAGAAAAAGAAAATAAATAAATAAAGCAAAACTTACTTGATTGTAGCTTGAAACCCAGACAATCCAAAATGTCGTGACTTTTTTACAAGTCACTACTTTCACCGCTTTTCTCAATGCCTCTGAATCTTCGAGTTAACAAAAGATTTAAAACATAAGCGTGGTTCATTAATGAAAATGCATGGAAACTGAAGAAAAAATGGCAGGATTTTGTTGTTTCTTCATGCATGGTGGTGGCGAATAAACAATGGCTGTTTTACTTACTGTATGTTGCGTGTGGACCATTACGCCTTTGTTTTTTTTTTTTAATCACATATTCTAAACGATGTCGTTTTTGGAGTGCACGTGAAATGATTGTTTTACCCTTGTGACGTTAGTAAAGTTATAACAGTTTCAAGACGGAAGTGGATAAGTGAGAAAAAATATAACTTCAAGTAAAGTTTAGCAAAAGAATTTAAGATTTTGTATATTTTTATAAAAGTGGAAAAGATCAGGTAGTCGATGGATAATTTCCCTTCTAAAAATTGACAACCTAAGAAAATACTATGAACCCAAGTCAAACATTGGATATGTTGTAAACATTGGATATCCTGTATTAATAAGATCAATGTTATTTCCACCGAGAAAGAAAAGGAGTGTCTTTAGAGTCTTGAAAGACATTGATTTAAAATTTGGCACTGTTATTGATTTGTAGTGCTAGAGCCCGTTTGGTTTAGCTGCCAGGAATCCTAGCTGCTTGGCAGCTAAACCAAATGGGTTAGCTGAGCTTTAAAATCTGGTCTAATTGTTTTTTCAAATTTTTTTTCGAAAGAATTGTTTTTTTTTTCAATTTATCACAAATTGTTACCAATATCAAATTATTTGATAAATTTTGATAATTTTGTTTATAACTATCATCAGTTTTTATCATATAACTAATGATTTATCAAATGCAATAATCACTCCATTTTTTTCTCTCAACATAGTTTTTTAAAAAAAATTACAATACTTCAATACCAAACAAGTCTAAAAAAGAGTGAAATTAAAAAAAAAAAAACTCTTAATAAAAATGATTATTCTTGTATAATCGAATATTATAAAACAAAGGGGTGATGACACTTCGGTCCTGATAATTTTAGCCATTTATGTCATTAATAAATGTTCAATGTTATCCCTAGTGTTAAGATAGTAACGAAAAATACATGGTTAAATGGTAAAAATGACATTTTTGCCTTAAAATTGATTATTTAAAATCTTTGTATTAGTTATTTTGCTTGTTAAAAGGTCACTTTTAACAAGGCCACTTTTACTTTTCAACATTGTTATATTTCTATTAGGATTTTAATATTGGAGATGACATAACATGATAACATGATAAAAATTTATCACATACCCTAAGTGATAACAATAATTTCTAAAATAGATTAAAATGTCACTTTCTTTGAACTAGAGATGGCAAAACGCCGAACTTGATTTTAGCTCGATTGATTAGGTCCAAAATTTTCGAACTTTGACTTGACTTTAAGGGCCAAGGGTCGGGCTTACATGCCTCGACCCGACCCGACCCGACCCGAACACTTAGGAAAAAAAACTCACACATACGCATTAGTCATCACACACACACACCTCACATTATTTATTAGAAGACTCTGAACTTGTTACAGTCATTATCAAAGAATTTCATGGAAGCACCCATGAAGGCTTTGTGAAAACCTTACAATGCATCAAGACAAATTTTTATTGGAAGAACATAAGGAAGCAGATTAAAGCATTTATACGCAGATGCAACATTTGCTAGTGGCACAAAATAGAGCAAATAGCTCTTGCTGTGTTGTTACATCCCCTTCCAATTCCACAGCAAGTTTGGGAAGATATTTCTATAGACTTCATTGAAGGGCTGTCAGCATCCAATAGTAAGACAAGAATCTTTGTAGTTGTTAACCGGCATCTAAATATGTTCACTTTATTCCTCTAGCTCACCCTTATATTGCTGTGGGAGTAGCCAAATTATTCTTTAAAAATGTTTTTAAGCTTTATGGTCTTCCAAAGACAATCGTATACGACAGGGATCCAACATTCACTAGTACATTTTGGAGGGAGTTGTTTCGGTTAAACGGGACTTCTTTCAATTTTAGTTCTAGTTATCATCCTCAAACTGATGGGTAAAGTGAAGTTGTGAGCAGAGCTTTAGAAATGTACTTAAGATGCTTCACAAGTTCAAAGCCCAAAGATTGAATGCATTGGCTTCCATGGGTTGAATACTATTACAACACCATTTGGCATTCAACAATAAAAAAGACTCCTTTTGAAGTTGTTTATAGTAGAAGCCCTCCTAGATTGCTAAGTAATATTCCTGGTACAGTTTATGTGGATGTAGTGGAAAAAGAATTGTTGCAAAGAGATAAAGTTATCAAGCCAGTACAAGAACGTATCCAACTTGCTCAGGAAAGAATGAAAAAAATTCTATGACTCAAAATATAGAGATAAAGAATTTAATGTGAGGGACTGGGTATATTTAAAGCTGCAACCTTACAGACAGATGTCTCTTGTTGGAAGAAAAAATTTTAAGCTTTTGGCTTGATTTTATAGCCCATGTCAGATTCTGGAAATGATTGGAAAGGTAGCGTATCGGCTTAAGCTTCCAACGTTATCTAAGTTACATTCAGTATTACATGTTTCTATGCTCAAAGTAAAAATTGGGGAAGCGTGTGAAGTACTTGAAGATCTTCCTGAATTGAATCAAGATGAGGAGTTAGTTCCAACTCCACAAGCGTTACTTGATCTGCGAGTTAGAAAGGACAGAAAGGAAGTTTTAGTTCATTGAAAAGGTTTGTCTCCAGTAGAAGCTACATGAGAATCCCATAAATTGATTCAAGAGTGTTATCCAAACTTTATCCTTGAGGATAAGGACGTTCTTAAGAGGATGGGAGCTATTACATTCTAATTTATTTCCATTTGAATTAGTTAAAATATAAGTCAGTTCATTTCATTTAGTTTAAGTCAAGTCAAAGGTTGTTAGTAGAGTAGCCAAATTGTTAGCTGTTTTATTGATTTTTCTACTTATTTGTTCTTAGTTTTGCTCATGGTAATTATAATGCATTTATATTTAAAGATCCTTTGTCGTGAATAAAAGAGGGGAATAAAATTTATTCACTGAATATGAGTAATGGGAGATGCTAAACCCTTGAAGAGTTAGTAAAGTGTGTTTGAATTATTTACATTCATTAAGCAAAGAATTGAGTGTGTAACATTCTTGGTATCTGAGCTAGGCATGGAGCTATCGGAGGGAGTTGAGAAATTAGAGAAAAACATAGAGGAGGTTGTTGCTGGCTAAAAGGATCTTTTATGCTATATCACCGAGAGATTAGAGAAATTAAGTCAATAAGTTTTTAGGAAAAACACTTATGAAATGGGAGAGAACTAAGCTTAAAACTCAAAGAAATTTAGGAGGAGTCTCCACATTCATCACCAATCAAGACCACGGGTTCGTTGAGTAGCATCATTCCAAAGACTCTTAAGCTTGATTTTCCTTGGTATGACGGAAAGGATGACCCTGCCACTTGGGTGTGTAGAGCAGAAAAATATTTTTCTCTCTATGACATTGCAGAATCAGATAAGGTGACATTGGCTTCGTTTTATTTGGAGGGTGATGCTCAGCTATGGTTTCAGATGCTGACGCAAGAAATGCTTTATATCACTTGGGAGGATTTCAAGAATGGGATATTCTCTCGTTTTGGCCCCAACCAATTCGCGGACCATTTTGGTGAACTAATTAAGCTAAGGCAAGTTGGTACAGTAGTGGAATATCAGGATCAATTTGAAAACTTGCTGGCCAAAATGGGGCATTTATCACAAGACAGGAAGGTCAGTTGTTTTTTAACTGGGCTTCGAGATAGCATTCGAACTGATGTGCAAGCTAATAAACCAACCTCTTTAACCATAGCCATTGGGTTAGCAAGATTATTTGAAGCTAGTAATGCAAATAAACAAAAACCTACGACGTAGTTCTCACGGCCCTTAAATCAAGTAAAGTTTCAGACTCGTGGTCTAGCAGCTTTGATTACAGTGAAAAAGATGACATTTGACGAATTAGCAGAAAGAAGACGAAAGGGATTATGCTTTCACTGTAATGGAAAATTTAGTCCAGGACATGTCTGTAAAAACTCTTTATGATAGAAGCTTGCTAGGAGGAAGTTGATGGAGACGTAGTGATGGAAGTTGAAGAGGCAACTAATGAACTTGAAATTTCATTCCTTGTCATGGCTGGTTTTCAATCACCAACAATAATGAGGATCTGAGGAGGGCTTAAAGGGCATTCTGTAATAGCTATGGTTGACTTCGGCAGCACGCACAACTTCATCAATTCAGAAATGGCTCAACGTGAATAAAAGGGGAGAACAAAATTTATTCACTTAATATGAGTAGTGAGAGGTGCTAATCCCTTGAAGAGTTAGTAAAGTGTGCTTGAATTATTTACTTTCATTAAGCAAACAATTGAGTGTGTAACAAAGTCATCCTTCGATAATCATGTTTTGTTGTCTGCCCTTCTTGCTAAGAAAACTTGGCAAAATATTAACCGAGGAGAGTGATGCAATCAAAATTTAACAGAAAAAATTATTATAGTTTATTTGTTTATTCAAAATAGCAATAAAAACTATTGATTAGATAATCAGAATACAATCATTGATACAATTAATGATAGCATTTTTAATAACATCATAATCTAAACTAAAAATCACACCTAATTTTTAATGAATTGAAAGTGTGCGTGTGTGTGTTTGTGTGTGTGTATATATATATATATATTTGTACACATATTTTACCCATCCTTTCTATACAAATTTTTAAGTATTTCACACGTTGAACAAACCTCGTCAACACTAGTAATTATGCACACAATACCACGCTTCATGCTGTCTTTCAAACTTTTATTTAGTAGCACGCTCACACTCCTTTATCAATCTTCAGTAATAATAGAGATATAAACTCCTGTACAAAATAATGTCGCATTATTTTATTATTGAAACGTGTTTCACATTATTTGTTTTCTTTTATATCTTTAAAAATGTGGGATATTAGGCAATAATAGGCCATTAGTATATTAGTTTGTATTGGTAAAGTTTGTATCTCTAATATTACTCGGCAGAAACTCTCGAGTTCATGTAAGATATACATGATTCATTCGACTCACTTTCCGGTGAAATCCAAGTTATTAAGCTCTCGATGATATTGCATGATCGGACTCCATTGATGATGATCATGACTGAAATTATTGCCCTCAGAATGATCTGTTTCGTAAATGTTCATTTCCCCAATGCTTTCATTACTCACAGATAATATAATTTCTTCCTCATGGTCATCTCCCTCTTCAATTTTCTTGCTTGGCGGAACACGTTCGTCTCGGTCATTTTTCTCCATAAGCTTAATTCTTTTCAGTGGGTTGAACAAGCTGTTTTCACCATGAGCTGAAAGACCAGATTTATCACTATCTTGAAAGCTTATGCTCGGATTTGCATCGATGCAGCGGCTATGAAAGTCTTGAGAACCAAAGATGTAAGGTAGCATAGGGCAATCATTATATAAATAACTTTTCACCATCTCGACATTAGGGTTTGTATTCATATGCCATAACTCATTCACTTTTAAGATAAAACCTGCAGGCGCTGCTTCATAGCTATAAACATTTCGATCATCCCACGCTTTCCTGGAGTTGCTGCTCTTTTGCCTCACTCGACACAGCACCCAATCATCCAACTGCAACATGAATAATAGATGCATGTTTCAGCAATAAGCCTAATAAGATGATGGATATTGGTGTAAATAATAACAAATATACACTTTGCAGCTGGCTAGAGCTTACTCTCATAGATCTTTTTCGCTTGGGGTTCCAAGCGATGGTATCGAGTAATCTATATTCATGCATGATCCAATCTGTCTTGTATCCTTTTGGAGGGCGTCCTTTGTAGAACACAAGAGCTTTCTTGACTCCAATACTCTTCGTTCCCCTGGAAGTAAGTATCGGTTTATCAGTCCCCGTGGCCTTCCAAAACCCCGAAGCAGCTCCCCTGTTCGGCCTTGCTCCATTCGGATACTTCCTGTCCCTTGGAGTAAAAAAATACCATTCTTCCTCTCCAAACAAAGCCTTCTCTGCTATATATATATATATATGTATGACAAAAGCAGCATATATTTATATATATATTACATACTTAAATTAACAAAACACGCACACGCTCGCACACATAGAGATGTACATACTTGGTAGATCCCACGGGTTATATTTGTATAAATCGATTTCAGCGATGATTGAAGCTGTGAGAGGGATTGAAGCAACTTTGTTTGTTAAATAATGAACAATAAGCCCTTCATCAGAAGGGTGGAATCTAAAACCAGGAGGGAGTTGAATATGTGAGGGAGCTGCTAGTTTATTATTTTTCTCCATGGAATAAAACATTAGTTGATGCTTGTTGTTGGTGATGCAGCTGGAAAAACAAGAAAGCTACTGATATTATCGAAACAATAATATTAGCTTCTTGCTAGAGTTGCAAATTTGGGAGCACTGTACATACTGCATAGGTTATATAGGAGAATAGGAATCAGTGTAAATCCCATCCAAACGTTGGCGGCGTAATTTTTTCTTTGGCGGTGTAATTGAACATCTTAATTAATCATTTTTATTGGTAAATTAGTGAAGGTTCAAAGAAAGAGGACTAATTAATGATTTGACCTGATGCATGACTTCTTGAAATGAGCTCGTCAAAACATGCCATCAATTTTGATGAGTTTGAGGAAATGTAGTAGGTTGAAGTTAACATCAAAATTTTTCTACAATTTCGGCTAAATTAAAATTTCATGCAACGCTAATTAATAATATAGAATTTAAATAAAGCTGATATAACGAAGTATTGCCCGTTAATCAACTTTTTTTTTTTCAATTGAAAACAGATTATTAACTATTTGGTATTGTGATGAAGTTGTTGACGCTTAATTGATTGAGTTGGTGTTACTGTTTGACAAGATTTATGTTACAAGTAAGAATCTTGGTACAAGCACAACTGACTTTCATCAGCACAAATTGCTGCAACATATGTACAGTATAGGAGTTTGAGAACAATTTAGCATTTTGTACTGCTTTAGCAAGAGGCTTTCCACTAGCAAGAATATTATTGCAAATAAACGGGAGAGAATCCCGCCACAACATTAGCTCCAATGACTAGTTTACTAATTTCAGCATTGTTTCAATTTATTCCTCTTATATCTTCATTATGTACATTTATATATAAATAGATGTATACAAATCTTTTAAAATACAAGAAAACAATTTACATTTTCAAATTCTTTACTGTTACAGTACACACTCTAGTTGTACACTCAATCAATGAAATTACGTCATTTTTAAGTTGAGAAAAGTACAAATTTTAGCTAATAAATTATTGTTAACTAGTGCATATTCTTTGCTATTGAAATGTGGTTAATTTTGGATTATCCCTATTGTGAAATGACAATCTCTATAATATTCCTTAAATTATTATAAATCTTAATTTACTCCCTACTTTTATTAAGAAGATGAAAGATTTTTTATCTGCGCCCGCCACTTTTACTTTTCTTTTGTACCAAAAACAGAAAAAAATTGAATTTTACAACAATGTGAAATTTTTTTAAAGATTGCCATTGTACAAGGGAGATAATTCCAAATTTTTTTATACCTCACCTAATTCTTGAGTAATGTATGTAAATTAGTTTTTATATTTAATTGAGAGGTGTCAGAACATAAAAATTTAGTGGATGAAAGTAGCTAAGAATTTTTTGTTCAATGTGAGCAGCTTTGAACACTGGAGGGTGTTTTTCTTTTATTACTTTCACCTTTGTTTTAAGAAATACATAGTGTAAGTAGCTAGTTAAAAATACCTTGGAATTATTTTCTAGTAGTTAAGAGCATATAAAAAGCTATTTAAAAGAGATTTTACTACTTATTTGAAGAGTTACATCAACAAAAAAAAATTTAAAAGACTCTCCAAATGAAATTCTTTAAATGAGATAATATTTTTTTCCACTTCTTTATTATATTATTTTAATCTCATAATTCATAAAAAGAAAAGTGTTATAATTTCTATTACTTTTGTAGAGAAAAAAATTTAATTAAAATAATATATTTATTTTTATTTGAAGAGTATTTTAGGAGATGATTTCTTTTTATTTTTTTATTTATCATGTAGGTAAGTAAGAATGTACTTAAATAGTTAAATTATAAGAGTTTTTTTTTATGTTCTAATTGCCAATATAAATGAATAAATACTGTTTTTTTAATGATAGAATTTTACTTTTTGAATATATATAACGGCCGTAAAAAATTTGAGTGTGTTTGGTACTATTTTTGAATCTCTATTTTTCATTTTCTATATATAAAATCCCTGCTACAAAATATATATTTAGTAGATATTTAGTAGCAGCTCACAATTAACAAGCTGTTCTTTTTGTGTTTTCCCACATTTTGTTGCACAGCTGACAGGTCCCACTTTGTAATATTCATTGCTGTCAGCTTCTGGGCCTGCATCAAGAACAAAGAGCCGTTTCTCAAATTTAATTAATCTACTTTCTATGGTCTATAATTGCATCTTAATATTTCTATAATAATAAACCTCATTGTATTTTAGGAAAATTATTAGTTATATATTTTTAAATATTATTTATATTATATATATATTTTTAATATCTATCACTCATATATCTTAACACGACAAAAGGCATTTATCGTCCACCTTACCGTTTGTTATCTTTAAGAAATTAATAAAATTTTAGTAAAATGATGATTTTGTCCTTAAAATAAGTAAAATGTATTATTTTTTCAGATAACATATCGTTTTACTGTAATATAATTATATAATGTGTCATTTTGTTGAACGACATATTGTCTTCTTTGAGTAAAATAACAACGTTTTACGGATGACATGTTGGTTTACTAGAATACTTAAGGATAATATGTTGTTTATCCGGACGACATGTTGTTTTATAACTTAAAAAAATAGTAAAACAAAAAAAAATGCATAATACACGTGACTGGATCTCTTGTTTCTTCTTCTATTCACACACGCACAACACTAAAACAAAAGGGAAGTTGGTAGAACACTAAAATACTCACGGTAATTTTCCTTAAGGAAATTCTTAGTCATATAAGTTAAGCGGCTGCCTCTGTGTTTGTCGTGTTGTCTCTAATCATGAGTACTATCACACATGGTAATTTCCCTTAAGGAAATTCTTAGTCATATAAGTTAAGGGATTGCCTCTTCGTTTGTCGTGTTGTCTCTGATCATGAGTGCTGTTGCTGTGGTGATGTGCTACCGGCTTTCCCTTTACTTTTGTATAGTGTGTGTGTAAAAAGAAGAGAAGAAAAAAAGAGATCCAATCGTGTGTGTTGTGCGTGTTTCCTTTTATTTTATTAGATTTTTTTAGTTATAAAATGATATGTAATTCAGTAACATTCGAGTTAAATAATATGTAATCCAATAACATTCAAGTTAAATGACATGTCATCTAGTAATGCTAGAGTTAAACGACATGTCTTTAGGAAAAATGTTATCATTTCACTTAAAGAATATGATATGTTATTTTTTTTTATATCATAACTTCTCCTATATTAAAAGACTACATTACCCCTATGATGTTAGCATATTTTAATGGTTGGTAACGGATTAGTGGACGGTAGAAATATTTTCCCAACTTATGATATACGAGTAATATATGTTAAAAGTGTTGTAACATGTTTGATTCAAATGATATTTAAGGATATTTCATTGATAATTTCCCAATAATCTATATATGAAATTATGAATAACTTCTATTTAATCATAAAAAATTATGATTCCAATTTAAATTAATTATAAATTAAAAATAAATTTTACATTATAATAAATTATACTTTATTTAGATCTTATCTTTAAAAACTTAGCTTCATATAATAATAATTATCTATATATTATAAAAAATATGTACTAGGTTCTAAAATTTGAAATAGAATAAAATATTTTTCTAAATTTATTTGGGATAATAATTAATTTTTTAAAGTTATTACTAAATTATTGTATAATATTTATAGAAATTGTATTGAGCGGAAACAAAAAATAAAACGCAAATGTTTAGATTTTTAAAATGAGTGTACATATTCTGAATGATATAAGATTAATGTAGTGTACTTTACTTCTATATTACTTGTAATTATACTTATATTAAGTTATATCCTCTTGAAAATAATAAAAATAATTGATTCTTACATTATGCATATTTTATTGTATATTGTAACATACTCTTAAGAAACTCTTTACATCATATTTTTAATACTTTTAAATCATTTTCAACTTGACTTATATATATATATATATTATGTGAATACTGTTTATGTTTTTTATGTTTACTTCGATTTTAGGAGGTTTAGGCTGATATCCCTCTCTTGTATTTGCATCATTTTTTTATTTATCTTAAAGTAGGAGTTCCACCTAACCTCCTATTATATATTTTAGTGATTTTTAACTAAAAAAATAAATTGATAGATGAAATATAAAATAAAATTTTAAAAAGTTACATACTAAAAAAAAAGAACAAAATGTTTATTCTTATTTTTAATTATTCTAATTTTATTTTAACTATTCATAAAATAAATATTATTATATTAAATAAAATAATAATTTTTTTTAATAATTGCTACCTTAAATGCATCTTTATTCTCACATACTTTGCAACTAACCCATAACATATAAAAATTGCCACCAACAGTAACCACAAATATAACATTACAAGCAAAACAATAGCAATCACTACAATTGACAACTCTAAACATATAATGAAAATTATTACACAGTAAAAACTATAGATATTGAGTAATAAAAAATAATAATAACATATATATATATTCAATATTTTATCTTCTTATACCGTAGATTTTATGTATCCAATAACAAATAGGAAGAAGGCCACCCACACCCTTAATTTTTATTTAAATAGTCATAGAGACTCCTTTAGTTTGGTAGATGATCACACATATCTTCTTTTGACTATTATACCCTTAATTACAACAACCCAATAATTAGTTTTAAATAAACTTCTATAATAAATATAAATATAAATAATATAATATGTAAAATAAGATAAAATTTATAAAATATTTTGAATATTAAAATAATTATTTTAACATTATTAATCTGTTATATTCTTTAATGATAATAAAATCTATTTGACATATTAATAATATTAAAATAATTATACCTAATTTATAAATTTTTATATTATTTTCTGTAAAATATCTTTTTTAATTATTTCTATACTAGTATAAAGATTAAAGTCAATTTTTGGAATAATAGATTTTTAATATTAATAAAATCCATCGGGATAGACTAATAATAACTTAATATTAAAACTAATTTTTATTTTATACATTGTTTTATTAATTATATTTATTTTAATATTTTATTTGTATCATATGATATTTATTTAGTATTTTTATCTTATTACTATATTTATATTTATTTGGGTTTTTATAAATTTATAATTAAATGATATAATAGTCATTTATAAAATTAAGAGAGTCTATAGAGATTTATGTGATCATTTAAATAAACATTGAGGGCGTGAATGACTTTTTCCCATTTATCCTTTTTGGTTTAAAATTTAGGTGCCAAGAGTATAACGAGATATTATGAAAATATTAGAATAGTAAATGATAAAAAAAAAAATTATTAAGAAGGAAAGTGACAATCTCCTCACATATGGCAAACGCTTAGAAAATGCCCGTATCCAAATTCAGCTTCTAACTCCTAGATGAAAAAATTCCAAACAAAATGTCAATTTTAGGAATATATCATAAGATGTTGTAAAGTAAAAAATTTGAAAAAACATTAAAGAAAACTAGGGTCGGTGATTATTGTCAAAACATTAGGCCCATAATAAATTTAATTAACTATTTTTGCCTTGATTATTTTAAGCATTACTTGTAACGCACCATTTAAGTGTTATGATTACATGCTAACCACTTGGTTGTCATTTTCTTGTATTGGTAAGCATTATTATTAGCTTAAGAATTTAGGAGCATGAAAATCGTTAGATAAATCATAATAATAAATCAAATTGAGTCTTTTTTACTCTCCAGGTAAATCATTATAGCAGGGCAAAGAAAAGTAATTCAACATAAAAAAACAAAGTAGAATAATGGGTATGGCGGTGAAGATGCTATGTTTCTTCCATACCTTAACTTTATTGAGCAAAATTCTAAGAAATAGAACATTATTATGGAGACATAGTAGTCCATTTTTTTAAAAAAATTGATATAATAGTCCAAAATGAATAGTATAGATTCTATAATATGTTTTTTCCTCGATGGAATTTCCTTCTCAAGAAATTTTTTTCCGCCAACCTTAAGTCTTTTTCAACATAACTCGGTGTTTATTCCTTTCACATTTCAAAAAGATTGGACATACATGATTGTTTTTATATTTAGGGTAGAAATTCTCTTATCCAAAAGTTTTTTTTTTTTTTTTTGGTTTGATAAGATGTTGCTTCATCAAATGGGTAAGGCTATTTTCGGTAGGGGGGACTTCAGTTCCCAATAGAACTACAGTAAATAAAAAAAAATTCTTATATTCAAAATAAAATATCATTAAACCTAAGTAAATTGTTAATTAAGCCCCCAATGATTTAGTTTTTTTTTTTTTTGTCTTTAAAGCTAATGAAAGAATTTGTTTGAGATGAGTTATTGAGAAAATAAATTCTTGTCTTTTATATATTATTGGAATAATTAGAAGAATTTGTATATATCCACCACAGATTTGGATCAAGCTAAGCTGAGTTATACTCAACTCTTCATAATTTTCTGCCACATATGCACAAGACCGGTTTTAGAGTATTTGGAGCGTTAGGCGAAATTTTTTTTATCAGACCACTTTTTGTTTTACAATTTAGTTACTCAAAGAAGTATAAAACAACTCAAAATTCATTGCACCTTTAATTTCTGAATTTTAATAATAAAAAAAGATCTTAAAAAAATTTTAAAACAAAACCAAAAAAATCAAGAAAATATATTTTTTTACTTCCATTAAAACCATTACAAAAATAAACAAACAAATAAAAAAGAACAATACTATTTTCAAATTAAGTATTTAGATGACAACTCAAAGAAAAGTTGAGATGATGAATTGATGATCAAATAATAGATTTTTATTTTTTATTTCAAGAAACTAATCTTTTAATTTTTAAATGAACCAATGAATGTAATAATTTCCTTTATAGAGAAGAGAGCAAATAATTTTTCATCTAATGAATTTGGAGATTATAAGGTTTTTAATAGAAATTAAATGAAATGTCAAAAGTAAAAGATTCTAACGTTAAATAATTAGTTTTTTTAAAGAAATTGAAAAAAGTAAAAAATTTAATTTTGAAAGACTAATAATGAATTAATTAATGGTTAGACAATATTATTAATTATATCTCTTTAATATTATAAAAAATAATTTTTAATTGTAGGATAATTATGAATTTTTGAGATGTATAATAAGTAATTTAAAAAAATAAAATCTTTATTAATTAAAGAATTATTAGAAAATACTAAAAAAATGAGGCATTTCTAAAATATAGGACCTTAGATGATCACTTTGTTCGTCTATACTTAAAAACTTAAAGCTACCCCTACATATACATGTATAGCATATACAGTTCAGATTTAATTAATTTTATATTAATATTAAAAAACTACTAATTTTCTCTTTATAAAAAGTTGACAAAAAGTTCATCTCATTACTGAAATTCAAATCAATCCAGCATACCCTTTCAATGAAGAATTCTCATACCTTAAACCCAAACACTTGTCTTACCAACAGTTTGTCAAATATTTATGAGGAAACAAATCAATAGACAATGACAATAATTTTTACTTCATGCTTTATCAACTTATCTACAAACTTTGTTTTGTTTTCTTGAGGAAATTAATTTTTTATTATAAAAAAATTACTCTTTTTTTTATAATGATAATATTTATAGTGGTTCATTTTTATAAGAAAATTTAATTTTTATAAGCAAATTTTTGCACATGCTAGATGACAAAAGCAGTAAAATGTATGAGAAAGGGCAGCATTTACTCGAAAAGAAAATAAAAATGGAGGGCATGACAAAAAGGAGAAAAAAGGTAGTAGTTGAAAATTTGAAAAAGCAACAACTATTAAAAATTATATAATAATTATATACATCTATGTACCTCAATTTAGGTATCGTTAGCCAAAAAAATCATGAGGATTTGAAGTCAACATAATATTTCTTTAGTGTAAGTAAAAGGAATTAACATTACTTTGGACCACCCAGCAGAATTATGAATTATGACATGTATTTCAAATTTCTCCCTAAATATTTATTTGGATCATTATTATGATTAATTGATTTAATTAAAATAAATGTATGTGTACTAAGATTTCATTATTTGTACGGTCTAATAAATGATATAGCGAAAACATTTCACATAAGAATCTGACATAATCAATTGTTAAAAAAATCGTAAGTTAGTGTCATATATCTCAAAATTTTTTATCTCAAATAATATGACATTCATTGATTGATTTACCAATAATATAATTAATTCACTTGAGTTTTGTAAAAAATTATTAATCACTTATTGAATGATATATCATTTGAGATAAAAAAAAATTGGGACATTTATAATTACTCATATTATAAAACACAGAGAACTAGAAAGCAAGAAACCAAAGTCGAGTTAAATTCACTATGAAATTCTAAGGTGCAATTTAAGAGAAGATGTGAATTGAGTATTTTAAAATTATGCAAATATTTGAAATAAATCAATTTGAACTAATTAAATTAAATAATTTAATAAATGTAAATTCAAGTAAGTAATAAATAAAAGGATAGGGAAAGAGAAAGCAAACTTGAGAATTTTTATGTGGTTCAGCAAACTCCGCTTACGTCCACTTTTCCAAGCTAATCAGGTTTAAAGATTTCACCCTCATTCCTCCTAAGATTTCAACTTCTTACAATTGACTTTCAAGGTGTTAATAAACCTTTGCAATAATGTTGTACTTACACACACTTTTTTCAAGTGTTTCCCATACTTATAATTTTACAATCTTGATGAAATATTTAAATATTACAACAAAACTCTTTAATAGGGCAAATATAGAAATAATAGCACAAATATAATCCAATGTATGTGTATTAGCAAAATAAAAACTCAATAGTAGTAGTATGCTCAAGATATATTTCAATAATGATCAAAGATTAAAATTGAGTTTGAATTGAATTTATATAGAATAAGTTGTTAAACTAGCCGTTATGAACTTTTTGACAATAGGTCGGTTAGCCGCTTATGATATCCGGTTAATCGCTTATGTTATCGTTGGAGGTATTTTCAAAATTTACATGCAATTGGTTAGTTGCTAACTAGAAACCATTTTGTCGCTATCTCTTTAGATTTGAAAAATAAAAATGCAATGCATGCGGTTAGCCGCTTGTTAGTAAACGATTAAATGTTAAGTCTCTGGAATGTGCATTTTAAAATTGTAACATAATCGGTTAACTGGCGTTAACCACTTGAAAGAGTCGGTTAACTACTAACTCTCTGGAATCAGCATTTCATATTTGTTGTGCATCCGGCTAGTCGCTAAAAGGCTTCCGGCTAGTCGCTAACTCTTTGGAATTGAAAAAATAATTTTTCTAAAATTAAATTACGATCCCAAAATGCTTTTTAAATTTATAATGTGGGCCAAATTATTTAAATACTCTTTAAATAGATCATTTTCCAGAATTTGAAAAATAAACTTATGAATTATAAAAATTCAAATATTTTCAATTTCGTCGTTCAATCTTAAAACTACTTATTTTGATAAAATTATTTACTTTAAAATCATAAAACTTTTGTTTATGAAAAATGATAATTTGTTCATGATTTGAAAAGAAATATCTTGAGATTTTAAATACTAAAACATACATACACAAAATTATAACATTGATTACACAAGCTAGTACCCATTTATGATTTTTCTTTAAGTGCTCCTCTGTTCATGATCTAGCTTGATTCCACTTGCATACAATTTGCTTTTCAAACACGCGTGTGATAGTAAGATATGAAATGACTAAATTACCCTTTTGGACATGTTGTTTGTAATTATCAAAATCAAATATTATATAACCTTTTAGGCCAACGTACTATTTATGGTGTGTTTTCTAAATGAAAATCAGAATTGGCTAAAATCAGAATGAGCAGGAATTAGAATGGGTTGGAATGTGAATGGAGAATAAAAATCAGAATAATTTGTTTACTTGAACTGTAGGAATATAAATAGAATAAACTAATTTACCATTAATGTGTTTGCTTTGTCTTGAAAAATTTATTGTCATTATTATTATTTTGTATTTTAATTATTGTGATTATTTGTTCAAAAATTATTATTATTAATAATTATTAACATTAATATATTAATTATTTCTAAACTTTTTATTAATAATAATAATAATAATACTTTATATCGTTAATAATAATAATAATCCATTTGAAAAATAATAATTATCAAAATCATCGTCATGGTCATCAATGGCAAGGAATCGGTGGCGACATTATCAACAACAACGTCATTGTCGTAGTCAACATCGGTGATGCTGCTACTGCTAGGTCAACGTGTTGAAAACGGCCAAATGGACACGACACCGGCAACCAGCTACTGCTCCACAACCAATTACCAACGACGACAACGGTAGTGCTACTTTGCTAAGGTCGATTTGGCTGCCGATGTGAGGGGTTTGGCTACATCTGCGATTTCCTATATATATATATATATATATATATTTATTTATTTATTTGAATTAAGGGCATTTTTAGAATAATATAATATTAACGGGACAAAATAGAAAATCCTTTGAGAGATTGAATCCCACACCATCATTAGAAATTAATCTCCCACTTCGATTTCAATTATCACATTTATTTTGTGCAGTAAATACTATCAATTATTATTATTTTTGTTTTAGTTTTTATTATTTAATAGTGGCTTTGGATCATTAATATATAATCTAATTTAATTTATTTAATTATGTTCTATTTTATCTCGTCCATTACCAATGTGTTAATTTTTTCGTTTTTCGGATCTCTCTCTCTTTTTTCTTTTTGGCATTCACATATTTTTACGTAAGTATATTATATTATTGGAGTCAGTCGACGCATGCGCACAGTTGCAGACGACTGAGCACACGAGAAGATTAGCGACCCAATTAACCGACATCTAGAAAGAAGATGAGCCGGATATTCCAGGACTTTGCTAGTAGAATTTTTTCCAAAGCAATCACATGTACAGTCGTTAAATTTGAAATTTTTGTCTTATAATCAAATGTGGATTAAAATATAACCATGAATTAATCACGTAAAAACTAATGATTAACACATTAACATGAATCGTAGACACATATTATCTTAAATATTATAGAAGAGTAAGTGGTAGTAAAAAGAACAAAAGTCCCCTGTTGTTTAATAAAACTAATAGAAACTTTTTGTGATGTTTCAAAACACATTAAATTCTCTTGAGTGTCAACTTTTTTTAATTTTATTTTTGTTAATCTTACCATTTTATCCTTAGTGATTGTTTTATGTTGGAAATATGAATAATTTTAATTATTTAATTAATTGCATAATTTTTTAATCATAATTAAATGAAAAAAGTAAGCGAATTGCCACAATTTTTTAATTTGTTTCTGAATTTTTTTTAAGAATTGACTGAAAAATTAAATGTAAAATTAATATATATGGAAATTCCCTTACATTTTTCATTTAATTTTTTAATTAATTATAATAAAAAATTATTCAATTAATTAAATAATTAAAGGTATTTTTATTACAAACATAAAACAACCATCAAGAATAAAAAGGTAAGATTAATAAAAAAAATTGAGACTAAGATTGAGACAGGTTTAGATATATTTTAAAATATTAAAACATTTTGATTAATTTTGTCAAACAACTGGGGTTTCACACTTTTTTCACGTAAGTAGTGGGTATGTGTATGCATGGTTCAATTTGCAAAAATTAAATTAAATTCTAATGTATTTTGTTCTATCATGGCTCTTTCCTTTTATTTCATGGTTAAATTTTGGGCTTCTCTACCCAACAAATCCAAAATCTTGTAGACGTTTATCAATTTGAGAATATAATATAATATAATGTGTTGGCGAAAATTTATAGAATTCAATAATCGTTAGCAAAACCAATGAGCAAGAGATTTTAATAAATTTTGTCCTCCAAATGGAATTATTCAATATATGCTTCTCTTATTAATAAGTTACAAAAATATACATGAAATTAAAAGAATAATTTATGCACCGACTGCTTCGGGCCATGTTTGCCCTGGCCACATTCCTGCAGGACAAACATAAAGAATGAGGTATGTAAACTTTTAGAGGAAAAACAGTAACATTAATAAACAATAAGATTATAAGGATAAATTGAACACGCATTTTTTGTGAAGCTAGTTATTTTTCACTCATTATGAGGTTCGGTATTTTTGAGTTGGTTGAAATAATTTTAAATTTAGGAATCTGTCGGCATCTTATTAGGATTGTGGTTGAAATGCTAAAAGTAATTTATCTTATAAATTTTAACTAAAAAGAGTTTGTTAGATTATTTTCACATATTTATGTACCTTTAAAATAAAAAATTAATATCTGTTTATTTTAAAAAAAATTTATTTTTGACGACAACTTTTAAAAATCAGTAGATGATTATTTCTTAATGCGGCTTATAAATGAACAGTTAAATAACACTTTCTGTCTGTGTTTTGTTTTCAAAGTATTCGCTCAAGCACTCACTAATTGAATGTCGGGTATTTTATTCCTATGCAAGAGAATAGAGAAGATTTGGAGTGTAAAAAAAGGAAAGAAATGTTGAAATAAAATCTCCATAAACTTTGTAATCCCTAAGATATAATTGTGCAATAATTAAGATTTATATGTATTTATGATAATATTTAGTTTCCTTTTTGTCTTATTGCCTAGATAATTAAAGTCTCGTTATATTCCTTTAACTATTTAATATAGAATGTAATACACTACTTTTCATTCTCTCACGTGATCACATTTTTCATTCTCTTACATAGAATAGATGAATGAACAATTAAGTCTACTAAAATATTTTGTATAACTCTACATAATTGAAATCCATTTCTTCGTGTGATTGACACTCATTATCAATAATCAATACTGTAATAGATTCGTGCGCTTAAGAGTTCAATAAAATTTACACAATAATACACATGAGGACTTGAATCCTACATCAACCTCAAGAATAAGGTAAGGAAGTCTGCACTACTTGACTAATGAGTGATTTGTATGTTTGATAGGACACTGGAAGAGACTATGATGTGTGATATAAATGCTATGCGTGTCAATTTATCCTTAAATATCTATCTTAAATGATATGCTATTTTTTTAGTAAATAATAATGGTAAAGATTCTAACATTAATAAGAATTTTAATTTGTATTTTAATATATCACTCATCTATTAGAAAAGGAATTTCATACTAATAAAATTATTATTTTACCATTCAATAGAGAAATGTCATAGGTAAATGCTTGTTTAGTTTTTATATTTTAAGTTAAATGTCTGTTTTTTCTTTATAGTTAAAAAGATATCTCAAGACACCCATATGTTGTTAAATATGTTTTACTTCTACTCTTACTTTTTCTTTCTTTTTGTGATAATACCTTTGCAACAATATTTTTAGGGATATTAATGAAAAAAATGATAATTTATCAAATTAACTTTGAAAGTATTAGAAAAATTTACACAAACTTATATATTATTATTTTACTTTAGGATTTGATTTGATAAATTAATCTTTTTATAATATAATTATTAGTAAAATTATTGCAAGAATACTAAACATTACTTTAAGTTGGCTGATATTAATTTAATTATAAATAATTATTAGTTAGATTGTTGCACTATACAAAAAATACTAGTTATTTCACATTGAAATTCGAATTTTTTGGTTGATTTACTAATTAATTTTTTTGTAGATAAATTAATTAACATCAAGAATATTTTTTAAAGGATATAATTGTTAAATGAAAAAAAACGTAAGGGATGCAAAATATTTAACTACATGGTGTTTTGAAGTATTTTTTCTTTTAAATATAAAGACTAAATAGACACTTAAGTCAAAATATGTGGACTAAACAAACATTTATAAATTGCAATCTAAATGTTGGATTTCCAAGTATTATTGTCTAATGAATTGTGAAATGATTCAATAAATCAATTTGAAACTTCTTTAAATAGTTATTCACTATGAAAGCTGCATCATATGACACCTCATCCAGGATAAATTTTTGGGAATAATATTTGTGGTTCCATTACTCAAAATTTTTGTAAGTTTCAAGTTAATTTATCTTGTCATGACACCATTACTACTATTTACTAAATGCCCGTATCATTTAAAATAAAATTGAGGATGTATACGAGTACTCT
Source organism: Murraya koenigii (assembly GCA_025617385.1). Classification (NCBI taxonomy): domain Eukaryota; kingdom Viridiplantae; phylum Streptophyta; class Magnoliopsida; order Sapindales; family Rutaceae; genus Murraya; species Murraya koenigii. Next base: position 10,123,241 of record CM046819.1, on the reverse strand, counting down.
AAATGAGCTAATACATGTAAACTTGGTTCATTTATTTAATTCCAGTCCCAACCAATTAGCTTAAATTTTTATTGCATTAAGAGTGAATTTTATTAATTTTAAAATCAAATCAATTAGACTGCACATCTTACGAAATTATGATAAGATTCATAGATACCGAAATACCTTGCTTATCAAACAAAAAATTCTGCTCAAGTACTAGCCTACTTTTAAACTCCTTTGAAGAATTTCTAACAAGACAGCGCAATTTATGGCACTGGTGCATTTTTTCAACAACTTCAATAATAATCAAAATTTCTTTAAATTAAATTGTTCTTCCTATTACAGTATCACACAACAACGAAGAGTAATAAAGAAAGAAGATGGGTATTATAAATACGTGCATTGTGGGGCAAATGGGAGGGAATCTATGCAATGGGATGTCGTATCTGGTCGGATATAGAAAATACAAATAATTAATAAAATATAAAATGAATTATATTCATTCTCTTGCTCAAATCAACATCTGGGAATTAGAGTTTCTTTAATTTCTTTCGATATAAGAAAATAAAATTAAATAATAAAAAAAACATGGGTGCATGAGATGGGTTCTTGTTTGTTTGTGTGTGATAAGCTTTGGATACCAACCGGAAGATGAGGAAGCATCAATTATGTAGGAGAAAATCCGAATGCATGCAGCCAAAAGCAGTTGAATTTTCTATTATTATATAGTTTGTTCATATCCTATATGTTGATGTACACATTTTTAATTCTGTTATGAATTTTGAATTATTTATAAATGTATAAAAGATGAAACAGTGGATACATATTGAAACGATGAAAAGGCAGCTTTTTGTAAAATGAAGTCAACTGGCTTACTGCTCATTGTTCCATGTCGAATGATTATTTTACAAGAACATGAGAAGTTAATCAAGTGATAGGAAAAATATTTCACGTGGATTGAGATTAGTTATTTAGTTAATTCTCAAATTTTAATCTATTTGTTTAGTATAAGTTAAGTTGATAAGTTTTTATATAGTATCATCATATAATCTATGCACAAGTATGTCCACATTTATAAGTTAGATTTGCTACACTATTTTCCCTTTTTAATAATTATTTTCTACAAATGCATTTCAAAATTAAGTTCCTTTTTTATTAATTATTTTCTACAAAAATTAACCTATAACAGGAACCAAGCTTAATGACATAGTGATAAACCACTAATAATTATTGGGAGTTAATTTCCTTCCATTTTAAGTTCAAATATCCGACATATGACATCATGATAGAGCTGATATAAAGCAAGATATAACTCTAAAATATGTTATTAATTATTTAACAACTAATACTCAAAATAGAAACTGATTTGTCTAAAGTTGTTCAAAAGTAAGAGAGTATATACTATATAGGAAAATTATTGTTGTTACAGTCTTGGAACTTCAAATATCAGATCAGGATTATGATTTTCTTTTAATTTTTTTTCTCTATAGTCTGTTCGAGAGAAATAAGTGGTTAAGATTGAGTTTTGAATTTTTACTTTTTTCACTTTTTTACAATTAAACAATTTTTTCACTGGATTTAAAAGATTATATAAACTAAGAAGAAAAAGAGACTATGAGACGATATGAGGAAAAAAAACTAGGAGATAAATTAATTAATACGGACAATTAAATTAATCGACACGTGACAATAAAATTAATTGATCAACTCTTGATTTATTTTTTTTTTCTGCTTTTCAAACTTTAGGTATGCTCATGAGTCATGAGATGATAGGACTAGATATTTTTTTTTCAAGATTAAGCAATTTTGAAAATTAGAATAATTTTTTATTTTACATTTAATTATAAAATTAATGTACAAAGATTAACCTACTTTTTAGTTTCGATAAAAAACGAGATTAATTATTTATTGTATAATATATGCATGAAAAGATGAATAGGAAATAATTTGTCATTGACTGTAGTTTTTAGGAATTTTAACAAGAACATGCATTGTGTTCTGTCCTTTGAAACAAGTCGACAAAATAATTTGAGAGTTTTGTTCATAGGGTAGGTATTTGACTGCATTTGACTACTTTTTTTTTTTATAACAAAGAGAGTTTTATTTAATTTAACTAAACGCTATAAAATAAACAAATTATGTACATCCTACAAACATACTTGGCTTATCTTTGGCATTTCCAATGGCGTTGCCAAGAATTCAATTTAGTAGGGTCCAAGTTCAAACAATGGTATAATTTAAAAATGTTACATAAATAAATTAAAAAATTCATTATATATTCAATTCAATACATTTATAACTATCTGTTTTATATGTTTAAAGTCATATTAAAGAATAATTTCATCATTAAGATTACAAAATATATCTTTTTCTATATGTACATTTAGTTTCCCTCATCCGATTTCACTGATGATTCACAAAATTTATAGTTGAAATTAATATTAATATCACCAACATATAAATTAATTAATACAATTTATCTTTCTTAGTATTAACTATTTTTCTTGCTAGTTTACCGATTCTTTTTAATTCTGAAAATTTATTATCAGAATGTAGATTCATAATGTAAACATCAAATTGAATTTCAAGTGTTATAAGATTCATTAAAGAAAAATTAATTAGATAAAACTCAATATAATGGATAATTTGTGTTCTTTTGTACGATGAGAGTTAGAACCTTAGGAATTTCAAAATAATAATATTTATTTATGGGTTGGAGATGTAAAAATAAATATCTAATATTTTAGTTGTTTTTATATTTTTATAGAAATTTTTATGTTAAATTAAATTAAAAATAGGACAAATACCGAAATTAATTTTGTAACTTTTGAAAAGTCAAGGGCATCAACCACCCTAGCTCCAATGTCACACAGCCACTGTGTAGTTCGGCTGCTTGGCCTTAAGGAGTGGACTTTAACTGTTTTTATTTCTTTCTTTCTTTCTTATTCTTCTTCTTCTTCTTCTTCTTCTTCTTCTTCTTCTTCTTCTTCTAAGAATATTATAATATAATTTGATTGATATTCTATCAAAATCTATTTTGACATAGTTCATTTGAAGATCAACTAAAAATATACTTTAAAGAAGGATGAAGTGTATCCTTCTCTTAAGTTATTAGTACCAAAATTTAGTACTTTTCACATAGGCTCATTTGTGCATAAGGGTAGCTTTCACATCATACATAAATTCACACGTCTAACTTGTGATAAAAAAGTAGCTTATGAGTTGAGCAGTTACCTAAAGTTATATTATTAATTCATCGAAAATTATTCTCAGCGGATGTGAGATAATTTCCACCACAATTCACTCATCCATGTTATGCACAAATAAAAATTAAATGTAATTTTCATACTATTACACTCTTCACCCGTCCATGTTACACTCTAATAAAAATTAAACGCGATTTTCTTATTATTAGAAACTTATCGGCCAACTCATACTTAGAAGTCATGAATTGTAGGTTAATCCTAATCCTTAACATTTTGGAAACCCATATATTTATGTTAATTGTATTCTTGAAAACGCAAATATCTATTGTTTCTTTTTTTCCCCCCTTTTCTTCGAGGGAAGAAAACTATGTTAAGACATGGCGGCCATTAGACCCCAAATCGACAAAAATTCTTTGAAAGGTGAGGTATTTTCTTGAGTGTTTTACACAATTGTTTGTTAATTTAATTCACATTTTATCTCTTAATTCTTTCGTTAAAGGAATAGTGCAACTAGTACATACTTTAGATACAATAGCAACATACATAATTACATACGTACATTACATGCAATCCATCGGCTCACAGTACGTAGTAGTAAAATACTGTAGACATAGATAAAAAACATATTATATATTCACTCTCACATCACGTGTAATCAAACTTTTTGAGAGATGGTCCATGGATCCAGCAAATAATATGGCCCCCACACTAAAAAACACGCTAAGTGTCAGTGAGACAGGTATCACGGACGGTCCTATAACTTCATGACCTGCCTTGGAAAACGAAACTCACCCTCTCTCTCTCTCTCACTGGCTTCAGTTCAGCTCAGCTGCTACTACGGCCAGTAGCCTGCATCTGCTTTCTAAATTGCGTTGTTACTTTTCATTATGTATTAATCATTTTTTTGGCTTCATCAAAAAGCACCATTAATAAAGCTAACTTGATCGCTCGCTGCTTTTTATCGCAACCTTTTCTTCTGTTCTGTTAGTAATATCAGTCCCATCATTTTACCTTTTTTACTTGCATGGATCCCTAGATCGTGCCAGTAATCACTTTTTTTTTTTTTAAATTTAATAATTATGTGCTTAACAAAATCACATTCATTTTGGTGATTAATTATAGGAGATCATACATCACACTTCTACTCAAAAATTAATTCTAAAATGTTCTTTTTTTCCTTGTGATTATAGTTCTAGAGTTAAGTTGTTTAACTTTTATGTGCTTTAACTTAAGAACCAATTTCAACTAGTGTGAGATAATTTTTCTAACATTCACATTACATACAGGTGAAACTTTTGTAAGATTATTATTAAATGATAAATTTATAGTGTGGAGTTACTCGTATATGAATATGAATCTAATATGGCGTAGAACTTACAAAACTAATTGATAAAAAAAAAAAAACTCTGGAATTAAGAATTATTTCGAACTTAGATATTTAGTATAGAAATTATCTACGTACATTATTCAATAGCACTTTTATAGAAGAGAGTTCCTAATAATTTGAACTTTTTTTTTTTTTCATATCTGGGTAATCGAGCACCCACAAGTTTACTTTTTGATTAGCTCAAAGTTAGTAACACCGTTCCAATTAATATTAGTTAGGTAAAAATTGTAACACAATAAAATAAAATAATTACCATATTTTTTTCTTTCTTGAATTTGAAAATAATTGGGAGCTTGAGCTCAAAAGACACACAATTCTACACATTCTGGTTACACGAGCAGCTAAGCAGCAGCTTACTGCTCTCAAACATTACAATTTACACATACAAAATTCCACAATCGCCAGCGCGTGTTTGAAAAATAGAGCGGGGCCCACCTGAAATCAATGGCTGATCGACTTTGTGGATATGAATAAGATAATAAGAGCAGCGAAGTGTGTATAACGGAATATAAGAAGAGCTTAGAAAGTAAGAGCGGATAATACTCTGTTGAGATAGCAGCCATCATAAGTTTTTGGTGTTTTCTTTTGAAATTGATCAAAACAAAACCAGATCTCTGTAACAAGAGTCCGAAATATAGTTTTGTTTTTAGATTAAAATTTTGAGTTTGGGTCTTGTTTTTTTTTTCCTTCTCTTTTCTTGTCTTCTGGCTTGAATCTCAGAGTCATCAGTATTTGAATATATATATACACCAAACATTTATCCGCTTCTGTTTGGAGGAAAAAAAAAGCACAAAACAAAACCCTTGTTTTTTTGCCCTTTGATAGCTTGAAAATGATGTCTGGTAATGCTTTTACAATACCCTCTTCCTTAGGAGGGTTTGTTCATCAAGAACAAAATCCCAACCCTAACCCTAAACCAAATCAAGCAGCCAATAAAAAGAAGAGGAATTTACCAGGAACTCCAGGTAATTAAGCAAACTCTCAAGCTAGCTTGATACACTTCAAATTTTTTAATTATTATTATGATTATTATTATTATTATTATTATTTTTGTAATTAACGAGCAGATCCAGATGCTGAGGTTATTGCTCTATCTCCAAAGACACTCATGGCAACCAACAGATTCATATGTGAAATATGCAATAAGGGTTTCCAAAGAGACCAAAACTTACAGCTTCATCGAAGAGGACATAATCTTCCATGGAAGCTGAGGCAAAGAACCAACAAAGACGTCATCAAGAAGAAAGTTTATATCTGCCCAGAAAAGACTTGTGTTCATCACGAACCATCGAGGGCTCTAGGTGATTTGACGGGTATAAAGAAGCATTTTAGCAGAAAACATGGAGAGAAGAAATGGAAGTGCGAGAAATGTTCAAAGAAGTATGCCGTTCAATCTGACTGGAAAGCTCACTCCAAGACTTGTGGCACCAGAGAGTATAAGTGTGATTGTGGCACTTTATTTTCCAGGTATACGTGTAAATAAATTAAAATAATAAATGCTCATGAGTGATATTGCTTTGTTCTGAATTTAATGCCGCGACCATTTGATGATCTTTGGGTAACAATTAATTCGGGATTCACTAGTTTCAATTAATTAATTTCTTTAATTGATGATCAACAACAGAAAAGATAGCTTCATTACACACAGAGCTTTTTGTGACGCCTTAGCTGAAGAGAGCACAAGACTCGCTTCATCCGTAGTTGCTGCTGCTTCAAATCTGAATTTCAGGACGGATCATACCGTAAATCTGCCTCAGGGAGTACCCCAAGATGTTGCTGGCGGAATTTCTCAATTTGGATCCTGCTTTGCAGGTTATAAATTAGTCACATAATTTGCTAGTTAATCTTAATTGAATTTGGATCCAGTACTGTACGCGGAGCAGGGCTAATTAGTGTAAAAATAACTTCACATAAATCTCAACTCAGCACTGAATTCATATCCTTTAATTTTAATCAGTATTATTAATTTATTTTTGTTTTAATTAACAGGTTTGGCTGAGATGGTGCAAATGGGTTCAGGCAATAGTAATCTGTTTGGCTCATCATCCTCAAATATGGGTAATTTTGGTCATCAGTTTCAAGGCTTTCACAAGAGCATGGCTGGTGCTACTACAACTCCAAAAAGTGCAAATCTCACATTATTATCGGAATTAAAAGAAGAAACTTGTCTTTATAATTCTGATTGTACTCATCAAAACAAGCAATTAAAACCAGCGGCTGTCGGGCCAATGTCAGCCACGGCGCTCTTGCAGAAAGCAGCTCAAATGGGTTCTACAAGAAGCAATAATAGCCCAATTACTTCAATTTTCGGAAACGGCAGCGGCTTCAATAATGTGATGAGCTCTTCTTCATCTTCTTCGAATACAACAAGCTACAACAATAATAGCTACAACAATAATATCTCTCTTCACAATACTAATCTCTCGGGATCAGCAGGTACTTTAGCCACAAGTGATGGAGTAATGGGTAGTCCAAATTTGAGCTCAATGAACACAACAAAAACAACAACAGCAGCAGCAATGGTAACAAGTGGTACGCTTAATCAGCTGATGATGATACAAACAAGAGGAGATCAACAAAATGAACAACAACAACAAGTTCAATTGAAGCTAACAAGAGATTTCCTCGGCATGACTAGCGGTAATCAAGTTCAATCTGTTCGTCCATTTTTCCCACAAGAGCTTGAAAATTTTGCGTCAAATATAGGATCAGTATCACCAATTGGCTTAAGCCAATTCACTAGCAATAACTGAGATAAAAACTCGTGAATGACGAATAGGGCGCCGGTGGGGTTACTTAGCACTTAGAAGTGACCACACAAACACTGAGCGAAGTTCAAGTGGTGCATGATGTTGTCTCGTTGTTGTTGTTGTTGTTGTTGTTGTTTTTTATTTCCTCGTGTCTTAAAGCCTTTTAATTTTTATCGTATTTTGGTTCCACCTTTTTCACCTTTATTGAAGTTGAACAGCTAGCACAGAAAACTACGTAACATTTGGTTGACCGTCCGTCAAAAACTTTAGCATTCATCTCGTCAACGTTGGTGGGAACCTTTACACAAGAAAATTCTAAAGTCTTTATCTACGATTAATTTAATTTATTTAAGCCAACTTGATCACTGACCCGAAATTATTAATTATTTAAGCTAGCTACCTTAGACCCATTAATTAACGTTTCTCTAATTAATGATACAATTAGTGCAAGAAGGCCTTACACGTCTCTTTTCTTTTATGCTAAGATTACACTTAAAAGATAGTGCCATGTTGGATCAAAACTAGCTAGCAATAATCTAGCTAGGGAGGTGCATAATATAGCAATTCATGCCCTTCTGATCTGTCAGGAAAAAGCATGATGAGATATCAAATTCATGCATGATGGGATTGATGAATTGTGATTAAGGCAAATTAATTGCTAGAAACCCTATATATCGTTTACTTTCGTAGCTTAGCTAGGCAATATTTTTTTTTTTTTCGTTTTGTTAATCTTGGAATTGACTTTGTATTGGTTTTCTAGGGAAAATTTTCACATGGGATTCAATAAAAATGTACTTATATATAAATATAATTGACGCCTCTCTGTAGCTTTGACTAGTAACCTTTTCCTGTAATTTAACCGCAGATTTGGCAAGCCATGCATCATGTTTACCATGAATATGTCGAGTGTCACGTTCAATTCAAATTCAAAATCAGTAAACCAAGTTTGGTAATTTAAACAATTTAATTCATACGTATACAACATAACATTTAGCTTTAATTAATATGAGAATCAATGATACAGTTTTTTTTTTTTAACATGAGACTATTACTCAGGATTACAATTCATATGATATGAAATTATAACTGATATTTACAAATCAGACTATGACTGAGACTAGTTTACATTAATTCGTATGAAACACTGCTCAGATTTAAATCCTCACTGATATTCGAGAATGTTTACTCCTTACACTTGAGTAAGGAAGTAAACTAACATCCACTCAATATCCGACGCGAATATCTCAATTATGGAGACGAATGCTACCTCCAATCATCAGGCCACCTCAACGTCAGTTGATAATAACAATCACCAGGCCACCTCAACGTCAGTTGATAATAACAATCACCAGGCCACCTCAACGTCAGTTGATAATAACAAGTTTGGTCCAAAAAACTTTTCCATTTTCCTAAGAAAAAAAAAATCGTTTCTCTATTTTCTGATACAGGCTGCAGTGTAACCTCACAAACCTTGAAAGTTGAAACTTATAGCGACTGTTTAAATTTCTTCGTTTATCAGTTGAAAAAAAAGCCTAAAAAATAGAAAGTTCTCCCTCGACAGTACAGAGAGGGGAACTCTTACAATAGATTTAAGTAAAACTTTGGGGTACCTTCCTATTCTAGGTACTGTTGTCCCCAAACCGTTGCTTTGCTAGACAGAATTTGACTTTAAATAGCCTTTATTATTAAGAAATATATAAATATATAGCCCTCTAAATATTTTAAAAAGCCCTATATTAAAAAGCTGGCAATTTTTCGCCATGCAGACAGGCGAGGCGACAGCCCCTCGGATATAACTTAATAACGAAGTCCATGAAAAATTGCACGAAAAGAGAAAAAAAATTGTGGAGATTAAAATAATTAAAACTTTATTGTAATGAGAGTGTCGCCTTTTTATTGGTACTTGTCAAGATCGAACAGCTTTTTGAGACCTGGGCTCGTAATATTTTTGAAGTTAGAGCTACTACGTGCAACAATTCCATCAATTGTTTTTAGAAATCTAAAGAAAATAATTTATGTATCTCACTTTACAAAGTTTAATATCACAATATTGTAACTGAGTCGGAGGTAACGTACCAAGGAAATGATCCGAAGGGTAGAAATTGTACACGTGGGTTTAAATAGAAAAGAATAGTAAACAAGAGCGATTGTGTCGTATTTTAAGGGCCATGGCGGGGGCGATTTTATCAGTTACACTCATAATCGGTTTTTATTTGGGTCTCCATGAACCAATGATTAGATTGGAGTGTCTAATATATATATATATATATATATATATATATATATAATATATAGTGCTGATGCCATTACACTATAAAATGAGGTTGTTTAATAGTTTTTTGAATTTTAATAAGGTTTAAGGTTCATTTTTTTTTTATACGGACACGCTAATAATACAACATGGTTTAACAGTGAATTAAACACTGATTTCATTAAACTATATAACTTAATAATGTGCCCACATGAAAATAATAATAATAATAATAATAGGCGTCAACATGAGATAAAGACTAATATATATAGGTGCAGTCACCTTCATTATTTAATGCGGATACACTATTAAACCATGACATTTAATAAAATTAATTTTTAATACATTATAAAATCATGTAGTTTAATAGTATTAAAAATTAACTCTATTAAATCACATGATTCAAAAGCATGTCCATATGAAAAAAATGAGGATGAAAATACCAGAGAATGACTATAATAATAATACTAATAATTTTCTAGTGATAATATCCTCATTTCAACAAAATGAGGATCCATTAGCAGATAAAAAATATAGTCTCTAAAGTATTGAAATATTTATTATTATTATTTTTTTTATATTTTACTATACATACTCATTTTAACAAAGGAATGATGCTCTTACTAGAGAAGGACTAAAACTATTACACCATATGCTTTAATAGTATAATGATATTATACTATTAAATTATATAGTTTTATAACTTTCTTAGACTTTAATAAAGCTTAAAGTCCAAGATCGTGATCAAATCAGCTCTCTCTCTCCCTATATATATATATAATTCTTTGCATAAAAATTGTAAGTGGGAAAGGTTTGTTGATTTTTGTTAATTCGGTTAGTGTTAATTTAGGTTGAGTATCCATTGTTCCAATTTGAATTTTTAATTTTTATTTTAGCAAGTTGAATCATTAGTCGGGGAAAAAAAAGCCTGGAACTGTACATTCATGAAAATTTTCTGTTTGTCGGAAAACGAGGAAAGAGGCTTTTTACGTGGATATTCATGGAGCATACTATTTATCTCTCCATAACCAACATTGTATCTTTCCATAACTTCTATGATCTCTTTGAATTAGGGATAATTGTTTTTTCACATTATCATCTATTTAATTAATTATTTCTTTATGATTGTATCTTTAAAAAAGAGGGTTTTTCTCCACATTTTGTATATATATTTGAGATTGAATAAAATTCTTATCTAGATGTCTTTTATTTGTTTTCTCTCTTTTTCTTATTATATTGTTGTGCTCCTAATTAATAAATAATTTAACACATTATCAGTACAAGACTCTAACCACAAAGGATTATTTGGTAAATTTCCTTTTTATCATTTAGTACAGTAGATCTATCATATGAAATTGTGTTCTTAATATATTTGAAAATCTAGATATGGTCTAATCATATTTTCTATTATATGCTTATACCATCTTGATGTTCTAGCATAATGAATTCATATCTTGGTTCATCTTTACTTATATGCTTATGCAATCGCATGCTAACGTTATTTATTATCATTGATATTTTGGAAAAGTTATATTGATTTTTAATTTTCGATACTAAATTTCACTCTAAAGTGTAAATCTTGTAATATAGAATGAAAGACAATTTAGAATGCATTCCCGAAGGACTGAAATATGTTGAATTTTTTTTTAACTATATGTTCTTGAAAAACTATACTAAAATTTGTGATATTGTTCATTGTCCTTAAAAGGCAACAAAATTAAATACAGGTAATTTTTCTATTTTCATATATCATTCACCTACAGGAGGAAAGATTATAACGTTTATGAAATATGACTATGAATTTGTTTCATGAAACAATATGAAGGAACAATATTATCATTAAGTGTTGAAGAAATATTTTTGAAAGCTCATATATATGGTTTTCTTATATTAAATTAAATGAAAAAGATGACATAAGAAAATTGTTATGGCTCAAATATGTCCATGATGAACGAAACATGAAGTTTATTTTATTCACCATCATATCCTAAAAGGACTACCAAATTAACAGATTATAATTCTTTACCATCATTGAACTAAAAAAATTAAAAGATCATGATTTTTCTTTATCATCATCTACCTCAAGGAGTTGAAATTAAATATTTTATGATAAATTATTAATTTATTTCTTTGTGATAATTTAAAGGAAATCATAACTTTGAGAAATTGAAGGGTTGATATCTTGAACGTTTTATGATTTTCCATATTAAACTACATGGACAAGGAAAGAAAATTATATGTTGGCTCGAATATATATATAATGTTTTTTAGGAAAATAAACTTCATTCATTCAAAACGTTAAATAAATACATAATTTCTGAGGGGTACGAGCCTACCCATACAACAATTTCACACTTTTCTAAAGTCAGTCTAGCTAAGGAATAAGCAATGACATTACAAGATCTTGGAGTATGTTAGACTTTTATAGCATTAAAATCCTTTATTCTGCTTTGCACTTCTGAAATTATCCAATAGATCTCAGTTATACTACTGTTCTTGTTGTTAACAAAATCAATTACATCTTGAGAATCTAATTTAATAATGACAGAACTACTAGAAAAATGACCTTTAGTGATACTAAAATAGTGTCACTAATTACTTTTAGTGACACTTATTAATAGTGTTAGTGATCTGGGAGTCAGAAAAATACTGACACTTGAATGTGGTGTCAGGAATTACTATTACTATAGTATTACAGATTTTATGACACTATAGTGTCAATAATTACTATTACTATAGTATCACGAGTTAGTAATATCAGTAAAACAATCACTCCAATGAAACTGATACTTTATGATACATTTTAGTATCAATGACTTTTATTAGTTATTATTGTCATTTTAAGTTTTGTCAATCTAATGATATTATTTAAAAAAGAAAATTAATAAACTACTAAAATGAATAATTATATATAAAATTTCTAGCAAAACATTATGCCTCTTTTGTTTGGCTTTCTTCACCAAACAATCTTAAAAGAGTTTGCTACTTAATTCTGTACACATCCTAAATCATATGGGTTCTTTGACAAAACACCATTACTTTCATACACAAACAAATCGAGCTCTCCATCTACAAATTTAAGGAAGATTAAAATATTAAAAAAAAGAATAAAGATCATCCACATCGATAACGTGACAATAAAGCAGAAGCTAACTCAACTGGTTGTCGGCATCTTTCTACATCATAATTCATAAAAATGCTCTTGATCTTTCTTCAAAATCTTGCTTTGCTCGCTATGGAAGTGAGGGTGTGCATGGGACCGATGTGGTCAAGGTGTTTGGTTATGACTTTTACTCGATCGCGAAGTTGATTGTAAGAAGATATGCTTGCTCTTCAATTTCCAAACTTCAATACGACTATAGCACTCGCGAATCGGTGCGACCGCTGCAGCTTCCTATCGCGATGAATGCATACTGCTGCTTGTGTTGTAGCAAGAACAACTGCAGCTTACTTGTGTCTGCAGTTCTGCTGCAGCAAAAGCATCTTGCTTTTTGGCCTTGTTGATTTCTGCAAGGACGTAAGAAAAGGAAAGAAAATTCGAGTAGATAGATACCATGCATTAATGAAGCATACAAAAGCAATAAATTGAAGCACATGGACTAAGCTTCATCTCAAATAGGTTCCCATAGATATCATGTATATGAAAAATGACTTAAAACTAAAACTAGCTTCGATGAAAGTTTCTTTTAGGTGTAAATTAGAAAAGAAAAAAAGGGGCAATGATTTTTCACTCACGGATGCAGCCTCAAAGCTAGCCCCGATCCTGTTGGAGCACCTGCAGTTCGACAAAAGGAAAAATAAGTAAAAAACATTTAACAATAGCAGACCAAAAATAACATCATTGGCTCTTCTCATTACTATAATGCACTAGCTATCAAACAAATAAACCCGCTACTTTATAATTTGTTTTTTTTAATTCGGATGTATTGATCTAATACTTTATACAGATACTGGATGGTAATACTTTGTGTAGACAGTAAAATAATAACATAAATTCAACAAGTGTCTATCTCGTCATTTATGAAAACTAACTAAGCTATCCGCCAAGTCATTGAGGCAAAAGCAGTTCTCAGTTTCAACATCTCAGCCAGCCTCATGTCATAAATAAACCAGAACACAAACAAAATATCGAACAATCATAAAACTTAATATAGAATAAGAAATCAATTTCTAGTAAGGAGTTTTGAGGAATGGGGAATTCTATAATCAATCTTGCCAGAATCAAATTTCTGAAGTCCTCAGGTGTATATCTCAAGGTTTTCCAAATTATATGATAATATCCCAAAGAAATGAAAATGGCTACAAAATAACTGAATAACCTTCTCATGTCACTACATTCACAGTGCTTTTACAGAACAAAATTTCAATAATGTTGTTGTAGTTATCCGTGTTTTACCATATATATTGCTGCTGCAGAAAACACCTACTTTGCAAATTTTTTTTTTTGTATCAAGACAAATTATTGGTATTTATCAAACAGAAATTGTGAAAATAGTCAGCCAAAATACAGCATGACAAAAGTAACCCCAACTGAAAGAAGAATGCTATGTTTCCAACCAACAATCAAATTAAAAAAATAATAATAATAAGATAGAATAAAGTAGCTGCAGTTGTTGCTGCTACACCACAAGCAGCAGGAACTGCAACACAAGCAATCATTGTTGTTCATGCTATACCACAAGCAATGTCGTTGTTGTCATGTATACCACAAGCGCAGTGAACCGCAACACAAGCAGCAGTGCATTCATCAGTAGGAACTGCAGCAGGTCGCACCAATTGCAAGTACTATAGTCGCTTGTGCTGCAGCTTCTCGCCATGAATCGCAAAATCTCAAGCTCTATTTACAGCTACATTCAAATTCTAACCAATTCAAGTGTCACATCAAAATCGACAACAAAAATGTTTACTAGTCACTGCAAATCTATTATTTCACACATATCATAATATGTAATATTTACTAGTCATCGCAAATAGAAAAACAAGACCTCATCCACGACTTGCTAAAAGTACTTGAGTTGCCTTATTGAAATACTCCTTGGCCTCATCCCGGTCGGAGTCAAAAAGCATGAGAAGTATGAGCATTTCCCAAACACCACAATGTGTCGTGTTCTGCGAGTGTAACCATCAATGCCTCCTCCAGACTTTGAAATTGCATCCGCACATCCGGCACATCATTAAATTATCTTTTGTTACTCTTCGAAAAGCAAGCAATCAAAAATAAAATATCATCCAATCATCTGGACTCTTTAGCATCTAGTTTGTACAAGCAACATGAACAGGATACACCGTAGCAGATTCGATGTCAAACAATTGCGATGAATGAATGAACCAATCAACATACCAACCATAAAGCCACAACATCTACGGACAAAAGATTGAACCCATTCACTTCTCTCTCTTCTCTTCTCTTTTCACATACTTTCCTAGCATCCAAACATACAACAAACACAATGCAAAAACACCCCACCCCCGTAAATTCATCTCCAAAATTGATAGCGATTCGTTGTTCAGTCGATCACACATCGACTTCCACATACATAATCAAAATTCAAAACAAACAAATGAATCGTTACCTCATCCTTGAGGCTCTTATCAATTTCGGAGATTCCAAACACCGATTTTCAATATCATTACTCCAAGCACTCTTCTTTCTCTATAAAAACAAACACAAATGAACTCCAATTTTGAAACAAAAAATTATATTCAAAAAATTAAAAATAATAATAATAAAAACAAATTTTACCTTCGGATCAAAGCAGAGATGAAAAAGAAACACAAAATCTTGAGTCAATTAATTTCTAGCATAAATTCTAAAAATCGAACCAAAATGAAGCTCACGGTGTGTTTATTGGCGCGAGTAGTATGAGAAATACGAGCACGATCGTCTCTGATACGAAAGCAACCGAAGAAACAGCCCATGGCTCTCGAAACGGGTCAGTCTAGGAACCTCACTACCGATATGCAAACACGACCGATTTCTCGATGATTCAGACGTCTAGGAACCTCACTTCCTCTCGAAACGGTGACGTCCCACCGCCTTGCTGGACCACCAACAAAACCCTAGCCATCATCAACGCCTACTGTGCCAAGTGGCTCTCTCTCAATCCCGGCAACCTCAGCACCTCCGATTGGGATGCTGTCTCCTCCGCCGTCTCTGAATCCACTCCCGGAGTTAGAGAGATCGAGCATTTCCTCCGACAGGGAAAGCATTGAGAGATGGGTGAGAGTTAGAGAGATCGAGTTTTTATCTTTTTGTTATTATATTTTTGTTTTTTAAATCTTTAAAACAAACAAATTAAGTGAATTCAACGTGGCTCAATGGTCTGCGTTTCGAATGTTAAAATTTTAAACTCTAGAAGTCTCAAGTTCGAGTTGTAACTAAAACAATTATTAATAAATTTTTTTTTATTTCTGATACTTTAGTGTCAGTGATTATTGATGTTTAATTTACTAACACACTAATATCAATAACTTCTAATACCTACTTGTTAATAGGTGCATTTGTTCATAATTACTGATACTTTTTGCTAAGTGTCAGTAAACTAAGTGTCAGTAAATGTCATTTTTCTAGTAGTGGATGACAATCCTGCACAAGTAGCTATATTCAGACCCAATTCCCAGCCTCAGCTTCTATGAAAGATATATCACCGTAAAGCTTGGTAGCTTTAACCGCTACAAAACTTTTGTGGGCATCCCTTATAACAAATCTGAATCCTACACGATAGTCATCAAAATTAATGGCAACATCCACATTTACTTTGAACCAATTTGTTGGAGGAGGGCTCCAACACATTTGTGACTTCTCTTTTTAACCAAAATTGAGAGTTAAGGCTAGTGCTCGGATTTGTTTGAATGAATCCACAACTACTTCAGCTTTGGTAGTTGAAATACGGTGATCTTCTTTCTTCCCTTTGAGCAAAACATGGTTTCGTGCACTCCAAGTTGACCAGAACAGAGCCACCACCAATTCATCTAACTAGACTTGAGAGTTAAGCCTAGTGCTCGGATTTGTTTGAATGAATCCACAGCTACTTCAGCTTTGGCAGCTGATATACGATGATCTTCTTTCTTTATTTTGAGCAAAACATGGTTTCGTGCACTCTAAGTTCACCAGAACAGAGCCACCTCCAATTCAGAATCATTCTTGCCTATTCTTCCTATTAATTCATGCAATACGCTGAGGATGTCTTGAAATGTAATGCTTTTAATCTCTATTGTAACCTAGGTGGCTTTCCAAATTTTATGAGCTGACTTACAATCCACCAATGTATGAAAGATAGTCTCTATATGATTCCTATAAACTTGGCAAAAGGTTTGCGCTAAGATTTTCCTCCTGAAGAAGTTCTCAGCTGTTGGGAGAGGATTTTTTGCTGCCCGCCATACGGAGATTTTGAATTTTTATAGCAAAGCCATAGTCCAAATAAAGACCATTGATTGGATTTCTAGTTTGAGCAGCTTGAGAAATCTTGAAACTTAATCTTCAAAGCCACCTGGTGTTCGCTTTTGACAATGTAATTCCCCTTTTTTTTTTTTCATGATGCCAAAGTATTTGATCCATCAGTGGCGTACAAGGAAGAGAGATTCTTATGATCATATATACATCTTCCTAAATAAAATGTTGGTAAATCAATCCTTCGTTCTGAAATACAAGTTATGCAACCCAAGAGGTAGTGGTGAATTGAAATTTTAAAACTTAAACTAAATAGACCGTACAACAATTTATTATAATGCCTTAATGGAATAAAAAATAATAAATTTAACAATGCTCAAAATAAAAGAGTAAGGGAAGAGAAAAAAAAACACAATGATTTTTACGTGGTTTGTCAATCATTGCCTATGTCCACAGTTCCAAGTACAGTGATCTTGAGAATTTCACTATCCAAACCTTCCAAGGCTTCAAGTTTTTACAATTAACTTCCAAAATATCAATAAACCTTTATACCAAGAGATTATCTCTCAATCTCTTCACCCAAGTGTTTCTCATACTTATACACTCACAACTTTTACAAAAAATTCAAGGATTATAACAAAAACTCTCTTTCAGAGTTTATATACAAATGATAGCATAATATAGATTTGATATATGAATATTTGTGAAATAGAAGCTTATATATGATCTTGTTTTTGCTTGCATCAATTCTTAAAAGCGTATTGAATTTGAGTTTATATAGTTTGAACTCAAAATATAGTCGTTATTGACAAAACCTGTGGTGAAGTAGTTTTTGCTTAATTTAGTTGGCTAGCTGCTTACTACGATTGCAAGTTGCCGTTGTAATTTGAATTTTACTATAGTAATACTGTTCTAAAAATTACATTTTTACCAAAAACATCATAAAAGTTTACAAATAGGTCCATTTTAGAATTTTAAAATAATGCTCATTTTTCTAAAAGCTTTTAAAAATTATGCTGTGACCCAACACTTTATAAGACTTTTTAAAAAAGACTACTTTTAGAATTTTAGCTTAATGCTTATTGAATTTAAAGTTATCAAAGCATTCTCAATTTAATCCAAAATATAAAAAATACTCAAATTAATAAAATACTTGTCTTATAAATATAAAACATTTGGTTTAAGAAAAATGATTATTTATAAAAATAAATACTTTGAGCTTCTCAAATGTTAAATCATATATATATATATATATATATATTAAATCATACTGGCTTTACAAGAATTGTAGCAATAATAACTCTGTTGAGCGAAACTTCCTTCTTGATCAAGCCATTGTCTGTAATGTCTTGAGTTTGATTTCACTTAATTCACTTGCATAAATATTATCCTTCAAGAGTTAGTGAAAAATGTGAAATATAATATTATCTAAATTATATATAAAATTACAATATATATAGCCCTTTAGGCTAACACATTCCACTGATTATCGACATTGATTAATCCTGAGACAATAGCATCAATTAGCAAAGTTGGAAGAGAAACTAGTTTAAATGATGTTGGCCTTGGCATCCAGTTTCGTTTATAAATTTATACTTGTTCACCATTTATAATTCTTCATCTAATCCTCTTATGAATTACTTGTCTCCCCCAAACATGCTTGGATCCTAATTTTACATTTAAAAATTGATAATTCTTAAAGTACATTGCTTGCAAAACTTTGGCCATAATGAATTAGGATACTATAATATTCTCCAACCTTGTTTAGTTACCAGCGCCTAGTTAAAGCTTACAAAATCTCTAAATCCTAATCCTACCTTTTACTTGACTTGGTTCAGTCTGTCCCACTTTTCCCAATAAATACTTCTTTTATCCATGTTACTACTCCATTAGAACCTAGTAATTGCTTGTTGAATATCGTCATAAATACCTAAAGGAAGTTTAAAGACACTCATAATATAGGTTGGAATAACCTGAGCTATTACCTTAATCACCACTTCCTTACCCCCACTTGAGAATAACTTGTGATGCTAGCTAGAAATTTTTATCACTCTTAGCTTAATATCATTGAAGAACCTCTTTTTCTTTTTTCAAACCATGGATGGTAAGCCCAAATACATCTCATGTTTGGAGAGTACATTGAGTTGGAAGATGTTCTTGATTCTGAAATCAGTTTACTATTTGTATTGTGATAACTCTATAAAATGAAAGTTATCATAATATTTCTAGATCTGACCTAGTAATACTTAAAGAGTAAATGATAAGTTTTTGTCCCATTTTTAGTTAAATTTTGCATGATTATCTATTTAAGTTTAATTATAATAATTTAATATATTTGGATCATTTTGGGCTCTGATTAAATGTGATATTATAAGTGACCCAAAAGCATATGATTTGTTGATGGATGCTGTAGAAGAAAGACATCATTGCTGCAGTAATATTCCTGTAGAAAATAATAAAAGATTTGTCAGTATATGAATAAAAACAGGCTTGAACCAGAAAGAATATTGGAGCAATTGCTGCAGTAATCTAGGACCAAGTATAGACAAAACTGTCCAGATTTTTCACGTGCTAATTGATAAAGCCTACTACAGCTATTACAACACTGCTAGTATCAAGTTCATACAAAATAGTGACAAATATGACATACGGAACAAAAGAAATGTGGTCTTAGAATGCCAAAATAGGACAAGTGTCCTTATACTTTTTTGGGTTGCCATAATTCCAAGCAATAAAAGAGCACATTTTAGGGAACCACATCATCTATATTCATTGTTATCACACACAAAGAAGAATCTAAGGAGAGCTATAACAGAGGAATTTTGTGGAGAAGGAGAAAAACTTAAAGACTAAGTAGTGACACTTGGACCTTTTTGTATCTCAGCTTTACCTTTATATTTTGCTTGTTTTGTTATCTCTTTGATGATGTATTTAATAGAAAACACGTAAGCTTTTATTGTTTTGAAGCTCAACATGAGCTAAATTTATTATAATTAGGTTTTAAATGAGCTATATGGTTATTTAACTTAAATATGTATGTTGTTTAGAATCTGTTGTAACAATTTATTTTAATTTTACTTATTACAAATCTCTATTTCAATTAACCACCCATTTAGTGGATACAAGCTAAAAAGGAGCCTAAAAAATGTCTGACATAGAGTAACAAATCAAGACAATACATGATTTTAGATTGAGTTTCCCAAGTTGAGTTCTCGATTTGAATAGGGCCATGCTTAATTTAAGATTAGTGAAGAACTAAACATATGGATTTACCTTGTAGGATAAATAAAATCTCGAAAATATAATGCTATGTTTAATATTAATTTAACAACTAGTCATCTGTTGATTGCATATAGATATAAGATATCTAACATTTGACAACTGATAATGCATAAGAGATTCTGCCTAGTGTTGTAGTAGAACCTAGCTACTCCTTTGCCATTGAGTATAACTTGTGTTGACTTTAACTTTTCTTTATTGCATTATGTTTATTGTACTTTTAATTTCATTAAATCTTTAATCCCATCAGTTATTTTTGTTATACTAATTCACTAAAATTGCACTACTAAAATTGTTGTAGCAAGTTTTAATACATCAAGTACGTAACACATCATGTTGCCACTAAAAAACATTAAAGACTTATCGTAGTTGAAAAGCTACCGTGATGAAGTAGCATAGCAATCAAATCCTTTTGAGATGCTGATAATCTTCTATTGAGTTTATGAAGATGAGGCTATCATTAATAAGCAAAATGATATCATTACTTAATTTCATGTTATATATTAGTTCTTTTTATTTTGCCTATAATAGCAAATTAAAGAATGCCTTTGGCCTATAATAGCAAATTAAAGAACGCCTTTGGACATATAAGAAATAAATAAAGAAAAAAAAAGGTAGAACTCCCTTAGACTTATCTATGGATGAATTATGTCCTTTACTGTCCAATTGATGATAACTGAAAATGAAGATATTGTGATGCATCTCATAATGAGGTTTACCCAAAATTAAGCAAATCCTAATTTAAGCATTGTTTATTTAAAAAACAACCATTCTATTCCATTATAAGCCTTACTCATATTAAGCTTTAAAGCTACAAGCCTATTTCTATTTCCTTTACTCGTACCTAATCTTATAGAGATATTTATAACTTGTAATAATATGATTAATTATGAGTCTATTTGGGATAAAGACACTTTGTGTTGGGGAAATAACTTGCTGGAGAATGTGTTTAAGTTTATTTGCTATAATCTTAGCAAAAATCCCGTAAATCATATTATGTAAACTTATAGGCCTAAATTAAATTACTTTTCTAGGCTTTCTGACCTTTGGGATTAAAGCAATGTGGGTGTGATTAAGATGAGCTATTATACCTTTTTCATTTATAATATGAAGGCATGTAGTTACCATTCTATTGTTTACTATTTTCCAATGCTTTGATAGAAAGTAGTTGGAAATCCATTAGATTTTGGTGCTTTGGTGAGGCATATTTACGACGATGACTTCAAAGATCTCCTCTATTGTAAAGGTTTGTTCTAATATTGCTTCCACCTAAGCCTAGTTTATTCTGGAAGTTGTAAACAGGTTGGCAAAATAATCATAAAGCTCTATTTCTACCTTTCAAATTTCTCTATCTAGTTGCCCTAGTTATCTTTAACACCCTAAATCTTGTTTTTTCTCCTCTATGATATGCCTTTTGCATGAAAGTGCTTACAATTCTTATTGGCTTTTTTTAGTTAATCTGTTCTATATCTTTTCTTTTAGTAGATTTCTTCATCAATCAATATATTGTGAATCTGCCTTTTGACACTTTTAATCTCTTTTTTACTGTTATACTACATGCCATTATACTTCAACTTGGCTAACAACTTATCTAGTTTCTTTTGTCTACCTCAGAATTTTTCTTTACTATAGTATTTCAACTGAATCATTAAAGACTTAGGTAGTGTTTGTTTTTTTTATCTGAAATCTGAATGGGTCTGAATATTATTGAAATTCAAATGGGTCTGAATGCATATGTCTGAAAAATATGTTTGTTTTTTACTCTTTGACGTCTGAATATAAGTGGTAAATTGTTTGTTTTTATAATCTCAAAACATCTTAATTATAATATTTTTACACTTATAACCTTGAAAATATTATATATATTTTAAGTTTAAATAAGTATATATTTATAGTATTTTCTAGTACAATATTTTTTATATATTATAAATGTTTATAAGGTAAGCATTTGGTATATAATTTATAAAAAAATAATTTTGATAACATTATTTTTTTACAATTTAACATAATATTTATACATAAAAAAATTATTATTTAATAATAAAAGAATTTGCTTAAAATTCAAATTCAATGTGTGTTAAGTATTTAATACTAAATATAATTTAAGATCAAGTGAAATTATAATATAACATCTAATAGCTACATAGAAAATAAATATATTTAATGAGATTATTTATGAGAAAAAATAATAATTTTTCATTCAGATATTTTATCATTCAGATAAAAGTCAAGAAATTTTACTTTTTGTATTCAGATGAAAATATCTTACAATAAGACTTTAGATGCAAAAACAAACAAATTAAAATATCAAAACATCTTAAATTAAGCCAAATTAAGACTTCAGATAACAAAAACCAAACAACCCCTTAGTCATTTATTTGAACAACTGGACAAGGTTGGCATACTTACAATTACCATGTCAAAATCTTTTTATTTTGGACTATATCTTTACAAGCTTCATAACTGCTCCACATATATTTATAATGAACTCTTGAAACACTTATTTTCTTCTAGCTTAATCTACTACATTTCTCATGCACCTCTATCAACACAGGGAAATTGTTTAAAGTCTATGTTTCTAAATTAATGGTAGCACAATCATCATATCTATCTCTCTAATCCTTATTTTACAAAAATATATCCAATCTTTCTACAAAATAAGGGCTAATCCTACCATTACCCCAAGTGAAAGGGTAGCCTTTGCAGCCCAAATAAATGGATTACAATTTTGCTAAGCCTCTCTAAACTCATTGATTATATTTAACATTCTATTATTGTTATATATTTTCTCATTTTGATGTAAAATTTCATTAAAATCACCAAAGTACAACCACCTTGTTAATCTCCTCAACAATGTCTATGCATGCTTCTTTTGCCCAATTTTTGAATGTCCATAAATCACTGTGTATCTCATCTAGTTACCTTTCCCATTATATACTAGGGCATTAATATAATAACTATTGAGTGAAATGATACGCATATTGAAATTATTATTCTAGAGTATTGCCAATCCACCTTCCTTACCATTTTTATTAACTACAAAACAAGTTTCAAACTTTAGCATCTTATTTTTGATATCTGAATAGACATTAATTTTATTTCATACATAAATAAAATTTGCTGTCTATATTGTTGGAGACTTTTTTGTTGAGCTAGAAACATAAGGGAATTCTTGAAGCCCTAAACTTTCCAACTGAAAATTTTCATGGCTATCAGTAGGGCTAGCCACCAACCTTCACTGATATATGTAAAATTTCTGGAATTAACATCTCCATATCCTTCATTGACAGTGATTCTTATTTTAGCTTAAGCTTTGTTGAAGGTGAGTGATACTGAGTTTGCTTCTGTGTTAGCTTAAAAGGGCTAACCAACCTAATTTTTTCTAATTTCGGCTTGACCCATTTTGCTCATAATGAGGTCTTTAAGATAGATATGATCCCTTTTATTGGCTCCCTTCTCACTTTTAATGTGAGCCTAACGTTTCTAATTCCATCTGTTGGGCTCTAAGTGAGTCAACTCTGAACTATTGTCTGCTCCTTTATCTATTTCTCCACTTTCATGGGCCTTTGTCTCTTTATTTAACCCCACAATAGCAAAGTCTCCATCAATAGCTAATTTTTCACTTTCCCTCCCATTTTATTCATCTTTATTGCTTTACTGCTTAACTTTATAGAGGATTTTTCATTGACAGCTACCAAAGGTTACTTGTTGCAGTCTGTTAACTGCTTTCTTGATTCTTTTAAGCTATCCATTAATTGAGCTTCACATACTTCCTCCACATTGCTTCCTTGATTAACTGCCACTTGTGTATCTTCTTGGTTTGAGCTTAATCCTGATCTTATTACATTAACCCTATTCAGTTAAAGGTGCTGCTGTTGTTCAGGGAATATTTGCCATTATGATCTTAATACCAGTCTTTGTTAGAGTGTTGACTATTTTGCCATTAGCATTTTCCCTTGTTTCTTTATTTTTGTTTGCTTTAGATTTCCCAAACAAATGGACTGCCTACATCCACATACTATAAGTAAGTCTATCCTTTGACTGCTCTTATACTTATCACAATACTCTTACACTTATCACATTCCTTCCATGAATGCCCAATAAGCTTGCAGTAGATGCAAAAATCTAGTACTATTTTATAAAACATTGAAATTAGAATATCATCTTCACATTCTTGATCAAAATAAATAATTTTTTCAATGGTTATGCGATATCAATCGAGATTCAGGCTTTGGCATATTAATCAATGCACTCTTTTTTTTCATCCACATTACCTTCTTCTATTATACTAATTAATTCTCCCAAACTTCAAATTGTATCTTGTTCCATACATCTAATTGGAATATTAAGAAACTGTACCCATAAGGATAAATGAGTGAATGATTACTTTGTTATCTCCCTATTACCACTTTATTATTTAGAAACTATCAAAAGCTTATTTAAAGTGTCAAGGCCTTTCTGATAGAACTCTCCTCTTATCTGCTTCAGAGGCAAATTTAAACACGAACATCTTGTTTCCCAAAATTTAATTTTTACCTCTTTTGTTGTTCTCTATACTTGTTGCAGTGTTGTCTTAAGACCCTCTGTACTAACCCCTCTTAGATGCAAAACTTTACCCAACAGACATCCAGCAACTAGCTTTCTCTTTTTGCCATTCATAATATCACCAATAACTACTTTATTCTCATTTCTTTCTTTTAATGTTATTACTTTGCACTTACAAATCAGTTATTTTGTTTCAATAAGGTACAGATATCAAAGTCTACTAAAATAACGAATCACTCACTCTGCAATTAAATCTCACCAACTCAGATGAATAGGCATCCACTGCTTTAACGAAGTTAGAGATTAGAATCTAATTAATAAAACACTTTTATCTAAAAGAGAAGCTCAATTCATGAGCGACTTCACAACCCTATGGACTATCCATTCATTATAAGTTCTATTTCAAAGAGAGAGAACCTATGAATAAAGATTGTGCAATTGTTACGGTGGCTTGAATATTTATAAGCTCCTGAAGTAGCAAATTGAGAGTGTCAAAAGATGATCAATTATATCGTATTGCAAATATTGGATCATGCTTTTTGCCTCGTATGCCGCATTGGATTGTCTGGGGTGGTCTTGTCTATTGACTAAGTTTTGTCCTAGCGGTGATCTTTATGTTATCGGTCAACACCAAGTTGATAATTAGATTTATAGATCTGCCATTTGATGAGTAGAATTACATTCCATGCAATTTGATTAATAATTGACGGATAATATTTATGCATACTAGGTTCTATTAATTATAGCTAGTTGTAAATTTATTAGTTAATGTATAGAAATAGGATAGCGTTCTCTTTGTTTCCCTTTGCTTGGTTTTTAAAATTATCATATGTTTTTAATAGTAAAAAAATTTCATTCCCCCAAGTGAATTGTTTTTATTTAATTAATGAAAAAATATAACTTTTCAAAGTTGTAGTGATTATATGGCTTATTATTTGATATAATAGAAATGAAAATGTGAATAATAGACTTGAATTAATATTGGTGATGGGCCTGAAGTTTTCAAATCCAATATCTTCACTAATTTGACTTAATAAGGCTAAATGCATGAAATAAATAAAACTTCACATGAATTTCAATAAGGATTCATGTATTCTTTTGATGATTCATTATTATACCAATAAAAAAAGTAAGATGAATCTCAAATAATTGTAAAAGTTATTCTATAAAAAAGGGAACGAAGTGTTCCATATTTGATGGACAAAATAAATGGCATGTATCACCTTTATCCCATTTCGATCTTTACATGAGTTTTCAAGTTCAAAAGGAATAATATACAATGTGCATTGTTGATCATTATCGAATGAACTCATTGATATAAAGAAAGTGATAAAAATCACTTATAAAAAATGCCCTAATATGGATAGTTATCTTGAAGGATGATGTATGGTGGTACAAGTAAATATGCAAATGCTTGAAGAGTGCGTGTAATAGATCAAATAGTACAAACGATTTAATTGTTGGAAAGATGAAAAAATCCTTGAAAATGTTTCGGTGCTCGTGATGAGACCATAGCAAGCATATTTGATCTATTTTTAAATTATTGAATGTAATACCTTTAAAGAAGCAAATGTACCAACAAGAAAATGAATCTCAACCACCCTTGAACACATATACAGTGAGAAATAAAGAGATTCAAATTGCCTTATAAAAGGAACTCGTGCAAATTAAGAAAGAAAAATCATTGACCTTTGCAGAGGCATATACATTAGAAGCTTCGAAACAACTCATTGGTAAAAATGTATTTGAAATATGAAATATCTGATCAATAATAAAATGATTTTTGCTATGTTTATAAGTGGAATATGATAATGAAATATCCTTCATATTTATAATTTTTTATGATAAAAATTTATTATAAGTGGAATATTTCATTATATATTTTACTATGTGATTTTATTAAAAAACAAAGAATTAAATTTACAATATTTGCAAAATATTTCAATGATTTGTCATGAAAAAACTCTTGAGGAGCTTATATATATATTTTTAAAGAAATTCAAAGTGAAAGATCTTAAAATGAAAAAGTTTCTTTCAATTTATGGATTGGAATTGATGAAGTGGAATTCTAATATTAAATAAATTCCAGAAGAATTTCATATTAAAAGTTTGTTCTACTTTAAAATATGTTGTATATGTCTCAATGCGAAAGAATCATATTTATTCCAACTTGTGCTTACAAATACATTGGAAAAATGCATAATTACTAATTAAAATATGTTCAACATAAAGTTTAAAATGTAAAAATATTGCGAAAAGTATATCATATCTTTTCTTAATATGGATGCCAAAGCTTGATTTTATTCAAAAAGATCAACAAAATTATAAAGATATATATGGAATATATTCCTGGTGAGGTGTAAAGTAGATTCTCTTTTCCTGACTATATAGGGGCATTTTTCTTTAAGTATCTGGACAAACAAGAAATCTAATCCCTTATTGATCTCAAACTCATTAGGCCCTCTATGTCTCAATGGGCCACCCTTTTATAAGTGCTAAGGAAATCTTAGATTTAGATAAGAGACAAATATCATAACTGGCTCAGATATAACATTTGTATTAGATGTTATGAACTAGAATTTGATGCATCTATTGAATCTGACAACTCAACAACTAGCTGAAATAGTTGAAACAGAATGGGAAACGCATCGTCATGTTCCTCATGCTCCAAATTCATAAGTATATCAAACCAATTGAACTTTTGCCATTTGGCAAAAGACAGTTTCTTTGCTTATGATCAATTTGACGAGGGCCTCTTGCTTGAAATAGACTTTTTCAGTCTTATTGCTCTTTTCACCTTTCATCCCAAAAGATTTAGCTACACCATTGTTAATATAATTAATTGTACCTCCCACTTGTTTCTACTTCTTTGGGTTACCAAACAATCCATCTTCGGGAGGGGTGATAAAACCAAAATTCATTCCATACCAATCCAAAATTTCAAGATACAACACAAAGAGCTCCTACAGTATTGTGCAGATATTCCCAACTAGTTCTGGTCAAGAGAAAAATATTTTGTTTCACTGCCATATAAATATGGATGGACTATGCCTCATCAAACAGCCTCTCATTTAAGAATGCCTCATGATGAAGAACTGTACAAACAAGAAATCCAATCCCTATTGGATCTCAAACTCATCAGGCCCTCTAAGTTTAATTGGGCCAGCTCAGCACTTTATGTTAATAAACATTCGGAACAAGTTCATGAAAAAAAAAAGATTATTCATTGACTACAGAAAGTTAAATGATTGTCTACAGGACATCAGATACCCAATTCCAAGGCGAACTCATCTTTTAACAAAAATTGCATCTGCTAAGATATTTTCAAAATTTGATATGAAGTCAAATTTTGGCAGATTGACATAAAAAATGATGATAGACATAAAACAACATTTGTAGATAATACTAAATGTAGCTTGTCTCGCCTAGAAAGTGGGAACAGTTAAGAACAAAGTGGCAAATAGGTGCGTAACGCGTGGGATTATGCCGAACAGTTCAGGCCAAATCCTGAAGAAAACTATATATATGTATGTGTGTGTGTATATATATATAATGGTATTCTTTAATCAAAATGATGATGTCTCAAATTTTTTTTATGTATTCAATCTTTCGAAAGATAAATGTTGATCCTGTAGTTTATTTCACCAAAGTATTACAATAAAAATATATTTGCTTATTGAAGCACTCATGCCATTATGAAGGGGAGCTTATTTAACAAAGGGAGATATTGATATGGAGGACTAAATGTACTTTATTCTTTTTCCTTTACTAGGCTTTTCCCAATAAACGATTTTGATGAGGCAGTTTTGCACCTCTTTTTTCTAAGTTAGTCTTTTTCCCAATAGGTTGTAACTAGTAAATTTTTTAATGAGACGTATTCTTTATAGGATTAACATCTATGGTGGGAGTGCTATGAAAATATTAAATTTTATATGGATGTTCATCAAGCATACTTTTTATCTCCCTATTACTAATATTTATTCTTTCCATAGCTCCCATGATCTCCCGAAATTAGGGATCATTGTCTTTTAGTTTATGGTTTATTTATGTAATTACTTCTTTATGATTTTATCCCTATAAAAGGAGGCTTTTACATTATGATATATTTAATTGCTTCTTTATGATTGTATCCTATAAAGGGATGGCTTTCCTCCACACTATATACTTGACATTGAATAGAATTCCTCTCTAGACATTGTGTCTTTTATTTGCTTTCTCTATTTCTCTTGCTATATTTTTGTCCTACTAATTGATAAATAATTTAATAATATAATATTTATTTTATCGTGTGTGATATGTGTGACAAAATAACAAAGGTTTCATAAAAGTTAAATTTTTCTTAATAAGGTGAAAGTGTGATTAATTAAAGATGAATATTTTTACTGAGGGGAAAGTGTAACTTGATTGAATTTAGTGAATAAAGACATGATTTACGAAGATAAGAAGCCTAACCATACAACAAGTTGTTACCATCTGAATTTCCTTTACCTAAAGAATGGGCAATAGCATTGTCATATCTCGGAGTGTACTAAAGTATGAAACTATTAGAACTTTTCATTTTTGCTACACTACACATGAAATCTTCAAAGCCATCTGTGACCCACTCTTGACTGAGTAATGGCCTTTTTTAGCATAGTGCCAAACTATCTGGTCTGGTTTTATTCTTCTTAAAA
This sequence comes from Murraya koenigii, assembly GCA_025617385.1. Taxonomy (NCBI): domain Eukaryota; kingdom Viridiplantae; phylum Streptophyta; class Magnoliopsida; order Sapindales; family Rutaceae; genus Murraya; species Murraya koenigii. Next base: position 10,093,778 of record CM046819.1, on the reverse strand, counting down.
AGGGATTATTTTCGGTGTGCTTCCAAGGGACCAGATTATTTAGCACATACGTACAGTCCCAATATCTATCAACACAGATAAGGAAATAGTAAATAGCAAAAGATGAGAAGTAAAGAGATGTGAAGCCAACTTTAATCCCAAAGTTAAGTTTAGGGTATTCATCATTTGCAAAATGAGGTAAAAATAAACAGATAGGCAGCGATCGTCCATGTGATACTATATCAGTCATAGGGCAAAACAACTCTATAAATGAAATAAATGGAAGTCATCAATTTAATGCTTGATTGAAGCATATCATGACTCGAACTCCATATTGCACCTTGAATGACTTCCACGAAGAATGTAAAAGACCATAAACACCACATCTTCCCCGATGTAGAGGAAGTAACAAAATCCATCCCAAGATGAATTCCTATAGACCAAAGACTATCCAAATCAGTAAATGGTTCCAAAATACAAATTAAAGATAAACGATACATGCGAATTAACTTACGCAAGTGGCGAACTGTAGAGGGGCTACAAATCCCTCTAATATTCCATGTAAGAGAATTATTCATCAAAACGTTTAGGAGTCTTAGACTGTCGTTTAGATTTATAGGACTTCCAACGAAAAACCTTAGTAAATTTATTCGAAGAGCTAACAATTCTAAAACCACCCACTCTATCAATCACCATGTTCGTAACTAACTCATTTCCTTTAATAGCCTCAGAGTCACTCAAAAAGTGAGCATTATTCTTTGGACCGTCACTACCTCTTGTATCATCAACAAACTGAGTCTCTCGTGTACCATTAAAATCACCAACTAAATTAGGATCATATAGTTGGGAGCTAAATTCCACCTTCTTATGAGAATCCTCTACGAAAACATCATTCGATAGCCTTATCAAGACATTTACAGTTGTATTTATCGATACAGTTGCTTGGATTTCAGGCTGCTTATCTGAACTCACGAGACCTTCGGTAACCCTGGTGCAGAGAGTAACATCACAAGATTGAGAAGGGCTCTAAAGAATCCTAGTAGCAAGCCCATCAAATACAACGGGCTGAAAAGAATATCCTGACGAGTGTTGGGTCCCGATGATCGTAGCATTTGAATACAGAATATCAATTAGTGACCCTAGAGGCCTGTGAACGGTCATCACAATAAGTATCTTCGGATTATGAAGCTCCAGAGTAATAATAACCTGCTTGCTCTTGTTCATAGTAGAATCTGCGTTGGTCCCAGTGGGACGATTAGGCTTCCGTAGAACGAGATCAGTGACATAGCAAGAAGTATAAGAATGCTTAAGGTGTTTGCAAGAAACAAAATATTGTGGAACCTGCTCAGAAACCACATTATGCCAAAAACCAACATTTCATTTTCCTCTATCCGTACCCTCGGGATCAGCGACTGAGAAACATTATACTCAATTAAAATTCTAGCCACAGAGGGTCTATTAAACGCAGTAGTAGCATGATCAACTCTCTTTGGTTTACCAACAGCAGAAGCCATAGAAAATAAAGCCTCTTTACAGTGAATATAGTGCATAGGCAAGTAAGGCAGAGAAATTCACACAGGAACCACAGACGATTCTTCATTACACCTAAAACTGGTGGACCATTTTAATACTCTCATTGGTTTACCACCGATACACCAAGATTTGTTCGACCCATAACTGAGAATAATCTTCCTCTAGATGTAATTTAACTAAAATATACCTAGGATCCAATAAGAAGAACTGGGAATCCCCATTTAATCCTAGTGAAACAAAAGTTTACTAATTATATCCATAGAAGGGCAAGCTGAAGAGAACTTTCCCACTAAAGAGAGTTTGAATGATTCAACCATAGTCTGGATATCCGCCTAAAAATGCTGACTCCAGGTTCTCCGTGATGCAAAAAGGCTAACTTAATCAGAATAATAGGATTGGAAGAACCAGATATAATATCAAAAAATAACTTATAAGGCCTAGAAGTCACATTAGTGTTTAGTATAGTTGCCAAATTTAGACCGGTTGATATCGAAAGCTTATTTTGGTTGTTTAGGGTTAGAGTTTGTGGATTCGTGTATGGCTGGAAGAGTGATTAGAGTTTTTAAAGTTTCAGTTTTGAGTAGGGATTGTAGTGGCATTTTGGCAAATATTCTAATTGGTGGCAGATGTGTAAATATCTTAATTGGCATTTTCGTAATTATATAAGGGAGGACTAAGGTTATATGATGTTAGAGAATTTGGGTTTTTGAGGGGGAGGAGAGGGTTAGTGGTTATTATTGGGTTCAAGTAGTTAGGGTAGCAGCAAGGAGTGGTAGATTAGTTGTTGGTTATTGGCCGGTGTAGGACGGTGGTAGCGCAACTAGGGCATCGTTCATCTTCGTCTCATCACTCGTAGGATTGGAGAGAGTGTAGTTTAAGATTTATGTAGACGGGCAGTCGGATCTGAATGAGTAGAGCTTGGTGAGGTGGTTGCAGTTTTGAGCAAATGAAGGTTGCCTTGGTTTGGGTGGTACCTGCAGTGCGCATGGTGGTGATCGAGAGAAGGGCTAGTGAATGCTCACTGGCCAAAGGAGTAGTCGTCAGGGATGGGGGCACCGTTGTCGATCAGCTCTGTGGTTATAATGGCTAGTTTGGTTAGAAGATGCTTTGTTGGAACCACCTCAATCTCGCCATGTACATGTGCTGCGTAGAAGATTATGACAGTATCGATGTGGTTTTACTGGTGACCGTAGCTGTGGAAAGACCGCGACGGTGATGGGTAAAAGTGCAGTTTTATGACACAAATCTCTACTTGGCTAGTATAGTTCAATTCTGTATCCGGTCTATTTTTTATGGAGGTGTCTTTGTTTTGCTCAGAGTGCTGGAGAACTTCATATTCGGTGGCTTTTAGAATCTTGTGTTTGTAGTTTATGGTATGACTGTTGGTTTGGTTCTTGCCCTTAGGCATTGTTTAACCCTGTTGTGGCTTTCATAGTTCCGGTTGCATTTTATTAGAAGGGGACGGTGTGAGATAGAGGTAGATTACTGGATATCTTTTCTTTATATGTGGTGGAGCAGATTTTGTTAATTTCTATCTCCATTGATGGGGAATCGGATTTGATTCACTGGAGTTTGTCTCTTGATGGTAATTTCTCCTTGAATCTTGCTTGGGAGCATATACGATGTGTGAGGCCCAGGGATGACGTAATCCATCTAGTTATTTTTTCCTTTGGCGATTGCTTAATGGCTTCCTTGCCACAGATGATGATCTGTCCTTACGGGGTTTCTATATTGTTTCACAGTGTCTTTGTGGTGAGGCGGCTGAGACTGTTCGGCATCATTTTTTGGACTGTCCTCAGGTTGCTCATGTTTGGCGACATTTTTCCTTAATATTGGGCTTTCGGCAATATAACTTTCGGACTTCTCATACTTTACTTCTTTATTGGTGAAGGAGTGCTTCTCTCGTGCAAATTTTTGGGTTCTTCCTTCTTTGTTTCATTTTGTGGCATGTTTGGAAGGCTCAAATTGCTCTGAGGTTGGACTTTGCTACTTTTCATGCTGCAAGTATTATTTTTCGGGTGGTTTCAGATTTGAGGTTAGCTAGTTTTGCCCATGGTTTTAAGCCATCTCAGTTAAACGGAGTTATGAGTCTTGAGCTTGTGGAGAATTTTCGGGTTATTTTTTCATAAAGAAAGCCTATGAGGTTAATTTCTTAGTTGAAGCCATAGTAGCAGGTTTGAAGATTATTGTTTATGGTTGTTCTAGGGGTAACCCGGGAATGTCGGCTGACGGGGTGTATTTCGGGACCGTAAAGGAGTTGCTTTTGGCCCTTTTGCTCGCTTTCTTAAGCATCAATCCCTCGTTTACACATAATTAATGGTTATTTATGAGGGCTTAGAGTTTGCTATTCAGTTAAGATTATGAGTCTGGAGGTGGAGTCTGACTCTGCTACTGTGGTGGCTTGGGCTACCTCCACCTGCTTCTGTTAATTGGGATTATGCTTATTTGGTTGCTTGATTTGTCGATTGTGCTCTACTCATTTGGTTTATATCAGACACATTTTTAGAGATGCCAACTATGCTATAGATTTTATAGCCAATTGGGCTTGCTCTGATCAACTTATTTGGCATTTGAGTGGCTCTCAAGACCTCCTCGCATGTTATGTGCATGATATAGTGTATGGTGTCAATGTGCATGTATACAAACAAGTAATATAATAATGACTATCAAGATCATCTCCTCATATATTAATGTATCGAGACTTGCTACAATAATTTTAATAGTTAAATTTTAGTGAATTAATAAAATAAAAATAATTGAAGAGATTAAGGACCTAATAAAATTAAAATTACAATAAACAAAATGTAATAAAAAAAACTAAAGTCAAACATAATAATATATTCAATGGATAGCTATTGACTGTCTTGCACTTGTGGTACAGGTGTTACAGCATCTACTATAGTATTGGTCAGAATCTCTTATGCATCCTCAGCTGACGCATGTTGGATATCTTATATCAATATGTAATCTAACAATAACCAGTTGTTAAATTAACATTAGATATAAAATTATACGTTCTAGATTCTATTTACCTTATAAAGTGAATTTCTATATCTAATTCTCCACTAATCTTATATTAAGCATGATCCTATTTAAATTGAGATGAACTCAACTTGGGAAATCTAATCTAAAACCATATATTGTCTTGACTTATTCTACTGAGTCAGACCTTTTTTAGGCCTCTTTTTAGCTTGTATCCATTAAATGGGTGGTCAATCAAAATAAAGATTTGTAATAAGTAAAAAAATCAAATAAAAATAATATAGTAGATTCTAAGCAACATACATATTTAAGTTAAATAACCATTAAGCTCATTCAAAACTCAACTATATTAAATTTAGCTCATGATGAGCTTTAAAATAATAAAATCATACGTGTTTGCCATTAAATACATCACTAAAGAGATAACAAAACAAGCAAAATATAAAAGTAAAGTTGAGATACAAAAGGGACCAAGGCATCACTATTTAGTCTTCAAGTTTTTCTCATTCTTCTTCATGAAATTCCTTTGTTACAGTTCTGAAATCTCATTTGATTCTTGTTTGTGTGTGACGACAATGGATATGGATGATATGTTTCATTCAAATGTACTCTTTTATGGCTTAGAATTAGGGCAAACCAAAAAGCCATGAGGACACTTGTCCTATTTTGGCATTCTAGGGTCAGATTTCCTTTTGTGCTCCTGCCACGCTTGTCACTATTTTGTCTGCACCTGATAGTGGCCGTCGTTGTAATGTACTACAGCAGACTTTTTCAGTTAGCGTGTGAAAAGTTTAGATAGTTTTGTCTATAGTTGGTCTTGGATTTGTGCAATAACTACTCCAGCATTCTCTTTGGTTCAAGCTTGTTTCTATTCATATGCAGACAAGTCTTTTGTCATTTTCTATAAGCTTGTTATTGCAGCAATAAGGTCTTTCTCTTGCAGCATCCATCAACAAATCATAAGTTTTGAGTCACCTACAATATCACATTTAATGAGAGCTCAAAATGATCTAAACACATCAAATTATTATAATTAAGCTTAAATAGATACTCATGCAAAATTTAACTAAAAATGAGATAAAAAATCATCATTTACTCTTTAAGTGATACTAGTTTAGGTTTAAAAATATTGTAATAATTTCAATTTCATAGAGCTATCAGCTCTCTGCTGGCTTGTGGGGTATCGATTCTTTGGATGCATTTGAGCTTCCTCATATTTGCCATTGATCTTTCCTTTGTTTCCTTTATTTTTTGCTCTTGTACTTTGTTATCATTAATTTTTGTTATCTTTGGCTCTGGAGGTTAGGTTTTTGTTCCCTCCTCATGTATTTTATTTTGTTATATTATATAACAGGTAGGGGTCATGCCTAACCCCTCACCTCCACGGTGGTTTTGATGAAAAAAATATAGTTTATGCTTTTCACTACTCACTAATTACCTTACTTATTAATCATGATAGTTTGGGAACTATAAAGCCAACTTTGCTAAACCATTTGCATTAACATTACAAGATCGCTTAACATGTCCAACATCAAAATCATATTATTATAGTACCGTCCAGAATTCTCTACAAATTATTAACGATAAAAATTTTTTAAAAATAGAAGCCGAAACTCACAATTTACGGATTGGGATTCACAAAGGTGGACAAATGATAGAGAAAACCAATGACATAGCTAGACAAGTGATGGCTGATGATAATGAACATGAACACAACGAAGGTGGCGAAGCGATGACGAGTGACGACAATGATTTGATGAAGAAAAAAGCTAAAGGAAGAGGAAAAGAATGGCTTTGCTGGCCACGACTGTGATGTGAATTAGGACACTGATTTTTTTTTTTAAAAAAGTTTCTGTTTATATTAAAAATAACATTTAAATAAAATATATTCTAGATCCGAGTTTCAGATTTGCAAGTTCAGCCAAACTCATATACATTTAGGTCAACAAAACTGCATTCGGATATCGGATTTATTTTAATTTGGTACAGGTTAAACCTGACCCGAATTGCCTAGGTTTGTCTGGGTCTGAGCCTCATCCGAGTTAAATTATCATCCCTAGATTGGATTATATATAATATTATATTTTGTTTGGTACAATATTGAATAGGAATATGTTAATTTAATATAATAAAGCTAAATGACTATTTAAATAATATAATATTTTAAAATTATGTTGGTAATTATTGACTTTAATATTTAATATTCAATACTAATATAAATAAATAGTTGATTATTTTTAGGTTTAATATTCAATACTAATTTAAATAAATTAAGGAATAAAATTTTGATATTTTATATAATATAAAATTACAGGTTAGCAAAATTACGAAATTAACTTATGTTTAATTTTTATTAAAATATGAGGTTAAATGAAAAATAAAAGATTGATAAAGAAAATACAAACTTTTCATTTAATTTTATCCTATCCAAACCCATATAAAAATAAGGATTAATAGTTTTAAATTGAATTTTAGTCAACTCTATTAGTCCATGAAATCAAACGTAACCTTAGATTAGATTATTTTGTTAGTCACAAAATCTAATTCAATCCCACTCTTTATTCAAACTCCCCAACATAGATATAAACTTCTATATGATATTAGAGTCAAACTCATACATGAGTGAGCCGCACTACTTTATCACATGACAAAGACTAATAAAAAAGATCAATCTGCAAGTGACTAGAGGTGTTAAGAAAAACATGTCACATCGACTCAATATTAAATTTAGGTTAAGTATATAAACGTTAGACAACCCTCAACTCCTGAGCTAGTTTTTAAGTTGAATTAGACTCATATATTTCTATAAGAAGTAGCTAAGTTCAGTTATCACTACCAGAGATTTGAGTCGTGTTATCACTAAAAGGTGTTCGGCAGACGAATTCGAAAGGAGATGGCGCGAACTGGTCAATCATCGTAATGTATATCAATGAATAATGGGATAAGTAGGTCTATGATGGTACGAAAATTAAGTGGAGGCTTGTTAAAGGGGACAATTCTTTGGTGGTATGAGAAGCTCATAAAGGACGAAAGGAATGAATGTAAATTTAAACCATTATGTTAGTAAAAGATTAAGATTGATAGTCTTTATAAAGTAGATGGACAGGAGCACACAAAGGTCGAAAGGAATGAATGCAAATTTAAACCATTATGTTAGTAGCAGACAAACATTGGTATTGTTTATAAAGTAGATGGATAGGTTTGTGATGGGCAATGTGAAGTTAAAGAAAAGAATGTAATGGGAAGCCAGTTTTAACTACTCATTTGAGGCAGTATTGGGAGCAGGTAGGGGTTGCGTACTAAGAGCGATTTTTTTGGCTGTCTTCCAAAACAAGAATTTTTTGTTTGAAAGTTTTCTCAAAATATTTTTATCTTGAAAATAGCTTTTGAGAGGTGTCGGACTTTTAAAAGGAACAACGTTTTAATTTTTATTTTTTAAAAAAAAGTGTTGCTTTTACAGATGATTTCAAAACCTATTCTAGAATTACTTCTAGCTCCGGTTTTGCCCGAGATATAGCAAGAGCTACTTCCAGATACTTTTCCAAGCGATTGAATCTATAATTAAATAAGTTTCTCTTTTGACAAATCTTTTGGAGAAGAACTAGATGCAGCCTTCTCTTTGAGCTTTTAGCACTTCGACCCTTTTGACCTTTTCCATCTTCACAAATAATTTCATACCATGATTTTTGGGTACTAGAAGATTGAACATAAAATGCTTTTGATTTTTTTTTTTATTGCTCTTAGGGCTTAGGTGGCATTTTTATCCCGTTAGAGTAAATTCCCTTGAGAGATTGTGAGGAAGGCTTTAGTAGATTTGCAATTAACACATACATGAAATCTTTTATTAAATAAATCATTTTGAAATTTATAGTGCACAAAACGACATACAAAATCTCTTTTTTTATAATAAAATAATTTTGTTGAGTCATAAGATAGACCTTTTGAAGATTTGCTTTAATTTATATTTCAAAAAGAATTACAAGCTTACAAAATAGACTCACTACAAAAAAAAAAGTTTATTGTGATGAAAAAAAACTATCTCTATATATGCAAAACTTGTCACTAAATAAATTTAATGACAAATTATATGTCGTTATTTATGTGTCGCATTTGCCACCATCACTAAAATATATAGTGACAATTAATAAATAGTCACAAGTATTATGTGTCACTAATACACACCTTATAGTGACAAATAAAAGTTGACAAAAAATATGGACAAAAAAAAAAAACTGTCACTATAATTATATTATAGGACATATAATTTTGATACTATTTTTATACTAGTGGCTATTAATGTGTCACTATATTGATACGAGTGACTATTAATCTGTCACTATTTATATAATTAGAGATAATTAAATTAGTCATTGATGATCATTATTGACAATGAAATATGTCATTATAGATTCAGTTAGTGACAATTTATTCAATCATTAACAAATTAAATATGACACTTGAATATTTTGTTATTGTAAAATTAGTGACAATTAATTCAATCAATTCGATCTCAATAGTAACGTATAATTTTTTCTCGATAAATATATTAGTGACATTAAATCAATCATTATATATCTAAATTAGTAAATTCTAGAGCAATTTATTCAAGAAATAATAATGTGAACAGTGACATTTTTCGGTCTCCAATTCAAAAAGTGACATTTTTATATTAAATCTTTCAGCAATTAATCTTATAGGCACAATTAATTTCAAAAATCATAAGACATTAACTATCAAAAATTTCAACTGCATTTTCCTCATTTTGCGCTCGAACATATTTCAAAACTTCTGCAAGAGTTGATTTCACTACATTCATCTCTTTGTGCATATTCTTAAGTTCATTTTCTGTAGCTTGAATACGACTTTGCTCTTTCTCTAACGTTTTCAAATTCTCATTTTGAAAAGATTTTGTTCCAAAGACATCTACTCTACGAATTCCATGACCATAAATGAGAGTAGATTTTGTATGCTCACCTGCAACTTGATTAAAGATTTGATCTTTTGATGTATTGGGTCGCTGGTTCACAAGCTTATTCATTTGATTCTGAAGAAAAAAAAAGGACTAAAAAAAATATAATGAAATACACAACGAACTAAAAAAATTAAAATTATAATATAAGATATCTTTTCATACATGCTAAAATAAGCAAATACCATAAATTTTAAGTCCATTTTGGGACTGTTTGCATTCATCTCCTAATTAAAAATTGGGTTGAGATACGTATTTTCCTCATTAGATTGTGGGTAGATTAGTTATCCCTCCAATACTTGTAAGAGTAGAAATCTAGACTATTCCATGTAGAACTTAATCTAGGTGGTTTCAGTAGATGTCTCATATAAATATGAATAGACAATTAATTGGGTAATATCTATCAATGATTCCTAAAATAAATTTTTCATCAATCATAGAAATTACAATAGTACTTAAAATTGTAGTGCTATAAGTTCATAACAAAAATAAAAACAAAAAGCACTTAAAATTGCATGCATAAGTATTATATAAATGTCTTACTTACAATTGCCTCTCTCGAGTTCAAATCAATAGGCTGGCCATTTTTTTGTGTGAGTAACTGAAAACATAGTGATCATGTCTGGTTCTTTTCCTTCTAGGTTATTTGATTGCTGCAAATATAACAACGCACCAATATTAATGTAATTACAAAGAAAATATGTAATAAAAGGAAGGTAAAATAATCAATTAACTAATTCATCTCCAATTCTAGCAAAGCTTTTTGTTCTAGCAGTGTGATTGGTCTTCAGTTTTGAACGGTTAACTTTACTTGTTGTAGAATGTTACTGTAATAAAAATGAAAAAGTTAACTTCCACGTACACGACATTTTGTAAAAAAGTATGAAGCTAAACAAATAACTAAATATATGTTCTTACTTGTCCTTTCTTAGATTCCCAAAATTTAACCAGCCAATCCCATTGATTTTCGCCCACTTCATTTTTTAAACCAGTTATCATCTCTTCGTCATTTCTTGAGTTATAATATTTGGTCTTTAATGTAGATTTTCGATTTCGCCAACGATGAGCTAATTTTTCATTAACCCATCTGCCCCCTACAACCCAGTTGATAATGAAATTTTTCCTAGAAAATGTTTTAATAAAACTCATTGAGTTCAAAACATATCAAAACAAATTAGCAATGTCATATAATTTTCTAATAAGTTTTATTGTAGGATTGGCATACATCTAGTAAATTTCTTATTTCTTGCTTAACATTAGCTGATACATGTCTCCAATCATCAAAATTAAGTGGCATTACTGCTGAATCACGTGAAAGGTATCCAATATATTGTCCAAATGCTTTACCATCTTTCCCAATAGCTTCTCCATCAGGGTTAAAATCCACTTGAATAGGCTCAATTTGTTTGTGTATAGATTGTAATTTGTTGGTCCACGCTTCCGTTTGGATGTAATAGAAGTGCCTTTATAAACATATAAAAATTAATAATCATACACATAAATTTAAAAATCTAAATAACAACCCAAGAAAATATTTAAAAAAGAAATATTTGCTAAGTAATTACTTCAATAAAATGTATAGTAATTTTTTATTTAAAAATGAAGGAAATTTTTAAAATTTCAAGTATGAAATATACCTGAAAGATCTTGAGCAACACCTCTGTTACCACTTGTTTGGCTATTGTGATGAATTTGAGTATCTAAAAATAACAAAGGAAAATTGAAATTGGACTTGTCTTATGGTAATATCATTTTTTTAAATTAATCTCAATAGTACTACTAATAGGTTAAGTGTAAATTGAAAAAGTTTTCCATTTGCCTTTTATCATGGCTATTAAAAAAAGAAGTCTGCTAAACGATTATTTAAGTAAATTGTATGCTAAATAACCATCTAAAAATGAATAAAAATTTTGAAGATGTCATTTAATAAAATATACTGAAAGATCTTAAGAAGCATTTATGTGACCACATGTTTGGCCACTTTGATGAGCTCGAGTATCTAAAAATCAACTTCCCTACCCATTCTTTTAAAAAAAAAAAAAAAAAACTCTTCCCAATCGAATGCACAGTAAAAACGATTTTCTACTTCTTTTGTTCTTCTTAATTCCAAGAACAAAATTTAACAACTCATTGAAGAAATACATTTATACTATGATCAAGAGGAGGATTTCATTTGTGATTTCCTTCCGGCCATTAACATAATCTAACATTAGATCATTCAGCTGCTTGATTTGTGAAGAAAGGTAGGCTCTTGAATTCTTTTTCTTTCCTTAAAAAATAATATGATGCAGTATTCTAAAATTTTGTTTGATATTTACATTATTTTTAAGAATGTTCACATTTGCAACCATATCTTGAATGTATTTCATCATGTAGTAACCACATTCAAAGCCGTTAGATAGGATACTTGATGGATCAGGAAGTCCTTTTTTTGCATGTAGTTAAAGAAAGCCAAAATCAACAGGCCCTTATGCCAAGACCTTCCTTCTTAAAAATGACTCAGTCATTGATGCAAGTGATAATATTGAGAAAAGTGTATATGATCTTAATAAAGTTGTTTAATCATTTTTATTAAGTTGGTAGTTTGGTACACATGCCTAGGTATCTAATTCTGTTGCATCTGTTTGACTAGTTAATATCCTCGAATACTTGTGTTAATATGAAGTGCAATGATAATTAATTGTAGGTTTGTAGTTAATTTTTTCCCATCCTTTGTGTGATTGTACAAAGTAAGAAGCTTTTCTATAGATAGGGTGCTGTTGGAGTTATAAAAAAAAAAAAAGATTGTAGGGTATTATTGGCTGTCGCACAGCAACTAGTGTTTTTTTGTGCAAAATTGTGTTTTTTTCTTTGAAGCTAGCACTTTGCTTTTGATAGATTCCATCTAGTCATTAATTTTTATTTTTTATTTTTAGATTTTGAGGGTTGAAGATACATTTCTTTGCTATAGCAAGAGCAGTATGCTTTTGAATTATGTTATTAAAGAATAGTGAAAAAGCCTTTGTCTTAAAAGTGATTAATTGTTTGCTTGTGTTTTCCATTCTATTGTGATTATTGTGACATATATACTCATAATAATATTTTCGTTTTTTTTTATTATTTGGCTTGTCTGGAGGCATACTCATAGGAGACGAGAAAGAGGCCAAGACGTAATTTTAGACGGTATTTTTACAGTCACAACAGATCATTTGTCATGCCCAGGACACAAGCTTTGGGATTGTTTTCCATCATATAGCGGTCACAAAAGCACTTGTGTGATGGTAAATTCTTAGTCACATAAACCACTAGTTATTGTAGTAGTAGAATGGGTGCCCAGTATTCTTTTTTTTTTTTTTGAAAAGAAAGTAAGCCTTTCAACCATTAAGATCAGAGAATAGGTACATTAGTTGAGTTGGGTATTGATCTACCCATACTTCAGGCTCTACTTTGTCAAGAGCTAATTGAGCTATAGCATGAGCTAAAGAATTACAAGCTCTTTTTGTGTGCTGCACCTTAACATTTATCAATTTACTTTTCACATGTTGAATCTCAAAAATTATCCAAAAGATTTCTTTTCTACTGCCTTTTTTACCTAGGCATAAGTTAACTACCTCTAGAGAGTCGGATTCCAATATCAAAGAATTTTGACCAATGGACTCAGCATTTTCTATACCCCAGAGGACTACTTCAGCCTCTGCATAAGAAACATCACCAGTGAATTTTGACCTCTTCATTCCCGCTGCTATAACTTCCCCATTTGAGTTTCGAAGAACAAACCCCAGGCCAATAATTTGCTGCTCTGCTCTCACTGCTGCATCTACATTGATTTTAATCCATCCTTCTGGAGGAGGGCTCCATTTCCCAAGATTTTCTGCTATCTGACTTGGCCTTTGCTGCATAAGCGGCATTTTAATCCTTTTGTGTGACTCCACCATGGCTTCCGCTCTAGCAACTACTATCTGGGATTATTTTTTTTATTTTCAAAGAGTTGAAGATTCCTTGACTGCCATGCTGCCCAACATAGAGCAACTATCAGTTCTAGATTAGTCTTACTTTTTAACTCTGTTAGCTGTTGTAATCCACTCATTAAATCTTGTGATGCAAGGATGTCAACCTCCTGACTAAACTTTGAAAGTCTCCATATCTTTTTTGATGACTTGCAGCTAAGGATGGCATGATTAACTGATTCTTTATTTCTTCTACATCTTTGACACCATGGATCTTGAAGAATTTTTTTCTTCCATAAATTTCCAGTTGTAGGTAGTAAATTCTTCAACGGTCTCCACATAAAAATCTTCACTTTTTCTGGTAAGTCAAGCCGCCATATCACATTCCATGATGTTTGAGGGTTTTTTAAGCTGCCAGGGGATTCTAGGAACTTTAATCTAAGAGCTACTTGATAGCCACTCTTCACTGAGTAGTTTCCTGCTTTATCATAATGCCATAGGATCTGATCTGCTTTTGGAGTTATTGGAAGAGGAGTTTTCATAATCATTTCTGCATCTTCTATCCTGAAGTGCTGTATTATCTCTTCCTCTTTCCATTTATTATCTCTATCTATCAAGTAAGATACTGTAGAGTTAACTGGCAATGTTGGTGGGGATATTATTCTAAAAGTTTCAGGCCGTTGTATCCAATTACTTCTGTAGATCTTTACAGCTTCTCCATTGCCGATTCTCCATATACTCCCCTTAAGGATGACATGCCTTCCCCACACAATACTTCTCCATATGTAAGATGGATTGTAGCCAATTTTTACATTGAGGAAGTCTGACTCTTTAAAATACCTAGCTTTCAAAATTTTTGCCATAAGTGAATATGAAGATTACAGGATTCTCCACCCCTACTTTGCCACGAGAGCTTGGTTAAGCTTGATATTCTTTCCCATTTGGCCCAGTGAATTGACCTATGATCTCCTTTGGAACCCTACCAGAATTTAGCAATGGCTTTTTGAATGTCTTCACACAAACCAACTGGAATTTTGAAAACACTCATTGCAAAAGCAGGCACAGCTTGGGCCACTGCCTTAATAAGAATCTCTCTCCCTCCACTTGAAAAGTATTTATTTTGCCAGCTAGAGATTTTGCTAAGAATTCTCAGCTTAATGTCATTGAAAAAGCTCCTCTTTTTTCTGCCCACCATAGATAGCAAGCCAAGATATCTTTCATGTCGAGCAACGACATTCAGTTGGAAAATATTCTTGATGGTGGAGATCTGATCAGTCTGTACATTGCCTGAAAAGAACATAGATGACTTTTCATAATTGAAGATTTGGCCAGATGCAGTAGCATAACAGTCAAAAATTGCTTTCAGGTTTATACAGTACCTTGTTGAGGCCTTAGTGAAGATTAAGCTGTCATCCGCAAAGAGAAGATGTGTGATTGTCAGCTCTGAACTGAATCTCAGCCCACGGATGCTCTAGTTTACTTCAGCCTGAGTCAAAAGATTGGAAAAAGCCTCTGCACATATAATAAAGAGGTAAGGGATAAAGGGCAGCCTTGTCTAAGGCCCCGTTGAGGTAAAATAAGACCCTTGGCAACACCGTTAATCAAGACTGAAAAAGATGCAGTGGAAATACATCTTATAATCAAATTAATCTACTTTAGAGAGAAGCCTAACTTGTGCATCGTATTCTGCAAGAAACTTCATTCTACTCTGTCATAAACCTTGCTGATATCAAGTTTAAGAGCTACCATACCATTTTTATTCCCCTTACTATGCCTGATTTTATGAAGACACTCATACCCTATAATTATGTTGTCAGTAATGAGCCTATTTGGGATAAAAGCACTCTGAGTAGGGGATATTACATGATCCAGAAACTGTTTAAACCTATTAGCTATTATCTTGGCTATGATTCTGTAAATTACATTGCATAGACTAATAGGTCTGTATTCTGTTACATGTCTAGGCTTAGCAATCTTCAGAATTAAAGCAATATAAGTGTGATTGATAGGGGTTGGATTACCTCCTTCATTGAGGATATGTAGACAGGTTGTTATGACTCCTTGTTTTACTGTTGTCCAATGCTTTTGGAAGAAAGCAGCAGCTAATCTATCCGGCCCAGGAGCTTTTGTTGGCCTCATTTGCGCTAGAGCTTCTATAATTTCCTTCTCTGAAAAAGGTTGATCTAATTAGACATTAATGTCTTCTGAAACTCTTGCTGGCAAATTCTGCAAGGCTGCCTCCAACTGGTTTGTAGAAGGGTTTGTAGTTGTGAAGAGATTGTCAAAATATTGGATAAAAGCTCTCTCTATTTCATCTTCCTCTTCAGTCCACCTATTGTTTTCATCAATCACCCCTAAAATTGTATTCTTTCTCTTTCTCGTTGAAGCTTTAGAGTGAAAAAACTTAGTGTTCTTATCCCCTTCTTTAAGTCATTCTGCCCTTGATCTTTGGCGCCAATAAATTTCCTCATTAAGTAACATTTCTTGGATTTGCTTTTCAATTTTTTTTATGCCTTCCCCCGTGGCATAATGCTCTTGTCTTTCTTTTGTGGTTTTCAATTCCCTCAGTAGCTGTTCCAACTTATTCTTTTTTCCTCCAAACTCAACTCTGCTCCATGTTTTCAACTCAGTCAGTGAGGCTTTAGCTTTCTTGGTGAACAATTGAACTGGATCCTCGTTTCCCCATCTACTTGGATCTCTCCATTCTTATTGCACAATTTCCTTACATTTGTCATAAGGACTCCACATGTCTTCGTAATGCACCCTTCGGCATATTTGCTTTTTGTATCTTAGTCCTCTACCTCATTCTTCAATCATCATGAGTACTGGATTGTGATCAGATGTCCACGTTTGAAGATTTTCTGCTGGTAGCTCTTAGAAGACGTTCCCCCATTCTTTATTATACAAAAATCTATCAAGTCTTTCTTCTATCAACTGAGGCCCATATCTGTTATTTGACCATGTAAAAGGGTATCATTTACACCCCAAATCAGCTAATTCACAGTCCTTTACGACCTCTCTAAAGACACTCACCATTGATAAGCATCTATCATTCCCGCCATTTTTCTCATTGAGATACATAATTTCATTAAAATCACCAAAACAGATCCAAGGCAGAGATGATAATTTAGCTAATCTTCTCATCAAAGTCCACTTATGTTGCTTCTGCCCTGTTTTTGGATGCCCATATATTCCAGTACATCTCCAATATCTTCCATTATCCTTGTGAACCACTGCATCAGTATGGTGCTTGCTAAATGACTTTATGTCTACAACTATGTTTGAGCTCCATAACATTGCCAACCTTCCTCTCAATCCTTCCCTATCCATTGCAAAACAATTATCAACTTTTAGCTTTTTACTTTTATACTGCATTTGCAAAGCCGTCAGTTTTGTTTCACACAAGAACAAAATTTGGGGCTTATGCAATTGGAGAATTTCTTTGATTTTAAGAAATGTCCGGTTATTCCCCAAACCCCGGACATTCCAGCTTAAGATTTTTATAATTGTCGATGGGGCTGGTGGCCAGCCTCCGCCGTTGGTTTACTCAAGAAACTTAGTGCAATTTCAACATCGTCACTGCTTGATTTCCAGTTCAACATACACGTTGCTTTGGGAGACATAGTGTCAGTTTGGCTTATCGGGCTGTAGTTCTTTCTTCTTTTGGCCTCTGAGCTTTTACTGCAAAGATCACCACCAGGTCGTTTCCTGTCATCAGCCCATTATTGCAAGTGGTAGCATTGGCATTTGATCTAGCTTGCATTTTCCATGTTTTCTTCTTGGGCTTAACTTTGCTATCTTTCAGCCCATTAGTAGCTTCCACCTTTAAATTCCCAATGCATACAGTTTCATCTTTATTTCTTTCAAAAACTTTTTGGTCAACTTGCATCTTTTCGCCTTCCCTCCCATTTTTCTTTTCTCCCGCCCTTTCCATCTCTTCTTGAGCATTTTCTTTTTCTGGTTCCTTCCAATGCTCAGTTTCTTTTTGCTTTTCTCCTTCTGTTCCCGTTTCCCAAGGCATCTTTTTAGCCCCAGCTGTCCCCTCTTGCTTTGGGGTACCTTTTATTTGTCCCCCTGACAAGTCAGAATCTTGCATTAAATGTGTATCCGTATCCCGTTGAGTTCGAACACGGGTTGGCCCGTCTTCTTGACCCACCGTGTTTGCATAGACTTTCAAGTTTAAGTTTTGATTCCTCTGGCTTTTTATCTGGTCTGAATCTCCTTGGCTTGCTCTTGCTGTGAACTTTCGATCCTGTCCTCTATTATGCTTCATTTTATCAGCAGCTATAGTAGCTTTTAGCTATGCCCATACGCCATTTCATCTTTGACGATGTTTATATTTGAACATTCTATAACGATGCCCAATACACCTACAGAACAAAATCTGTAATCTCGTGAATCGAACTAGGATTTTCTCTTCTTCCTCCTCTTCATACTCCAGCTCCAGTATTTTAATCAAAGGTTTTGTTATATCCACTGATATTCTGATTCTCACCACCTTCCCCACACACTCCCTCGCTGCATTTGTGTCCACTTCTTCCACCTTCTCGATTTCTTTCCCAATGTCCGCAAGTATCTCTTTATACATACACTTTATGGGTACATTCCGCAGTTGTACCCAGAAAGAGGCATGTGTAAAGGATTGTTTTGTGACATCTCCAATACCCATAAGCTCCGTAAAGACTATAAGTGATATGTCAAAATGCCAGGGGCCTCCAGCTAAAATTCTCCTCTTATCTTCTTCTGCTCCAAACTTGAACCAAAAAATATTATCACCCAGCCCTTCAATTTTAACTTTTCGCATAGTCCTCCACACTTGATTCAATGCTGCTTTTAACCCCTCTGTGTTTACTTCTCTATTTGTCAACACCTTTCCCATCAAACACCCAACTACTATTCTTTCACCCTTTGACTTCATCTTTCCTTTAAAAGACCACTTCCCTTCCCCTCCTTCTCCTAGTGTGATAGCACTACACTTTCGAATTAATTCCTCCATATCCATTTTACCCCGCGTCAACCAGAGATTTGACTATAGGTAGTTAGTAATTTCACCAACTGGCTTTTAATCTAAAGTCACACTTATCGACCAAAAGAAGTGAGTTAACCCAGCTATGATAATCTGAGAAATAAGGAAGAAAAACCAATTTATCTGTAACACTTAACTTATGAGTGAATAAACGGAGTCATAAAGACCCATTCTAACTTCCATTTGATTTTGAGAGAGGAGACTCAGAAAACCAAAGGAAGACAGGTGCCCATTATTCTAAATATAGAGTAGTTGGAAGAAATTTTAATCCATGAACAAAACAGCTTTCAGCGATAAAACTTTGTTCTCTGCTAAAAGGCGTTTTTAGCAACGAACAAAATTTCGTCGCTAAAAGGTATCATTTTTCTAACAATTAATTACTATTATGAATATTTAAATATTATCATTTTTAACAATAAATTGCAATGATAATTAACAACATTATGATAAAAAAAATTAATTTCAAAATAATTATTACTATTAATGAAAAGTATAAAAATAATTATAAAATTAAATATATATTCTTTTTAAATAAAAAAATTTACAAATGTATATAAATTTCTTAATTTTCTTCATCTTGGTGTACTTGATCTTCAATATTTCCTATAAATAAACACAAACAATAATTAGTTAACTTCTAAACATAATAGTAATAGAAGTTGTAATAAATATGATAAGTAAAAACAAAAAAAAATTACACTATATAAAAAATAAAAGAGAAATGAAGTAGAGATTACCATGTTAAAAATAAAATAAAAAGAAGTAGAGATTGAATTAGAGAATGAGAAATATATATCAGAGATGAGAGAATTAAAGAATCAAAGTAAGAGAATGAGAGAATGAAAGAAATGAAAAGAATGATATATAAATACAAAAATGGTAGTTTTTAACAACAAAATTTAAAATTTATGGCTAAAACCTAATTATGGTGGAAAACAATCCGCCAATATTTATTTTAAATTTCCACGATTTTTAGCTACGAAATGAATTTTGTGGCAAAAAAAAATACATTTAACGATGAACTTTTCGTCGTTAAATTATGGAAAACAGTCCCAAAGCTTATATCACCATGTCCTGGGCATGACAAATGATCTGTTGTGACTGTAAAACTACTGTCTCAAATTGCATCTTCGCCTCTTTCTCGTCTCCTATTAGTACGCATCTAGACAAGCCAAATACTAAAAAATACGAAAATATTATTATGAGTATATATGTCACAATAATCACAATAGAATGGAAAACACAAGCAAACAATTAATCACTTTTAAGACAAAGGATCATTCACCATTCTTTAATAACAGAATTCAAAAGCATATTGCTCTTGATATAGCAAAGAAATATATCCTCAACCCTCATAATCTATTAAAACAAAAAATTAAAGAAAAAACATAATTTTGTACAAAAAAATTAATTATATTTCGTCGCTAACTGTCAAAAATTTTGGCGGAAAATTAACCGCTTTAAATCTTTAAATGAAAACTTTTAGCAACGAACTTATAATTTCATTGCTAAAAAAATATATTTAGCAACGACATATAAATTTCGTCACTAAAAATTTAAATTTTTGACAGAAAATTAACTGCTTTAAATCTTTAATAAATATTCATAAATGTCAAAGAGTTTAGTGATAAAATTAAAACATAGTCTTTACATGTCATTTGGTTTTAGGAAAGAAATTTGTTTCGTCGCTAAAACTATTATTTCCGATAGAATACGATTTTGTATCATCGTTAAAATAATTTTTTTTGCAACGAAACATATTCTTTACATATCTAAGAGTTTTAGCAACAAAATCATTATGTCGCTAAAACTATTTTTTTGCAACAAAATATATTTTCGTTGCGAAAATTACTTAAAATTATTTTTTGCTATGAAATTGTATTTCTTCGGTAAAATTATTTTTCGGTCATCGTTAAAAGTCGTCACTAAAAACTTGAAATAAATATTAATTTTTTTTCTTACATATTTGACGATGAAATACATTTTTCTGTCACTAAAACATACCTAAGGCGACGAAAAAAAAAAAAAATCCGTCGCTAAAGGCCTAAATTGTTGTAGTGAACCATGGCGGCCAGGATTTACATAGTTTACTCTCTATCTCTCTCTCACACACGAACGAGTGGCAGCAATCAAATTAAGTTAATTTGGTTAATTTTATTTTTTTCTTCTCCCATAATCTTAATCCTCTGGCTTTTCGCAGGCATTACTCTGTGTGGACATATGGAGACTATGGCAAGGAAAGTGCAGCGAGGAGCTTACTCTGTTCACATAGCTCAATCTTTGGAGCTGCCATGTATATTTATTCTGTTAGCAAATGATGCATGATGTTAGCAAATATGACTAATTTATGCGCCGTGTCCCAAACTTGACATGCATTCAGATAAATGACTTGCATTTAGAAAAATGCCTGCCTAGATTAGGACAGTTTGGTTCGTGACTAGTTTGTAATTTTGTAATTTGCATCGCTTGTCCTTGGTTTTAACTTCTGGGTCCATGGCTTGGGCTTTCACACCTTTTATGACTCGCACGTAAAAAAGAAAAGAGAACTGCCAGCTCAATGGAAAGTGTTAATTTTTCCTTTATTTTATTATTTTTCAATAGTATTATTCATGACATAGTGGGTTGTGATCAATTTTAAAGGGCCCATCAGTGATTATTGTATATGTTGCTTGAAGTTAGAGATTTGCTGTGGCTTAGTGGTATCAACCATTCCTAGGTGACTTTTCTATTTCTTGCGTTTGAGCTTGTGGACGAAGAAGCATAACATTAGATAAGGATAGACAATCGAAATTGGTAGATCAAGAAGGAAGAGTTTGGAAAGCTGAGATGAAGAAAGCAGAGCTCATATTCGTTCCAACACCAGGAATTGGTCACCTTGTGTCAACCCTTGAGTTTGCGAAGCGTTTAATCGACCGGGATGATCGAATTTCAGTCACTATCCTGTCTATGAAGCTAGAGTTTGCACCTTCGGCTGATGCATACACCAAAGCACTAACAGACTCACAACCAAGAATCTGTATCATTGACCTCCCTCCTGTAGATCAGCCTCTTCCAGACGTTTTTAAGAAATCCCCAGAATACTTCATCTCACTGGTTGTGGAAAGTCACTTGCCCAATGTTAAAAATATAGTAGCATCCCGCTCTAAATCAGACTCCCTCCAAGTTACCGGGTTAGTTCTCGATTTCTTTTGTGTGTCCATGGTTGACGTTGCTAAGGAGCTGACTCTACCTTCGTACATATTTTTAACCTCTAATGTGGGATTCTTGGGTCTTATGCTGTATTTACCGACTCGCCAGGACAGGATCAGCACTGTATTTGAATCTTCAGATCATGAGTTGTTAATCCCAGGCATTATCAACCCAGTTCCTGCATGTGTTTTGCCTTCTCCTTTATTTAATAAGGATGGGGGTCATGCCACTTTTGTGAAGCTTGCTCAGAGATTTAAAGATGTCAATGGTATAATTGTAAATACATTTTCTGAGTTAGAGCCTTATGCTGTCAACGCATTTTCTGGTGATCTAAATCCTCCATTGTACACAGTTGGGCCAGTGCTTCACCTTAAAAGTCAGCCGAACCCTGATTTAGATGAGGCTCAGTACCAAAAGATCTTTCAATGGCTTGATGATCTGGCTGAATCTTCCGTAGTGTTTCTATGTTTTGGAAGCTTTGGGAGCTTTGATGAGGCACAAGTGAAAGAGATAGCAATCGGGCTTGAGAGAAGCGGGTACAACTTCTTGTGGTCTCTGCGAGTTTCGTCCCCAAAAGATGAAGTTTCTGCAAGTAAATATGTCACAAATCATGGTGTATTTCCTGAAGGATTCTTGGAAAGGATCAAGGGAAGAGGAATGATCTGTGGGTGGGTCCCACAGGTGGAGATTTTGGCCCACAAAGCAATTGGAGGTTTTGTGTCTCATTGTGGATGGAACTCGTTCCTGGAGAGCTTGTGGTATGGTGTGCCAATTGCAACGTGGCCTATTTATGCAGAACAGCAGCTTAACGCATTTAGGATGGTGAAGGAAATGGGATTAGCGGTGGAGTTGAGATTGGATTACGTGGTTGGTAGTGATCATGTGATGGCTGGTGATATAGAGAGCGCGGTAAGATGCCTAATGGATGGTGATAGCAAGATAAGGAAGAAAGTGAAGGAAATGGCTGAGATCAGCAGGAAGTCTCTGATGGAAGGTGGATCTTCGTTCAAATCGATAGGTCAATTCATTAGTCTGAACTTTTAGTATGGTGTGTTATCACTAGTATCAAAGAAAAATGGTAAGTATATTGCCATGAGCTTCTGCAGTCATTTCCTTTTTATGATCTCATGTTATCTGAAAATATTTGTTGTTGCTGGGCTTTATACGTCTCCTGCCATTGACATTTTGGTATCCATGCCGTGCTCTAAAAGAAATATGTTGATGCACTTATGTGTCAGTTAACATATAGATGAGTTCTAACATCAACATCCAGTACATGAATTCAAAAAGAATAAAATCACAATATCAAAGTATACAAAAGGATATAATTAGTTGGAGCTTGATAGCCTACAGTTCTGTTTATTCAATTGAGCTTGATTGAGTTAGAGCAGTATCTAGTGGACTATTTGCTAGTCCAAAATTATTCTCATACACTGTCCTGATCTAGAAGAACATTGCCGGGCTCTATATCTGTATTATATCTGTACTCAAAATATGAAAATGAAAACAAAGGGCCAAAAATGCTACCGAATGGGCCCTAAACTTTTAATCTTTGTTATATGATTTTGAGCCAGAAGTTTAGGCTACTTGAACAATCTTGCAATGGTTTTTAATAACGAAACCATAGGTTCTTTTTCTTTTTTTTTTTTTCTTTTTTTTGAGAATCCAACTATTCATGACTAAATTTGTACATAAATAAAGTAGGATTACGAAGAACGGATGATAATAATGGGTGAAGGTATATAAGAAAAAAGGTGTTTTTGAAATTATGATGGATATATAGAGTAAACATGTAGAATTAAAATTTTAATAGTGGATGTAGTGATAGGTTGGCTATTTGAACCTATAAGTTTTCTCTTTACATTTTCCTTTTAGTTAAGAATTTTATTATTAAAATAATTTTAAAAAATACTTAATTAACCATTTCTTATCTTCTCTTCTCAATTTCACAAATTCTCATTAATTCATTCAAATGTATGCTTTTAACTATAAATAATTGGTATCACTAACTAAGATGAACAAAATCCATCAATTAAAAATGACATCAACAAACTTTTATTAGCCATAAAAGTTAATAAATATCAAGAAATTAATTTTTACCAAACACAAAAACTAATGAATATCAAGAAAAAAAAAATCTTATATATAGAAAACATGAAATATAAATCATAACCTACTAAGAAAGGCCAAAGAAAAGAATTCAAACACAAATGCATATACAAAAATTAATGAATATCAAGAAAAAAATTCTTATATATAGAAATCATGAAATATAAATCATGATATACTAAGAAAGGCTAAAGAAATGAGTTCAAAATAGAGTGAAATTGAGTGTTTAATTTGTAAAATATAAGAGAAGATAAATAATATATAATTGTAAGATAGAGAGAGAAAGTCATTAATGAATGATAATTTTGAGATTTTTTAAATTTAAAATTTTTAATAACAATATTATTTTTTAAAATATATGTATAGATGAATATGGTGGGTTTAAATAATGTAGTGAAAAAATAAGTTCAAATTCAATGAAAAAATAATGGGTTCAAGTAACTCTATTATAATCAGTATTGATGATATTAATGCTATATTTACTTACTAAAGTAAAAGTGAGAAGTGTAGATTCTTTTTATTTCACTGTTTACTTACATATTTTAAGGAAGAATGAGAATCACACTCCTTGAGCCCCACCCATTTTGGATCGAAAAGTGGAATTCCCACTCTCATGGCTCTGTCTTTTTTATTCTTCTTTTATTAAATTTAATATAATTATATTTAATAAAATAAAATAAATAATATCATATTTATTTAAATAATATTATTATACTACTTTATAATTTACATTTATAAAAATAATAATATTAAACTTGTTTCAATATAATATTATTATACTTAGTTAAAAATAATAATCTACATTGATTCTAAACTAAAATTGCTTTATATATATATATATATATATAAAGCAATTTTAGTTTAGAATCAATGTAGATTATTATTTTTAACTAAGTATAATAATATTATATTAAAACAAGTTTAATATTATTATTTTTATATATATATATATATATATATATATATATATATATTATATTCATAGAAAATTAACAATACTACTATATACTATCTTTATTTAAAAATATAATAAATTATATTTATTTAAAAATAATAGTATATTTATTTAATATTAATACTAAATAATAATAAAAAATAATTTATTTTAAGAAAATATTAATTTTGTACTATAATATTAATAATAATGTTTCATTTGTGTTGCTCTTATCAATAATTTTTAATTTACATAATTAAAATTAATAAAAAATTATGATTTACATAATTAAGAATATTAATAATAATTATTAATTTACAAATATAATAAAGTAAATATTTTATTTTTCAAGTATATTTTTTATTAATTTTATAATTAAAACTAAAATTCTTTAAATAAGAATAAAACTATAATTTGAAACAATTTACTCTTAATTCAAGACAAAGTAAACACATAAATTAGATTATGATTCTGATTGCATACTCTCATTCCAATATAAATAATACACTTACTCACACTACAACTGCACACACCTAATCCTAGGATACTCACTCCAATCTAAAAAATAAATGCTCCCTTAGTGTTGTTATACAGACGCCTGAGCCCAAACAACTCTATATAATTAAAACACACACTAATAATTTCCTATACAATGACAAAGTACAAGTATTAAAATATGGTTTTATATTTAAGCAATAGATATGATGATGAGTTGTGTTTTATTTGTGTTTAAAGGATTGGATTAGAATTTTTGAATGTAGAGGTGAATTTAGAAAACCTAACAATTATGGTTGATGTTCAAATTGGTGGTTTGAAAACGTTTTACAGGGAAAATATTAGGATCATGTTTCTCCTACAACATATAGAATTACTATAATTTATAAATTGTACCTTTACTTTTTTTTAAAAAAAAAAAGTAATTTAGGCTCACAAGTCACGATCTGTCACCACCAATCATATTGCATTACAATCCGTCACCAATGATCTTCCAAGTTATGACTCAAGTTCAATTTACACTTGATGTTTAAGCGCCTTTATCACTGCTAAAAGTAACCAGTAAGAGAAAACTTTTTCTCTCAAAGATAGAAATAAAAATTCTCTTTTCTCTGATCTATATATTATGACTTTTCTATTTATTTTATAGAGAAAAATTATTTTTATATTGTATTGGTGGAAACTCTAAGCTCCTTATTTTTCTCTTTTTTTAATTCTATTAAATCAAAAATATTTTATTTAAATCAAAAGATAAGAGAAAGCCTAAACGTGGGGTTACTTGTTCTTATTATAGAGGCCCACTTTATAAAATAACATAAAACCCTTATACACAAGTATATTAAATAGACCCTCTCACCAAATAATATATTTAAGCTTTTAACACATATAACTAATTATCTTGCTTATTAATTTAGTTGTGGTGCAATCAATTTAATGAACTAACCGAGGGATTATATGGGTACATATAGTAGGGGCTACATTAATTAAGCATATGATTAAACTAAACCAATTATTTAATTCCAAATTTATTCTACTAAAAGATTAGAAATAACCTCCATAACTGCATGCTATATAAGATAGTGTTCTCAAATAATAATTCGACCCATGCCATATTGATTTTTTCTAATTACATCGTTAATTAAATTAATATCTCAATTGTTGAATCAATTTAATTACATTTTATTTTTTGATACTTATTGGTTTTCTCTAATGATTATTTTCAACATACTAGTTATGTTAATAAACTCTGTCAAGAAAATTCTATAATCGAGTACCAAAAACCCGTCAAAAGATATGTTGTACAAATTATATATTGTTAATTTATAATCTCATTGCTTATAACTGCTTCCACCAAGATATCGTAATCTTGATTACAAATGTATGTCATGTTCATTGGTAACTTAAATGAAATGACAATTATAAACATGAAACTATAATTAATTCAAGATTGGCACCTTTCAAAAGCCCTTACTTCATTAGAGTTTTAAAGACTTTTCTTCTGCATGTTCCAATCTTATATGTCATAGCTATGTAGTGTCATTGTGTGCCTATAAAATGTTCAATTCATCATTTGTACTTCCTTTTAAGTAATACAAGTTGTGATGTCGAACTCCTTATAGAATCATTATAGGCCCATGTATAAATCTCATTATAATATCTTTAATGGTAATCTTATAGCCTTTAGCTTCCAAAGCACCTACAGGAATTAAATTTTTCCTTAAAGTTGTTTTCTAACGATTCCATCGAACATTTTGAGTCAAATTGTTTCTATTCTCAACTGTATGACAAGTTTGATCATTTCCTATTACAATTGCATTGGATTCCAAATTAAGAAAATCCTTAAACCATTCCGTAATGAGACATAAATGATTTGTTGCTCTAGTATTAAGTATCTACTCACTTGTACTAGCCACATATATTGTATGCGTAGTACTTAATAAATTGTCGAAGTCTTAAACTTTTCGTGCTATGTTTGCTGCTACTGATTTCTTCCCATCTCTTTTTTAACCATTCGAAAAATCTTTCCTTCAACAGCCCTTTTCATGACAAAAGGCACACTCATCTCAATCTATATTTCTGCTTCTCAATTTGGACCAGTAATTCTTTCCACCATGCTTTTTCTTTTTCTTCATCGTTCTTTCTCTGGCTAACAAAGCTTCAAACAATGCTCTTTCAGAATTTTTATCATTAATTCGAATCTGTAAATTAGTTAATGTTGTGCAGAAATCTTTGAAAATGATCACGCTTTTCCTATATATCAAAGTAGTCACAAAATGTCTATACTCTTCTAGCAGTGAGTGCAGTAAAATTATAGTCTTGACTTCATCCTTAATATATTCATCAAGATTTTTCAAATCAGCAAGTAATTTTTCAAATTTTGAAACATGGCCTTGCATTGGCACCCCATACTTTATTTGAAAGCCATATACCTGGCTTATTGCATTAAGGCGATTTTGAAGACTTTTCAGTAAGTACTTTTCCTCCAACATACTGATGTAGAATATTAATTTAGTTATTTTAAGATTCTTATATTTATTTTCTGTTTTAATTAGAGCTAATTAAGGAACGATATCTTAATCTTTTATTTCTATTCTAATTGTAATTTAGTTTTCTTTTTTAAGTTAACTTAGGGATGTAGGTTTACTATATTATAAATAAAGAGGCCTTGTAACTATTTTCATAACTTCAATTAAATTATTTAATAAAATCTCTCTTTTATAATTCCTCTAGGATTATCTATCAAAAAATATCTTTTGTAGAGCCGATTGGATTAGAGTATTATCTAATATCACTTTATGTGTTATTAAAAATCTCATTGAGTCGTTTGGATTAGAATGGATCTAATCACACTTCGATTAGAGCATAAGCTAATCGCATTGGCTTGGTCCTGTTCTAAAACGATATCTAGTTTCTTCATCATATCAATTATGCTTTTGCTATGCAGCTCCATCAATTAGTATTAGAACGATTCTGTAAGAATTGCATAGCTTTCCTGAGTATCAATATCTATACCCACCAAATCCACTAGTGAAAAAAAAAACCACAAAATTGAAAACCCTTAGCCGCCGCTACGCAACTACCATTGCCCACCACGGATCTGGCCATCACCGTTGCCTTTCAGCCAGCCGTCAACACCACTAAGCTCGCCAATCACCGCCGACCAATCCCCAACCATGCAGCCCCGAACCGCTGCTTAAGCAGCCGTGAAAAGCCTGAAACTCGCCAGCTGTCCTTCTTCTCGATCCGCTATCTTTAGCTTCCTTAACCCAAAACTAGCACTGATGATGCAAGCAATCGCGGATCTTACACTTTCTATAAACAATATCATCAATGGAGAACAGAAGCAGAGAGTTAATTGTGCGGAAATAATTGAAAAGACTAAGTTGGGATGACAGAATAAAAGGTACAATTTGATTTAAAGTTTCATTCTGATAATTTGGGCAAGAATGTACACAATGTTTCCCTGGAGAACAAGATAACTGTTGAAGATGATAAGTAAAATAAAATTGAAGACATTGAAATGGTTCTACCTATTCATATTGAAGACAAGAAAGTTGTGCTCGAAGAATATTTTATTGAAAATGTGAAATCTATTGGAGAGCGCATTGAGCGATAGTTAGGGAAAGGAAAAATTTATTTAATTATTGTTCGTTCTTAGAAGTCTTCACTACCTAGAAAAATGTATAAGAGAAGAAAATTGTTGAAGTATAGATTCTTTAAATTTTTTAGAAAGATTAATGAAAAATACAACAAGTTCGATTTATAAGATAATTTACTCTTACACTACAAGTTTCATCCTCCAGACTGTATTCAAACTTGAGGACGAGTTTTATTTAGAAGGGGGAGTATGAAGTAGGATGTTAATTTACTTATTTTATGATTCTTATAATTTTATTTTCTATTTTATTTTGAGTTAATTAAAGTATGATAACTCTTTTATTTCTATTCTAATTGTGATTTAGTTTCCCTTTTTAAGTTAAGTTAGGGAAAGAGATTTACTCTATTATAAATAGATATATGCTAAGTATTTTCATAACTTCAATTCAATTATTCAATAAAATCTCTCTTTTATAATTCCTCTGGGATTATCTATCAAAAATCTCTTTTTTAGAATTCCTCTGGGATTATCTATAAAAAAATCTCTCTTGTAGAATTATTTGGATTAAAGTGTCATCAAATCTTACTTTATGAATTATTAAAAATCTCATTAAGTTGTTTGAATTAGAACGGATCTAATCATGCTTCAATTAGAGCATAAGCTAATCACATTGGCTTGGTCCAGTTCTAGAACGATATCTAGTTTTCTCATTCATATCAATTCTGCTTCAGTTACCCTGCTCCGTCACATATGCTATACAGTCATCGAACATTCTTCATCTTTCACCAGATATTTCACTTCTTTGGTCAAACAAGATCTTATTTCACTATAAGCTTTCTCGTTCATACGATCCCAAGTTTTTTCATCATACAAGTACATTTTATTTTTCCAAACAATATCGAGATCAATTTAAATAAAGGCATCTATAACTCGCACCTCCACATACTAAAATTAATTTTTCTATCAAACTTTCAACATTGATCTTTTGGCCTCCAATAATAGGTGTTGCATGACTATATGACACGTCTTTCATCTCACATAATGTGTCTACTGAAATAGTTTGGATAAATCTTTCCCAAATTTTAGAATTTTCACCTCCTATCATTTTTTAAACAAACTATTTACATTTAAAACAGATTCTATGATGTTCATTTTGTATGAATATATGCACTAAAATAGTTCTCATAAGAATGAAGGGGTCACAACGGTCCCACTTAAAACCCAGACTCTTTAGACTCTTATTGTCTTATTGACAGAACTTCTTAAACATCCATAAATACACACTACTTACAATATATTGTCTCCCAAGTAAAAATGATCATCTTCACCCTATTTATGAAGAATACCATATTTTTTAATAGTATCTAATATGTAAATAGTACAGCATACCCTAAGTTCGAACCTTTGGCTCTAATACCACTTTTTGTACGCGAAATGAAAAATCAAGTGCACCGAATAATTATAGGAATTAAAAGACACAAGTTTTAATATGCTTCGGCAATTATGACTACGTCCACAAGGATAAGAGAGAAATAATTGCATTACTTAACAATTATTAAAGTATAAATTTGAGTAAAAGAAACTTTATTTCTCAAACTCAAATATACCTAGTATTCTTACACACGGTTACCTTTCAATTGCTCACACTCTATAATTGCTCAGTCTCTCAATAATTTTTTAGTGAATTATTTTCTTTCTAAATTTAGAATTTCTCTCAAGTTTAGGATGCTAGAGCTCTTTGAATGAAGCTTCATTTATAGTGAGCTTCAGCAAAAAAGTCTTTAACAATTATAACCAAATTTCAAACCCATGCACATTTTGTCAACATTCGGTTCCAACTTTCCAACTATTGTCAACAAGCACGTGATTCTCCATTTTCTTGTTTGAATTTTCAACATATCATGCATGTGCTAAGTTGGCTTGGGTGATGATTTTTCAACATATAGTAGGTCTCTCTCTATTCTTCTCTTTGTTTACATTTGTACTGATAAGAAAACTTTCTAAAAGTATATTATCATCACTATTTAGAATTCACAATAATAATTGTTGAGCTTATAATATGCAAGTGAAATGATTGTTGGGCAAAAAAAAAACCCTATTCATGGATAAAATATCTGTAGGACTTGAAAACTCCACTACGCATCAAGTTATGAAATGTTTGTGGAATTTTATTTATCATATGGATGATACTACACTAATGGCTCTTCATCAGCCTCCGCTTGAGACATTTGATTTGTTTGATGACTTGGTCTTATCATCAGATGTTTATCTAATGTACCATAGCCCTCGAATAGAGTTGTTGGAGTTTTTTGAGTCATTGAGATATCGATTGCTTCTTCGTAAAAGGCCTACAGATTTCTTCCAAGAGGTATTATATTAAAATATTTACATGGTATGGTTTTTTCTTTAGGATCCTATTTTATTTTTATATTTTTGTGTTTCCCTTTGACAAGTGACTTTAGAAAAATATCAAGCTCAATTCTGGGTTGATACTTCAAAACCAAATATATTCCTTCCCATTTCAGAAATAGCATAAGCTTTTAAAATTTGAGATTTTAAAAGTCTTTTGATTCCTCACTTGCCATTCCATCTGATAAACAAAAAAGCCACCCTTGGCTTTATCTAAAACAAAATATATTATATCAAAATAAGAGCTTTCTAAAACATATTTTGGATGAGAAATTCTATAGATCATGAGGCATATATTTTTCTATATGTTTAAGACGTCCCAAGTATGCTTTAGCTTACTCCTGAGCTTTTGATTTTTATATTTTGTCTCCCATGGTGTCCTTCACATATGTTAAAGGTTGCATTTGTTGGATTGCTCATAAGCATAATGTTCTTACAAACAAGTTAATATTGCACAGGTGCGCAAAAAGGCACCTTGTTAAAATTGGACTTAGGAGATTGTGTTGCTTTGTTGGTTTAAGTCATGAATATTGTCTGTGTTGTTAGCTCTAATTCAAGCGACATGTCATTTATATAAAGAAGTGGGGCAGATGATAGTCACATATTGTCAGCCAAATGTTATAACCCATGTGATCATCATATGCATTTACTTATAAACCATAGCTTTAAAAGATAGCCTTCAAAGTCGTTTTGATTTCATTTATGCATAGCATGAGAGTAACATATGATTGAAGCCATTATTGGTTGTTATCAAGCATAGGGAAAATTTTGGTTTAGTTGTAACAACCTAGAATTCAGCTTACGAATAAGGGTTCATTCTAGAAATCTCTCTCTAGGCCTATATATATATATATATATAGAGTCTCAGAGAGAATGAATTATGGTTATTAAAAGCTTGTAACTTCCTTTTTAAGCTTGTATCTTATTCTTTGTGGGTGAAATAAGATTTGTTGCTATGTTCTTCAGTAGATATAGGTTATCTCAAAGCCGAACCACGTATATTTGTATCTTTTGATTTGATTGTTTCTATGTGATTCTTTATGTGTGATTGCTTTGTTATTTCTTTTAAGCGGTTATATTGCTTTGTTATTTCTTTTAATTGGTTATTGGAGAGTTAAGTGAGATATTGGTAATTCTTGATCAATCTTCATTTCAGAGTTAAGTGAAATAAAACTTTAACTGATGTTGGGAGATTCAAAGACTAGCAAGAAACCAAGCGAGATCAAGGATGATGATATGCAAATGCCTTTAATAAAGCTTGCAACACATTAATCTTGAGCCTTAGAGATAAAGTTCTCAGGGAGGTTGGGAATCAAACAACTGTTGTATGTCTCTAGAAAAATCTAGAAGACCATTAAACTCAAAATGTTTGATGGATTGATTAGGGAGTTGAATGAGGTCAGACATGTTCTTGATCTTAAAAGAAATTTTATATCACTAGGCACTCTTGTTCAAATTGGTTGTACTATTAAAGTTAAATCCGGTGTTATAAAGGTGATTAAAGGGTCTAATGTGATTATGAATGGATATAAGCAAAATGGTTTTTATGTGATTCATGGGACAGTAGGTTTTGGTAAAATCAATGTCTCTACATGTCAAAATTCAAATAAAATATATATATGGCATTTAAGACTAAGGCATATGAGTGAGAAATGACTAAAAGCATTAAAAAATTGGGAGGTCTTAGAGGATGATAAGTTGGGGCCGTCTAAGTTCTGTGAGCCATGTATCATAGGTAAATCCTCTAGAACTAGCTTTGAAATTGCAGTGCACAATGTTAAAGAGGCCCTAGATTACATATAATAGATTACATATAATCTGATATATGGAGGCCATCACAGACAATATCTCTAAGTGAAGCAAAATATGCCCTCTTCTTTATAGATAATTATTCAAGGATAATTTGGGTTTATGTATTAAAGAGTAAATATGAGGTCTTTGAGAGGCAATGGAAAGCTTTGGTTGAGACTCAAACTTATAGAAGGTGTTGATGCTGTTTTCTGCTTGCTCCCGAGTAGGATCATAAACTTCTGCTCGCAAGATGCTCGAGCAGAAATCCTTACCAATCTCTGTTCTCCTCTGTTCACCGGAACAGCGGTTTCCTTGGGCTTGCACTCAAGTCAGTAATTAGGTGTTTCTTTTTGTATCCCTCTTTGTTTGAGAGACTGGAGAAAAATGGTGATTTCTGAATCAAAGTGGCAAGAATAGAAATAATTCAAATGACCAAAAAGGAGAAAAAAGAAGAAGAAGAACCTCAAGCCGAAGAACCCCTGCAACTTACCTTTCGATTGATATTTATTCTTCTGTTTTCCCGCCATTTTTCTTCGGGGGCGGCCGTCCCTGCTTTAATGGTGTCTGGGTCCCTCTGACAGCCGGGATTACGGCAGCACACCCTGGGAATGCGAGATGTCAGGTGGGTATGGGTTCCCGCGGCCTAATGATAATGTCGGGCATGCGCGTACTAAATGATGACACTGTGGGGACGTGTGCCGACCATCGGTAACAGTGTCGACACCATACCGCATGGGGTATCGGCCAAGCATCGATCGTCGCGTTAAGTTGTCGGAAGGAGGAGTAAAACTATTTCGAACCGGCCATGCTCGAATCTTGCATTCTCTCCCCGTGCCATTACTGGTGTGACTAGATCATGCCCGGGGGCTTGAAGACCTCAATGAGAAGAAGGAGCTCGGGGTTCAACCAGCCTTGGGGCACTCGACCTTGACTAGTTTTGACACCTAGTAAGGCCGTATTCGTGCCAACGGTCAAGTCTTCTGCTCGAACTGGGGTTGACCTCGAGGGGGCCTGCTCGGTATTACCCAAACACCAGTCCCCCAGTTTTTAGTCTTTAGAGTGAAGCGAGACATGACTGGAAACCTCTTATTTGGGCCGGCTTCCCTGCCTTTTTATCTTTCCATGTTGAGCTGTCCACCCTTTTGTCATTTCATATTTAATGCGAGACGCGTAGATGGATCCGAGCCGTTCGTTTGAATTTTGAAGAGGCGATTACTTGAACAGTCGCATCCCTTGAGAGGCGTGCCGTCTGTTGACGAGACGTGCTTTCCCCTTTTAAAAACCCTCAATTTCTTCATTGTGCCTTCTGTTTTCAATCTTTGCTTAAACCAGAGTCAATTGCCTGCAAGTATTTCTCATTTCCCTCATTGTCGTCGCTGCCATCTCCCATCGTCGAATCTATCTCAGGTATAAATGACCCCCTCAAGACTTGGATCTCTCACCATAATCATCTTATTCGGCTCCGAGTCGTTGGAAGAAGATGACTCTTCAGACGACATCCGACGGGGTTGTTGTGTGTCTGCATATTTCCTATAGACACAATCTACCAAATGGGAACCAGAAACTCAGAAAAATGGAAAAAAACAGGAACAAGAAGAGGGAGGGAAGTTTATACCTGAGATAGATTCGATGAAGGGGGAAAGCAGAAGACTTGACCACTGGCACGAAGACGGCCTTACTAGGTGTCAAAACTAGTCAAGGTCGAGTGCCCCAAGGCTGGTCGAACCCCGAGCTCCTTCTTCTCCTCGAGGTCTTCAAGCCCTCGGGCATGATCCAGTCACGCCAGCAACGGAACGGAGAGAATGCAAGAATCGAGCATGGCCGATTCGAAACAGCTACGATCGATGCCTGGCCGATACCCCACGTAGTATGGTGTCGACACTATTACCGATGGCCGGCACACGCCCCCACAGTGTCATCATTTCTTACGCACATGTCCGACACTATCATTAGGCTGCGAGAACCCATACCCACCTGACATCCCGTATTCCCAGGGTGTGTTGCCGTAATCCCGGCTATCAGAGGGACCCAGACACCATTAAAGCAGGGACGGCCGCCCCCGAAGAAAAATGGCAGGAAAATAGAAGAATAAATATCAATCGAAGGTTAAGTTGCAGGGGTTCTTCGACTTGAGATTCATCTTCTTCTTTTTTCTCTTTTTGGTCATTTGAATTCTTTCTATTCTTGCCACTTTGATTTAGAAATCACCATTTTTCTTTGGTCTCTCAAAAAAAGAGGGATACAAAAAGAAACACCTGATTACTGACTTGAGCATCGGAGGATTTTCGCCGGAAAAACACCCGGCGACCCCTGACATTGTTTTTGTGAGCGCAGGCCCAAGGAAACCGATGTTCTGGTGAACAGAGGAGAACGAAGATTGGGAAAGATTTATGCTTGAGCATCTTGCGAGCAGAAGTTTATGATCCTACTCGGGAGCGAGCAGAAAACAGCATCTACAGAAGGATTAAAATGTTAAGGATTAACAATAGCTTAGAGTTTTTTAATCCGCAATTTGATGACTTCTATAAACAGAATGGTATAGCAAGGTATAAAACAGTAAGTTACTGAGAGAATGAATAGAACTTGGATGGATAAAGTCGGATGTTTGTTAATTCATTCTCAACTTCCCCAATCTCTATGGGCTGAAACCTTGATGACAATATATCATTTGGTGAATAGAAGTCCATCCAATGCCTTAAATTATAAAACACACCAGTGAGTCAGAAATGTTAAACAAAAAAATATATTTTGAACCTTGAAGATATAGAAAAAATTTTAGGTTCACAAGAACAATATTTAAAGGTAGAGCTTTTTGATAAAACTATAGAAGGTAACTATGATATATAATCAGAAGAAGAGAGGGTTAGAAATAAAGATATCAGTGAATCTTCTGGTGATTAAACAACAATTCAAGACTATCAACTTATCAAAAATAGGCAGAGGAGAATGGTAAAAGCACTAAAGAGATAAGCATATGCATTAACAATAACCCATGATCTGGATAATGATGAAATTAAAACCTGTAAGGAGGTTATTTCAAGCAAAGATGCAGACCAATGAATTATAGCTATAAATAATGAAATTGAGTCATTATACAAAAATAGTACTTTGGGAATTTGTAGAAAGACCAAGAAAGCCAAATGTTGAGCCCAAAAGGTTCAAAGATAGGCTTGTGGCTAAAGGCTTTACACAAAAAGATGGTATTGACTTTTCATAGGTTTTTTCTCCTATTGTTAGTTATGCCTCTATAAGGATAATTCTGTCACTTGTAACAATGCACAACTTGCATCTAGAACAGATTAATGTAAAGACTGCATTTTTACATGGTGAATTACAATAACAAATATTAATAGCTCAACCTGAAGCCTTTGCGGATCAAACAAAGGCTTATTGGGTTTGTCTTTTAAAAAGTCTTTTTATGGTATAAAGTAATAATCTAAGTAATGGTACCTTAGGTTTAATAGCTTTATAATAAAAACTCATTTTTCAAAAGTATAATATAGACTGTTGTGTATATTACAAAGATATTTCTAGTGAAATGATCTATCTAGTTCTATATATGGATGACATGCTCATTGCCAGCAAGAGCATAGAAAAGATAGAAGTCTTGAAGCAGTAACTTAGAAGAGAATTTGAAATGAAAGATCTTAGAGCAGCGAAGAAGATTTTGGGAATGCAACTAATCAAATATATGAAGTCTAGTGCTTTGTTTCTTACTAAAGAGGAATACATCAATAAGGTGCTTAATAAGTTTGAAATGGCCACTTCAAAACTAGGTTAAACACCTTTACTAATTCATTTCAGGTTATTAGAACAGTAGTGTCCCAAAACTGATGCTGATAAATCTGAAATGAAGAAAATTCCTTATACAAGTGTTATAGGATGCTTAAAGTATAAATAGTATTAATCAGGCCTGATATAGTATAAGATGTTAGTATAGTTAGCAGGTATATGAAGAATGGAGCATTGAAAGGCTGTAAAACGGATTCTCAGTATCTGAGGGGAACATCTCGATATGGATTGATGTATGGAGGACAGAGGCAAGATAATAGTTTGATTGTGGGTTTTGTGGGTGCTTATTGTACAGAGGACTTAGATAAAAGAAGATCTCTTGTAGGGTATATATTCACATATAATAACTGCACAATAAATTGGAAATCACAATAACTACCTGTGATGGTTTACTATGATAGCCAAAGTGCCATGTGCTTAAGCAAAAACCAAACCCACTATGAAAAGACTAAGCATAGTGACGTTAAGTTACACTTTATCTTATTAAAAGTGTCTAAAACAACTGTAAAGGTTTAAAAAATCCATACAGATAATAATGTTACAGATATTTTGACAAAGGCTATTCTTGGAGCTAGGTTTAAGCTTTAGTTGGACTTAATTGGCATTTTTTAAAGTTAAAATGTAAATTGATGATGAGAAAAGTAGCAGGTTCGTGAGAGTTTCAAGCTCATTGTAGAGAATGTTAAAGTATGAGCTTAAAACTGGACTCAAGAAAATGTGTAAACCTTAAATTAGAATTTTGTGAAACTAAATTTTATTTTCCTTAATTTTGTTCTCAAATTTAATGTTACCGAAATTATTAAATTTGAGGAGCCAAAGATTTAATTATTAATTGAAAAATAAAGTTGATTATCAATTATTCAACATAAAGAGTCTCTAGTACCAATTGTTAGAATAACAATTAAATCTTTTGGTGAAATCTATAACCTAAAATATATGAATATTCATGTTGTATCACCAAATATTAATAATTAAATATACAGAAGCGTCTCTGAATTCATAATGCTTATTACTCTCTATAATCGAGGGGTTAATCTTTCATATCAACACATTTTTCTAGATAATTATTTAATTTTTTATGTACACTCTCTCTACTAATGGAATGTCAAAAAAAAATAATAATGACAATACGTGTGACTTAGAGACCATAACCATTTATATAGACAACTTTTATTATTACTTTAGGCATTTTTATTTCAACCCATCATAAAAATAATAATTACCCTTTTAATTTCTACACATTAAAGATTCACACTGTATTAAATAAAGTCTAAATTACCGAAAACCTTATTAGATTACTTTTAATTTAACTTAACTTTATATAATAGTCTGCAATACATAATTATTCACATATAAGCTCAACATTAAATTAAGGATCTACCAATACTAAATTAAAAATCCAACATATCATGCATATCAAAATTGTTCTAAACCTGTACAAGCACTTAAATTCCTAAGAATCTCACCAGAAACTGTTTCCTAATGAAGGCTGGAAGTTGTCCCGTAAGATTATTGAAACTAATGGACAGGCTCTCAAGCTTTAACAAGTAGCCGAGGTTCGCTGGGAATTCTCCCACAAGGCTGTTTTAAAGTGCAATAAAGGTGATAAGGTGGAGCAATGGGATAAATTGGTTGGCATTTGACCAGAAAAAGAATTATTGGCCAGGATTTGATTTTCAAGCCTGAACAGACGACCAAACTCATTAGGAATTTCACTGCGGAAGCCGTTGTCTGCGACTTCGATGTACATGACCCCACATTAGGTTATTCCCCTCCATTGACATAAGTTTACTGAAGTGTTCATGAACTTGTGACTCCAAGAGGATCATGAAGCTGTGACTTTATGGCGAGTAATGCATGCAAGACGATCTATCTCGTTGGAACTGGCTACATAGTGGTGGAAGTACACCGGAAAAGAAAGGCAAGTGCAATTGACAGGTGTAGAATTCTAGGAAGCTGCATTTTTAGTATTAGATTCTTTTTCTTTTTTTTATTTTGAACATAAATGAGACATTAGGCTCCGAGGCCACCTCTTTTGATCCCATAATTTATAGAGCTCAGTTGATTTGGCTTCTTGTCATCATAAGGTCACCTGATTTATAAGCAAAAATTATTGATAAGATATTTGATAAATAATGCTGGCCATTCAAGAATGGGAGTCAATTAAAAAGAGAAAATAGTCGAAGAGACGTAGAAGATTCCTCGACCTTTACCTAATCCGTATTTTAATCCTATTTTTTGTTGCCATATGTTGTTTGGGTAATATCGGGCAGGTCCCCTCGAGGCCCTTCTAGCTCGAATAAAATGCCCCGAGGTCAACCCAGCTCGAGCAGAAGTCCCGACCACTGGCACGATGACGACCTCACTAGACGTCAAAGCTGGTCAAGGTCGATGAATTCAGAGCCGCCCGAGCTCCGAGCTCTTTTGCCTGCTCGAGGTCATCCGTCCCAGTCAAAGCTGGTGAAGGTCGAGAACTGAGTACTCCTTTCCTGCTCGCAGAGGTTAAGTCCCCGAACACAACTGGGCAAGACCCGGCCCAAGGCAGCCCGACCCGTTTTTCTCAAAGTCCTGGCAAGCCTTTAGATGTCTGATCAGGGCCCCACATAGTATGGTGGTGGTACTATTGTCGGCCGGCACATGCCCCCACGGTGTCATCATTCCTAGCGCACATGTCCAACATGATGATCTGGCCACGTGAACCGGGTTAAGGAGACAGCCGCGCATCCTTAGGGAATATTACGCCAATCCCAGCTGTCAGAGAGACCTAGACACCACTGATGCGAGAATGGATGCTCTTGGAGAGAAAGAGCGGGAAAAATGGAGTATAAAAGAAATAAACGAGTACGTTACGAGGGTTGGAAAAATTCATTCACGGGGATTCCAAAATTTGACACAGGTTCTTCTTATCCCTACTTCCCTTACCTTGATTCTTTGAAAAAACCATACTTATTCAAAAGGGAGGGCGAAAAATATCCCATTCATCTTTCCGGTCTCTCTGACTAAGAGAGATACCAAAAAGAATAACCCGATTACTGACTTGAGCGTCGGAGGTTTTCGCCGGAACACGCCCGACTACCCCTGACCCTATTTTCTGTGAGTACAGGTCTGGGGGATCTCCGTTCTGGAAGAGACAGTGGAATAGGACGAATGAGACAATTCTGCTCGAGCTCGAGCTAGTTGCAAGCAGAAGGATCGAGGTACTGTTTGAAGGCACGCGGAAAAAACTGCATCAACATCTTTTGGCACCGTCTGTGGGGATCGGCACAAAAAGCCTGATTTCCTAATATGTTTAAGATAGACAACGCAACGATGAGAGGAAACATCTAAAGAGGAGTGAGTCCAGAAGAATCGGTAACTTTGAGAGAAGTGGCTAATGAGGCCCAGAATAGGGAGATCCAGGAAAGAATGGATCGGATGGAGAAACAGATGGAGACTCTGACCTCCCTATTACAAGAACTCAGGGAGGGACGGAGAAAAGCGTGTAATGATGTTCGGAGTCCAGTAGTAGGAGCGCTCCGTTCGGGAAAACGTGGGAGATGAGGCCCGAGACCTAGGGCACCAAACGCTGCGGTGAGGAGGAGGCGAATATGGAGGAAAGAGGGTCTCGTCGGCACTTGCGAGGATCTGACCTCGACCTCTCGTGCGGAGGAGCTGGAGGGAGGTGCTGTGATTAGCACTGAGTTGTGGAGGACCTCGGGAAACAGAAAAAGCCCAAGTTGGAGAATAATGTTGGATAGCGAATCTTCACTCTCTGCGGAGATAATGGGTGTCACGATTCCACGTGACTTCAGCTTCCGGATCTGAAATTTTCGGGAAAAGCGATCCATTGGTACATATAGAGCGATTCAGCGACATGGCGAGGTGCAGGTGCATCGGCGACAGAGGTGCGAGGGCCTTCCCGCTCACTCTTGAGGGAAGGGCAAGAGAATGGTACTGCATGAGCTCCACGGGAAGCATCTTAAGCTTTGAGCAGATGTGTAGGGAGTTTGCGGAGCAATTTCGGTCGCGGTGACCCACGAGGATGACATGATGGAGCTATCGAGTAAGGCGAGAGGGAGGAGAGTCCCTCAGGAGTTTGTCAAAAGATACCATAGATCGGTCCTAGATCTTGGCGCGTTTAATCATCCCGAGCCGAGAGGGCTGAAATATGGGATCAGGATGGGAGACCATGGTATAATCTGCGGAATCCTTCGATCCGTTCATATTCGGACGCATATGAGCAAGTGAAGCTGGATATGATAATTGAGGAGGAGAAGGCTGCAAGGTGAGAAATGAAGCGGTCAATGGAGCAAAGAGGAAGGAGAAGGGGTCCTGCAGGGACGTAAGCTTAGCGGCGAGGGACCGGGTTGTCCTGACACTAGAGCTCCCAGCGCGGATGGTTCCCTGCCACCTCGCGGATCTCGAGTCGGGATCACGGAGAGTACAGGCGTCACTGACGACCACACAACTCATGACCGACCACCAAGTAGACTGAGGTGAACCACAGCGAGCCGATCGTCCATTGCCTCCTCCATCGAGAAGTTTCCCGAGGGATCGAGCGATACTGGATGGTAGAGCAAAGCCCACTTCTGCAGCGATATCTGAGGTTAAAGGTATCTCTCGAAGAGATACATCGAGTGGGTGAGGAGCGAGGCTGCTGAGCCCTCCAACGCCGATGGCCAAGTCAGCTGGCAAGCGGAACAAGGGGCGGTTCTGCCGTTTCCATGGTGACCACGACCACTCCACATCACAGTGCCGTGATTTGAAAAACCAAGTGGAGGATCTGGTTAGGAATCGGTACTTGGATGAGTTTGTTGAAGGAGGGCATCCGGTGGTTGAGCGGCGATCGAGGAAGATGGCCAGAGCTTACTGAAATAGACATGGAACCACCAGTCCACGAGGGTAATCTCGGGAGGGCCCACGATGGCGGGAAGTTCAAATAGGGCTCGGAAAAATTCTGCGAGATATCTGCATTGCCGTGAGAAGTCCATTCACTGCCCATTGCCAAAAGGCCAAGGTTCGCATGGTGCCAATTATGTGGACGGATGAAGATGAGGAGGGGGTGTTGTACCCTCACGAGGATGCCACAGTGGTAAAAGCCAATGTAGCAAACAAGGAAGTTGATCAGAATCTTGGTTGACTCGGGAAGCTCGGTGGATATTCTCTTGAATCCACACTCGAGGATTTGGGAATAGCAGTCGCGAGCCTCGAGCGGACGAGCACTTCCTTGAAAGGATTCGGGGAGGAAAGCTAATACCTCAGGAATCATCAAGTTGGCGGTAACCATGGGCTCGAGGCCTTTTGAGGAAGAACATGATCTTTGGATTTCGTGGTGGTAGATGAAGCCGACCCGTACTGAGGC
Source organism: Murraya koenigii (assembly GCA_025617385.1). Lineage (NCBI taxonomy): Eukaryota > Viridiplantae > Streptophyta > Magnoliopsida > Sapindales > Rutaceae > Murraya > Murraya koenigii. Next base: position 10,051,705 of record CM046819.1, on the reverse strand, counting down.
GATTCTAGGGAGGCCATTTATGAGGATCGGCCGGTCGTGCTATCCACCCATTACTTAGCCACTAAAGTGTCGAGTAAATGGGATTTGTAGGGGTCGTGAAGGCGACCGGAGGGTGGCGAGGAGTTGCTTCTGTTGTGGCAGCCAAAGAAACCATCTGAGATAACCTCGTTGGACTCGAGGGAATCGAGGAATGGAAGACAAGAGCCGGTTGAGAAGTTGGAGGAGGTCGGGGTGAGAGCGAGCGACCACAGAAGAAAATCCGAGATCGGCTCGGGCATTAGCGAGCGGTTGAAGGAAAAGTTGGTGGAGTGTCTGCGAGCACACGCGGATGTGTTCGCATGGACGCATGAGGATATGCCAGGATTGACCCGAGTGGCGTGTCACAGGTGGCGATCTGGAGAGATGCTAAGCCGGTGAGGCGAGAAAGGAGATCGTCGACCGGGAAGATCATGAAGCCATCAGCTGCGAGGTGGAAAAGCTGCTTGAGCGGGGTTCATAAGGAGGTCTCCTACCCGAATGGATCTCGAGATGTGGTGCTTAGTGAAGAAGGCAAGTGGGAAATGGAGAATGTGTGTGGACTTCGCAGATGTGAACAAGGCATGCCCAAAGATAGCTTTCAGCTACCAAGATAGACCAATTGGTGGATTCTACGGTGGAGACACGAGGCTGCTTAGTTTATGGATGCATTCTCGGGATATAACCAAATTCCATGTACCGATCGGATGAGGAGTGCACGGCCTTCATCACTAATCGAGTGTCATCTTGCTTCTGAGGTCATGCCTTTCGGTCCGAAGAATGCGGAGGCAGCGTATCGGAGGCTGGTGAACAAGGTCTTGAGCCATTGATCGGTCGGACGATGGAGGTATATGTGGATGACATGATCACTGAGTCTAAAGATACGGAGGAGCATGTAAGGCATCTAGAGGAGACCTTCGCACTCTTAAGAAAGTCTGGGATGAAGCTAAACCCGGAGAAATGTGCTTTTGGAGTGGGTTCGGGAAAATTCTTGAAGCTTCGTGGTGAGTCGCGGAGGATCGAGGCCAATCCGGAGAAGATAAGAGCGATGGTGGAAATGAGGTCCCTACGTAGCCTCGAGGAGATACTAAGTCGGCCAGTGACTGGCATCCCTCAGCGGGTTCGTATCTCGAGCCACGGATAAATGCCAAGTCTTCTTTCGGGAAATGAAGAAAGGCGGGGAAGACAAAGTGGGCGCTTGAGAATCTGAGGCGGCGTTCAGCGGTGAAAGAATATCTATTGAAAGCTCAGTTCTTGTCGACACCTCGGCGGGAGAGTCTTGTTTCATACTTAGTTGTGTCCCGATGGGCAGCGAGCTCGATTACGGTAAGGGAGGAGTCGAGGTGCAGTACCACTGTTTATTACTGACGAGCTTTGCTAGAAGCTGAGACCCGGTATCCATTAATGGAGAAGTGGGCCTGGCCACAGTCACGTGACTCAGGCTGAAGCCTTATTTTCGAGGCACGTTCGGTGAGTGGTTCTAACAAACCGACCCTCGAGGCAAACTTTGTACAAGCACGAGACTTACGGAAAGGTTGGTAAAATGGTCGGTGGAGTGAGCGAGTTCGACATTAATTACCGACCCGAACGACCATAAAAGCACGGTCTTTAGCGGACTTCGTGGTCGAGTGCTGCAGCGAGGATGAGGAGGCGGATGGCGAGCCCGCACGGATTCTCGGGCCTCGACCAACACGTGGATAGTCACGATAGATGGATCCTGTGGAAATCAGGGAGGCGAGGCGGGAGTTGTGCTCCTAAGTCACGAAGAGACGGAGATGCTGATCTGTTGTGAAATTAGAGTTCGAAGTTACCAGCAATCGGTGAGTCTGAGGCTGTAATAGCGGGATTGAAGCTCGCCTCGGTAGTAAAAGCGGAGGAGGTAAAGCTTGAGCAGGACTCACGGTTGGTAACAAATCACCTCGACGAGAGCTTTCGGGCGAAGGGGAGAGGATGGAGGCCTACCTTGGAAGGTGAAGCGGTAATGGGGAGTTTCGAGCTATCGAGGTGGAACAAATCGAGGGAAGAATTATTGAGTGATATGATAGCTCGCATGGCAGCCGCATGGGACCCCAAGTTACAAAGTCTATCCCTTGGAAATGAAGACACTGCTCGAGCATCGGCGGGAGGAGCGAGGTGATGAGCTTATCGACAAGCAACACTGGATGGAGCCGATCGTTTCTTACCTCGAGGAAGGGACGGTTCAGGTGATAAGAAGCGAGCAAGGAAGTTGAGGTGCAAAGCGGCCGGTACACTCTCATCGACGGGGTCTTGTATAGGCGAGGTACACTCTCCCTTGTTGCGATGTTTAGACCGGGAGGAGGCGATTATGTCCTCAGGAGATACATGAAGAGTCTGTGGAAATCGTTACAGCGCGAGGTCCTTGGCGTTCGAGGCCTTGAGGCGAGGATATTTTGGCCCGCGTGAATCAAGATGCTCGAGAAGACCAGAAGTTGCAAAGTTGTCGGAGTTTTGCCAATTACCTAACTCGACCTCAGGAGAACCTTACGGTGATGAACTCGCCGTGGTTGTTTGCTCGATGGGGAATTGACTTGATCGGGCCACTGCTAGAGAGGAGGCATCTGCCACCCATGCCGTAGTTGCGATCGATTATTTCACCAAATGGGTTGAGGTGGGAGCCTTGAGCGGCGTCACAGAAGGTAAAACCACCGACTTCATCCGGAAGAATGTGATTTGCGGTATGGGATTCCTCGTGCATTGGTCACAGACAATGGGAGGCGGTTTGATAATGGTAAGTTCAGAGACTTACGTCGAATCCGGGGATAGAGCTGAAGTTTTGCTCTCCTTCGCACCCATGAGCCAATGGGCGAGTGGAAGCCGTGAACAAGACCATAAAGCGTCTCACGAAGACCAGGACTTGGCGAGCGAAGGAGCCTGGGTGGACGAGGTTGCACAGTGTCTTGTGGGCTTACAGAACCACGCACAAAGCGGCCATCTGGAGAGACCCGTTCTCCATGGCGTTTGGGCGCGAGCGGTGGTTCCTGTTGAAATAGGAATGGGGACGCATCGGACGGAACACTTGATGAGGAGCAAAGCAGTGAGCGGATGTGCGTGAGTCTAGACTTCTTTGGAAGAGAAGAGAGAAAGGGTCGCTGCTAAGATCTCGGAATATCAGCGGAGTGGCTCGTTATTACAACCGAAATGTACACATTCATCGGTTCAGGTGGGTGATTGGGTGCTCGGAAGAGTCAACTAGAGCACGAAGGACCCGAGGCAAGGTGTACTTAGGGCCAAGCTGGGAAGGCCACTTGTCGAGTCACTCAATTAGCGGGACCGAGAGCATCTAGGCTAGCTCATCCGGATGGACGAGAGGTCAAGAGGCCATGGAACGCACAACTCCTGATAAAATATTTCCAGTAAGTCTCCTTGTATTGTGAGTGATAATGTAAGATTCCTTCCCAAAATGGGATGTGTAAAAACATAAATGTATATAAGAATAAGAAAAACATTCATAATGTAAGTTCAAGTTGAAGACCAGAAGCACAAGAAGAAGCTTGGGTCAATTGCAGGCCCGAGCAGAAAAAGTTCGAGAAGAACGCTACGGCCAGAAGTCCCAAAGCCTAAGTCTTAGGCGGGATGGTGCCTAGCGAGGGTCAATTGCAGGCCCGAGCAGCAGCAGCTCGCGAAGAACGCTACGGCCAGAAGTCCCAAAGCCTAAGTCTTAGGCAAGACGGTGCCTAGCGAGGGTCAATTGCAGGCCGGCGAAGCCCAAGAAGAAGCTTGGGTCAATTGCAGGCCCGAGCAGAAAAAGTTCAAGAAGAACGATATGGCCAGAAGTCCCAAAGCCTAAGTCTTAGGCGGGACGGTGCCTAGTGAGGCCAATTGTAGGCCCGAGCAGCAGAAGCCATGGTGACAGCGTAAAGGCCAGAAGTCCCACAGCCTTAGATTTAGGCAGGACGGTACCGAGCAAGAGCCAATTGTTGGCTCGAGCAAGAAAAGCGTGAAGAGATTACACATAATTTAAACTCGAGCGATAATCGAGCTCGAGGAGAACAAGCTCGCAAAATAAAGGTCACAGACCATGAGCAAAATGTTGAACCAAGTAAACCGAGCTCACAAGACAAACGTAAGGCTTTCAGCCCAAATCGAAGCAAAGCTTTACTACGCATGAGTTAAAATGATGATGCAAACAGTATTACACTTGGGCAGAAAACAAGAGAAAAGCCCAACACTTATAAAATTTCCACTTAACAAACACAAGAAGATAATCTCATAAATGTAAAGCGCAAGCTCACTTACATCTGATGGTTGCTCGAATGCATGTTCTTTATTTATTAATTGGAATAATTACATGTACAAAAAAGAAAAAAAAGCCTAAGTTTAGGCAGCAGGGAGGGACGTTGTCGATGGCAGAGCAAGCGGAACATCGGGAGCAGACAGCAGTGAGTAGGAGAAGCAGCAGGAGGAGCGTCAGCTGGAGGAGGAGGAACATCTCCAGCAGCAGCAGAGGAAGTTCCAGACCCTTGGGTGGGGGCGTCATGTATGCGTATGTACGAGGCAACACCCTCTTGGACCGTAGACAGGTCGACCTCAGGATGTGCCTTGCCCAAGGCATACACGAGGCAGTCATAGCTGAAGTCCGCCCCGTTGTTATACTCGATTGCGAGCTGGACCTTCAAGGCATCGATCTGCCCTTGGAGGCGAGAGGTCTCTACCTCCAGGGTCTTCTCATAGGAGGATCTCTGGGTTCCCAAATCCTTCCGAGCCTCGACCAGACTCCTTGCGGATGTCGGACAACTCCCTCTCAAATTGAGAAACCTTGGAGTCAGCCACCGTTGTCCTCTCTGCAAAGGTGACATTCTCCTCTTGGAGCTTCGTATTGTCCTTTTTCAGCTCCCCGACTGTCTGCTCTAAGCTCCGAATCTTTGCTTGGAGTTCCTCCTAAGATTCTTGGGCTTTGGCCTTGATCCTGGCCACAGTTGCTGAGGCACGAAAAGAGAGGCGCTTGGCGAGACTCGAACAGCTCGTCGGTCAAAGGCATCCAGCCCATCAAGGAACCTATCGTCCAGCTCCTCATTGAAAATCCTCAGGAGAGGCTCTGCACGACCAGTTTGCTCCTGCTCTTGTACATCACCGGCTCGAGGGCGAGCTGGAGCCGTGGTCCTCGCTCGTCTGCGTGGGGGACCTACTTCTGCTCGTCCTGCTTGCTGAGCAGATGGGGCAGTCCGAGCAGGAGGAGGAGGTGCATCCCTTTCTGCTCGAGTTCTCTTCGAAGTCCCCGCACCTTCGGTTGTCCCCACGGCCGATGCAGCATCTCACGTACCCCCCTCATATCTTCACTCGACACTAAACCAGACTCCAAGAAATTTTAGGGTGTCAGCAGCTCCCTGCACGAGCTCGCGTTTGAAAGTGCGGTCTGCACGTGTACTCGTAGCTCACCCCCGATTGAATAGGAAGCACCCCAGGAGACTGCAGAAACAACCAAAGCAAAGTAATGAGAACAGATGCAAGCAGGAAAATTAAAAGTAAAAAACTCACAGGGCAGAATAAACGACCTAGAGTGCAAAAATGCCGAGGAACTGGAGGGACCCCCTCGCTGAGAGGTGCAGCTTGCCCCCATTCTCCCCCAATGAACAAGAATTTGCTCTTCCAGTTGCCACCAGAGGTTGGGAGATCAGTGATGGGCTTTTTACCCTTCTGGCTGGAGGTAAGATAATACCAACCAGCGTCCTTCGGGCTGCACTTCATCTGGTAAAGGTGCCTGATTTCCCCTACCGAGGGTTCACCCAGGTCGCAACGCTTTCACAAAACGAAGAGTCCGGAAAGGACCCTCCACCCATTCGGGTTCAATTGCCCCGGGGCCAGACGGAACCTGGATAAAACCCGGGCAAAGTAAGGCTGGAGAGGCAGCCTGACCCCCCATTTAAAACACTCCAAATGGAAGGTCGTGTAGCCTTGGGGAGGACGGCTGGGGATCTCGCCCCTGCCCGACAACCTTAAATCTACATTACTGGGTATATTGTAAGTATCCCTAAGTCTATTCAAATCCAACTAGGTAGTTTCACATCTCATATGGTCAATGGGGTATCCCCCACTCTCAGACCTTTGACTGGCCCTTTCCCTCGACGCAGTGGGCCTCTGCCGTGGTAACTCCCCTCGAACTAGAATCCCTCACGGAATTATACTAAGGGGTTGTGCCTCACTAGAGGAGGGCGAGATCCTCCGCAGACATCCTACGGGCTCTACCGGACATTTTCCTAGAATTCAATCTACCCGGATGAAATCGGAGACCGGGAAGAAGAGGAGCAGACCGGTGATTAAAGAAGGAAAAAGGTGTGTGCACGAACACGAGAAAGAGGTCTATACTGCGGAAATCGCCTTAACTCGGAAGAGGAAGATGAAGAAACGCTTGCAGAAAAATTTGGGTTTGAACGAAGATGAGCAAATAGAGGGAACAGTGAAGAAGTTGGAGGTTTTTAAAGAGGAGGACACGTCTCTTCAGCTGGCGGCGTGCGTTTCGAGGGACACGACCTTTCGGGCAACGTCCCTTCGAATTTTAAACGCACGGGTGAGATCTACCCACGTGTCCCGCATTAAATGCGAAATGATGGAAGTGGGAGACAACTGGAGAACATGGGGAAGCGTAAAAGGCCGCGAATTCGGCCCATCATTAATAAGTTTCCAGTCTTATCTCATTTCACTCAAAAGACTAGAAACTGGGGGACTGGTGTTTGAGTAATATCGGGCAGGTCTCCTCGAGGCCTTTCTAGCTCGAATAAAATGCCCCGAGGTCAACCCAGCTCGAGCAGAAGTCCCAACCACTGGCACGATGACGACCTCACTAGACGTCAAAGCTAGTCAAGGTCGATGAATTCAGAGCCGCCCGAGCTCCGAGCTCTTTTGCCTGCTCGAGGTCATCCGTCCCAGTCAAAGCTGGTGAAGGTCGAGAACTGAGTACTCCTTTCCTGCTCGCAGAGGTTAAGTCCCCGAACACAACTGGGCAAGACCCGGCCCAAGGCAGCCCGACCCGTTTTTCTCAAAGTCCTGGCAAGCCTTTAGATGTCTGATCAGGGCCCCACATAGTATGGTGGTGGTACTATTGCCGGCCGGCACATGCCCCCACGGTGTCATCATTCCTAGCGCACATGTCCAACATGATGATCTGGCCACGTGAACCGGGTTAAGGAGACAGCCGCGCATCCCCAAGGAATATTACGCCAATCCCAGCTGTCAGAGAGACCCAGACGCCACTAATGCGGGAATGGATGCTCTTGGAAAGAAAGAGCGGGAAAAATGGAGTATAAAAGGAAATAAACGAGTACGTTACGAGGGTTGGAAAAATTCATTCACGGGGATTCCAAAATTTGACACAGGTTCTTCCTATCCCTACTTCCCTTACCTTGATTCTTTGAAAAAACCATACTTATTCAAAAGGGAGGGCGAAAAATATCCCTTTCATCTTTCCGGTCTCTCTGACTAAGGGAGATACCAAAAAGAATAACCCGATTACTGACTTGAGCATCGGAGGTTTTCGCCGGAACACGCCCGACTACCCCTGACCCTATTTTCACGTGAGTGCAGTGTCCGGGGATCTCCGTTCTGGAAGAGACAGTGGAATAGGACGAATGAGACAATTCTGCTCGAGCTCGAGCTAGTTGCAAGCAGAATGTTCGAGGCACTGTTTGAATGCACGCGGGAAAAACTGCATCAACATATGTTTTTTCTTATTTACTAATAATTTACTATATTTGGCAAATCATCAGGATCCGGCGGAAGATATTAAAATAATAAACCAAAGTCAATGGAGGAGGAAACCGATGTTTCCAAGTCCATGAGGCCTAGAAACGTAATACGGTAAAAGTTGTGGCATGAATGATGTGTATATGATATATATATATATATATATATATATATATATATATGATAATCTAATTAATATATATTGAAATGGTAAATTGAATATTTAATGCAGCCCACAAATATAATCAATCCTTCATTGAAAATGAATACATATAGTGAGTGAGATTTTGAATCCGGTGCTTAGATCATTTGTCCTAGAAATTAAAGCCGGCTATAGGGCAGTTTCATTGATGATTTGAGCTGGAATGTGAATTATAAGATGGATGGACTGAGGAATTGATTACAGAGATGAATGGCAAGTGCACTATATAGATGTAGAGTGCTACGAAGCTGCATTTTTGTTATAAATTAATCTTTGTATCTTTACTATCAAATGCATTCATATGCAATTTCTCTCGGGAAAAAAAAAATGATACATAATCATTCTCTATCGACACTTACTGGTTGCTTGGTAGAAAACCGAAGCCAAGCCAAAATCATCTCACACTCACGCGACCTGCGGCCCTCGATCGGTTGCTTCAGTCACGGCGGCGACGTCGAACACGACCACCGTCGATCCGCGGCGGCGGCAAGCGACCACTAGCCGGCTCAGCGGCGCGAAGCGCATCGCAGCTTCGGCCAGCGCCAGCGGCTTGCGGCCCAGCCCAGCGACTGCGGCCCTCGCCCCTCGGCCCTTGACCCTCGGCCCGTCGGTTCGATTCTGGCGGCGCTGAGCGGCCACGGCCCGCGGTTCGATCGCAGCGGCGGCGGCGCCGGCTCAGCGGCCAGCCGCTGCAGCTCGGCAACATCGTCAGCGACTGCGGCCCTCGGCCCAGTCAGCCACTCGGCCCCACACATCGTTGCTTCAATACGCAGCGGCGGCAAGCCATCCACAGCGGCGCAGGCGCATACGCAGCTTCAGCAGCGACGCCAGCTTGCGGCCCCAGCCCGGCGACTGCGGCCCTACGCCCCTCGGCCCTTGACCCTCGGCCCAGTCGATTCGATTCTGGCGGCCGCAGGCAGCCACGGCCCGCAGTTCGATCACGGCGGCGGCGGCGACCCGGCTCAGCGGCCCAGCCGCTGCAGCTCGGCAACATCGTCAGCGACTGCGGCCCTCGGCCCGTCGACCACTCGGCCCACTCACATCAGTTGCTTGAGTAGCGGCTGACAAGCCATCCACTAGCCAACTCCAGTGACCCGGCAGCGGCGTCAGTGACCCTCGGCCCCACTGACGACTCTTGAACTCGGCGTTGAGCAGCGACCACTTTACGATACTTAGATTCATGGTATATAACTATATTCTATATATAATTATATATATTTGATTACTTATTAGTTAATTTAATAGTTATAAATTTGTAATGGATAATTGGATAGTGTTAATACTTTAGTATATTATATGTTAGATTTTAAATTGATAATTACTTAATCAGTTTAATAATATGTAATATATAATTATATGTATAATATCAAATAAGAAATTTTAATAATAATTTTTATTCTTGTATTGATTTTTTTTGTTAATTGCTAATTGTTATTTGTTAATATATTTTTAATAGATTATGGATATAAATTAAGTAGATTAATTAATTAATACTTTAAAATTAAATATTGTGTTATATATGATATGTGGTGCAATATATTTAATTTCAACAAAAATTAACTAATTCAATCAATTAATTTCAATCAAAAATTACTAATTATTTTGTTACTTTCATATTTTGTATGTTTAGATGTCTGGCCACTCAAGATCGAATCCGATAAGTGATGATGAAGAGCAAAGTATACAAATGGAAGGAACTCGAAAGGGAAAGGAAAAGGCAAAGCGAAAAAGACCTCCAATGAAGAAAAGATCTAACACATGGAATCATTACACTTTGCTTGAGGATAATCCAAACAAATGCAAGTGCAATTATTGTGGCAAACAATATCAATGTCATTCAAGGCTTGATGGGATTACAAATATGAAAAAGCATATAGAAGTTTGTTACGCATACAAGACGTTTCAAGGGCAACAATGTGGAAGTCAGCGAATTTGACATCCGAATGTGGTGAAGGAAGTAATGTTGTTTTGGCTAAAGGATGGAGTCAAGATGCTTGTAGAAGGGCACTCACCAAAATGATTATCATGGGTGAGTTACCGCTTAGTTTTGTGGATAACAAAGGGTTTAGGCATTTTGCGATGTAGCAATCCATGATTTGTTATGCCATCGCGGAGAACTATTGGTAGGGATGTTATGGACTTGTTTTTGGAGGAAAAGGCAATGTTGAAGAGTTTGATTTGTGATAACAAGCAGCGAGTGTCTCTTACAACTGATATATGGACTTCTGTTCAAAATATGAGTTACATGGTGATCACAGCGCATTTTATTGATAATGATTGGTGTTTGAATAGGAGGATTATCAGTTTTAGTGTGATTGAAGATCATAGAGGGAAAACAATCGGCAAAAAGATTGTAGCTTGTTTACAGGACTGGGGGATAGAGAGGTTGTTTGCGATAACTGTTGATAATGCAACTGCAAATGATGTTGCTGTTGGTTATGTCACTATGCAATTACTTGCTTGGAGGAATACTGATGCACTTGTGTTGGCAGGACAATATATGCATGTGCGTTGTTGTGCACATATTTTGAATTTGGTTGTTGTTTCAGGGTTGAATGAGTTGCATGCTAGTGTTGCTGCTATTCGAAATGCTGTGAAGTATGTAAGGTCTTCAACCACGAGGCTGCAGACATTTAAACAATGTGTTGCACAGGTGAAAGGCCCGAAAGGAACCGTCGTTTTGGATTGTCCTACTAGGTGGAATTCCACTTATTTAATGTTAATGACCGCATTGAAGTTTCAAGCGGCATTTGATAGAATGATTGAAGTGGATAAACCATTTGAGGCATACTTTCTCGAGAAAGAAAATAACATTAAAAGGGTAGGCCCACCTGCACTCGATGATTGGGAGAATCTTGAAAGAATTATGAAGTTTTGAAGGTATTTTATGATGCCACATTGTTATTTTCTAGCTCTTTAAGTGTGACTTCTAATCTTTGTTATGATACTATCGACTAATTGAGAGTTCATTGATTGCATTGCAATTAAGTAATGATATACGTGTTATTTCTTTACTCAAATATATGCTTATGTTATATGTTGTTTGTATTTGAATGTGCCTTTATTTACAATATACTGGCTTAAAGAAAATAGTTACTGGACTTCATCGTATATAATTTCTTCAATTCTTTTATAGGGTATCGATGCTCGAACTTGGAGTACAACAAGTCGATGTTAGAACTCGGCATTCGACAAAGTGCTTGAAAGTTGAAAGGAGAAAGAAGAAGCTATTTTATGTTTATGTTTAAACTTTAAATTTTGGTGTGTTATGATCTTATCTTAATTCTTATGGACTTTGACACTTTGTGATTTGTGTTTAAATTTCATTGTGTTATGGATTTTAGCTTAATGTTTATATATATATTGAGAGTATTGCTAACAAAAGAAATTGCTGGTATTCAAACACTGATTATAATGGTAGTTATTTTATCTTTAGGCGGACAATTGATACATATTGTAAACTACGGATGTGAAAATTATATTTAAAGAAAATGTTAGCCAGACTCATGTCTCATAACCATTCCTGATATTGCAATGGTGTCTTTTTATCATTTTAGAATGAAATTATATTTATTTAATAATCAAATTGAGTAGGGGTGGACAAATTAGTTAACTAATCAATAATTCAATTACCGACATTTGGATCCGAATTTTTAAATGAATTGAAATTGAAATTGATTTTAATAGGAATTGAATATTTATTCTCTTTTTGTGTTAGTTTTAATTTTTATTAGGTAAATTTTTCTTTGTGTTAATTTTAAATTTTATTAATTTTAGATTTTGTGTTGATAAAACTTTTCTTTTTTTTTTAGCTTGCTTGAAAATTAAAAACAATAGCTCAAAAGTAATTTTAACAGCTTTAAAATAAGAAAAAAATAAAAAGTAAAAAATTTCAAAATTAGAAATCGGATTTTACCCGATCCGACCCTACCCGATCCGACCCGAACCCAATTTCATTCGATCCGACCCGAACCTAACCCGACCCTAACTCAATTTTACCCGAATTAACCCGATCCTAACTCGATTTTACCCGAATTGACCCGACCCTAACCCGACCCTAACTCAATTTTACCCGAATTGACCCGACCCTAACTCAATTTTACCCGAATTGACCCGACCCTAACCCGACCCTAACCCGATCCTAACAAAATTTTTAAATCCGATCCGATCCGATCCGAATTTAATTCGGATCGGATCGGATCGGGTTTGCATTTCGGGTTAAGATCGGGTCCAATTTTCGACTACCCGATTTACCCGAGACCCGATCGGGTCGACCCGAACCCGACCTGAACCCGACCCTAACCCGAATTTGCCCAGCCCTACTTACTCTCAATAATGATGGGCCGAAGCTCACGTTGAGTGATAAAACTTCCAAGTCCACGAGGACAGAAACATCGCTGTGTTATGGCAGCTACGTCCATATATGATATATGCTATGTAATCATGCATGAGTTATTGATTTATATGATTATTTCTGTTCCATTTCTTATCTTTTGTTTGCAGATGACAGCCTCATTTTTGCAAGAGTGGATGAGTGCTGACAGCTGTAGAGAATATTTGAGAAGTACTCGAAGGATTCCGGCCAGATGTTTTATTTAAAGAAATCTTCAATGCTTCTCGGTCCGAACGTACGGGCAGAATTTTCTTTTGCCAAGTTGAAGGAGGTTTTCCAGTTGGAGGTTGTACCTCATTATGAGAAATATTTAGGTTTATTTGCTTTCAATGCTTGGCGATCTAAATATCAATATTTGATCTGAAAGAGAAATTTTGCAACAAGCTTAATGCTGGAGATCAATGTTGTTTTCTAGTGGGGGTAAAGAAGTTTTTATCAAAGCAGTGGCCCAAGCAATTCTAACCTATGCCATGAGTGTTTTTAAGCTTCCTTCAATCCTTTTTGATGATATTCCACAAATCATTACAAGATTTTGGTGGGGATCTCATGAGAAAGCAAGGAGTATTCACTGGATGAACTGGGAAAAGATGTGTGCGCCGAGAAAAGATGGTGGGTTAGGCTTTTGTGATCTTGGAGCTTTTAATCAAGCACTTTTTGGCAAGCAATGTTGGAGGTTGCTTCGCTGTCCAGAATCATTAAGGTTTAAGGTGCTCAAGGCTAGATATTTTTCAATAGAGGAGTAAATGAAAAGTAAGTTGGGGTCGAATCCTTCGTATATATATGGAGGAGTTACTTCGGGGGCGAGAAGTTATAGAGAATAGTTCTAGATGGCGAGTAGGTGAGGGTAAAACAATTGTTGTCTACTCAGATAGATGGCTGCCAAGGCCCCATACTTTCACTAGTATCACCAAAGATTGTGCCTGATGAAATTATGGTTGTTAAACTCGTTGACAGAGGGGCCTGTTGGAATGAACAACTAATCTGAACAAAAGTTTCTCCCAATTGATGTTGAGTTAATTCTAAAAATTCCTCTTCCACATGTTTCGAGACAAGACAAATTAATCTGGCATTATGATAAAAGAGGAATTTATTCAATGAAGAGTGGTTATCAGTACCTTTAATAATGAAATTTCCTGAGAATCCTTCTTGCTCTAATGGTACTCATGGTGGATTTAAGTTGTTGTGGTCTGTTGTGTACCAAAAAAAATTAAAATATTTTTTTGGAGGGCCATTAACAACTTCCTACCAACTTACAAAAATCTCTATAAGACAAAAATCTGAACTGACTCTTTGTGCCCTAGATGTAAACGTAATTGTGAGATTACTATGCATGCTCTGGTGAAGTGTGATTATGCAAAAAAGGTATGGAAGCTCTCTTCTTTTGGTGCTTTATCAGAGATTCCTCACTTAAGCTTCAAGGAGCTGGCCTGGTCTATAATGAAAAAGAGTAATAGAGATGACTTTAGCTTGTTTATGATGGCAGCCTGGACTATTTGGAGTTCAAAGAATAATTGGATGTTTGGAAGAGGAAATTTTTGTCCATTACTAACTTATAACAGAGCAGTGGATCTGTTGCATTCTTGTAGATCTCTCCAACAGCAACCTCCAGACCAGTCGGTGTTGAGAGAAAACTCTTCCATTCAACATTGGTCACCCCTGATGTTCCATGGTATAAAATGAATGTAGATGCGACTGTAAATATGATGGAGGATTTGTTGGTTAGGAGAAATTATAAGACACTATTAAGGAGGAGTCATGGCGACAGTAACTTGCAATATCATCTCCCATTGAATTTGTTGAAGCACTTGCTATTTACGAAGATTTAATGATGGCCAAATTAATGGGGCGTCCTCTAATTATCGAATCGCAAAATGTGATTAGGCTGATTATTGGAAGCTCGCAAGCTGGAGTGAGATTGGATAGCTAGTTGATGAGATTCAAGATCTGGCTAAAGATGTTGTTAATGTTGTGTTTAAGTTTGTCCCCAGAGTTTGTAATTTTGTGGCGCTCATAAGTTGTCTAAATTAACATTGCTGAAGCCAAATTGTTGTCTTTGGTTAAAAGAAGCTCCTGCTGAGCTCACAACATTGTTATGATGATTATTTGTCTCATTAATGAATAGCTATTTTCATCGAAAAAATTAATTTTCTCAGAAATAACAAACACAGCTTGAATCATTAGATATGATAAATAACAAGCTGGCTTCTAAGATCGATTTAAGCAATGAAATTAATTCGATTAGAAGATTTCCATTAATTAAGTGTATTTTATGATTGAACAAAATCAAGTAGGAAAAAAAAAAAGATAAACTTCGGATTATTCCACTCATGAATTAACTATCTTCTAAATATTTCTTTAAATTTTAAAACCTCAAGTTATCCCTATATTCATTCAATAGGAATGGAAAAAATCAAAGTGATGCTTTTTTTGTCTTCTCAACAAAAATATGGGATAAATTGAGATTTTTAAAAATAAAGAAGGTAATTTAAAGATACTTAATTCATGAGGGAAATAATTTAAAATTTATCCTTTAAAGAAGAACATTTTTAAGTCATCATAAAATAAAAGATGGGTGGGAATATTACACCCCATTAATTGTGTAAACCCACCCCATTTATAAAAAAATATATATTTATAATAAATTTCTAATATTTTTAATAAATACAAATCAACAAATATATATATATATAATTAATTAAATCATTCTTATATTTTTCTTTCTTAGATTTTTTTTTTACTATTAAGGTTACTTTAATATAAACTCTATTTAATTATTTCACTTTTATGATATAAAATGACTCAATTGTTCGAAGAAATATATGTTCTTAAATCTAATACTTTAAGTACATAATTTTGTGTTTTATAATCTAACTTTTTAAATGAAGTCTAATTTTTTTTTAATATTCTAGGTATATATGACATAAATTTGACAGTCTAATAATTTGCATGAGTATTGTCTCGTGTAAACATTATATTAGCTTAATTAAATATTGATAAAATAAAAAAAATATTGCAGTTAAAGCAAATTTTTAGTACTTTTAACTTAGTAATATAGTTTAAATTTAGACTAAAACAATCTTAATAGTCAAATATAATAAAAATTTAATTCAAAAAAAATAAATTTAATTGATTAATTCTTCAAAAAAATTTTACTTAAAATTTTTTAAAATAAGATAAATTTTTTTATAATTATTTATTAAGAGTACAATATATTTACATAATTTTTATGGGGCAGAAATTCAAATGCATAAAAGAACAAAGCATAATTCAAATGCATTGCAATGAATGATCACGGATAATCCACCACACAACCCATGGAAACTCTAAGCACCCCCGTTATTTCTCTTCCACGTCACCCAAACCCCACGACCCTAACTATCAATAACGGCCATCAACACCACCCGCACCCAGTTTTCTCACTAATCAAACAATGCAGAAATATAAAACAGGTTAAGCAAATTCATACTCAAATGCTACGAACAGGCCTTTTCTTTGACCCATACTCAGCCAGCAAGCTCTTCACACCTTGTGCTCTTAGTGCCTTTTCCAGCCTTGCCTACGCACGTAAATTGTTCGATCAAATTCCCCAACCAAATCTTTATACTTGGAACACCCTCATTCGTGCTTACTCATCAAGCAACGAACCAATTGAGAGTTTTATGATATTTTTGCAGCTTCTTTATAATTCTCCTTATTTTCCAAACAAATTCACTTTCCCTTTTGTGATTAAAGCGGCAGCAAGGCTTGTTCAGTTTCGTGTAGGGCAAGCTATTCATGGAATGGTTATCAAATCCTCGTTTGAGGATGATTTGTTTATTCCTAATTCATTAATACATTTTTATGCCATGTGTGGGGATTTAGCTGCGGCTTATTGTGTTTTTATGATGATTGGTAAGAAAGATGTTGTTTCTTGGAATTCAATGATCTCGGGGTTTGTTCAAGGAGGTTTTTTTGAAAAGGCAATAGAGTTGTATAGAGAAATGGAGGTGGAGAATGTGAAGCCTGATGAGGTAACAATGGTGGCTGTTTTATCAGCTTGTGCAAAGAAGAGGGATTTGGAGGTTGGGAGATGGATCTGTTCTTATATCGAAAAGAATGGGATAAAAATGGACTTGACTTTGAGTAATGCTATGCTTGATATGTATGTGAAATGTGGGAGCCTTGAAGATGCAAAAAGGCTGTTTGATAAGATAGAAGAGAAAGATATTGTTTCGTGGACAACTATGATTGATGGATATGCTAAATTGGGGGAGTATGATGCAGCTATATCAGTTCTAGCTGCCATGCCAATAAAAGAGATTGCTACGTGGAATGCCCTGATTTCAGCTTATGAACAGAATGGGAAGCCAAACGAGGCTTTGTCCACTTTTCATGAGCTGCAGCTCAGCAAGAATGTGAATCCAGATGAGTTCACTTTTGTGAGTGTTTTGTCGGCTTGTGCTCAGCTTGGGGCAATGGATATAGGTGGGCAGATCCATGCAAATATAAAGAAGCAAGGGATAAAGTTAAATTGTTATCTCACAACCTCACTTATTGACATGTATACTAAGTGTGGCAACCTGGATAAGGCACTTGAGGTATTTCATTCTGTGAAGAGTAGAGATGTGTTTGTTTGGAGCACCATGATTGCAGGGTTTGCAATGTATGGACGTGGAAGAGATGCATTAGATTTGTTCTCTAGAATGCGAGACGCTAAAGTTAAGCCCAATGCTGTGACTTTTACCAATGTACTATGTGCTTGTAGTCACTCAGGCTTAGTGGACGAGGGCAGGATGTTTTTCAATCAAATGGAGCCAGTTTATGGGGTTGTACCTGGAGTGAAGCACTATGCTTGCATGGTTGACATGCTCGGTCGTGCTGGCCTGTTGGACGAAGCTATCGAGTTCATAGAGAAAATGCCAATAGTTCCTAGTGCCTCAGTATGGGGGGCTCTGCTTGGGGCCTGTAAAATTCATGAAAATGTTGAGCTTGCTGAATACGCCTGTAGCCATTTGCTGGAGTTGGAACCTGAAAATCATGGAGCTTTAGTGCTACTATCTAATATATATGCCAAAACAAGGAAATGGAATAATGTTTCTGAGTTAAGGAAACATATGAGAGTCTCTGGACTAAAGAAAGAACCGGGTTGTAGCTCAATTGAGGTCAATGGTGATATTCATAAGTTCCTAGCAGGAGATGGCTCTCACCCTCTCTGCAAGGAAATCTATTCAAAGCTTGATGAAATTGTGGCAAGACTAAAATCATTTGGTTATATACCTAACAAGTCTCACCTTTTGCAACTTGTCGAAGAAGAAGACATGCAGGAGCAGGCCCTTAACCTTCACAGTGAGAAGCTAGCAATTGCATATGGACTTATTAGTGTGGAGCCATCTCAACCAATCCGGATTGTGAAGAATCTTCGTGTTTGCGGCGACTGTCACTCAGTTGCTAAGCTAATATCTAAGCTTTACAATAGAGAGATCTTATTGAGGGATAGGTATCGATTCCATCATTTTAGTGGAGGGAATTGTTCGTGCATGGATTATTGGTGAATATGGGAATTGCTACAAAGAAGAATCTGAAACCTGGAAAAGTGAAACTTTTACATATTCAACAGTTTTCTGAAGCACTACAAAGCATCTGCAGATTTTTAGAATATCAAACAAGTTGAAAAGGGCTTGAAAAGCATTCTTGTGAGCAAGGAGAACGACTTACTTGCATATGAAGGGCAAGGCAGAATCTTGTTCCTCCGGTTCTCCTAGGAATTAAGTCCCTTTACACAAGACGTCTGGTATCTGAGAGAAAGAGAGAGAGAGAGAGTTGAGTAGCTCCCTTAAAGAGGAGGAAAATTTCTTGAAAACTCCTGGAGTGTGTAGCTTTGTGTGATATTTCATCTGATTCATACATTACATGTATTATTTATGTTAGGTTCAACCAACTGAATGCTAGTAGAAATTGAACAAAATTATCAAATTCCAAACCACGTGGTGTCAATATTTCAAAATTAAGAAATTCCTTTGCTATGCGACAAAAATTATAGTTATTACCCATAGATACTGGTCATCCTGTTTACCTGTAGGACAGCCAAGTGTACGAAGAAATCTATTCAAAAACATTTTAAGATTTCCATTTCCAAGTTCAGAATGGCCAAAGCTTTTCAGAAGTCTGAACTAAACAACTAGGTGTTAGTTTCAATACCAAGAGTGTCACTAGAATAATATACAATTCCATTAATATCCTTGTAACAAATTCAATTTAAATTCGGATTTTATAAATTAAATATATAGTTTAAAAACTCACCGGCGACCTCTTAATATTCCATCGCCGGCTGCGGAAAGTACTGTTATGGTGGCAAATCACGTATTATCAGATTTAAAATTTTCGATTATCCAACGGTGGTACATTTATCGGAAAACCAGACCATATGACGGTAAAAATGCCACCCAAAAAGGTGGCGGGATCATAACTTCGCCATTTAAGGGTGACTCCGTGAGGTGCACCACAACCTTATGAATCTCAGCAACTGCCGACAACGAGAAATCAGGTGGCGGTGCACCTAAATGAGCCGCCATTATTCGATGGAGTTATATTGCCGCCACTTATTTTGGTGGTTTTGCACGACCAAACGACCATCAGTGTCGATAAAATTTGATCACCAAACATTTTGAACTAGCCGACGACGGTGGCGAAATAGTGAATTCTGATTGTTATTTATAAGTTATTAATAAGTTTAATTTTATATTGTTCATTTATTAGTTATTTTATTAATTTTAATAGCATTGAATAAAATTACATAAAGTAATATTATCATGACAACTGCTAATTTACCTATACCCATATTTAGTTGGAAGGAATAATAAAGAGAGGAGGAAAATGAAAATAAAAAGAAAATGAGAGAAAATGAGTAAAAAAAATATTTATCTTATTTTTATTATTTAAGTATTCATAAAATTTATATTTTTACCTTTTTTTTTTCTCTTCCTTTCATCTCCTCTTATTTCTTTATATCTCTTTAAACAAAACATAAGAGTGTTATCCAATATCAAGAAATAATAACAAATAGTACCATGTGAAACAAGTCATGGATAACTATCTATAATCATAAATTATAATTTGTAAATTTATTACATTAATTGGCATTGATAATATTTTGAATTTGCAAACTTTCTATTTATATTTTATAATAGTTATTAATTGCAATAACTCTATTTTGATCATTTTAATATATATATATATATATATATATATATGCATTTTTATAGTTAGTTTATCAAACATATACAGTAAATTATTTGAAAAGTGGTTATATAATAATCACAAATTACCAAACATCTTACCAAACTATTATAAAACTGATTGTTTGAGAATTTAAATAAAAATTGATTATTTGGAAAGCTATAGCAAATCCCATACATTTATACTTCTATTTTTTCAATCTGACAGTCTCAAGATGCATGATTTGGATAAGCCAGGAGAAATTTTGAAGAATCCCTTTCCTCACTGCACCATACAAATCCAGAAAACTTAATCCAAATTTAAGTTGGAACCTATTCTTTTACCTAACATACTGCTTAGTGCAGACATTTAAGGATGCTTTCCCACCAAAGTCGAGTCAACAACTCTGAAAATTAGCTAATTGTACCACAATCTAACATCAAACTTTCCAGGTTAAAAACAGACCATCTAGGTGACTCGGTCTTGGACTATGGCCAGTCTGTTAACCTGTGATTGTTAATAATTGATACATATAAGGAGACAGAACAATCTAAGCAAAATTAATACAGTACAGTTAGATAAACCTCAACCAGTAAACTGAAATGTTGCGCATAATGTGGACCCACAATGTAAAGCCTCAACATAAATTCTTATAGCATTATCATCTACTTGATTTATGCCGGTGATCATCTCTCTCTCTATTACGGTGGGAGGATGAGTCCCCACGCCGAGTTGAGGATTTGTCCCCTCCTCTTCTTTCTTGGTCCTCTCTTAAATAGGATTCAGATTTATGCCTTTTAGGTCTATTTTCTTCACTCCTATAATGATCTTCTCGGGACCTCTCCACAAACTCATCGTTGTCACTATGCCTTCGCGATCTCTTATCTTCCCTCCTACCATAATCTTCTCTTGGTTTCTCCCTATGATCGTACCTTATTGATCTCTTTTCCTCCTTTCTATCACTTTGATTTGGGTTACCCTCCAGGGCCACCCTTCCATTGCCTGTTGCTCTGGAACTTGAATCTTTCTTACCCCAGCTAAAACCTTCAAACTTCTCATGTCCCCATCTCAAACTTCTATCCTGAGGTCCCCCGCCTGTATTTGCTGCTCTCTGGATAAAGAAAAAGCAAATCATGAAATAAGAAACCTGTAAAAGAACAGGAATGCAAATTTTGAAATAGTTTGGCCATCATGTCATGAGTATGATGCTTTGGTAACTTTTTGCATGAACAAACTGAAAATATTTCTTTCTTATACTGTTAATGGTGAATTGATAACAAACACCAAAAAAGGCATTTTCAAATTTTCAATAATGGATTTGCGTGTAACAATACATAATTTATTTTTTTTTTTCCTGAGAAAAGGTCTTAAACATATTAGAATTAAGTTTATCTAGATAAACACAGTCCGCTCCTAAATGATTGTCTGCAGTCAACTTGGGTTGTTTGTAACTGTATCTTCAAATTTGAAATGCCTGTTAATTGACACCACGCCCAGCCACTTTTATTTGCATAATTTGCTAGACAATCAACTTTAAGATTTGACTTCCAATGAATAGTAGCACATATATAGTCCCTTAATTATAAGTTTTCTCTAGAGGAACAATTGAATAAGGCACCAAATATGTTGGCTAGCACATCTTTTGGTAGCTTGCTCTATCAATTCAATATTTAAAGAAAAATATTAATTAGCCAGCCAAAGAAACAATGAATAAATTGTAATGATGCCTTCCTAAGAGACATATAGACCTTACCTGCTCGTTATGGGAAAATTTGCATCCGTCTCCACGAGTACATTCACCTCTCTGGAAAGCACGGCAGACTCCTCGTTCCTCCCGCATCCGCTGACGTGTCTCTTCATCCTCTTCTTCTTTCTTTTTGTATTTAGTGACATGATCAACTCTTATAGTTCGTCCCAATATCTGAGCACCATTCAGATTATCTGAAAGACAATTCGCAGAAATTAAGTAAAATTACATTCCATAAACAAGCATGCTCTAGCAATAAGTTCTAACAACTTATAAATGAGCCCGCAGGAGAGGCCAACCAACCTACAGCAAGAATCGTGCTTCTTTGATCCTCATATGCAATAAAAGCAAAACCCCTAGGTTTTCCAGTACCCTTGTCTCTTAAAAGATTAACATCAACAATCTCTCCATATCTGAAACAGTCAATTGCAAACCAGATTTTAGTTGCCGACAAAGAAGTAAATAAATACTTCTATCTCACGATAAGTTAATTATTCACAGTATTTTTAACACATTAACAATACATGCCCACACTGAGAAGTTTAAGATCTCGCATGTTCGACTACCCTAATATTATAAGCTAAAAGGGAAAAAATTTCACAAAAGTTTGGAGATTAAGTGTTTGAATAAATGCTTAAGAGACATATAAGTACGTACTTACTGGGCAAAAACGGCGAGGAGGTCGCCTTCAGTGAGATCGAAAGGGATGCCGCCGACGTAAACGTAAGCCGAATCTTTGTACTTGGCGTGCCACGACGCGTCGTCGGATATTCCTAGATCTGCTTCCTTTGAATTTATGCTCTGAATCCGTTTCACCTGTGTTAAGGGATTCATTTCGCCGTGCGAGAGGATTGAAGATGAGAGAGAAGATTTCAAGTTTTATAAAATAAGAAAATAAATTTTGACGCAGACCCATCGCCGAAATTGTGGTTACATATATCAATATAATAATAAAACACATATCAAATTTTTTATTTTAAATAATATAATATTTATTAATCAATTAATTAAATTAAAATAAATTAATTATATTATTTTATCAATCAGTTAATAAATATCATATCATTTAAAATAATTATTTAAAATAAAAAATTTAAAATATATAACATTATTCAAATATTGAATATGTTCCATTTCCTATTCTTAATTAGGTTACAAACATACAAATTTCATATACTCTATCATACAAAATCAAATAAAATTTATCTAAGGTAAAATGCATTTGACACAATAGCCTATTTCATTTTTATTATTTAGACAATAACCTTTTTTATTTTTTAAACAATAATTTAAAATAATTTTTTTATTAATTTACCACTTATTATACAATTCATTAAAGATAAAATAAAATTTTTAGTTAATAAAATATAAATTATTTTAAAATAAAATTATAAAAAATAATTAAATAACTGACTTTCTACGTAAATTTAAACTCTAAGGATAACTTAATGAATAAATAATAATTACACTAAATAATATATAAATATTTAGGGCAAAATAAAAAAAATAAATTTTATAATAATAGAGTATTTTTTTTATCTTTTAATATGTCCCTAAATTTAATATGGACAAGATAAATAAATAAACAATCAACTAATACTATTATCGATAGCCTATAATGAGAGCCCGTGGAGAGGTATCAGTGAATGGTTTGAGAATGATTGTATATTTGTTTTTTTTTTTTTTTTAGTTTTTTGTGTTGTTATGTTGTTGTTGCAGTAGTTTGTTATTGTTGTTGTCCCGATTGAGATGTAGTTTTCACCTATAGTAGTTGAAGTTGGTACGTTAGGGTAGTGCTGTAAAATTCTTCTACGACTTCATGAGATTTTGGTGTGTAGAGTCATTTTCTTTTTTAAAAGAGATTTTGGTGTGTAGAGTCATTTTCTTTTTTTTTAAAAAAGGGAGGGTGGCAAGTCCAAAGAGTTTTTACCCTCTCCACCCCCAAGACTCAACCCGGTCGCTACTGAATCTAGAACCGACTATAGCAGCTAACACGACTACTACTGTGAGGCGTGTAGAGTCATTTAGTCTTATTTCATTTTTAAAATTTATTCTAAGTTATTTTATGGTTAGGTTTTTCCTAAATTATGCTTGAGTATTAGGCATTGTCCTATATATTGTACTTAAACTTAGCCTTGTATTTGCACCTATATAGTGATGTATTATTAGTCAATTTTTTATCCTATTAATACATGTTATTAATTAAAAAAAAAAAAACGTTTGGAAACATAGAGCAAATGCAAAACTTTCAAGTTGGCCTAAGTCAAAGAAGTAGATAGATATTGGAGAACAGTGTACCGATTTGTTATAATTAAATTATCTAGAGAGTAACTGGCTAACTAGTTTATCTCAAGCAACAAACCATCTTTTTCTATTCTTTGAATGGTAACTACACATATCAACAAAGCGGTAAACTAGTTTTGTTTTTTCCTATTCGAAAAAAAAAAACCCAAAATCCACATCACAATATATTTAATTTCGGAAACTAAATTTAAAAAAAAAAAAAACAAAACTATTATCCATCACAAAACTTTAGCTTCGGGGCTTCTTCTTGTCTGCATTTGAGGCCTTGTTCTTCTTTACACCACGGATCTAGCGTTGTTCTCCCTTTCCTTCGAATGCTTCTTTAACTTCTCTAGTCTATACCTTGGTATCAATGATTTCAAGAATCACTTCCCACCAAACGGCTAAATCGCTTGTATTTGATAAACATACCGGCTAGCTGGCTGTTATAAACGACTAACTGCCTGTGACAAGATTTTAAAAATTTATTTTAAAGAGTTAACAATTAGTCGACTGGACTCAAGTTTTTGATAATCTCTCTAACGGTAACTGAAGTGGTTAACTGTTTTAGCCAAGCAGTCAACCGACTATTTTCTAAAATATTCATTTATCATTACTTAAAGACTTTAACTTAAATTTATATTTATTATTACTTAAAACATTAACTTGAATTAATTTATTTTATTAATTACATAATTTTTTTTAATACCCACTTCAGCCCTCTCACACTTAGAATTTTAAAATAAAGATGCTAAAACAGCATTAGCATCCATTAATCGTCCATCCGTCACGAGCTCCTTTAGCTCTATCTTTATTTCATATGTAATTTTTCAAATTCATTTATAACGACCAATTCCATTATAAATCAATTAATAAAAATAATCTCTATAATTATTTGTTTCATTGTCTCTCTTTTTTTCCATTAATTTCTATTAACAAATAAATGTGGAAATATTGACCTAGTAGTGGACCATATGATTACATGATATTGTATACACATTAATAAAATTAAATTAAAATTTCATCTTAATATCAATAATAATACATTTTCCATTTTCATTAATACTCAAAAATATAATACATTTTCCATAAGACACAGCTTCTTCTATTGTAAAACTAACTTCAAGATCATTTTGCAATGACTTCGCGATCGTCCACTACCACCAACTTTAATTCTACTCTGTTAAAAAGAATAACTAAAATAAAATGTTAGTTTCCACAGCAAATTAAACCCAAAACAACAAAAAATTAAACAAAAAATAGCAATAATTTAAACCAAAAATAGTAGCAAATCAACCGAAAAATAGCAGCAAATCCAAACACAAATTTAAACAAATTAACCCAAAAATAATAGAAATAAATCCTAAAAATAATAAGACATCAAGCCCAAAAATAGTAGCAAATAGCCGAGAAACAGCCAAAAAAAGCCAAAAACAACAGCACAGCACATTACTCCAGCAACAGTGACTCAAAACACAAAAATCAAAAGTTTGATCAAACAATCTTAAATTAACAAGTGAGAAAAAAAAAATAGTGAAGGGCGTCTAAATAAGTTAACAAATGAGTTACCTTCTTCATAGAAGCCTTTTCCACATTTTCAATTCACTGTCAAGGCAAAACATAACACAGTAGCAAACATGCATGCAACAGAATCCATCTCTCTGTGAATAGAAAACTTATTTCTTCAAAGGTTGGAAAAATTTTAATTACAAGTAACCAAAATTTCTATTAACATTTATAATTTTATATAGCCACCTAATCAAAACAACTTGATCATACATGTATTTAATATATACACACACACACATATACATACTTTTTTATGTATGCATCTTTGTAGCTTTTGTCCAAAACAACCTGACCATTTATTAGTGTTTAGGACTATCATCGTTAACTACTAGGGAAAATATTGCAACTGATGTGAAAATGTCATAGAATCTTCCGAAATATGGAATCACAATGATATAAATAAATACAGTAGAAATGAGCACAAACATAAAACCCAATCATAAGGGACAACCAAGCCTATAAATATAAACCACGAGCATTACCATGATATATGAAATATCAAATATGTTTTCAAGTTAAATTCTGATAAGTGCTTATTTTCTTTATATTTTATTACTAATTATTTCATATTTTTCTTGCTTTTAGTGTTAAAAATCATAAGTATTTTAGTTACTTTGTTAAATTATATTTATTATCTTAATTTTCATCTTAATTTTTATATTTTGTTATTTTAACTATATTATAGATTAAAGAGGAATTAAATCAGAATATTCAGGAAAAAATATGCTCAAAATAATCAAAAAGGAAAGAAATAAAGAAATGTAATTGAAACAAGTCAATGAAGATTTGATTTAATTAATTATCATACATGCAATATAAAGAGTATATTGTGATTAATTAAGGAAGAAAATATTTTTAGATGGCGTTAAATTAGAAATTGCACATGCATGGCATTATATTATGAAAAATAAATTGAAAAAAAAAATAAGGGAATGGCCAAACTAATTGTGCATGACAATTAAAATGGCAATGTTCATGTGCATGGTCTTAAATTGGAAGCAAATTAATTGCTTTTCAAATCCTTTAAGGATTCCGCCATGGACACTATATAAAGGCCAACCTTTGACTTTTAATGACTATAGCCCAAGCAGCCAAGAGCCAAACAAAACCGAGACAATAAGAAGACAGGGACAGCCAAGAGCAAGAAAGAACACAGCTAAGGCAGCCGCAAGAAGAAGAAATCGAGAGAAAGAAAAAGGTAGAAGGAATTCAGTAGTCAGTCACTTTGATTAATCTTAATGATTGATTTTATCAACTCTTTTATTCTCAATTTAATTATGTTAGCCTAGATTTTCTATTTAGTTGAGGGCGAATTCAAAACCTCAGACATGTCATTTAATTTTAACATTCAATTTATTTAATTGAGATTATTTATGTTCTTCTATAATTAATGTTTACGATTTTATTATTGACTTATTTGAATGGCAAATTAAATATGACTGAATAAATTCTATCGTTAGATTAAAAAGCTTGATCCGTAATTATCTTGATATTTTAACTATTAGTAGTAAATTGAAATAAGTGATTTCAATTAGAGAATATAACCTAAGTTAAATAATCCGAACTTGTGTGTTTATTACTTAGATCAACCTAATATCTTTTTCTACTTAATACTTCTATTATCTTAAATTTAAAAAGCTTATTTTAAATTATTTAACGATTAAAAATTAAGTGAATAATTTATTTTGTCTAATGACACATTAAAAAAAATAATATTAACAAAACTTATTTTTATCTTACTGTTGATAGTTTTAATGAAAATTAATGATAGAATTAATATATATTATATGCATGTTTGATGGTAGAAAATAATCCTTTGACCAAAGTTTTCATTATTATTATTTTTTTCTCATTTAATCAAAAATTTTATTAAATTATTGTTTTTATAGTTTAAGTTCTTTATTTCATGTCATTTAATTAAAAATTCATAAGACCCCTTTTTTTTATAATTAGTATTATTTTAGGTTAGATTAATTTACATTATTATTATTATTTTAAGTCTTTATTTAAAATTAATAATAAATAAAACTAACTTAATCTTTGTAAGATCGATTCTTACTCATTCCATTCTAGTTATTTATATTAATAGTGAGATTTTAAATTTAGTGTATCTTAATGACACTACTAAATTTTGAGCTTTTTAAAAATATAAATTCAGGGATTTTTTTTATTCCTAAACAAATTAGGAGACTACTTTATAAAAGTGTCTTCCATGTGCAGATCTTTAAAAACACCAACAGAGCTCAGTTTCTCTGTTTATAAAATTTTCAAAAGCTTAATTAGTTCTCTTTGTAAGGAGAGAAAAGAGAGAAATAAGCTTACCAACAAAGTCTCTCTTTACCTATAACAGAAAATTTAACCTAGAAACAGCAACAAATCTAGCCCAAATACATTAAAAAATTTACCTAGAAACAGTAACAAATTTAACCCCAGAAATAACAGCAAATCAAGCTAAAAAATAATAGAAAATTTACCCAGAAACAACAGCAAATTGAACCCAAAAACAGTAAAAAATTTAATCCTGAGACAACAAAAATTTTACCCGAATACAGCAATAAATTTAACAAAAAAACAACGGTAAATCGAGCCCAAATGCAGCATAAAATTAAAATGAGAAACAACAATAAATTTACCCAGAAACAATAGAAAATTTAACCAAAACAACAAAAAATTCAATAAAAAATAAAAGCAAATTTAATGCAGAAACGACAAAAAATTTACCTAAAAACAGCAACAAATTTAACACAGAAATAGCAGTAAATCAAATTCAAATGCAACAGAAAATATACCAGAAAGGGCAGCAAATCAAGCCCAAAAACAACAACAAAATTTACCTAAAACAAAGCAGGAAATCAAACTCAAAAACAAAATGGAATAAAATCCAAAAATAACAGCAAAATAACCTAGACACAGCGAAAAAACTGTGACCTAAATAGTATTGTAAAAAATAAAAAACAACAATCAAATATGCAGAGTAAAAATTATTCTTCTTCAGTTACAACCTTGAAACACGCTCTACGATTTTGTAGAGATTAATTAGCTTTTTAGCTTTGAAAATATTTTTGTTCTTTTACTTACACATAGTAAACATAGAAAATTAAAACATAAAATCAACATCAAATCAAAACCCTAAACAACAACATATTCAACCCAAAAACTAAAAGAAAATTAAAACTCATAAATGAATAATTTTTACTAGCAGATTTGAAAAATAATGGGTACAAAGCGTACTCATTTTTTAAGGGTTTTAGCAGCGATTTCGATAGCTTATACGGCAACGACTCCCGTGATGATAACAACATTATAGGCCGACAACTGATGGTGAAGATGGTAGTTCAGCAGGAGTCCTAGCGCAGGAGAAGTTATGGCATGTCAGACCGGCAAAAACAGACGCGACGGTCATGCTACGATACGACAACAACTTTGCCTCTCTTTCAGTTTCGTGTTTAATCAAGATACTGGGGTTTAATCACCGACTTCTGGGACAACTGATTAATGACGACAGTGAAGCACAGCATGCGAAAATCGAGCGATGGATTGAAAATGAGCTTTGAGTGGCGCGAGAAATGAGAGCCGATGAAACAAAAGTTTAGGAAATTTGCAAGTGATTCGATGTAACCTTTTATTTTTTTATATTTAATTTTGTTAAATTTAAAATCACAACCGTTAGATTCAAATAAGTTTAATCCAACGGTTTATTGTAACCTTCTGCACCATAGAAGGGATTCGAACCCTATTGTTGCTTCAGCCTAAATCTAGTGGTGAATTTCAAATTTTCAGTCACACTTTTTAACTAATTCTATCCACTGGGCTTAAGCATTGTATATCTAGGCCCAATCTTATTGTCAACAAATTTTCCACGGAGGGGCTTCTTCTAATCCTCCAAATATGAGGGCTTGTTTGGGCATTTTGATAAAAGATGGTTTCCAACCTCCGAACCAAACAGCTTCAACTCGGACCAAACAAAGCCGGATCGTATAATGACATGGCAGTCGTTCATTGGCCTGACGATGGCCGAACACGTGGAAAGACGTCGGTCCGAACTCCACGTGTAAATTATCAATTGGTCAGGCAACGTGTAATGTTACATGAACTCTAATTGCACACACAAGACACTTAACATTAACCAGCCTCGATCGGATATTATAAAAACTCTCAATTTATGAAACTCGATGCTATCAGTCAAAGTTAATCCTTATCGTGTTCATCGTTCTCTCTCTCGTCTCTTCTACTCTCTCTCCGTTTCAATTTTCAAATCCAAAAGTGTCGTTACACGAACGTACGACATGTCATATATTTTGTAACTTCTAGATAATTAATATTGACGATGAATCCCTTGAATTTGTGTACTGTAATGGACGCTGTGGCGTGGAGAGGGCTCGTTTATACATTGTTTATTCTTCACTTTGTGTTCGCTTGTCAGCTCCTTTTGTTGCAGCCTCTTGTTTCCGCATTAGGTTTTTTTTTTTTTTATCAAAAACTGACTTTGATCCTTTTTTTTTTTCAATTCACTTTTCAAAATTGAAGCATTGTTTATTTCCTTTTGGAATTAATTTGGTTGAAATTGGAATTACTTGCTTTGATCTGTCGTTGCTGTGCAAAATTTTTGTTTACTGGTTAGAATCTATTGGATGTTAATAGTAATTTGAGTGTCAATTTCGTTTTATATATATATATATATTTTGGGTATGGTTAGATTTAGCTGAATATACTAAACTTTCAGGAAATATAAATAAAAAAATTTCTAGATTTAGGGGGAATGATAGTTAATGTTGTTAGTGGGAGTAGATTTTCGAGCTAGTCTTTGTAGAGTTTTGGGGGCTGAATTATAAATGTATCTAACTAGAGTCTATACCCCAAGATTGTAATATATCAATAGATTTTAACCATTTAAAAAAGAAAATTATGCTAGTCAATGTTTCTAGTGTTTCCTAATTTGTACATGTAAATGATGTTTAGGCTATTTTGTGTTTTGAAGAAACATGTAATTGGGTTCATTCAGCATTTCAGCTGATATTTCTTTGTGCTCGAATCTGTGCAAAGAAACAACAGTTGGTTGTTATTTGAATTTTGGCATATTCGTGAATTTTGAGCTTCTTCATAGGTTAAACATATTGGGTTTCTGAGAGTTGGATGTTATCGAATTGAATGTATTTGGTAGCTGGTCGGTATGTAGTCCGTTGAAGTTTTATGTTGCATATCTTATGTGTATTACTTGGATTTTGTAGATGGAAAACCTGGTAATGCGGCTGAGTTGTTCAAGAGAGTTTCAGAAAGTATAAAGGTGAAACATTACAGTGAGGCACTTAATGATCTCAATGCTGCTATAGAGGCTGATCCTACTCTTTCTGAAGCCTATTTTCATCGTGGATCTGTTCTTCGCCAGTTGTGCAGGTTGTTTAGTAGTGAACATATCTATATCTATATCTATATATATATATATCCTTTATATATTTTAATATTTCATTCTTCATGTGCCCTTTAAGAGTAACTAAGATTGTGAACTTTTTGAAAGTTCTTGAGGCATTGATGATCAGTTAAATCTGTCTTCCCTTGATTGTACTTTGTAGGAATCCCAATTCTCCGTCACACCCTTAATGCCCCTAGCAATTGACAAATGTTCCTCCTTTATCTTTTTGTTCACATGAATGTTTGTAAACTATACCTGTGATCATTATGATCCTTACCAAGCAGATTGGTGCCACTCCAACATCTGTTAACTCAGGGCTTTAAATTGTCTTTGTGGGAGCACGGTTTTGTTTTCAAGATAGGAAATAGAGCATGATATTGGCCTATACATGTCTGAACTACGTTGATTAGAAAAGAATGGAACTAGGCACTAGTAGATTTAACAATCAGTATTGTTCAAGTTGGTTTCTCTAAAGTTGTAAGTACCAAAATGGCCTTGAGTTGTTCTTCTGACACCAGCGACGAGTCTGTATTTCTAATCATGTTCGTTGATCTAATTGGAAATGGACAGATATGGAAACAAAATATGCATCATGTACAAATCATTTGAATATTAGAAAGGCGTGTGGAACATACCTCTCTCTCTTGTTCCTCCGACTTCTGATTGGAAACTTATATGATTCAGGTGCTTTTTCGATGTAGATATGAGGAATCTGAGAAGAACTACAGAAAGTTTCTGGAGTTAAAGCCAGGGGACTTAGCTGCAGAAAAAGAGCTCTATCAGTTGCTACAGGCTCAGAGTACTTTGGATTCAGCTTTGAAGCTCTATGATTCAGGGGAATATACAAAACCTTTGGAATACATTGATAAAGTTGTACTTGTTTTTTCTCCCGCGTGTTCAAAGGTATCATATCCTTGTATGTGTTGACACATTTTTCTTTGATATATTTATGTTTGTTGTAATAATTATTATTCCAGCATGTTTTGGTAGATCCCTAGAATTGGGATAAGTCAGAAAAGTTGAGCACTTGGAAGGCTACTAACTTGATGCATGTTGCAGGCCAAACTCCTGAAAGTGAAGTTATTATTAGCAGCCAAAGATTATGCTAGTGCCATTTCTGAAACTGGATTTCTTCTCAAGGAAGATGAGAATAATCTAGAGGCCTTGCTGCTCCGAGGCCGTGCCTATTACTATTTAGCAGATCATGACGTGGCTCAAAGGTTGTTTGAACTTATCATACTCTCAATTTAATCTGTCTACAACTTTAACTTATCGCTCATGAAAAATTTGTTCTATTCAGGCATTTCCAGAAAGGTCTTCGCCTGGATCCTGAGCACAGTGAGCTGAAGAAAGCATATTTTGCATTGAAAAATTTACTCAAAAAGACAAAAAGTGTAAGACCACCAATAAATTCTTTGTTATTTTTTGTTCTGTCATTTTTTTATTTAACTTTTTTGGGGCTTTAATGAAGTGGAGCTATGCTTGGTGTTTTTATATTTAGGACTTAATATGGCAATTAATGTGTGAATTATATATTATATTTGACTACTTTTACTGAACTTGATTGTGTTTAATACAGGCAGAAGATAATGTGAATAAGGGTAAGCTGCGGGTTGCAGTGGAGGAATTTAAGGCAGCTCTTGCTCTGGACCCTAATCACACTGCACATAATGTGCATCTGCATCTTGGTTTGTGTAAGGTCTTGGCCAAGCTTGGCAGGGGAAAGGATGCTTTAAGTAGTTGCACTGAGGCACTTAACATTGACGAGGAGCTTATTGAAGCTTTAGTTCTGGTTTGTTGTGTCCATACATGAATTCTACTTATATTGCTTTGCCTTCCATCACAACGAGGCCAATTTGTTTGGCTCCTTTTTCATATGAATCTGCTCATGTTCTTCCTTCTTAACATTTTCAGAGGGGTGAAGCTAAACTTTTAACTGAGGACTGGGAAGGAGCTGTTGAGGACTTGAAATCAGCTGCTCAACGGTCACCTCAGGTTAGTCATAGTATAGTTTCATAAAATATTTGCCTGAAGATTACATTATGCTCCGAAAAAAATTTCGTAGGATGCCGGTATAGTTCCTCAATCAGTAAACTTTGGCACATGTCAAGTCTTGTAACTTTACATTTATCCTTCTCAATTAGTTATTAGACCACTTTGAATACCTTATTTTCAGTATGCCAGTCAAGATCTTGAAGTCTTGTTAATAGGTGAATGCTGTTAACATTTTTGTACACATGCCTGTTTGGAGTTTATGTTTATTATGTTAAAACATTGGAGTATTATTTGTAGAAATTTTTACCTATATTTGTATTTGTAAGACTTAAAATTTTCTATATCTGCAGGATATAAATATCCGAGAAGCATTGATGAGGGCCGAGAAAGCTTTGAAGATGAGCAAACGCAAGGACTGGTACAAGATTTTGGGAGTTTCCAAGACAGCATCAATATCGGAGATCAAGCGTGCCTACAAGAAGCTTGCTCTGCAGTGGCACCCAGATAAGAATGTTGATAATAGAGAAGAGGCAGAGAACAAATTCCGTGAAATTGCTGCAGCATATGAGGTTTGACTCTGGCACTAAAGGCACTAATTTATTTTTAATTTGAAACATTTTTTTCATGTTCTGCTGCTTTTGATGTGACGTTTCTAATCGGCACTTGTATTGCCCCTTACAGGTTCTTGGAGATGATGATAAGCGAGCAAGATATGATAGAGGTGAGGATATTGAAGAGACAGGAATGGGTGGAGGTGGTTTCAACTTTGGTGGTGGTGGTGGACAGCAATTCACTTTTCATTTTGACGGCGGCTTTCCTGGTGGTTTTGGAGGTGGCGGCGGCTTTCCTGGTGGTTTTGGGTTTAATTTTTGATTTCAGTGAAGCAAGGCTTATTCATTCACAAAAACTTACAAGAGCAGAGTTGTTTCCATCAGCTGGGAATTTACCAATTTGACTAATGCTGACTGGTAAATGGTGGTATATAGTTTAGGCGATGAAAGGAGGGCTTGTTTATGGAAAAATGTCTCTTTACAAAGTTTTGCTCCATTGATATCTTAATTCCTGGATTTTCATTAGTTGATTTAAGAAAATTGTTAGCGCCTGCCTCCCCACCCCCTTTTTTATATATATTGCATGTACCCCTCAGTTATCAATATGCTTGGACCCCAGCTGACCAAAAATTCCATTCAAATTGTTTGCATTCTCCAACATAAGGAATAAAGTTGTGCAGATTTTTCCTGATGTACTGTGTTATTAGATGCAAGTAACTACCTCTGTGTGCCTGGCTATTGTAATTTTGAACACAAAATTAACAGATTTAGCAAATCAAAAGTTATGTCGGATTGAAATGATGAACCTAATTGGCTAGGATATTTCCAGCGGCAACTGTATTTTTTTCCCCTTTAATATGCTGAAGAGTTGGATTTTAGTTACAGCAGAACTTGTTTTTGGTTTTGTTAGACTTTATTTATGTTCATACTTAATACAGGATTTCGTCAATATCGCCTCACCTGTAACCCTCAGCTGTTAAGACCAGAGAAGAAGACTTGAGGGAAGAAAAGGATGGGAATTGTTTGTTCTCTTGACCAACTTTTGATGATGATATAATTATTTGAAAGAATAAAGATTTTAATTCAAATTTTAAACAGAATAATACAAAGATCTGATCATCGACAAATACAAAATATCAGCATCAACCAAAATACCAAACTAAATCTTTAGCATCCCAGAAACATAATTATAACAAAGAAACAGCTGCAAAAGCTGAAACTGCAAAGGATGCCATTGTTTGTGCAAGATGGCTCAAACTCAAAGCACCAGAAGTATCAACTGAGGCATCATTGGAAGACCCTTTTGGAGTTGCAGCAACCGGGACATCCTTTTCTGGCGTGGACGGTGCTGGAGCTGGTGCTTCTGACCCGAAAAGGTCCAGTGGAAGTAGCACCTGATCAACCTGATACACAGCCAAATTGCTTCCACTAAATATAGTGTTAGCCACTGTTGCTTCGTTAACCCCAGTTGTTAAGTTCACTTGACTCCCTGATGTTGTGACATTAAGTGGGAACTCGCCATCATTGCTATTTCCAGCCTGAGTACGCAGAGGATTGCTAGCAGTTTGGAATTGTGATGTGGACATTGAAGCAGGGAGAATATGGAAGTGCACAAGCTGGACCTTTTGCTGATCACTCAGTGAGTTGAGTGTGCCTGATTTGAGATTAACAAAAGCGCTATCAGTTGGTGCAAATACTGTAAGGCCCTGGTTTGAGTTATTGAGCTGTGTGTTGATTTGGTCATCTTGCTGGGTGTTTCCGAGCAGGCGAATGAAGGAACTAAATTGGCCAGCCTTTTCAAGGATTGCTGTGATGTTTGGCGGGCCTGATGGTGCTGCAGCAGGCACTTGAGCGGAAGTTTTTATGCAATGAAGGAGGGAAACAAGCAGAAGAAAGAACATGAAGCAAAATGGCTTTGTCATTTTGTTAGCACGCTACTTTTATTTAGACTGTAGCCTTGACTATTCTTTTCAACCGGTGATGAAGAAGAGCATTCAAGGTAGCATATATATTGACTGAAATCAGATGGAAAAGATTGTAAAAGTTAGGTGAAATGGTCCAATTTATGGTGGGGAGGAAACCTCAGCATGGGTATCTTTCTTTGCAAGGAAGATAAATCAAGGAAGGGAAAGAAAGATTGTATTCCAAGGCAGGGAAGTAACAGCCAAAAAATGCAATTGAATAATGAAGTGGGTATCATGTGGCATATTGCTTTTGCTTGTTTCTGGGGACAAGTTAATTTAAGAAGAAAACTTTAAGTTCAAGTTGTGAATACGACTACAAGTCCATAATTATAATTATGATTATGATGACGATGGTGTGGACCGATGCTTTGCTGGGCTTAAATTTTGGATACCTCAAACAAAGTTTCAAACAAATTATGACACAGCACTTATTATTAAAAGCAATTCTTGTGACAGCAATTCTACAATGAGCAGAAAATAGATGGATAGACATATTTTTATGTTAAAGTTATCCCATCGGTGTCCGCTCTGATCTTCCTAAACTCTGACGCTAAAGCCCTTCTATAAGTTCTCCTCAAGAACTCGGAGGTTCTCAGGCCTCGGACGTACTTTCCATTGGAGAGGAAGCGAGTTAGCAAGTTAAAGAATGAGAATCCAAGTTTTTCATTCTCATTGCCGGGTAGAGGAGCGAAAGTAAGCCTACAACTAGGCTGCCGATAGCTAAAGAGTAATAATAATAATAATAATATTATGAGAAGTTCACCGGGACTAATCTTGATCTGCACTATAATAATGACAGCAATTTAAAACTTGATTATGAAATCAAAGAAGCTATTTGTTTGGGTAATATCGAGCAGGTCTCCTCGAGACCCTTCCAGCTCGAATAAAATACCCTGAGATCAATCCAGCTCGAGCAGAAGTTCCGATCACTGGCACGAAGACAATCTCACTAGACGTCAAAGTTGGTCAAGGTCGAGGAATTCAGAGCCGTCCCAGCTTCGAGCTCTCTTGCCTGCTCGAGGTCATTAGGCCCGGTCAAGGCTGGACAAGGACGAGGAGCTCGAAGGCTGATCGAGACCCGAACTGGGCCACACCAGTCATAGGACAAATGGAACGTAAGATCCGACTCAGGGCAATCCGACCCGTTTTCTCAGAATCTCGCACATCTTTCGATGTCTGATCAGGGCCCCACATGGTATGGTGGCGGTACTGTTGTCGATGGCCGGCACATGCCCCCACGGTGTCATCATTCCTTGCACACATGCCCGACATAATGATCTGACCATGTGAACCATGTTAACAAGACAGCCGCGCATCTCCAAGGAATATTACGCTAATCCCGGCTGTCAAAGGGACCCAGACACCACTGACGCGGGAACGGATGATCCAGGAAAGAAATGGCGGGAAAAATGGAAGATAAAAGGAGAGGGACAGGTAAATTGCGGGTTTTTGGGAAAAATTCACACAGGTTCTTCTGATTCTTACTTCCCTCTACTCCGATTTTTCCGGAATTCCATTATTCAAAAAGGAAGGCAACAATACCCTTCCCATCCTTCCGATCTCTCTAACTAATAGGGATACAAAAAGAACAACCCGATCACTGACTTGAGCGTCGGAGGGTTTTCACGGAACAACATCCGGCGACCCCTAATCCTGTTTTCTGTGGGTACAGGTCCGAGAGACTCCCATTATGATAAAGTCAGAGGAGCTGGAATTGGAAGACAGTCCTGCTCGAGCTCGAGCTAACCGCGAGCAGAAGATTTTTGGCATTATTTGAAGGGACGCGGGAAAACAACATCAACACTACTCCAAATAAATAAGAAATTTATGCTTAATATATGTATATACCACCATAGGTTCTTCCTCCAAAGTTGGATGAGGGTTGTGAGAGCTGAGAGCTCTCGTTTCTTATTTATTTACCTATCATTTCATAAATGGACACTTTTAATTTTATGTTTCATTCCCTCACCTCTATTTACCTACCATTTCATTATCCAAGACTTCAGCAATGTACTTCAGTTGTTCCATGTTAGCTAGAAAAAGGATTGATACATAGGTTTAAATATTGGATCACTCACTTCAATTTAAAGGCTAATTCTTTGAGTTGGAAAGTTGAATATCTTAAACTCACCCCATCAAGTAGTATCATACCATACAACCCGAATATGGTGGACTCAATGTCGAATAAATGAGGTGGGATCAGTGCTGCCTCTCCAACGATAGGGATTTCCAAGGCGGGAATTATTGAGTAGCTAAACTGCCTCATATTGGTTAAAAAAATAGTGATACATGGGCCTAAATATAGCATGAATGACTCCATTTAAAGATAATGATATTTGATCTCTTCAAATTATTTCACAAATCCTTGCATTTTAATTTATGTTATTACTTTTTAGAATTATTCTCATAAAAAAATTATTTTATTTTAATTTATTTTATTATCCTTCTCTCATCCCTTTCTCCGACCTCTCTTCCTAGCATAACCATCGGTTTACTACTTTATCAACAAGAAGTTCCTCCCATCATCACCACCACTATCACCTTTCTTCTTCAACATCAATCCATCGTCTCCACAACATATGATTAGTTTCAAAGTTAGGTTTCGTTGATATTGAAGATATTGGTTTTGATTTTGTGTGATAATCTAATATTTTATTTAATTTCATTTTAGAATTTCATTAGGCGTTAATATTTGATTGAAAATGTGAATCAATTTGAAAAGATAAGAGAGATGTGAGAGATGAAACATTAATCTATTGAAAGCTTGAGAAAGCACTTTCGTATGGAAGATGTAAAGTAGATAATGGGTATTTTAGACAAGAAGTAAAAAAGCATTTCACAATTCATATAGTGGAAAAAAAAATCAAATAAGTTCTAAATCAATTAAATTTAGTGTAATTTTTCTCTTCTTAAAAAAAAATAAAATTAAATGAAATCATTTTGTAATGACTTCGCACTTTTAGACTCATCTACATATTTATACTGATTAAATTGAATGAAAGTATCTAGGAAAATTCACTCTGACTTTGAAGTGACTACTCCCTGACTTTAAAGTGACTACTCCCTAGATAGACACATTAGGAAATTTTATAATTAAATCAATTTAAAAATGACCCATAA
Source organism: Murraya koenigii (assembly GCA_025617385.1). Taxonomy (NCBI): domain Eukaryota; kingdom Viridiplantae; phylum Streptophyta; class Magnoliopsida; order Sapindales; family Rutaceae; genus Murraya; species Murraya koenigii. Next base: position 10,013,564 of record CM046819.1, on the reverse strand, counting down.
TTAAAGACTTTTCAATAGGTAATGTTGCTCTAATTTAGGGGTGGTAAAAATTGAGCCAATTCTGAGTATGGCAATGCCTAGATCCAATCCGGCATGTTATTTGAACAACTTGGCCAGGCCTAAAAAATAAGATTTTATGATGTATATATAATTTTAATAAAATTAGCCTTGAAAATATAAATTTTAAATATTTAAAAATTTAAATATATATAATTGGAGTACCAAATAAATAAATATTTAAAATAATTCATATTTTTAATATATTTTTCATAAAATTTGAGTTTTCAAACTAGGGTCGAATTTATCAAGTGAAGTCCGAGTTCATTCTGACCTCGTTCCTAGGTTGGATTCAAGCCAAGCATATATTTTTTTCATCCCTACTCCAATGCCCAAGCACAAGGCCACCATGGTACCAATAAAATAGAATGAAATATTTATTTTTTATTATTTTTTATTTTTCAAAAGGAAATTATGAAATAAGTAATTAAGATAAATTGACCGATCAAATACATTCACGTCGAAAAGACTAATTGAAAACCTAGCTTACGAGGCTCGGCCCAACAAGCAGAAGTGGTTCCAAAGTCCAAATGGACGGTGACGATATTGATTGTGTTGACGATTTTGCTCATCTCCTGACGCGATGATTATTGTTTTGGAAGAGTTAATCCGAGGAGTTGCCATGGAATCATCATTTTCATGAAGTTGGACCTGGGTTTCTATACAACAAGAACAGAGCTTTTAACACCCATTAAAATCTTTATAACACCCCCTTTGAATTTAATTCTTAAACCACCCTCATTTTAATACCTTTGAATTAATTTATTAATTTGTGAAAGACAAACTCATATATTAAAATTAATCATCTTTCCATAAATTTTCACTCTAAAAAGAAAGTAGCTCTTTTAATTTTTATTTATAAAAGACATACAAATCTTAAATTTTGAAATTATTTTTCCTTATTACATAATTTCTATCTCTATAAACTCTTATAATTTAATCTAAAAATCTATTTTAATTAAAATTTAAAATATAAATACAAATTATGAAATGGATGTGTAGAAAATTTGTTAAAAGAATAATTTATTTAAGTATTTAATTGAATTTTTATTCAAAATAAGAAATGAATTAATTTACCTTTATTTATTTAGGTAATTTCAGTTAAAAGTGAGTTTTATAAGGAATTTTGAGGGACGTCAAAATGCTTACACTAAGAACAAAGGTAGCACTATATTAGTAAAGTGGCGCTTTTAACCTTCTTTTCAATATACTAATATCTTTTGTTGAAATTATATTTAAGGGCAAACACAAATATAATCAACCCATTTATATGTTCTTTCTCTTTCAATTTTTTTTTTTTTTTTTGGCTTCCACGGGTATGCGGTATGTGTTTCTTTCTTTCTTTTTATCATCAACCTATTTTCTTTATTTTTAAAAAAAATTTATGACTCATCTATTCAATTGGTTTACAAAAATTTTAAAAATCTATTTATTTATTTTTATATTAATTATAGTTATTCTTGAGAAGTTGGTATATTAGTGTTATGTATGTGGAAGAAGAGACATAAGAAAACTTCAAAATTATCATCCCATAGAATTATTTATGTGAAGAATAAGGTAAGAAGACTGCATTTTTTTTTTTTTTGGTTGCTTCCGACTACAAAAGATTTGTAAGGGTGAGAAAACCGCTAAAAGTTAAAGAATCTAATGAAAAGATTGTTAATTTTTAGAGAAAAATTATATTTTTGGTATTAAATAGAGTATAATTGAAAAAAGAGATTTTAAAAGAGTATGACAGCGGGGTGAGTTGTTTAGAGTCCGTCTTATATGGAGTTTGCGATTCCGATGGTCATTAATCGTCCGAATAAATGATGCATTATATCTTTTGTGATGGAGGCTTTCAGTTTCAGAGTTTCCAATCACAGCACCAACTTTCAGATATTATTTACAAAATATTTGAATAAAAAAATAATTTTTATCTTAATAAAAAATAAATATTATATTTTAAAAATATCTCAATTAAATATATTTATTTCTTAAATTATAAATCTAATCATTTATTTGGTTTTAATTTATAAGGATATAAATATCAAATAATTATATTATAATTTTTTTTATTTATACAAATATACAAAACATTATTTATATTTAAATATTAAAAAAATAAATATATTATTTAAAAATTTATCCAAATTTCATACAGAAAACAAAAACTCCCTAAATTTGACAAGCCAAATAAGATGTGCTGTGTGTGTCGATTGTCATAAACTCAAAAACACTAATCGAGATCCCAAAATTGACGAATGGTTTGTGTATTATAGAATATGCTGTAATCACACCATATATATACTTTCCACTCGATCAAAATTGTGTATTTTATCTACGTGCACCCGGACGTACGATATAATTTCTCAAACAAGTTTTATAGCGATCAACAAAGCGAACCTTTTCACAGTTGAATCAATCTCAACGGAAAAAAAGTGCCCTTCTCTTCTCTTCTTCTCTGATTATTTTCGATTGATAGTTTTCATCACTAACAAAAGAGAGAAAAAATCGATATAATCTCCTTTTGCATCATCACCGTTCATTTCTGTTGACTTTAATAACTCAAAAGTCAAACTCCATAATTAATGAAACAAAAAATAAAAAAAAAACCACTACCCTTCAACGTTCACAAATCACAATCACAGTCACATAGGGCGCAAAGCACAGGATCCAAGCCCATCCGTTGATCCGGCACCTGTTGCAGCCTGCCATTGAAGAGAGAAGACCCAGAATAGCGCAAAGCAACAAAAGTTAAAACAAAACACACTCTCACGAATCCTCGTTGAGGAAGGAAGGAAAAAAAGTGAAAATAAAAATAAAAATCATAAAACCCTAGTGTCATGATCACATGCTCTCGGGTCTATCGTAAGAGAAGAAACAACCATGATCAACACGGCCAACGGTATGATTTCGCAATCGTCTTCATCGGCAAACGCGCAGTCTCCGGGTCTTAAGACCTATTTCAAAACCCCAGAAGGAAGGTATAAGCTTCACTATGAAAAGACCTACCCTTCAGGTCTTCTCCACTACGCTCACGGAAAAACTGTCACTCAGGTACTTCAATTTTTTTGTTCTTTTGGAAATTCTTTTGAAGTACCCATTATGTGAAATCAATTCTGGATGCATTCTTTGGTAAATATTGAACCTTTTCATGTTTTTGTTAATACTCATTTGTCAATATCTGATATATAGGCAATTTTCGTTGCGTCAATCGGTTTTTGTTTCTCAATTCTCACTGGGTAAATTTGAACAATCATAAAGTCGATTTTGACAGCAGTGTTTTTAGTCAATTATCTATGTTTCGAACCAAGTTTCCACGTCAGATTTTTAGAGCAAATTTTTGTTGGATTTGATTGCGCAGGCTACCCTTGCTCACCTCAAGGAAAAGCCAGCTCCATCAACACCGACCGCCCCACCTTCAAGCTTTAGTGCCAGCAGTGGGGTGGTACGGTCAGCTGCAGCAAAGCTTTTGGGCACAGGGAATGGGAGTCGTACGCTTGGTTTTGGTGGAGGCAATGGGGGAAGTAAAAGCATTAGTGGGAGCAGTAGGATTGGTTCATTGGGTGCTTCAAGTTCAAGTACTTCCATGACTAATACAAATTTTGATGGCAAAGGGACGTACATAATCTTCAATGTTGGGGATGCAATCTTTATAAGTGATTTGAATTCTCAAGATAAGGTAATCCAGTGATTTGTGGTTTTTAGGTTTGAATAATTACTGTGTATTTTGGTTTTGTGTATGAATGTTACTTTTATTTTATTTTTTTTTTGGTGGTTGAATGCAGGATCCAATAAAATCTATTCATTTCAGTAATTCAAATCCCGTGTGCCATGCATTTGATCAGGATGCAAAGGATGGGCATGACTTGCTTATTGGGTTGAACTCTGGTGATGGTAATATTTTAACTTGAATCTGACTTACAAGTTTGATTGGAGAGGTGAAACTTTTCAAATTTATTTGTTCTTTGTGTATTATTGTAGTCTACTCCGTGTCACTGAGACAACAATTACAGGATGTTGGGAAGAAGCTTGTTGGGGCGCACCACTGCAACAAAGACGGTGTTGTTAACAACAGGCAAGACTTTTTTATGATACTCCTATGCAACTTTTTTATTTTTATTTTTATTTGTGTTTACTCAGTACAATTGTTTGTTTTGATTTCTCTTCTGAATGGAATATTGGGATCATTTGATATCGCTTCAGTTTGCGGAGTTGCTTGAGATGGTGTTTATGATTATGAGTGATCTTTATTGGGTTTTTGGTTTCACCACTGTGATACATGCTGGAGAGTATACTGTTGAGAGATGTCAAAATCCTTTTAAGAATATTAAGGAATAGTATTCAGGCTTCTCCACAGATAACTAAATTTAGTTATCATAACTTTTGTATGGATTACATATAGATTAAGAATAACTGAAAATTGCTTAGGCTATATGGCATGGTTGCTGAGGTGAGATGATGTTTTTTGGCCCTTCAAATTACATAGTTTTTTATGAGACTTGCTGCTGCAGCATATTCTGATATAAATTAGGAAAGTTATTTTTTTTTCTCCGCTTTTGCCTTCAGTTCACAAATGTAGTATCATGGTTTTTAATTAAGGGTGTCAATTCGTGTAATCGTGTTGTGTTTGTGTCGTGTCAAATTTAAGCAAACACGGGTACGACCCATTTATTAATTGTATCGAAACATTAAAACACGGATATTACCTGTTTATTATTTATGTTAATCGTGTTGACCCGTTTAACTATTCTTAAGAATATATCATAAATAAGTTAACATGACATAAATATGATGTGAATAAGTTTATAACACAATATTGATGTGACATAAATAGTTAATTTAGTGTTCAATATATATATGTTGGTTAATTTTTTCAATAATATTACCACATACTAATTGATATTCGTGTCAAAAACTTTTAATTGTGTTGAGGTGGTCCAACATAGAGGACATGGTTATTTATCATGATGTGTCATATCAACCCATTTATTTATTGTGACAATGTTTATTAACACGAATACAGAAAATTCATGTCGTGACCCATTTAGCCACCTCTATTTTTAATTGAAATCACAAGACTATGACTTTGTTAAACATAGATAGTTAAAGTACTAGGCAAAAATTCCGTGGCAATATGAGTGGGAAAGATGTTCCAAACAACAATGCTAATTCCTCTTGTGTGAAAAATGGGTTTGTGCCCCTTTTAGTTTAGCATCTTTAATGAATTTTTACTCGTAAAAAATAAAAATAAAAATTCTATGTCAATTTACTGGGATAATTAAATTATTTCTTAATCTTTCAAGAAATAGTTTGATTTCCAGAAGTTTTGGTAAGCTGCCAACAATTTGAGTAGCGCCTTGAAGAGTTTCAAGAGGTCGAAGATAAAAGTTCTCCATTTATGGTTGATCTGTGTAGCTATATATTTACTTTCTTGTTGGGGGGTGGTGGGTGTTTTATTCTAGACTTGTGAATTATTCTTTATTTTCTGTACATCATTAATGCGATTTTCAATTACTGGGTACCTATCACCCTACTTAGGGACTTGAAAAAGAAAAATGGGAAAAAAAAATTTTGTTTATTGGATTGTAAACAATTAAAAATAAGGATGTAATGCTGAGTTCTCTCCAATGACTAACACTAAGACCCTTTAACCCTTGTTCTCTAGGTTCTTGTTATTTATTCTTAGTGAAGCTCAGTGCCTGAATTTGGCAAAATATTTAGGCTTGGCTCTAAAGTCTAAACTGTTAGTTGATTTAGTCAGTGTGATTTATATGTGTGTGTGTGTTAAACTGTACCTTGACTGATCTGAGTGAGTTTAGAAAACAAAAGTATTTTCTAATTAATAGTTTAAATTTTTGGTTTTGTATGAGAACATTATATATTCTATAATCAATGCACTTGGAACCAATTCAATTAACTCTTGTTTCCACAGTCGTTGTACTAGTGTTGCGTGGGTTCCTGGAGGCGATGGTGCTTTTGTTGTTGGTCATGCCGATGGGAATTTATATGTGTATGAAAAGGCAAGCCTCAAATATCAAGAAAAATACTTTCTACTTCTTAATATTCATTTTCCATGTGCTGCATATTATGATTGTGCTTTTGCCTTTTATCTTTAGAGCAAGGATGGTGCTGGTGATTCTTCACTCCCTGTTATCAAAGATCAAACCCAATTTTCTGTTGCACATGCACGTTACAGCAAGGTACTAGAGTCAGTTGTATAAATCTTGAACTTCTGGATATGTTTCCTTTTTTTCTTTTTGTCCTTTTTTCCCTCAATTTGTATTTAAGAGTTTATACCCTCTGGAAGCAATGGACCGTTGTTCTTTCATTAGCTAGGCTTTGCAGCTTTTTCCTTAATTTGATCCTTCTATATGTTTGGCTCTGGATAGTCCTGTTTAAAGTAAGATGAGACATTTCAGTTTCCAGCTTCTTTGTTCCTGAGGTGAATTTTATTTAGATTCACGGCAGGGAACAGAAGCTATTAGTCTTGGAAAAGCTATGGAAAAGCTACAGTATTTGTGATGTTTCAGATAGACCCATTTCGGTTTTTGTCTCTGTCGGCTTTCCTCTTTCTCAACCAAGAAATTACTCACAGTACACCCAGATAACAGTTCAGTGGTTGTACCCTTTCAGTGGTTTTTTTTTTTTTTCTTTTTGGGGTCTCGCTCTCTCATGTGCATGATCGCATGCATGTATAAGCTTTAACTTTGACCAAAAAATCATTTAATAAAACTCTGGTTTCAGCCTCATGATACGGGCTGGGACCTTCTCCTGCTGTAATTAGCAGACATAGCTTGCATGTGCATCTACTTGTTTTGACTGATCCACTCTATCAAATCTATCTTTTTTATTATATTTTTTAAGTGAAATGACTGTATGTTTAGAATTTTATTCTGCTTCTGTATCAGTAAATTCATTTTAAGCATTTTCATGCGGAGGGTTCAATAATCATTATTTATAACCTTGACTGATCCACTCTATCAAATCTATTTTTTTTATTATATTTTTTAAGTGAAATGACTGTATGTTTAGAATTTTATTCTGCTTCTGTATCAGTAAATTCATTTTAAGCATTTTCATGCAGAGGGTTCAATAATCATATTTTATAACTTTTTGAACACATTGGATTAATTGACATATATATCTTGTTCACCTTGTGCAATTCTTATGCAGAGCAACCCTATTGCCAGATGGCATATTTGCCAAGGTTCAATTAATAGCATTTCTTTCTCTACTGATGGTGCCCACTTAGCGACTGTTGGAAGAGATGGTATAATGTTGACCTGATACCGTTGATATCTTATGGATGCTCAGTCTTTAGATATTTTATCTGAGCTCAAGTTTTTCTCCAACTGTAGGTTATCTACGAGTTTTTGACTATTCAAAAGAACAATTGATTTGTGGTGGCAAAAGCTATTACGGTGCTCTATTATGTTGTGCTTGGAGGTAAAAATCTTTTTCTAGAACCCCAGCTATTCAGTACTTTTTAAACTAATTTCTTTCTGAATCACAGTTTTCTTTCTTTATCTAAATTTTCTTTAAGTTCTGTAACTCTATTGGAAAACATAGAAGGCATATTATATTTTAACAACTAAGTGCTGTTAAACAGCATGGATGGAAAATACATTCTGACTGGCGGTGAAGATGATCTAGTTCAAGTTTGGAGTATGGAAGATCGCAAGGTTGTCGCTTGGGGTGAGGGGCACAATTCGTGGGTAAGATTTTATTAAATAATCTCAGATTCGTTAAGTAGTTTAATGCATGTTACATCCATCTTACTTTGTTCTTACTGGATTGGTTCTTGCTGGATGGTGTTGGCAGGTCAGTGGTGTAGCTTTTGATTCATATTGGTCTCAGCCAAATTCAGATGGCACAGCAGAGACAGTCATGTACCGGTTTGGTTCTGTTGGTCAGGTACGTGATTGGTAGTATCAGCCTGGGTGGTTTGCATGTGCCAGGCCTTTGTTCCTGCTTGTTCTAGTAAAACTTGATCATGAAAACCATAAAAAATGAAGTTAAAAACAAGGGAACCAAGGTAAAAGTGGGTGAAGTTTTTTTTCTTTTTTCAGTATATGCCCCACATCTACCGTGCAAAGAAATATGGTATGAGTTGAAAAGAAGGCTCAAACAATTGACATGCTGACCTTAGATTGGAGTGAGAATAATATTTTAGTATATCAGTTCAGCATTTTGCACTTCTGCCTCCATTCACCAGTAGTTTGCTTAATTGTTTGGGAGCAGGACAAAGAAAATGATAAATAATTCATTTTCTTTTAAGTTTGTTTTCCTTAAAATGCATTGAATATTCGAACGATCATATCTAGCCATTGCTGCAACTTACCTATTTGTGATTCGGGAACAGGACACAAGGTTGCTTCTGTGGGACCTGGAAATGGATGAAATTGTAGTGCCATTGCGCCGAGGTCCTCCTGGAGGGTCCCCCACATTCAGTACTGGGAGCCAGTCAGCCCACTGGGATAATGTTTGCCCTGTGGGTACACTGCAACCTGCTCCAAGCATGCGAGACGTTCCAAAGTTGTCTCCACTAGTTGCTCACCGGGTTCACACAGAACCTCTTTCAGGTTTGATATTCACCCAGGAATCCGTTCTTACTGTTTGTCGAGAAGGGCACATAAAAATCTGGATGAGGCCGGGGGTGGCTGAAAGCCAATCTAGCAACTCTGAAACTATTTTAAGTACCAGTTCAAAGGATAAGCCATTGCTGTCAAGCAAGGTTGTCACTTCTAGTTACAGGCAATAGCAAACTGTCAATCAGATGCGAGGCAAATGAATCTGTTTTTGTCACGGTGTTGCACTTCTATTGCTAGCAAGGCGTTCATCTCTTTTCGTCCAGTTGGTTTTCTCAGGCTTAAGGTTGGGTGAGACATAATCTGATTGCAGGTAGATTAACCAACTGGTTCCATTGTATATTCAAGGTCAAAGTTGCCTTTGATGGCACTTAGAGGTTGGGAGGAAAAGAGGACCTCCATTGTAAGTATAAAAAAAAAAGGGGGCTGTTGCTAGGATATATTTGAAGGAAACTTACAGGAATAATGTGAAATAACGTCTTTTAAGAGTTGGATCACTTTGAGGTGCATTCATTGATTCAAGTGATTATATATTCTACTGGCAATGCATTGTTACAAATACCATATAATTTTTGTTTCATACCTTTAAGACTGGCAGATTTTAGATAACTTTAGCCTTGTGTGCATTGTTATTTTGGTGTTTTTATGGAACTTCAGCGTGTGATTTTCTTTAATTCAGTTGCTATCTATTGTGTTTCCTGGCTGTTGTATCTTTATCAACATCAATTGAATAGCTTTATGCATACAGTACTTAATACACACATGAAAATTGATTCAAAATTTTTACTTTTAGGGGGAAATGAAAAACACACACAAAAGAAATAAAAATAGCTTGTTAAAATAAAAAAAAACATAATAATGTACCCAAATATAATTCCATTCCAATAAGTTCTGAAGAAGATAAAAACACATAAGAAGCTGAAATCCAGGAGGTGAAACATAGATACACAAGAACAAACAACTAAAGTGATGCAGTTTCTATACAGCCAAAAAAGCATCATCTATATTATTGATACCCCGAAAACGTGTCAACTGTCATGTCAACTGCCCTGTGCGCTTTCCGAGTCTCTTATTTCAGATTCACGGTGCAGAGACTCTGATGGGGTTTGACGAGTGGTTGAAGAAAGTTGATCTGGTTGCGTCAATTCCCAAGTAACAGGCTGTTGCCTTGACTGAGCTACCCATCTTCTCCTCCACAAAGATTCAACCAGAATAGAAGTTCCAGCCATTGTGATTCCAAACCCAGCAAATGCGGACAGTAAAACAACTATTACAGCCTGCATGTGAAACTGTAGATTTCCCACAAAACTCACGTCATAAATCTACAACAAGCGGGTATTGAAAACAACATTTACGTAATCCTAACCCCATCATTATTTATTATTTGATTGTTTAGTTTACGAAGCGGGGTACTTAGCTAACATAATATATACTGAATTAGTTATTGTGAGCGGAGCTACCTTACCAAAGGATAAAAAAGATGGGCAGAGAGAACCACCAGTCCAAATTGAATAAATGCATAAAGCCAGATATAATTTTTCCTGACTGAACACAAAGTTGAAGGGGTCAATACTGATAGCCAACTCCACACTCCATCTAAATTAAAAATACGAACTCAATCCTACCCATAGTTGTTGCAGTCATAGAGGCAAGAATACCCAATATGCATGAAAATGGAAGAGAGATAGCAATTGCACCAGACTTCATTTTTCCAACCTGTCAAGTTGACAATGTTAACAACTGTGACAATCGTGAAAGAGCAGCATACAGAAGAATCAGAACTTACCAGAAGTTGCTCAAGAAAACAAAAGTAAGCAAGCATGCTGACAATGACAAGAATTGGAACATCCTGCCAAACCCTGACAAATTTGAATTAACAACCTTTAGATAGGACATTTTGACGAGATCCAAAATACAAATCTAAATCCCATGGGCTCAATTGCTTGACCAAGATTACTTTTGAATAAAACTACTAATAATATTCAATATTTTAAAAAGTATGGAATACTACATAAAACATGTAGAGAAGCTAAGGATGTTATTCAAAGCAGCTGTTAAAGGATAACAGGTAGGTATCAGACTTGCCTGCATCGAGTAACCTGAGCTCCACTGTCTGGCAAACTACTGGCCTGGACATTTTGAAGTCGTAAAAGGGTCACTGGTAGGTTTTTGACTTCTTGCTTGCACACTTCACATGTTTTGTTCCCTTTGATGCTAAACCATTTTACAGCACATTCTCGGTGGGCAAATGAAAGTTCGCCTTTGCAGCTACATTCCATCTTGAGTGTGTCAGAACCTTCTCCCAGTTCAACGAAGCAGATTCTGCAAATGGCTTCTTCTTCAGGGATATCTTCACCACCATCAACCTTTTTATCTGAACAATAAGACTAAGATAAGGCATAGGTTGGTTATTGCAAGTTAAAAAACATAAATAAAATTTGCTGCTGAAAACCAAATATAGTAATACCCCACTGTTCAAGATTATTCCATAGAACATTTCACATTAGATCACTAGGAAAATTGATGAAACCAAAATATTACTAATAACTTGAAAGAATTAAAATGATTTAATTGCCTAAATTTAGCCAGTTTATACAGCCAAAATTTTCTTCTACTCTTAATTTGATTCAAGCATAATGCACCTGGAATTTAAGAAAAGGCTATGTTGATTTCTTTTCACTATTATATGTTTCTTGCACCACACTTAACTCAATATTTTAAATATTGAAATTTTCTATTAGTCTTTCATTTTCCCTTGATTTTGGGGATGTGGAAATGATAGAATAAAGAGAAAATATTGGAGTAAAGTTTACCAGTAGTATTTGAAGGAAATGTGTGTGATGATGTCGTCCCACTACCCTCAGCCACTTGTGGGGTGGTAAGAATAACGCGGAATACACCGCCTAAAGAATCCATTTGCTTTATGGTTCCATCTTTGTTGAGCAAAGGGACTGAACGTGAACGATGAATAGGTAGTTGAGCTCCTTTCTGTAAATAGGAATGAAAAAGCCCCTCATATGTCGTATAATTGTGTAATACAAGCATACTATAAATGCAGATGTCATAATTGTGTAATACAAGCATACTATAAATGCAGATGTCAAGTCCTCATAATAAATATATATAGGAGTCAAAACTAAACTCAAATTGATGCAGGAAATTCCCTCAGATTTTACCCCCTACTTGAAACTACTTCTGCTGCACAAGTCAATTCCAATGCACCAACTTAAATTTAGACCCTCACAGACATTGAAATGACAGTAAGTGGTAATGCAAGAGGTTGAGGGCATTCAGAGAACACTTTCATTTGTGGATTCATTACCAAATTAAGGTGATTGACAAGGTAAAATGGACACAATTAATAGGATTTTGCTTAACTCAGAATTTTAGAATTTCTCTGAAAGCAACAGAAGTTGTTACCAAACTAGTATCCACATTCTCTAGCATCAAGCACTGCTAGTCTGCTTAATAGTCAACATAAGTACTCAAGACATAAATATAATTTTCAAGCTAATATCGGGTTTGTACTCACAGCAGAATTCAGTAGATCAGTTGTTGGTCCCCCATGTGTAGACTCTGGATTGGAGTGTGAAACCGGGGTAACAGGAAAAGATGATGTTTTCTTCATTTTGGGTGTGAAAAGCTTTGTAAACGATGATGCCCTTGTAATCTGAGGCATCTCCCTTGTCTCTGCAAATGAACTTCCTAGTGCCAAGATTGCAGCCTTTTCGATATCTAAGGTAGTATTACGATATTTGAAACTTAGCTTTGGAAGGAGGCTTTTAAAGGTTGTTTTATTTTTTGATGAAAAGGGACCAGGGAAATCATTCATTTTGCCAAAAGGAGGACTAGGCATGGGAGAAAAATTAACTCTTCTTAAAGTAGTTGGTGTTAAGGGCACGTCTATTCTCACAAAACCCTCTTCCGCATCCTCAATTGTTCTCGATGGTATGTCTAAGACAAGATCTTGCTGTCTCTGTGGTTGACTAGGTGAGGTTACTTCAACTATTTCAGTTGAATTTTCAACCTACAAAAGAGTTTAACCAACAATTAGCAGTAATACAAAGATTAAACTTCTGTAATGTTAAAAAAATAATCTCCAAGTTAAAACATAGCCACATAACCATCACACAAGCTCACAGTGTACAACAATTTATGAGTTACTGACAAATAAATACTAGAAAATCAGCATCATCAGTTACATCTAATTTTCATTCATGAGTCAGAGTAAAATTACCGCAAGCACAAGGGTTAGTTTAACCCTGAGGTACAAGGATGGACAGGCCTACAAATATTTTACTGAACAAATAAAATGAGAAAGCAGAAATTGTATGCCAATCTTAAAGAAATTTGAACAAAGGCTCTGAAATACAACGGCTGTGCCATCTTGAAATTGGAGCCATCGAGCTTTGCAAGGCTCATATGGTCATCCACATCGCATGAGTGAATATGTCCAAGGGGATAGCTTAATAGTTTGATTTGTGTGTGTGATGGCATTTATGAGTGAGTCAAGTCACAAAATTTCCTGTATTTAAAGCACAAAATTATAATTCCATAACCCACCCTCCTAAAATAAAATAAATAAATAATAAGTCAAAGGAATAGCATCGGCAGATTTTGGAGCCCCATGGATATGATTTGTCTGGGTTAGCTAGAGTATATTCTTCTTATTTTCATGATATCAAACAGTTTTTTTGATGTAGCATACATTAAAAATTATATTTAAAAGCTCAAGCTTTAATTCTGAGATTCAACAAAGTATAAACAGATGTCTTTAAGCAGTCTTCTTGATTACTGAGTGCAAAAAATTGAACAGCTAATAATTATCGATATAAACTTTTTTAAAAACCTTCAAACAAAACATAACCAATTCAAGCAAAAGAGTAGAAACACCAAAGCATACACTAATTTAAACCAAGCGCAAATACAGAACAATTAAAAAATTGCAAAAAAAAAAAGAGTACCCTTTGAAGCTGAGGCTCAGCAGCAATGTTGGAAGCTGCTTGTTCATCATCATTCACTGGTACTGGTTCTTCTTCTTCATTTGCCATATTTTTTAAAATAAAAATAATTTTAAAACCGCCAAAAAAATGGGCAGTTGAAGGCGACAGCAAATATTAACAAAAACCCTGTTTTGTACCGCAAAATCTCAACTTTCTAAACAGCTTAGAAACTGGAAAGTAAGTGGTAGTGTTGGAAGCAAGTACCAAGCGAGATAATAAGTGGACAAGTTTTAGCTGAGAAAGACCAGACACAAGAGCAAGGTGGCAATTGGCAAAACGCAAATACAGTTTCTCTTGTCATGGCCTACTGTTTAGTAGTTTTAGATTTGCTGGCTGGTTTCATGACGTCGATAATTCGTAATTATCTAAATCTATTGGATTAGAGTAATAGCATCCATGTCCCTAGTTTTTCCAATTTTCCTAATTAATACATAGTTTTCACATTTGTGTTATATAGGTCTATATATTTTATTGTTTTATTTTTTTCAAAAGGTTTTGCTCAAATTCAGGTCAACGTGGATGCAAAACGTATTCACAGTTATCCAAACTATACTCAGAGTGGCATTTTTATATATTTACATGAAACTAATTGAAATAATTTTTAATATCACGTATTTCGATCAAAGTTAAATATAATAATTAAGTTTGGTGGGTCAAGTCTTACATCCATTACATAAAATTTAAACCAACATAAATTTAAAATAATTATGTCAATAATCTCAAATACTAATTCGGTATAATATTAAATGTTATTTATAATGTCATCTATCTTCTTGGTATTATATGAAATTTAGACAGATATAAATTTGAATTAATCATATTAAAATTCTTAAATACTAATTTGAGACAATTATTAACCATGTCATTGACTCATTGTATTCCATTTGGTAAACATGTTTCGATATAAATATTTTAAAATATTTGTATATAAGACATGGGTGGGCCACCCATCGGGTCAGCCATTAACCCGCAAGTATCCACTTCATAGTTACTAAATCTTAAACACTTGTAGGGAGCAATTCTACTTTTAAAAGGAAAAATTAATATAAAGTTAACAACTTCACTATAAGAAACTTCCTTGGCTCTCTCATTTTTTACTAAATACACAAAACAAAAGCAGAGACAGGAGAATGACAGCCCTTTAATAAAGAATCTTTTCAACTCATTATTGTATTAATTGTTTTTTGTTTTTACACTGTAACAAGAGAGGACTATTCGACTTTGCTGTAATTATTTTTTAATCTAAAAAATATTAATTTAACTCTATAAATGATCATAATTTCATTTTTTTTTTTGGTGTGCAAATAAGTATATTAATGGTTGAAATTAATATTAGCATGCCTATAATTAAACAACTTTGTATTACGACCTAATTTTTTCCAAATATAACCAAAAATTTTTAAAACATGAACAAATAACATAAATCCTTCAAATAAAAAACGAATCAATAACTACAATATAATTAATCGATTCATCATGTTATCAAAAATTCTACGAACAAACCTGCTAACTTCGTGTCGTTTTTCATTATGTTTTTATAACTCATGTACTAAATTGGTATAAAAGGCAATTTGGCTATTCTTTTAGGTGTTACCAAATTTTCGACCTATTTGTTACAAACAGATAAATTCTGTTCTTATTTGAGACAATATAAAATTTCTGGAATCCGGCTACAAATTAGCCCGTGATCTAATCCGGCTACAAATGGTTTGATCTTCATCCCTTCACATATCCTGTGAAGTGATCTACTAGAACAAGAATTCTTGTAAGTTTTTAAGTTTAGGTTCAAGACACTGATGTTATGGAGAATTTTTAATGGTATTTATTATATAATATTTATAACCTGTAAAATTATTTAGGATTAATTTAGTAATTTTATAGTTTTTAAAATAACTTTTATTAATTGCATTGTATAAATAATTAGTTGTGATGATAATTAATTAAATGTTTGTTAAAATTTATTTTTAAAAAGTTTGTGAGTTTTTAAAAACAATCGTATTATTTAATAAATGTTATTGTTAAACCGCTATATGAATATAAGTTAATGAATTGAACATAATGTCAAATAAATTTATTTACATATTTATAAACATGTATATAAAATATTTTATCTAAAATAAATATTTTATATTATTAATTTATATTCTATTTGTTATCTCAATGTAATTGGTATTTGAAGTTAATGGTTTTATTTTCTAATTAATAATGATAATTTTAGATTTTAATAATATATATGATGATATATATGACATTGTATTAAGTATAAAACTAATTCTCAAAATGATATTTTAAAAAGTTATTATTTTCTTATTTTTCAAATTTATTATAGGATGGAATAATTTTACTAAAAGTAATTTTAAAAATATTAGTTTTTAACATTTCAAAATCACTTTTGAGTTTTTCAAAAACAATCTCAAATGAAATTTAGTAATATTTGATGTTAATAGATAACACTGATTGGGTCTTATTACTTATTAGTAAAAGGTTAATTGTTATAGAATAAAAGTTATTTTGCAAATATTAGATTGGGTCTTATTACTTATTAGTAAAAGGTTGATTGTTATAGAAGAAGTTATTTTGATTATTTTGCAAATATTATACTTTTGATAACACACAATTTTCCAGTCTTTGTTTCATATATTCTGTATTTCAACTTTCAAGCATGTTGTATTTAAATTAGCATATAATTTGTTTTATTGTTTCACTCTCTTAGTAAAATTAAGTTAAGATATGAATTTACATTTGAAAATATTTTAAAGTTCAGAGATGCATTTTAAAAATTTTTGGTCTTCAAATCTCTTTCTACAAACAACAAGAACTTTGAAACTACAATCAAATTTATTCTCAATTTGAAATTTATAAAAATAATATAATTTTTTTAATTTAAATTTTAGGTTGAGTTTACCCTATTTGAAAGGTGAAATATAACCACCCTTATTTTATTTCGCAAAGAAAGATTCGGTGGAAATAAAACTGTCCACAATTTTGAACCATGCGAGCTTTTTTCTTATTTATTTATAGCAAGGCATTTGGCTCTTGCATTTTTTTTTTTTTTTTTTTACCGAAAGGTTGGCTTTTGCATATTTAAGGAGTCAACTTATTCTTATCAATATATATATTGTAGTGAACCTATTAAATGTGTATAATATGTCGCCAACTTTACCACATTAAAATGAGCACAAAACATATTGATTCTTCGACTCTATGACCCAAATTTTTATTTTCTTCTAATCTATAATTCAAAGAAGTATAAAATTATGAACAACAACTATAGGACATTTCTTTCTCATTTTTTAATTTGAAAGTTTAAGTCTCTTTTTTATGTGTTTGTGGGAATTAACTATCATATTAGATTTCATATATTCTAGATCGACTTAAGTTTTGACGAAGATCTTCATATTTTAAATCATTAACTTTTAGATTTCATATTTTGATATTTTTAAGATTATTGGCGGAAATTTATATGAAAATTCACCCTCGAGCTAGGGTTTAGATGCTCTTGATTCATGCTGGTATCTGCAAGATCTCTAATTTTGAATTATGCACAATTAGATGGACCTCTGTGCTTTTTAACAATTGATGACCCGTAAGTTGTAACTATCATCACATCACCTTTTAAGTCATTAATTATATTACATTACCTTTTAAGTCATTAATTATATGGCAGCCCTTAAGTTACGTTATATGTAACCTTGTAAAGTCATAAGTAGTCACTTAATTTAAAAATATGACAATTTGTTAAATACTTGGGAGCTCATTAAGTGACTATAATTAAATTTTTCTCACGTAAATGGATTTTTCTTCCTGTTATATAAGTGTTCTATGTAAAACATCATAGATACTAATTATTTTGCCACATAAGTGAGAACTGAGATACAAGTTAAAATATGTAGTATTATTTTTTATTTTGAGATTTTTTATGAAGGTATTATGTATAGTACAAATAGGTGCATAAACCCAAAGAAATACATTTTCCTTAATTTTTGTCAAATAATAGGGAATAAAATAAGACCATGAATCATAGGTGCGGCAGCCGGCTGAAGATTCATGTTACCAGAAGACTTGTTAATTTTATTTAATTGGCTGATGCATTTCACTCGTATCTGATAACTGGCAGTAGTAGACAAGTACTAATCAAAATTCTCTTTCGATTTTGATATTTTATTTCAATAAGGGAAAAGAAATAACTCTAAATGCGGTTAATTTTCAATTTGTTTTAACAGATAAAAAGATAATGTTATATATTTATTAAAAAAAGTATACTTGTATTTACAAAAAAAAAGACATTTATTTTAACTGAAAAAAGGATAATAATGTATATTTATTAAAAAAAAAGTACACTTGTATTTACAAAAAAAGAAAATAATGTGTAAAATTTTTAAAATGGTTTCTGCCCTAAAATCATGACTGCTGCTACCTTGAAAATGAATAAGATTTGAAAATTATATATCTTTTTTAAAATATTAAAAATTTATTATCAATGACTAACAGTCTTTTTCCTTTCAATAATTAAATACATAAAATAATCAAGCATTATCTATCATACATGAATAAATCTATCATCCCTACTCTTGTGAAATACAATTGAATCTACTTGACCACAACAAGGCTAACAATTAATTGATAACAACCTGTTGTTAATTAGTTAGCAATAAATTTTGAAAAATATGAATCAACTAATTAAAAAACAAAGAAAAAGAAAGTTACATGTGGAGATGCTACATCCGCATCATTATCCCTCTTTTCCCTTGCATTTGTCGCTTTCAAGTGAAGAAAGCAAATAAATGAATTATTATTATTATTATTATTATTATTTAACTGTGCAATCAATCGTAACATGGAGAGCATGGACATAGCTGACTGAAATTACAATTCCTAGTTGCAAAGGGAAAAATGATGGTCAAATTATAATTATGGATTCATTTTTTTATATTTTATTTGTTATCTCAATGTAATTGGTATTCGAAATTAATGGTTTTATTTTCACAATTATAAAGTTGAAAGGAAAAAAAGTAACAAACCAAAATTTAACTAGTAATAAAATCTTATTATAATGAAGACAATGAGCATAGAAAATGAGATGAATTCGTTATCTTTTGTAGCATTTTGATGATTGATTTTTGAACGAAACAAAATTTAATATAAGAAATGGGTGTTCAGTGTTATTTTTTGAGTGCAATATAATTTGTATATGTATAGAGCAACTAAATATAATTAATTTAAAGATATTAATGGGGATTTTTTTTAATATTTTAAAGTTAAAATAATAATTAATTTTTTTAAATAAGTATATAAATACATAAAATAATAGTGTTCTAATTTTTTTTAAATTACAAATAACCTTCTCTTTTAAAAAAATTGAAAACTAACAAAAAAAAAAAGAAGAAGAAGTTGATATGCAAAACTAGTGACTAAAGGAAGCTCAGCCGTCAAATTATGCCCATGTCACCTTTCATTTTTAGAAATTAATGATAATAATAAGGTAGTAATTATCTTACGCAACTATATAAAATACATAAATCTTCTATAACTATTTGATAAAAATTCAATGACTACAAAAAAATATGCACCTTAAACCCTGTTATTTTTACGGTCGTTGAAATTTTTATTAAATGATTATGGAAGAGTTAATATAATTATGTAAGGTAACAATATCCAATAATAATAATAATAATAGCAACTCATGTAACATGATAGTAGACTTTATTGTTATGTTGTTAATTTTTATATATTTTATAAAGGTTTTAAATTATATAAATTGAAATTTAACAAAATCCTAATAATAATAGAGAGTGCTTTAAAAAAATAATAATAATAGAAAGAAAATTAATGGTTGTGTATAAAGATGGCCAACAGGTTGTGTCGAACATCAAAATTTAGTCCACAAGAACCTATGGGTCGGCACGGCATGGCCTACCATGTGTTGTGCCTAAAGTTTTTTTGCTCAAGCCTCAGCACGGTCCACGACCCAAAAAGAGCCCGCAACCTTTTTTGTTTTTTAGATGGTACTTGAAAAACCGACGTGATTAGGGTACGATCTTCAAGCCCACGTGTTGTTTTTTAAGCTCATCAGCTCATGCAATTATAATTAATAATAATAATATTTTATTAAGGGAATAATTTCTATTTGATTAAGACATTAACACAATTACACAATTGTATTATATAATTTTAACATTATTTTATTTTATTTTTTTGTTTCAATGTGAAAAATCTTTTATTTACAAATAAAATATATCTCTTTTGACTAATTTATAATTTCATAAATAAAACATTAAAGTTGTAATAGTTTAGATTTATGATTTATAAAATCATAATATTTATAATTTATTTATTCAAATTATGAAATTATTTATTCATTTAATAAATTGTAAATATAAAAAATTATTTTTTTAAATTAAGACTAAATTAATTTAAAAAAATCGATGCTAATAAAATATATTAAAAATTTTTATTTCAAATTATTTATAAAATCATAATTTTTTTGTTTATTTTTTTATTAAAAAAATTAAAAATATAATTTAGTTTACATCCTATTTAGTTTATGAGTCACATGTTGGTCTATCTTTTTTTATTTTAGCTCATTTCTAATAGTGCTATATGCTTAAAATTATAAATTTAGTCCGATCTATATGCGTAGCGTACCATATTATATGTCATATTAAAATATATTCACACCGCAACATATCGTACGGATACATATTGTACCAGGTGCTGCCCGGCCATTAGCCATCCTTGTTCTTTAGTTGTGGATTACCTCTAACCCCACAACGGAAATTCCAAGAACTAAAGTCAATGACGATATTAAAAAATGGTAATCAATTGATGGTTGAAATTTAAGTAGCAATAATTTAGAGGTACTTACAAAGTGCAAGTTGCCGTATGCATCACCAAGTTGATCATTACATTTTGTCTGTGATCTGTGCATCTGGCGTATGCGTGCTTCATATTGACATGACATGCCGCCAACACAATTGTTACATGTGTGCAATAATGGTTCTGAAGTAGCCGATTATTCCGATTGAGTTCGCAATAGTGCTTCTTTGTGTGTCAGTGTTACAAGTTGTTTGGTCTCTATCACAAGTTCGCTAGTTAGTCTCCTATTCTCTCAACTACTGCCTGTTAATGTTGCAAGTAATTTACTCCATGTCACAAGAATAATAGACCTCTTGTTGTCTCAACTACTAAACATTAAGCCACTAGTTTATTAAGAGACTTACCCAATATTTGTACATTTAGCATATATAATTCAAGATTAATATTATATCATAGCATGATTTTCTCAAATATATTGTTACTTGAAAATAACTATGATAATATTATTTATCCAAGTATGATTAAATTTGGTTATCTAATTATTAAATTATTTGATGCTTAAATTCCACAAATTTATTTTCATATTTTCTAAGTAATATATTTCAAGTCACAACTTACACTAATATAATCTTAATACCAATTAGTTTTTTCCAAGTGATGTTCTTTTTTCTTTTTTTTTTCCTGTGGATGGCAGCTGAATTCAAATTAATAGAGAAAAACAATTTGGACCATGAGGAGCATGAGATTGTAGAAGTGGGATATGGATGCAATGAAAAATTTTAGAATACCTTTAAATTACTGTCATCTATAGAATGAGTAAATAATATTATGTCATGTGTGTATTTATTTTGAAGAATCAATATGTAACTAGCTCTTATATAAAATTTATATACACATATTAAATATGTATTAAATAATTATATTATCTTTTATGTATTATATAGTTTCTTGAATGCAAGAGGCTTGAAGTTGGTATGGTAAAACCTATTGAAGAAATCAAAGTCGTGTTAATGTATATTAGGGGAGGCTTGGTTCAATCTAGCAATATAAGAAAATTTTGCAAAAATGATTAAATATAACAAATGTGCACGGTTAGAATGGATCAACGGTGTATAATATTTATATTAATAAAAAATATAAATCCTTTAAAATTATTGTAACCCAATAATAAATTGGTTAAAAAGATTTTTTACAAATTAAAAGAAGAAAAAGGAGTTATAGTCCCATTACATAAAAAAAATCATATAGCATCACAAAAAAATCTGTAATTGTAATTCGAATAGGAATTGTAATTATTATTTTAATACAAATTGTAATCCAAATTGGAATTAATCAATAGTTGTAATTGTCATTGAACTAAAATGGTAACTTTAACTATAATTGAAATTGTCGTTGACATTGTGATTGGAAATTTGGAATTATAATTTTAATTATAACTGTAATTGTAATAGAAATTTTAATTGAAATTGGAATTGGAATTGGAATTGCGATAAGAACTGTAATTATAGTTGGAATTGTAACTATCAATGTAATAGAAGTTGTAATTATAATTGTTACCGCTACTGTAATTGTTTTTGTACAATTGCAATTTGCAACTGTATTTGTAGTGTTAATTACAATTAATAATACAATTATAATTGCTATTCTAGTTATTGTTTCAACTATTTTATTATTGCTATTGTAATTGTTATTAAATATTATTACAATAACGATGGTAACGATTGATGGAATTATGATTACAATTGTTATTGTTAGAATTGATAAAATGGGTTACTGGGTCATTTTAGCTTCATGCCGTGTTAAATTTAGGTCAATCTAAATATGACTCATTTAATAATTGTGTTAATTGACATCGTAACTCAATACAGAAAATAAATGTGTTGCCGAATAACTCACTAATATATATAATAATAATAATAATAAATTTACATAAAACATTTACACATTGTTATATACACACACACACCCAAAAATATTACACATTACACTATTGCAGTTTTAAATCTATATAAATTTTATAAATGAAACACTGAATATATATTTATCTTTTAAAAAAATAAAAAGAGAGAATTAAGTTTAATATTTGAGTTTTGATGATAAGAATCTATAAATTACAATTGAAATTAAAGTTGTAAGAGTTGTTTTAATTGAATTTGGAATGAATAATAGAAAATTATATGTAGCTATTGTAATTGCAATTGTAATTTTAATCGTAAGAAATTGCAACTAAAATTATAAATTATATTTATTATAATTACAGTTGCCCAACAAACGATTACCCAAAAAAAGAAGTGTCCGCGCCGTTTTTTCATTTTTGAAAAAGAAAGAGAAGCAACGATAACCAATTTCTTAAGAGTAATACGAATATATTGACACTTGGGTTTCTCATTTTGCAGGTTGTTCCAACTGGGCCACCACGTGCTGTTGCTGCCAGTTACCCGCAGCCCCTCAATTGTATTTTAAGACAACTTCCAGCCGCTGATAGTCTAAGGCATCAAAACCTCGGGTTTATATTTTTTAAAAATATTTTATTACATGCAATATATTCAATAGATCTAGTGCATGGTAATCGTAGCCATTTTTTAAAAATGAAATCACTCGTTTCTTTTATCTTTTTTAAAATCTGAAGATGCTTATATTATGGTTGCATAATAACAGCGACCCAAAATTAATATGTTGCGTATCGCCACTAGACCCGGATTGCAACCTATGTGCGGATGGATTGCATCGTTAGCTATTCCCATGGACTCGATTTTTTATAATATTATAAACCTTCTTTTACAGTACTGTAAAAATTTGAATTTACACTTCCGCTAAAGAGTGGCTTTTGTTGCCATTATCATTAGCAATGATCCTTGTAAAAATATACAAGGACTTAAAGGAGAGAAAATTTTAACATCCTATGTCATTAGCTAACTAAAGCAGCCGTGTAATTATTCAATGGATGCAATACAAGCATTTTGGTTTAATTTTGTTATGTGTTGTTGTACAAATTCAATTGGAGTACCAAAGTTTGAAGTGCGTGTGAGCCACCACCTTGTGAGTTTCATCATATACCATTGAGTCATTGTCAACTTAATTGGTTGACAAAAGATAACACTAAAAAATATGGTGCCTTAAGCCCTCATTATTGAGATTTGACAGTCAAGAGCTCCATCGAACTGAAGTTGACTTGATTTAGGAGGGAGGCCTTGTTAGATGGATTGTGGATGCGTTTCATATATGATCAAATTTATCATTATGTATGATTTTATACCCTAATTCCCTCAATTATATTAGTTAAATATAAGATTTGACTTTTATGATTAAATTTATTTGCTCTCTTGGGTTGGTATATTATTATAACATCACATAATTGGGTGTATTGGGCCATGTGAAGTCATTCAACCATTTTCTTAATTATTGTAAGTAAAATATTTAAATACCTCTCTTCTAAGATTGGCAACCTAATATCGTTTTATAAGTGCGTTACCACATTACTTAGTAACGATATAATACCAGTCTAATTTTTGAAAATCATAAGCTCTGTCGATATTAAAAGCCCAGTTCAATATTTGTTGGGACATGCCTCAAATCTGCTCTAAAGAGAAAGAAGAAGAAATCAAGAAAATGTAGAGTTTAGTGTTTTTCACTCATATCTCCTAAGGGATGGGCGTTTTGGTTTTTACGGATTTTGGTTCGGTTTGAACCTGTTCGGATTCGAGAATTCAACCTAAATAATTTTAAAAATTATTTTGGTTTGGTTTGGTTTCAAATTAGAATTAGGTTCGGTTCAATTTTTTTGTTGCAATTACGGATTGGGTTGTAATTTCGGGTCGGATTACATTCATTCTACAAAAATAGAAAATATAACACCGAGAATAGCTTTAATCATGTTAAAAAAAATCAAAACAAATATTCTATCCAACAACCTTGAAAAGTGAATGTCCAAAAAGGCAAAATATAAGATTTCCAAGCTTGATTTTATTCATAATCCTCATTGCCAAGCTTGAATTTCAGAGGTAGAGCAACATAAGCATGCAAAATTTAGAAAGCCAAATCTCAAAAAGAGGGAAAAAATTAAAAAAATGATGACCCAAAAACACCATCATCACAAGAATTACATAATCATAAAACAAGAAAAACCCCATAAAATTTCCTTGTTTATCTACAAGATCAACTCAACCATGCAACTTAAGCCCAAAATGCTACAATACCAAGATTATCAACCAAAAATGATACAAACTATACACACCTAAAATATTCCACAGCAAGCTAAGAATGAGGAATCAAAAGAAAAAGAAACAAACGCTGAAGAAAGAAAGCCAAAAGAAGTAAGAACAAAAGAAACAAAAAGGGCACTTTTAAATATAACATGATGAAGATAAGAGTGAAAGCCGATTGTTGTCGTGCTGCGAGAGAGTGACCCTTGACAAAATGCGACCAACGGCTGAGAGTGACGACCGGTGGCAGCGTGGCTCAGTTGAGTGGTTGATGGCAGTCAAGACTTGAGAGTAGAGAGAGATGAGGCTTTACTAAAGGTTTTATTAAAGACTTGAGAGTAGGGATTTTTTTTTTTTTTATGTATGACCCGATCGAGTCGGTTCGGTTTCAACCCAAACTGAATATGAATCCGATGGATTTTTATTTTTTAAATCAATTGGTTTTTAAGATAAACCCAAATCGAATGCCTACCTCTATCTCCCACTTCAAAATGCAAGAAATTAAGAATTATTCTTGAGATTATTCCAAATAAGATAATTGGATTAATAATAACAATACTCTTTCACTATTTTGACTGTTTCATAAATGAGTCGGATACACACATGAGGGCCAAAATTTAAATCAAACCAAAAGCCCAACATAGTGTAATAAAAAAATATTGGAAAAATTAAAACGTAGAAAACAAACTTTACATCACGTTATAAATTGTAAAACATGTTAGACATTTTTTTTAATATTTTATAAAACAAATTACCAAATAAATTGTAAAATGCTTGCCTCATGTTTTCTAAAACTTTACTCCACTTTTTCTTATTTGAACGTAATCTCTTCGTATACCAAACAACGATTTACATATCTTCTTTCTTCTTTTCATCTTTTGATATTTTTTTCATCTTCCATATTTGTTCATCCCATCAATTTCTTCATCACATCATGTATTGATGCAATTGATGGAACCTATATATATTGTTGTGTGGTTACTAGCTCATAAATAGATATCAAATTGAGATAGAAAGCTCAAGTGAATTAAAATATTATGTGTGCATAACTCAAGATTCGAAGGTATTTATGGATGCCTTAAATAAACTAAAACATTGAGTTTCCTACATTTAGAATTATATATATATTGGTTTTATAGCCAGTACACCAGAAAATCCAAATAAGTTGTTGTGTCCTACTTCAAAAAGTTTCTATTTATATATTATCACCAGTACAACCAATTATATCAAAATAGTGAAAATCATGATAATTAAAATTAAAAACAAATAAATAAAGTAATAAAAAGATATTTTATGAATCTAGTAAATAGTATTGTTCTACCAGATGAGGCTTAGAATCGATCAATATCCTACACGTTCGGGTTTCTAACCAAATACTAAAAATATAAAATATAAAAATATTTTATAAAATACTTTACAAACCTAAGCAACACAAAGGCTCATAGGTAATACTAGACCTGAATCCCATGAATAGTATTCTAAGAATGAAGGGAGAAGAGAAATACAACTGAGGGTAGAGATATGGTCTTTATGTCTCAGAGGAAGATAGCAGTTTATAAACATACATATGAAATTTAAACGTTCTTTAAATAACATACAAGCTTTGAAATAAGTCACAAACTTTAGACAAATTATATGAAGTACAAGTCTTATATATATCTTTGCTTGAATCCAAGAATCTTTAAAGTAGATACATAATGATTTTACAAATAGAGAAGATAAGAAAAATTCTGAGACAGGAAAACTTCCTCTAAATCTCTGATTTTTCTCTTAGAGAAGAATAAGAAAAAGGAAGAAAAAATTCTGATGCCCTTTTTTTTCTTGCAGAGTCTTACTTTTATCTTGTGAAAATGCTTTACTAAATCAACATGTGGGTGGGTCCCTATTGTCATATAGGACATCATTGATAAAAGAGTGCTGTAGGAGATATCATCTTTTACTTTAACACGTGGTGTGCTGGTGGAGACAACATCTTTTACTTTATCACATGGTGTGCTGGTAGAGATAGTATCTTCTGCTTTTTTGAAATTACTTTTTTTTACAAGAGAAATAATTACAAAGAATTTAAAATTTCTTTATAGTAGAAAAATACCTAAGCAATCGTCTTCGCTATCATCTCCAAGTGAAATGAATGGTTTAACTTCTTCAGCTTCTTCATCAATAGAGCCTTCTACAGATGGCTCGGATCTTGAGGTAAGGAGCTATTCCATGACTTTAAAATATTCTTCTTTGATATTTGCACTAGCCAAAAGAGATTGGGACTTTGACTTTTGAGTAAGAAAAGTATTATGAGTCTTTACATCTTTGATATTGGGCTCTAAGAGGCCTTTTGAAGAAAGTCATGCATGAACTGTGACTTTAGTCAATTTTAACTTTTCATCGAATTTAGACTACTATTTAATTTTGAAACTTCTTTTCAAAACTAATTGGGCTTCGTAGGTATGATATTGAAAATCCCACATCCAAACCTAAGGAAGGAAGAAATTTGTACAGAAACAAAAAAAAGGAGGAAACCTTTTATTGGACTCTGAAAAAATATAATAAGCTTTGAAAAAGTTTAAACAGTGAGTGACATTTGGGGTAAGGATTTCTAGATTTTGGTCGAAATAAGTCCATCACTGTTTGAACCAATTTGGAAGGCTTTGAACGGTTATTTTTGAAATGAAGAAAAATAAACATGAATGAGCTTTTTTAGGGCTTTGTATAAAAAATGTTTTAAACTATGATTGTTGGTAATCCCAATAAGAAAATTGTAAGCAATGGTTTGGACTCATTTAAAATTGACGGGAAAAGTCTTTGATTTGTGAAGTTGATCTCCCCACTATTTTAGATTTAGGGCTTTAAGAATAGTAGCCGTTGAATACACTGGCTCAGAATAGGATTTACTGAAGAAAAAATGTTTGAATTTTATAGACTCAGTGATTTCTAAAATATTTTGATAGAAAGACTGGGGTTTTGATAAATCCCATGATTTGAAAAACTAGCTTTCGAAAAATCTTTAAAATAACTTGAAATAGATCAGTGTGATAAAATCCATCTTCCATTGATAAAATGTTTTGAAGATGGGTTTTATGAAACCAATTCAAGAGGATTTTGAAAGTTTTGGTTGTGAAAAAACAATTTGAGAATTAGAGCTTTCACCAGAAAGAATTATAGTATAAGAAGATTTTGAAATTTTTTTTGAAATAGCTTCTTCTTTTTATTTTAAAGGGTTTTTTAAAAGTTCTTTATTTTGAGAAAGATTTTGAAGAGCAAGTAAGAGTTCTGAAGAACTAGAGATTGAGTCCATTTATTCTTTTACTTGATTTACCTGTAAATCTGAGGCGACTGTTTTAGATTGAGCTTCATGCTCATCAGCTATATCAATCCAAGATTTAATTGGCATAGCTGATGATAACAATTTGTCTTTAGGTGGGGTTGTTTTGAGTTCTTTAGAAATGGTTTGGGATGCAGGTTCTTTAAGAATGACTTTGCCTTTGTCTTTTTTTTTTTTTTTTTTGGTGGCATTACTTGTTTTGAAGGAATTCTCTAGTTAGAAATTCAAGGACAGAATTTATATCACCTTTAATAAATTCAAAGTCAAAATAAAAAACACTTAAAATAGCTTGCCATCGTTCAAAAATCTGTTTTGATGTAATGTTTTGAACATATTTCTCTAGAACATGTTTTGCAACTTTGCAATCAATTCTAAGTAGAAATTTTTGATTTAATAAATCATTTTAAAATTTAGAAATGCATAATATAATAAAAAGAATTTCTTTTTTAATAATAGAATAATTTTTCTGGTATTCATTCCAATGTACAGAAACATATTGTACTATTTGTTCTTTATTATTATCTACTTGCTTTAATATATCACCATAACCTAAGTCTAAAGCATTAATTTCAACAATTTTAGGCAGGGTAGGGTTAGCAAGAAATAAATAAGGAATGTATTTAACAAGATTTTTTATCTATCTAACAACTTTAGTATATTCATCAGTCTAAACAACAAGATTTTTCTTTAATCTATCATGCAAAGAATTTGAAATCTTATTAACATTTGGACAGAAATCAAGAATATAATTTAAACTGCCTAGAAATCTTTGCAATTGAGTTTTATTAAGAATTTTATCAGGGAATTTATATGCAAATGCAGGAGATCTCTCAATGAGAATTATGGTTCCTTTAGAAATATAATGGCCAAGGAACCTGACTTTAGTCTGAAATAAAGAAATTTTAGAACTAAAAATGGCTAAGCCAACTTTCCTAGTTGCTAAATAAAAAGTCTCTAAATGTTTGAAATGTTGATCGATTGATTGAGAAAAGATCAACATATCATTAATATAAATAATGCAAAAATCAGAAAAATGATTATAAATATTATTTATTATCCTTTGAAATTCTGAAGGTGCATTCTAAACCGAATGATATCACTGCCCATTCATATTAACCAAAAGGAACAGTAAAAGCAGTTTTATATCTGTCTTTAGGGTCAATCTGGACCTACCAAAATCCTGATTTCATATTGAATTTTGAAAAGATAAAAGAAGAATGTAATTTTTGAAGCAAATATTTTTTTTAGGAATATAGTACCTAATCCATTTTAAAACTTTATTTAAAGGTTTGTAATTAATTACCAACCTTGGTGTGCCTCTTTCATTTTCAGAATTTTTATTTACATAGAAAGCAGCACATGACCAAGGAAATTTGGATTTAACAATTAAACATTTCAATTCTAAATCTTTAATTTCATTTCTACAGTATTGTTCTAATTTCATGTTCATTTAGATAGGACAAGCTTTAGTAGGAATTTATCTTTTATCAAAAGAATTTTCATATGACAGATCAACTAAATGTTATTTTCAATTCTAAAAAGTAAATGGTAGATTGGCACATATCTCTTTTTCGATTAAATCTTTAAAATTTCCAAATTTTTCTTTTTATAAACCATTTTGTATTTGGTTTTCAATTCTTTATAAACTCAAATATTTTTGTATACAAATTAAATCATTTTATTTGGATTTGAGTAAAACATTGATTTGGTTCTAATAAACATGACAGGCTTTTATAATGTTCAAATTTTTGGTTTTAGGTTTCTTAATTAAAAGGAATTTTAACTTTTTATTTTTTTCTTTAAAAGATATACTATTATAATTGACAGTATAAATAGTAATGAGATTTATGAAGAGAATTCATAATATGACAGCATGATATATGTCTTTTCATGGAATTTTTTAGGAACAATATCTTCTTTAATGCAATTTAATTCAGCACTAATGTCAAATAAAGCAATGGTGTCAATCTCAAAGTCTTCAGAAATGATAAGTGTGATTTTTATGAGGTATTTTCTTGTTGTGATTTGTTTTAAGACAAAAAGAAAATCATTGGGTAATGATTCAATGTTGTCAAGGTTATGTTTATCATTTTCATTTTCAGATTCAATTTCTTTATCAGAATTACTATCATCAAGTTGTTTTTGTAACAGTAGTTAAATAGTATTAGAATCAGTCTTTTTTTTTTCTTTTAAGTTTTTTATTTCAAGTTTGATTTCATTTATTTCTTTTTGGAGATCTTGAATGTTTTGAGCTATTTTCTTACTTTTCTTTTTGCCAAGAATTTCAGTAAGATCATAGGCATTTTTCTTTAAAACGAGGGTTATAGAAGTTTTAGTTTTATCACTTTAATCAAGAGTTTTTAAAAGCTTATCAAGATATTCTTTTTAAAGATCAGGATTAGAGATGTGTTTAACTAACTCAAGAAAATTTTTTTAGTCCTTAGTTAACACATTTACCTTTTTTTAAATAGGATTCTGTGTCATAATCATTTTCATTTGAAATAGAGGTATCAGAGCTTACTAACTCATCAAACTTTAAAGACTCACTATCTCCCGTCATAGAAGACTCGACAAGTAAAGAGGCAACTTTAGAAAATGTTTCATCATCAAAGCCAAGTTCATGAAGTCTTTTGCTTATTCTGTAAAATTTTGCAATATGGTCTTTTCTTCTAAATTTAAAACATATGACATCTTTGTAGTTGAAAGGAGTTTTAGGAAGTGTTTTAGACTTTTTCTTTTTAGAGAAATAGTGCTTCTTATAAGGCTTCGAAGGTTTCTCATAAGAAGATTCTCTAAAATCAGGTATGGATTTTTTATGACTTTTCAAGTTGTAATGTTTTTTTGTGATGTTTTGAAGAACACGTACCATTACAATCTTCGAAGTAGAAGCTTTAAAATGGTCATAATTAAATTGCTTACAGAAACTTCCTAATTCTTGCTTAGATTTTCTAAGCTCCCATTTTAGGCGTTTTTGAAGTTTCAAATCTTGAAAAATCTTTAAATCTTCTTTATTAACAAAACTGATAAGTTCACCATAGGTGAGTTCGTCATAAAGAATATGATTGTCATGCAAGGCTAATCGAATTCTGGACTTTTTGCCTAAGAGGGTTGGTAAACCTATAAGGAATTTTTCTTTCCAAGTTATATGATTTGTATAATCTCTTAGGAAAAGTCTAGTAAAGAAAGTGGTTTTGTAGCTTTGAAATTCACTAAGTTTTCTACATCTAAGATTTTGTAGAAACTCTGCATTCTTATCTCTAAAGTGTGAAGGGTCACCTATAAAATGAAGAGATATAGTGAGGATAAGAGTAGCAACAACATCCTGAATGGGGCTATTAAACTCATCACATATGGGTGCTCCATTTTCTTCTGTTTGAATGGCATTTAAGATATAAAATTGTTGTTGTTTGATGAGAAGATGATCCCACCAATCTTTAAGTTGACCAGTAAAACCAGTAATGAGAATTTTTGCAATAGCTTTATCAGAAGTTCCCGACTGTGTTTTATAAGCATTAGCTGCCATAGTCATCTATTGCAATAATCTAAGAATGTTATATTCAGACATACCATCAATATTCTATTTATAGACAGATGAGACATTAAATCGTGATTGGTTTAATGCACTTGGTCTGTTGTCTATTGTTAAATCAGGTGGAGATTGATAGTAGGGAGGGTCAATTCTCAGTGAATTTTATTAGCTTTAGGAACAGCGTCGTCTTTAAGGATTTCTATATCCAAAGAGGATATAAAAGTTCGGTCATGATCTAGTACTCCAATTATTCTAGATTGGGCACTATCAAGAGCAATTTGAACTTTATTAGATAAAGAAGGGCTTCTATTCTATCTAGTTGTTCTCTAATGGTTTTAGTAGAATCTATTTTTGACTCATGAACGAGCTTTTAACTAGTTTTCGAAACTTGGAAAAGCTCAAAAATAGGTTTTTTAAGCTTTTTTTCAGAATCAAACTTTGTTAATTTTGAAGAAGAAATAGGAGAATCAGTTATTGTTTACTGTTGGATTTGACTTTCTATTATAGTCAACTATTTTCTTCTTATATTTAGGTTAATATTAAAGAAATTATTCTGTTGAATAATACTACTTAAGTTTGTCTCAAAATCATCGGTTTTTTAGATTTTATAAGGTGAAACTTTAATCTGAATAGGAGATAAACTATGGTTAATAGTTAAACTCCTAAGGGGCGGATGTTCAGATTCAATGGTTCTATCACTATTTGATAAGTTCCATTCAATGATCTTTTTTCTAACCATAATGGGGTCAGAATTTTTTAAAGGATAAGAAATGTTATTTTCAAAAGCATACATTTCAAACTAATAAAAAAATAATATATGAACTTT
Source organism: Murraya koenigii (assembly GCA_025617385.1). Lineage (NCBI taxonomy): Eukaryota > Viridiplantae > Streptophyta > Magnoliopsida > Sapindales > Rutaceae > Murraya > Murraya koenigii. Next base: position 9,981,242 of record CM046819.1, on the reverse strand, counting down.
ATGCATATTAACAAAATCATAATAAATTTTTTGTATTTCTTTTCTTTGGTTTAGAAAATTTTGAAAAATCAAAGTCTTTTTTCTTTATTATTATCAGAATAAAAGTTTTTATGTAAAAGGGTTTTATCAAGTTCAAATTCTTTTTCCAAAACATTGATTACATTTTCTTTGACAGCAGAAAATATAAGAGAAGTTAGAGAAGAAGTTTCATTCTCTTTCTATTTTTGTTTATATTGACTACTAGTGTAAATTAGGTGAATAATATTAGTGGTATAGTCAATAGAGTGTACAAATGAGCTAGGTATATTTGATGTAGAAAACCTAGGTTGACTTTGAAAAGGGAGATTTATGACAAAATGGATTTTTGAAAATCTTGTTTCAAGTGGAGGAACACTAGTGCTTGAGTCTTTATCGGATAATCTAGAAGATGTAGATCTTCTAAAAAATAGATTGACTTTACCATCAGAATACTGGATCACTTTTTGTAACTCTGTATTGGGCTCTAGTTGTTTATGAATCATTGGTTCAGTGGCTCCTTCTAGAATTTATTCTTTAGGAAGATTGACATCTTTCCACTAGATAGGTTTTAGAATAACATTGTTGGCGTTAAACAAGTTAATTTGTAAGAGAAGAGTCTCATCTCTTTTTAACTGGAATTTATGTTGCGTATTAAACGCAGAATTCACGACATTGTAAGAGATTTTAAAAATCAAGACAATTGAAATAGATCCTTCAATCATATGATAATTATGGGTTTTGGTTTAAAGAATCATGATTTATAAAATAAAAAAACTTGATTTTTTAAAGTCTAATTTTGTTATTAAAACTGAAGAACGTGACATAACTCTTTAAAATTCATTTGAAACAATTTATTTATTTTCAGAATATTCTTTAAAAAAGTTAAAAGAAAAGAATTTTAATTATAATTCATATCAGTTTAATACAAGTCAGAATAAAACTTTTAACTAAAAAAAATCTTAACACCTCCATACTTATCTAGTGACCAGTGTGTAAAGTTGAAAGGATTACTTACCTCCCTAACACTCTTTGACTTTGTAATTGATCTAGCTAGTTATTGATTCGTTGATTTTTATGCTGTTGAGCTCCATAGGAAGGAGCGGAGAAAAATGGGGTAGTAGATAGTTCCGATAGTAGTTGTTTATTTTGAAGAACTGCTTGAAGAGAGTTTCAGCTGTAAGTTGCACATTATGTCGACATAAATGATAAATCCTTTTGTAAAATCTAGCGATCTACCATGAACGTTTTGTTCTCTTTTTGTAACTCAAGTCTTATGTCAAGCTATTCCAACTTACTTGTATCAGCATTAAGCTGTATTAGTGACAAGGGTATCATCTTACCATAGGTAAATCTTGTTACTTACGGTATTTGAAATAGAAAATGAAAAGTAGTTGCAGATGGATATTGAAAAAGTTGGAAGTAGAAATTGGATTCTGTTCAAAGCAGGTTTGATTGTCTTTTCAGTAAGCTTTATGGAATGCTAAATTCCAACATATATAAAGAAAGAAAAATTTCTTAACTATTCGAATTTATTCGCACAATTAAAAGGTAACCCATTACTAAAATTAATTTTACTAAATTCTGCAGTCAATTTTGTATGAACAAATGTTTGGGTGATTGATATCAAACCTGTAGATTGAATTCGGTATGCAAATGGAAAATAGTTTTAGACTAGCGAGTTTGTTTGGTAAAAAAAAAAAAAAAAAATTGAAAATAAGACTTTAGTGTTAAAGGGCATATTTAGCATTTAAATGAGTTTATTTAGTAAAATCTTAACCATAAGAATCTTCAGGTTTAAATTTATATCAATTTTATAGAGTAAGATCTTTTTCAGTTCTACTGAGTTTTTAAAAAAATTTTTGTACGTGTCCTTTAATGATATTGCATAGATAAGGTTTAACATTTTTTTTATATTTTTATTTATTAACTACTAATCAACAATTAAATTATTTATTCAGTACATGATTAGATGAAAGAATGTTAATCCTAAATTTATGTTATAAAATTGTGAGTGAAAATTTTAGTCCAATAAAAAAGGATTGGGATTCAAAATCTGTGCTCTCGGAACCAAGATAATCGTTTAGTTATTTTTTATTTGGCTTTAGTTTTTAATGATATTTAAAAGTGTAGAGAGTTTTTTAAATTAATTTTTAACTCGTATTTATCTAAAATTTGAAGTCTAAATGTTCTACTAAATAATTCACATGCAGAAAATAAATTTACAATCTCTGCCCACGTTTTTTAATCTATTTTTTAAGAAATTTTATATATTTTTAATAATAGTAGATATTAAAATTTTATTTTAAATATATTATTAGGTAAGAAATTAATAATATTTTATAAAATTTTAATTAATTAATTATATTATTTCACTAATTAATTAATAAATATTAAATAAATAAATTTTTTACATAAAATTATTTTAATTTAAATATTCTTAAATTAAATAATTTAATATTATAATAAAATTATATTATTAAACTTCACATATTAATAATTTTATTAGATTTTAATAAAGTTAAATCCTAATCTAGATGGGAATAATCTTTTACAACATAGGGTTTTTGTTTTTTTTCTGCACTTTTATTATTCAATTGAATTGGAAGTCGTCGTTAGAACGTTGAAGACGTTGAACCCTAAAATTCTTCAGTGATTTGATTCAAAGATGGACGAAGACCAGGAGATGGAGAAATTTGGAACGGAAAACGACTTGGAAGGCGGCTACGGGATTAAAGGCAGGGAGAAGCCGACGCAAGCTAAAGACGACGTCTTGTACGGCGTTTTCGCCCACGAATCCGATTCCGATGACGATGACGGTTACTCCAGCAGAAAAAGAAGAAAAGTCTATTTTGGACAAAAGCCGCCCGATTTGAGAAAGCCTTAATTTTGTTTCAACAGGTCAAAGTGAATAAATTTCTCAGCTTTAACTAAATTAGGCCATCGGTTGCTGAATTGATAATGTTTAGTGTTTCGAGGGCGTTAGCAGTAGATATTGAGATTATTTGAATGGTGTAAGTTAATTCTCTTTTTGGTTTGTCCGTTTTTGCAGGTAATGTGATGCCTGATCAAGAGATTGATAAGAATGGGAAAGAAGAGAATGATGATTGTGGAAATAGTTCTAGTTTAGGTCTTGGTCTGGGATCTGGGAATTCTGCTTCTGCTTCAGGGTTAGGGTTTGGTGCAAGTAATTTGAAGAAAATTGTTTGTGAGGTTAAAGTGAGTGATGGGGAGGGTGATGGTGACGGTGACGGTGACGGTGACGGTGACAGTGGTGATAGTTTCTTGACAACTGCGACTGGCAGGGGGATAAAAGAAGAGGTGCAGAGGTAGGAGAAGGAGAGGGAGAGATTGAAATCGGAGAAAAAGGTCGAGGAGGGAAAGGGAGAGAAATTGGTGATGATGGGAATGTTTGGGTTTTTGAGAAGCGCACAAGGGGAATTGGGATGAAGTTGATGGAGAAAATGAGGTATAAAGGGGGTGGGCTGGGGAAGGACGAGCAAGGGATTGTGGCGCTGATTGAAGCAAGGATGAGGCCGAAGAATATGGGAATGGGATTCAATGATTTTAAGGAGAGACTGAAGCAGCAGAGTTGCCAGGTCGGAAGAATTTGGAAGACTGGAAGACTGTGGGGCAGCTGCAACAAATGAAGGGGAGACCTAGGTGGAGGCTTTGGTCAAAGCTGAAGGTGAGGAAGAAGGAAGAGTATATTTCTGCTGAGGAGTTGTTGTATTATAATAGAGAACAGGTTGTTCAGAAAGTGATTGATATGCAAGGGCCACAGGTTCGGGCTTTGACAAACTTGGAGAATTTGGATGCAGAGGAAAAGGCAATGGAGAATGATGTTCCGATGCTGAGCTGCAGCATAATTTAAGGTTGATTGTGGACTAGCTGAGGTTGATAATAAGAAGATTGATAAAAATTTGAATAACGAGAGGGAGAAAGCGTTGAGCTTGCAAAAGGAGAAGGAGAAGTTGGAAAAGTCAGCAGAGGAACAGAAACAGCAGTTGGATAATATGCAGACAATTGTTAATATCTTGTACCAAATTGAGAAAGAGAATTCATTAAGAACATTAACGTTGGTCTCACTTGCAAATTATTTCAGCAACTTACAGCGAAGATTTTCTCATGATTATAATCTTTGTAACCTGGCCTGTATTGATTGCTCATTTGCCTTGCCCCTGTTTATAAGGATGTTCCAAGGTTGGGACCCTCTCTAAAATCCATCTCATAAAATGGAGGTTGTAGTGATGTGGAAGAATATGTTACAAACTGATGATAGTCAAGATATATGGGATGTGTCAACACCTTATTATCAGTTGATATCACAAGAAGTTTTACTTGCTGTGAGAATAGCTGGCATCAATACCTGGGATCCCAGAGACCATGAGACGATGCTTAGATTTTTGGGGTCCTGGGAGAAGTTGCTGCCTTCTCCAGTTCTTTATACCATATTGGATACAGTAGTTATGCCAAAATTGTCAAGTTCTGTGAATTTATGGGACCAAGAGACTGTTAAAATCCATGTTTGGGTTCATCCTTGGCTGCCATGGATGGGACATAAATTGGAGGGTTTGTGTCAGATGATACGCGTGAAGTTGAGTAATGTTCTTGATACATGGCATCCAGGTGATGCATCTGCTTACACCATTTTGTCACCTTGGAAGACCATGTTTGATCCAGCAAGTTGGGAACAACTTATGCATCGATATATAGTTCCAAAATTGCAGATTGCCTACAAGCATTCCAAATAATCCCAACGGACGAGAAGGTTGATCTATTCAATTGGGTTCTGTCGTGGTCTTCTGCAATTCCAATTCGTCTTATGTTTGATTTGATGGAGAGATTCTTCTTCTCCAAGTGGCTAGGGGTTTTGTATCACTGGTTAAGCACTACTCCAGATTTTGAACAAATTCATAAATGGTATTTGGGTTGGAAGGGACTTATTCCAGAGGAACTTTTAGCAAATCAAAATATTCGGGCTGAGCTTATTGTAGGTCTTGACGTGATGTCCCAAGCTGCCGAAGGTATGCTTATGTGCCATCCTAGTTCGAGAGTGAATGTTAATGCTGCACGCCTGCACAAGCTTAACCAGCAGCTGCTCTGCAGCAGGTCTAGGTAGTGCAGCCCAGATGAATACCTTGGATACGCCATCTCAGGTGACTTTGAAAGAAGTTGTCAAGGGTTTCGCGCAACAACATGACTTGCCATTTTAGCCTAAACCTGGCTTAATGCATAATGGTCAGCAAATATATGGCTTTGGTAACATGAGCATGTGGATTCCCTAAATCAGATGTATCCCCAAGAGCCAGAAGGATGGACTCCTATAACACTCAGACACATTGTGAAGATGCATTATAATTCTTTAACAAGGACACGTTGAGTTGGTAAATACTAACCTATGAGCAAAAATTCAGTAATGGTTGATGGTAAATAACTAAATAACTTGTAAGACAGTTTCAGACATTAAGCTAGAGGCCCCAATAAGACAGTTTCAGACATTAAGCTAGAGGCCCCAAATTCCTTTAACACATTGTCAGTGACAGAAATATGGGAAGCCTAACATTATGCTCATTTAGTCATTCACTCACATTACATGGTTCCAAATTGCCACCTGCTGCTCTTTCACTATTTGCACTTTTTCAACTTTCTTTTAAGGCAAAAAGGCCAGATACGTTCTTTTCATTTTGAATTTCACCTTCGTCGTATTTAAAATTTATGCATGTAAAACACGGACCATGCTACCTTGCAGTTTCTGTTACGGATTTGGAGTTGACAAGATAATGTTTGGATGCGTGGCACGTGGACGGTTGAAAAATGGGTGAGAAGGTACCATTCCGATTTGCCTCTACCGTGACTCCTTCACTGGTCTCTTCAATTTTCTTAGTTTTTTTTTTTTTTTTTGAGGTTTTCATTTCCCTAATATTCCTCATCAAAAACTTTACATTCTTCGCTTATGACCGTCTCCACTCTCACCACAATTGTACACTGTTTTTTCTATAATTCCTGATCAATTTTCACCGACATTATAGTGTAATTGCCATTTTTTTTTGGCACTGCCTTAAAAATTTTCCACCTTTTTCTAAGTTCATATATTTTTTTTGAAGTCATTCTATAATGTTGTAATTAAAGTTACTGAGTGCCGTAGATTTCGCTGTTGTCGGAAGTTTCAAGTAGACTAGAAAAGGGAAGAAGCTCAAGGCAATAGGCATAATGGAAATTCATCCTGAATCTGTTCACACGAATTGCTCAAAGTTGGAGGGAAAAAATCGTAATTAAATATAAATTATGTTGACAAAACATAAAATTTATAAATTTAACATAAAATTTATAAATCAATATTAATTATAAAATAAAATTTAAAAATTAAACATAAGGCTTGTAAAGGAAAGAAAAAAATGAGTAAATTAATATAAAAATAGTAAATTGATATATTAGTAGTAAATAAAAAAATTTAAAAATATAACATAAAAATTGTAAATCAATATTAAATACAAATAAAACAAAAATTTTAGAAATTAAACATAAGATTTGTAAATGGAAGAAAAAATAAGTAAATTAATGTATTACTAGTAAACACAATAAAAACTTGTAAATATCATTTAAAACTAGTAAATCAACATTAACTATAAAATAAAACACAAATTTTAGAAATGAAGCAAAAGACTTGTAAATAGAAGGTAAGATAAGTAAATTATTATAAAACTAGTAAATTGATGTATTATTGGTAAATAAATTAAAAACTTATGAATATAATATAAAACTAGTAAATCAATATTAAGCGCGAAGTAAAACATAAATTTTGAAGATGGAACATAAGACTTATAAATGGAAAATTAAATAAATAAATTGATATAAAACTAGTAAATTAATATATTAATGATAAACAAAATAAAAACTTGTAAATATAACATAAAACTAGTAGATCAACATTAACTATAAAATAAAACATAAATTTTGGAAATAGAATATAAGACTTGTAAAGGAAATGAAAAATAAGTAAATTACTATAAAATTGATAAATTAATATATTATTGGTAAATAAAATGCAAACATACAAATATAATATAAAACAAGTAAGTCAATATTAAGTACACAATAAAACATAAAATTTATAAATTATGTCTAAAACTTATGAATAAAAGATAAAATAAGTAAATTAATATGAGAGTTACTAAAAAAAAAATTCACAATTATAAAATAAAAATTCATTACAATGGTTATTACCTAATATATTTTTAATTTAAATTGAATAATACTGGTTTTGCATTTATGTAATACAAGTGATGTTTTATTAAGGGTAAAATTTATTCTAAAAATCATATTTTGAAAGAAAATTATTTTAAAATATTTCATAGTTATTGTAATATGAGATTATTTTGTATTTTTCTACGCTTTCTGAACAACAATCCTAAATGATCTTTAAGTATAAGTAAAAATTTTAAAACTACATGAAATATGTATAAGATTTAAAATGAGATCTAATTTATTAATATATCATATATGTGTTTAATAATATAAAATTTTTTTTATCTTGTTTTTGCTTGATTCACATGAAAATAAATAATTGTGCTTAATTAAATTGTGTAATAAATATATATTATTATAGAAAATGAGAAAACAAAGTATACAAATGTTCTAGAATAATTATATAATTTATTATTAAATCAATTCAATAAAACTTATTCCACTTTTTTTAGTATAATTTTTTATTTAATTAATGAGTAATTTTTTTGTTTAATTAAATAAAATATTTTTTGTAAATGAATAAAATATTTTTCACTAAAATTCTATAGTAACAATGTTAATTTGTAAATAATTAATAATTTTGTATGAATTTACTAGTTTTATGTATAATTTAAAATTTTATATCTATCACAATATTGATGCCGTAATTTTTATTACGACATTATAGAAATTTTTAGTAAATTGATATGAAATTAGTAAATTAATATATTATTAGTAAACAAAATAAAAACTTATAAATATAATATAAAACTAGTAGATCAATACTAACTATAAAATAAAACATAAATTTTAAAAATAGAATATAAGATTTATAAAGGGAATGTAAAACAAGTAAATTACTATAAAACTGATAAATTGTGTATTATTGGTAAATAAAATGAAAACTTTTAAATAAAACATAAAATAAATAAGTCAGTATTAAGTGCAAAATAGAACATGAATTTTGTAGATTATGTCTAAAACTTATGAATAAAGGTCAAATAAGTAAATTAATATAAGAGTTAAAAAAATGTTCATAATTATAAAATAAAAACACATTATGATGTTTATTTCCTAATATATTTATTTATTTTATTTAAATTGAATAATATTAGTTTTGCATTTATGAAATATTTTATGAAGAATGAAATTTATTCTCAAAATTATATTTTGAAAAAAATATTATTTTAATATCTTTCATAGTTGTAGTAAGATGAAGTTATTTTATATCTTTCTACGTTTATTCAAAAATAACCCTAAATGATATTTAAGTATAAGTAAATGCTAATATATATATTTTCACAATTATGATTTTGATGATTAGAAATATATATTTGAATTGATTAAAGCTTAAAGTCTTTTGAATATATTTAAAGAGTAAATTAAAAACTTTGAAAACTTCTAATTTTGTTTAAAACTCTAAGAAGAACTTATTTGAAAATATATAAAATAATTTTTGATCTTCAAAATAATTTTAAAAAGAATTGGAGTAAAATTATAATTTTAGAAAGTTGTACTATAATAACACTATTTGACACTATAGCTAAATGACTTGCCGACAACAAAGTTACCAGGTTGCCGATAAGGTTCAGAGAGCATCTTATCTTGTTAAAAAATAACAGCTAACCGACAACATGTTATCAGGCTGCCGATAAGATCTATAGAACATCATATCTTGTTCAACGATAACGGCTAACCAGCAACAAGTTAGTAGGTCACTGTTAAGATCTAGAAAGTAACACAATCTAGATGATGTTAACGGCGATTTGACAACATATAAATAACTAATCGATAGCTTAACAGCCAACCGACAATTTTAAAACGGTTAATCGATTGTTTGAAAAACAGCCCAATGGTAACTTGTTCAAACTCAAAACAGTGATCCGACAATAAGTTAATGTCGAACCGTTAATACTCAAAAAGTCAATAACGGCTAGTTTTCAACTCCAACTGTAAAAAGATTTATTCAAATTCAAATGAAAATTGAACAACTACAGATATCCCTGAACATTCAAGAGTAATCCAAGCTTAAGTTCTTGTAATAAATTTATTCACACTTTGAGTATTTATCTTGTATTTGATTATATATTGTGAGTGAAGTTGTATTGTAACTTCTTTTATTGTAAACATAAAAATTGCGTAAGTGTAAGTATTGAAGTATACTTTGATTAAGAGATTGAGTTAATCTCTTATTGTAAAAGTTTATTGACACTTAGGAAGTCAAGTGTAAGCGTTGTTGAAACCTTGAAGGTGAGCTTAGTGAAAACCTCAAGCATGGTGAGCTTGAAAGCGTGGACGTAAATATAGTTGGCAGAACCACATAAAAATTTTTGTATTTGCATTTCTCTTTCCTTACTCTTTATATTTACTGCACTTTAAATTTGAGTATTTTAAATTTAGCTAACTTATTGAGAGTTAATTAAATTTTTATTTAGCAATATTTTTATAAATTCAATTCATCCCCTCTCTTGTATTGCTTAGTTAATATTTCAGTAAAAAATTTGAAATATGCATAGAACTCAAAATGTCACTCTTTAATAATCAAGAAACAGTACTATACACACGCAAAGAACCTCAGCTACTAAAACCAAAGCATTTCCCTCCCGCTTGCATTACCCAGAGCCTCTGCAACTTTGACAACAAAACACTACAACTTTTGCTTCTTTCTCTAACTCAATTAACAATTATTACTCGTGGAAGAAACAGCAGATGAGTCTCAATTAGGGGTGTTCAAAATTTAATTTGATCGCTCAATTCATATTATCTGCAGAAATTCGTGAATTGATTGATTGAATTAGATTGAAAATTTAAAAATTTGTAGTTAATAGATTGGATATAGTAAATCTGTAAAAATCTGTAAATCTATTAAAAAATAAAAGATATTTATTTAATTAAAAATAAAACTTATAAATGCTGCGTTATTATTTTTTAATAAATAAATAAGTTAAAATATAATTAAATTAATACTATATTATATCTTATTTGATAATAATATAAAATAAAAATAATTAAATAATTCAATAATTAATAAATAAATTTAATTTTCTAAACAGTAAAAATTCTAAAATTAAAATTATTATTTTATTTTTTTAAATTGACATTTTGCTTTTATCTTACATGGACAAAGATTTTGGTAGTTGACTAATATATTTGATAAAACTTGATAGTATTTGATGAGATAGTAATTAAGGATAAATATTTATTAATTATTTTTATTAAATCAAATATTTTTATTTTTTATTTATCTTAATTATATCTATTTTGTTAAAATTAAAATACGAATTACAAATTAGATGTAGATATTTTGACTGATCATCTAAGGTCTCAAATTTTGACTATTGTATAGATTTAAATTCATAATTTCAGTCAATCTTTATGTATTAAGCTAAACAATTGAGTTTTTTTTTTTTTGTGTGTTATATTTTAAAATTTTTAATGTATTATTCTACCTTTACTTAAATAGTTAATTTATTTAAATCTTATTCAATTTTAAACTTGATCAGTAGTAAAATTATTTTTAAATTAGATTTTTTTTAATTAATCCGTAGATTGAATTAAATTAAAAATATTTTAATCCACAAAATAATAAATTGGATATAGATTATATTTGGATTAAATTTCATTAATCCATAAATTGGACTGAATTTAAAATTTATAATATGCAAAATCATCACAAAATCTGATGCGTGAAAGCCCCCAGTGCATGATGCAACAACATCAACACTAAAACAGGAACTTTTGAAGGCAGGAGGAGTAGGACTAATAATAATCCTCAGTCCTCACAGGCAACAGTACAGTACCGGTAAGAAATTCTGCACCATCATGTGGCAATATTGCAATAATTTCGGACTCTTTAACCAAAACTAGCATAAACTATTACCACCTAGCTTTGCTTCCTTTGCAACCTACCTTAGCCGAAGCTATTGTCAAAAATTATTCTATTTTCAGTGAATATTTAGTTTAGGATACTGTACTTTATTAAGATTTGGGATGAATCGTGTGAATTGACTGTTCTAACATAATCGCAATTGCTATCTCTTTAATCCTTTATCTGCCTCACTAAACTTTTATTTCTCTGTTTATTAATTATCTCATTATTTGCCTTGATCACAATTTTTTTTCCCTCGCCATATGTCCTTAACTGTTTTTTCTCCATGCTGACTTTCTCTTGATCATAGTTACAAACTACAGCCTTTCGACAGAAGAATTCCAAGCTAAAAATGATTTTCTTTTACTAGCCATTTTATTATTATTGTTGTTGCTCTTGTTATAATTATAATTATTTTCAGAGATGAAATTCAATAGCTGATAAAATTGTTTATTTTGAGTACTTAATATAGGAAAACAAGAAAAACTAAAAAGATTTTTTTTTTTTTTTTTAAGAATTGAGTCTCCATTATCTTTTGAAGGCTAATTATCAAATTATCCAATCTCTATATATATAGTGTGAGTGTGTGTGTATTATGAAACAACACTTTCTCTATTTAAACTCAAACTCATGTGAATATTTATATTTTAATTGTACAACATTTCTAGAAAGATAATTAGGAAAAATGTTAAATTAAAAATGAAAAATAATTTTTTAAAAAAACAACTCTTTACCTCACGGGCAAACTGCTCCTACAGGAGGTAGATGACACATGGCAGAAGTGTATTTAAGACAAAGTGATAAATTTATAAAATCATTTATTATTTTAATAAATACGGGAACTGATTTAATAATTCCTTAATATAAAATCTCAAGCCTTTTTTTTTTCAATTATAAATTCAAAAAATATATAAATTACTATTCTCAATAAATGGAGCTCTAATGTGGCTGGATGCAACGGACCCAATCTATAAAATACAAGTTACCATAATCACATGTCACTTCTCTTTAATTTCTAATAACGCGTGCTGTGAGCAAAATTTGATTTTGGGAACAACTAGATCTGGCAGTGCAGCGGGTTCGGGTCAGGGATCATACTCAAATTTGTAGTGATCTCTCAACCCGTCTCGTATCGGAAATTTGTTATTTTGAATTAGGGATATTTCCAAACATTTCCAAATGGAGAGTAATTTTTTCTCCAAATAGAGTATAAGGAGTGAATGTTGATGGATTTTTACATTAAAGGAATTTATTGTTATATATTTTCCTAGCATCCAAACATACAACAATCACATTTCAAAAAATGCAAAATAATTAAAAAAAAAAAAACCAGTAACAAAAAACATACCTCTCCAAGGTCCACAAGAGTCAAAGGAAATATTAAAGCTTTGCAAGACCCATTATGTAAATAAGTGGAATTTTGGTGATTCACAAGATCAAAGCTCGTATTTTTATCTTCTTTTATTTAATTTGCTTTCATACCCTTGAGAAAACTACTAAATCAAAGATCTAAGTTTCGTACAAGAAATGTGAGTGAACTTGGGCTATCGAAAGATCGAATAAGAGGATGAATAAAGCTATAAAACAAAGAGGCATTGAAATGTTGCATTTGTTTTTCATTTTTTAACATTTTTTTCATTTGTTCTTTAGTTTTTTTTAGAAAGGAAAAATTAGAAATTACGGTTTGTTCTTTAGATTTTTTTAATTTAAAATTTATTTTAAAATTGGGTCAAGATTGGGGACCGAATAAAATCCCCCAATCAAACTTGGTTTGTTTGTGACAAGCGGACATTATCTCCAAATTAGGTTTGACTAAAAATTTGAGGTCTTTTGGGAGTCTATATCCAACCTGAATTAGTAGAGTACCATCGATTAAGGCGCCTCTAGGGGTTGTTGTCATATCTAGAAACAATTCTTAGATTACTTTCATGATTTATTATAAAATTGACGATTTTGATAAAAGTGATTATGAAATTATTTTACTAAAACTCTTAAACTGAATAAAATAAAATTTTAAGTTTTAACAATCTCAATAATAAATAAAAACTGGTCCTAAATGGATTTAGATGATATTAAGTAGAGTTGTATTTAAGATAAATACTTAGTTTAGTATAGACCCTTACATTTTTTTTTCATTTGTTGGCAACAAGAGGAGAGGGATCGGAATTTACCATTCTTGTCACTATTATGATTTGGATAAAAAATATGTTTTAAATTTAATTTAAAAAATTATTCTAAATGACATAAATTTTTTTGAGAATTATTTAGAATGACATGAGTTTTTTATTACAAATTTTTTAATAAATTACATATCATATATCTATGACTGATCATACTACTATAATCACCATGTCAGATATATATAATTTATAAAACTAACTTATCATGTGATTATAAAAACTCAGATTTCAGAACATTTGAGATTCCAATAAGAATTTTCAAACCATCCAAATCTTGACCTAACTAATAAAGCAGGGTAAAATTTTGTGATTAGGATTCGAGAAATTATGCTAACTCTATAGCGAACGGTTGTATTTTAAATTTATTTTAAACTTATTTGTTATTTTTAATAACGACAGGGATTGATTTGAAAATTCTTTAATCTCATTTATAATGTAAGACTTTCGTTGTCAAGCATAATCATAATCTAGAATCTAGAACTATTCTAAATACCGTAAATATAGTTGGATGCGGCGGGTTCGGTTTACCCCATCCAATAATAAAAACAAGTTACCGTACATATCACGTGGCCCTTTTATGGTTTTCCCCTGTTTTGTGATTTGATGCGATGAGTGAATGGTTTTGCGAAGCATCTTAAAAGGTAAGGGTTCCACACGCTTCTGTCAGATAATAATAATTCATACGATGCAACTCTTCTTATCGAATCATTTCTGGACAGGTGTCCAAAATGGCGATTATGACGCTATCCTGCTGCCGCCACGTAACCCTACATGTCAACCTATGGGTCTACTAGTATTGCTGCTTCTATTATTATAATAGAGATCAGATCTACACTCTTCACTCTCCAGCTTCACTTCTCTGAAACCCTAATTTGTCTTAAAAAAAAAAAAAATTCAAACTTTCTCCATTTTCTTTAATTTTTTGTTCTTTTAATCAAAACCCATTGTAATTGAGAGAAATTCGATACAGAAGACGTAATGTAGAATTGTTAAACTGATGATTGGTGGGTTCGTTATGAGAAGAAACATGGATCAAACGTGGTTCGAGCCAAGGTCGAAGAGGGTTCCAAGGAGGGTCTGGTTAGGTTTTCAAAAATCAATGGGAGTCCTCGTGGGTGGAAATCACACCTCCTCCAGGTTTTGCACTCGCTAAGTTTTCATTTTTGCATAGTTTTATCCGGCTTTCTACTCTCACTCACCTTTTGAATTTGACAAACAAAAAAACGAACAAGGGTTTTTGTTTTTTAGTTTCATTTTGCTCAAGATTCGGATATTGTAACTGAAAAGTGATGAATTTGAAGACCTTGAAATTCAAGATCTTTCATGGGTCTATTGCGAGACGTGTGCTTTTACGTTCTTTTATGATTGTCTCGGCTCTGTCCATCGTTCCTTTGCTGGAAATCTTATTTGGGTCCGATCCCGTCATGTTTAATACTGTTTACTCTAATGATTGTACCGTGATTTCGGGTTATTTGAATCCGTATATCTTTCTGGATCGGTTTATGTATCCCATTTTGGGCTCGATTGAGTCGAAGCAGTGCAAGGAGAATGTCAATTTGACTGTTAATGTGGTTGGAGAGCTAATGGGCATGAAAATGTTGAGTTATGATGTGAAAGCTCTCTGTGTCGGTGAGGGTTCTGCCTCATCCGTGTCTGCATTGCGAGAATTGGGATTTGAATATGCTTGTGGGGTTTACAGACACCCATTTTTCTCACCGAAGCATAAAAAGTTCATTTATGAACTTGACTACAAGGACAAATCATTTGATTTTGTGTTCTCCAGGGATCTAGATAAGGTTTCAGTCCCTGCACTTCTAGTGCTCGAGATCGAGCGAGTTCTTAGGCCTGGAGGAATTGGGGCTATGCTTGTGGGTATCAGTAGTTCTAGCCCGAATAGCTTGATTAGATCTGCGACTCCAGTTTCTTCGATACTGAAGACTTCTAGAATTGTGCATGTTGGTCATGTCAATGGGTTTACACTGGTTGTTTTCAAGAAAAGAATTGAAACTATTTCCTACTTTGAGCAGTTTCAACTTCCAGCAGACTGCCAGTCTCATACCAACAATAAACCATTTATGGAGTTCCTTGAGCCTTTGGTTGAGGAAAAACCATTGGGATTTCAGAAGAAGATTACTTATTTGCCTAAGTTTATCGATGTTGCCTCAAAGAAGCGGTTAGTGTACATCGATGTTGGGGCAGGGGAACATCTGAACTCCAGTGTTAAAAGTTGGTTCTTGCCATCGTATCCTGTAGATGGCAAAGCTTTTAATGTTTATTTTGTTGACCATAACACTTCAGTCATGCTATCTTATGTCAAGAGGCCTGGTATCACCTTTGTTTATCATCCAGACCTCGCTGGAAGTAAGGCTAAAGCCAATTCTGATACTTTCCAAGATCCAAATCCATATGTTGAGGATGATGGTTTCGACTTTCTTCTCTGGTTTAAAGAAACAGTGCACTTTGCAGATTTCGTGGTTCTGAAGATGAATGCCGGAGAAGTAGAACTGAAATTTCTTACCGAGTTGTTCAAAAGTGGAACCATATGCTTTGTTGATGAGCTCTTTCTTCGCTGCTCGAATCGTGCAGATGCCAAAGATGCATTGGGTGGAAGCTGCACAGACATCTTCAAGAGTCTCAGAAGCAGTGGTGTGTTTGTTCATCAATGGTGGGAAGACTAAAATCCATTGATGTTTACTCACTGGTATTTGATGTTGTTTTCCGTAAACTATCATTGTGGTTTCCTTTTTAACTGTTGTTGCTGTGTCTTGTTTGTTTTATGTTCTGCATCCAAGTTGCTTTGTGGTTGGGCACTTGTGCTAGTTATGCTAAATAAACAACCATGTACTTTCTATGTTATTGAATGAACCGTGTCCGTTGTGTTCTTAATTTGTTATGTTTTAATTGTTCTTGTGTGCTCCTTGACCATTGGTCACTAAACCGCGGCTCAAAGTCCGGGATGGTGTTATGAAGCTGAAGATGCTGAATGATCAGCAGGCTCCTAAGCTCTAGGAGAAACCTCAGTTGCAAAGTTAATGAGGGCACATTACATATTTGGATGTAATGAGAGCAGGTAATATTGAATGTTACACGACCAATTCTTGAGGTAACGGCTTAATTGAAAGTAGCAACTGATTCCGTCAGTCGACCGTAATGGGGCCAACGGATTACGTGACTCACTTGCTATAATTAAAAATGTAAAATTTGCTAAATAATTGAACATAAACAAAGTTTTTAAAAAATTGAACATGAACAAAGTTTTTATCTTTATTATTGTTTTTTATTAATGTGGTTAATTTATTTCTGGGTCGTAAATCGGGTAGACAAAACTTGTTTGATGTATTTTTTTATGGACAAATATGTTGAAAATAGACAGATAAGGACCGAAGGACTTTTTCTTTAGTTATTCACAAGGGCAATGCTGAAAATAGGGAAGGGTTTTTTCTTTAGTTTAATTAGAGTAATGCTGAAAATAAACATATATAAGGGGAGGGGTTCTTACTTATTATTTATTAGTAGTAATGTTATATCTCAAATTTTTTATTTTAAATAATTATCTTAAATAATATAATATTATTAATTGATTTATAAAATAATATAATTAATTTACTTAAATTTTATAAAAAATTATCAACTAATGAATGAATAACAAATTATTTAAAATAAAAATAATTTGAGATGTTTAACATTATTAATTCACTATAATAATCATGTCTAAAAGTGAGGAGGCACTCGCTTAATTAAAATTTGTCAAACAAATCCAATATTAAGTTGTAAGGTTGCCCCGCAAAGATCCCCATCTCCATTCGAGGATTCTCTAACTTATTCACACCCTTATTTCGATAATTTATAGAAATAGTTTTGGAGCTGTGCATACTTTGTGTTAAAGTCCATCAATATATCAGTAGCCTATTTTTAATAAATTAATAATCATGGGACCACGAGCTTAAAAACATGCTAAATTTTTCTTTAAAAAGAAAATTAGCTTATTATAAAGGGGTGCTTAAATACTAAAGAAAACCGACTCAATTAACAAAAATCCTAAAAAAAACCAAGTATGCCTTTCCTTTTAGATCGGATTTTGACCGTTTCTTTAAAACGTGCAGGTGTAGTTGTCTTTTTTCTCTTTTAAAAATACAAAAGTTATTGGAATGGTTATAATTATAAGTATTATATAAATAGAATTGTTGATTTTTATGCTTTTATGTTGATTGAAATTATAGTTTTGATTGGCTTTGTTGGTGGTAAAACATGCATAGGCCAACGCCGACAGATGTTCAAGAGGGTGTTTTGGCTATTAACCCCTTAACAAGCCTAGAGTGAGAGTTGAAATGTTAGACATTATGGATAAAATAAGGTGGGAGGGTTTGAGCCACACTAATATTTGAAAAAAAAAATAAAAATAGAATGTCTCCTACTTGCCCAAGCGGTGCCGCATGTCACATGGGGACAGTTATAGTGACAAGGCCTTCGCAAATATTTTGTCACGTCAGCAGGAAATTTCTCCCACTTGGCCAGCTCAGCTCGGCCCAAAGAACTCACAAATGGCCACTACTAAGGTCTGTACAGGGGGCCACTTTCCCAACAAGGCCATGTGCACTTGATGGCCCTAAAGGATTGGCACATGATCCATCAAGAAACATACCAATACCCCCTCCCCCAACCCATCGAGGGAATGCCACGTTTCAAACTCGACCCAAGAAGAACCCAGCTACATTTTAATTTCACACTAATATTACCAAAAAGTCCCTGCGTGAGGTGGGGAACAGCCAACCATGACTTGTCATATATCCAAAAAGGACAAAAGAAACCCTCAGGGACACTTCATTATATAAAGTCAAGTCAATCTCACCACAAGAATGTCTCTCTTTACTGTTTCACTCTATCTTCGTGCAATTTTTTTATTGAGGTTTCACAAGAATCCAGCTTCCTCCCAACCATAAACTAACTTGACCTTTAGAGTGTCATCGTGACATCGCCTTTAACGATCATTTTCCTCTTTTTAAGGTTCTTCCTTCCACCCCTCAAGTCTTTAGATTCTTCCTTCCACCCCTTAAGTCTTTTCTAGAAAACCAGAGAGATCATTTCTAATATCATGTCCTTAAATATTTTGGGTGAAATAATGGCTAAGAATTTTTCTAAAATATTTTGCTACCATTTTATGGGGATTGATCAAAAGGCTCATCATGCAATTGCTTTCTCCATACAAACTGGATTTCCTTCTCCATGAAGAGCTCGTATTCTGTTAAAAAAAAAAAACACTTTTAAAGAACCCATCTTTCTTCACAAAAAAAATCACCTTTCTTTACAAAATACCTACTTTTACACAAAAAGCACTTAACCTTCTTCACAAATATGTGATAGTTCTCCACAAAGATGTCCCCTTTCTTTATAAAATCTTTATTTTTCTTTACTAGTAGCCTAATTTCTCCAAAAAAAGAGTATATTTATCATGTTTTTTACTCTCAAACACCATAAGAAAACAAGATATCAACAAAAGGAAACCATTGAAAGAGATGAAGAAAAAGCCTAACAACCTAAAAATCACACAGGAGCAACTAAGTGCAAAGATTTGATGAAATCTAGTTACAATACAAAAATAATGCCTATCGAAGTCGACCCCATGTTGGGAAGAACTCTCTAATAGAAGGAGTCGCCCTAGAGTGAGAAGAACTCATAAAAAGTGTCATAGAATGAGAAGAACTTTCAGAGAGAGTCCTACAATGAGAAGAAATTCCCAACAGGGGAGCCCTAGAGTTGGAAGAACCCCTCAACAGAGGATGCACTAAAGTGAAATGATCTCTTCGACAGAGGAAGCACTAGAGTGAGAAGAACTCTGCGATATAGAGAGTCTGGAGTGGAAATAATTTCCCAATAGAGGAAGCACTAGAATAAGAATAAAAAGAACTCCCCAACTGAAGAAACATCAAAGTGAGAAGAACTCTACAATAGAGGGAGCCCTACAGTGGAAAGAACTCCCCAACTGAGAAACACTTCTCACTCTAAAATAGAAAGCCCTAAACTAAGAAGAGCTCATTAATTAGAAGAATTGTTCTAATGTGCGAAGAACTCACCATCAGAAGGAGTCTTAGAGTGAAAGATCTATTGACAGAAAAAATCTACTAATCGAGAAGAACTCCTTAGTAGGAGTCCCAAAGTGAGAAGGACTTCCTACTAGGTTGACAAATAGCCCCAAGATGAGGGAAGACCCAGACCCCCCAAAAGTTCGAAGTGGTAAAAAGGTCGTCTTCGCTGAAGGAGTGCCCTAGACTCCTCAAGCATAGAGGATGTAATGAGGTTCACCCTCGACCTCCCAAGCCTCCGAGATGCTGAGAAGGTAACCCTCATTGATTAATTCCTCACAAATTTCTTAACTCTCTAAGATACTGAGGAGATCATCCAACATTCCTTATTTTTTCAATCTAACTCCGCTTTTTATCCTTAAAGTTCACATATTTTCTGAAAATTTATCTGGTATATTTTTTGTATATAACTTGGACTGTCTTAATTTTGTAACAAGAAGACTCTGATAAATTGAGATTGACAGATGGTTCGAGATGAGGAAGATAGTAAGATTCGAGATGAAGTGGACAGACAATCTTCTAAAAGAATAAGTTAGTCAACATGATCTATAAGTTTGAAAAGAAGAAAAGGGATAAAACTTTCGAGCCCAAGGATCGAGGCTGTGCTAAAACTTGTGCATTTTAGTAAAATTCTTCTTCTATTAAGGATGCAGGGTATGATGAGTTGGAAATACCATCCACACTCAATTGTTCTGGATATGGGAGTGGCGTCACGTACGCTACCCCGTCATCGTAAAAGATGATATCAAGAAACGGATGAAGCCAATGACTACTACCTATTACATATTGTTGTTTGACCATGCTAGATTTTAGTTTTCATGATATATTTTAAATGTTTGTAATTAGCTAATTGAAGCAAGATTCGTCTTATTTTAATTAGAGTGTCTTGTTTTCATGTTTATAATTATATGAATGTGATGTAATGTGCATGTTTAGTAATACTGATGTGGAAATTAGCCAGAGAATCTTACTAAGCAAAGAGAGGGAAATTGATTTCTCAAGCAAATTAATATTATTCATTCCTCTTTCTTCCCTAGAAGAGTAAAATCTTTGAGATGATTTTTTATCATAAGGATTCAAATTGGAATTTATGAAACTTTATAATTCAGGGATTGCTTGTTAAACGTTTAAAGTTTGAAATTTTTTAATTTTAGATTTTTTTTTAAATTTTACTTATTTGTTTTTGTAATTTTTATCTGATTTTAAAAAATATTTATATCTAAATAGAAAAAATAATTTTTGTGGTTTTCATCTAAAAAGAAAAATGTCTGAATGAGAAATAAATATTATATTTTAAAAATATCTCTATAAAATATATTTATTTCTTAAACTATAAAATTTATTTTTTTTAAATTTTAATTTGTAAAGACATAAATATCAAATAATCATGTTAAGATTTTTTTATTTATATAAACAAACAATATACCACTTATATTTAAATATTAAAAAAAATATTATTTAAATATTTATATTAAGACTCATTCATACTTCAAAAAAATTTAATTTTATTTATATTTTAGATAAAAAATTAAACACTTTTTTTTCTTGTCGCCAAGATTTTCGGCAGCCTAACTCTTTGTTTTATATTGCCGGAAAACAAACGATTCAATCCATTGTTGCGTAAAAATATCCCAACCTAACTCAGCCTATAATCTTACCAAGTCAGATCCATCTCATGTTTGACAGCTGACCTAATAAATCCCATTATTTTTAAGAGTTGGACTATTGCCACTCGTTCAAAACTCCTTTAGAACCCATTTTCTAAAAGCACCCCATTAAACAATTAAATAAGTTTATTATTTTATAAATATCCTTCACCCGATTTTAAATAATACCCATATGAACAAATCTCATTCTCTCTCTCTCTTATTTTATTTTTCCTAAAAATTGTCCACAAATAAATTGATACAGCTCCAAATTTTATTTTCAACTTATAGTTAAAACCTAAAGTAACAATTATTATTAATTAGATATATATAAATAAATTAAATCATTTCAAATGAATGAAAATTCTATTAATCATATTATAGTTTATAGATTTTACTAGTATTATGTTATTTTCTTCATAACTGGTGTTTGAATGCGAATCTCACTTCATCATTATTTATTATCATATGTAAGAAGAAATTATTATTATTATTACTATTTAAGGAAGGAAATGGAATAGTTAAAGAATCTAAAATTATACTATTTTATAGTTCTTCATCAAAATAATATCTCTGGATTAATTGTTTTGTAGAAAAATGATCCTGATTTAAAATAAAATTTCTTAAATTATGAGACAGAAACACATTATGCAGATTTATTAGGAAGGAGTGAATTAAGGGTATTTATGACATTAAAATAAAGATATTCTAGAATATATTATTAGTTTAATTATATATATAGGGTTCTTTTAAGAAAGAGGTATTATGAGAAATTTAAATCAGTGCCAATAGCTCCACTCTATTTTCAAATCCAATGTTAATCTATAAGAGTAATTTTTAAATATATCCCCGGAGGTTTAGAATAATTTCAGTTAAACAATAAAATTGAATATATTATCACTTATCACTTAGCATCATTGTTGTTAGTATAAATATGCGTTGGCTGTTGCAGTATAAATATGCGTTGGCTGTTGGTTGGCCTACCAAATGACTAAAAAGTCTTTTTGGAAAAATTTATGAAAATAACCTAAAAATTTTGGAAACATTCAAAATTATCCACTTGAGTTTTATGGTTATCATCCTTTCCTCTTCTAAATCGGTGGTGGTTTGAAAGTGTAAAGTCGGCAATTATATTCCATAGGCAAAATCGATGCAACTCGACAGGCTTTGATGACAGCATCAATTCTGGCAGGACGTGACTACATTTTCGACTATTAGACAATGATAGTCTTGAGATTTTGATCGGCAAAGGAATGTATTTCTGTTCCTTTCCATATCATTAGTCATCAATTGAGTGTAGTTGTGCATATTTGTGTATATCATGGTAGATGAACATTTGGTGAATGTTACTTTGTGTGAAGTTTTTATATTACAAATAATACATTTTGTGCTCGATAAAATATCTCTTAGAGTTTATTTGTCTTTTTTGTTAAATTATGATGTTATAGTTTGATGGTGCCTTGGATTGCACAAATGACATAGCTCAACAAATGTTTTTAATAGATTTAGATGTTTTGGAGTTATTGTGCGATGGTAGGTGTAAGGGTCTCGCGTGTTTGCCTGCAGGCGACATGCCCTTGTCGCTTTCGCACGTACAAGCAACACGGGCCTCGCGGGTGACATCCATCTATTGCCCGTCCAAGCAGCTAGAATGTTAGTGAAAATTTGAGTGATGTACACATGTCACTTGAAGTTTCAGTAACAACATTTTTGTATTTTTGAGCGACGAGCGCTGTCTTTGTGCGACAGGCTCCCGTCTATATATATATATATATATATATATATATATATGTTTTGATCTGTATTACTGGATTAATAAATGTTAATAACAAATAAAATTTAGATTTTGTCACAGATGCAATGGCCAAGGAGTTGCGGGCAAAGTGTGATTCATCCTGTCCAAAGAGTGAACTAGGTATGATGAAAATTTCAGCATCTAAGTATTTCCCTAGGCGTATTACAAATCTTTCAATTTTCGAAATGTAATGAAAGTTATCAAAAGGAAGTTAACAATACGGTAATTAAGATTATTGAAGAATAATATATTCGAACATTTCGTAAAGATGGATATGTGTGTGTTTAGTAGTGTGATTGAGCATAATGCTCTACTTAGGCAAGTAGCACATGACGAATGTAATAAACATTAACTGTGGTTTGAATTTAGTAGATAAAAAATTTTCATATTTGAAAAGTAAATTACATGAGACTATGATTTGAAAAAAAATTGTCATTTTTGATAGATAAATGCACATGGATTAATTTTGGCTTGGTACAATAACAAAACAGAGCAAGTAAGTGTTGCTGGAAATTTGAGCAACAAGCTCTTATCTCCTGGGTGACAAGCGTCGCTAAAAAGTACAGCAACATGGTTGTTGAAAATTTGAGCGACAGACACCTGTCTCTTAGGCGACAGGTGCTCGTCATTAAAAAACACAGGAACATGGTTGCTGAAAATTTGAGTGACAAGTGCCTATCTCCCGAGTGATAGATGCTTGTCTTCCGAGGGATAGGTTTCTGTCTCTCAAGATACAAGTGCCGTTGCTCAAATTTGTAGCAATATTGTAGATATGCAAAATATATTTTATAATTTTACCCTTATATACTAACGTTATACTAACGATAAAAGTAGTAAGTGAAAATATATTAAATCTTACAATCTAACTGAAATTATTCCCAACCTTAGGGGAAGTATTTAAAAATAACTCTAATGGCGACAGACACTCGTCACTAACAAACACAGTAGCATGGTTGTTGGAAAATTGAGTGACAAGTACTTGTCGCTAAAAAATACAACAATATTATTGTTAGAAATTTGAGCGACATGCGCCTATTTCCAGAGTGGCACATGGCGTCTCTTGGGTGATAGGTGCCAGTGGCTCAAATTTTTAGCAACATTGTAGATCTTCAAAATAACTTTTACAATTTCATCCTTATATACTAACATTATATGCATATTTATACAACTGAAGGGGTAGTAAAAGAGAATACATTTAATCTTACAAGGGGTAGTAAGAGAGAATACATTTAATCTTGCCATCTGATTGCAATTATTCCAAACCTTAGGGATGGTATTTAAAAATAACCCTAACATATAAGGCTGCCCCGGAAAGATCTCAATCTTCATTTGAGGATTTTCTGGATTGGACAAATCTAGATCAGTTCGTGATGGAACTCCAAATTGGCAGCCACTTAATTTTTTGCATCATTGCATTGAGCACCTAGGCTGTAGGTATCTTTCTCCTGACAGCAGGTAGGCCAGAAGCCGTGTTCTTTTACTAACCCATTATTGTAGTTCAAAGTTCAAATCCACTCAGAATACTTCAATTATAAAGAAAAATAAACAGCTTCTCTTGACCTCAGCTAACCGCTTCTAACCTACCCCTGACCCTGAGTTCACAAAGCTTGCCAACAGCCTATTCCTCAGCGTTCAGCAATTAGCACAAACAATAGAAAATGCACCAGCATTCTGTTGCGGAGCAAACAAAAGCACATCCTATACTATATATATCATGTGATGAAAATTCAAAGGAGTTGCCACCAAACACATACACTTGCAAACACAAGGCACCGGCTTATACATTTTGGATACATCGCCAGAAATATAATTGTGCCACACTAGCACTTAAGGATTACAAACTTTCAGTCTGATTATAAGGAGTATAACTTTCGGTCTGATTATTACAATCCCACGTAATGCCTAAGGGAAAGAAAGAACAAAAAATAAATTTGAAGTGCAAGGAAAGCAAGACAACAACAACAGACTACTATACATAAACCGAGCAGCATCAACTTCTTCCACCTTCGTTCACTACTCTTCAGGCCCGTTGACCTTTATCTCCAAAAGCCTCTCAACTGGTTGTCTGCAAATTGGGCAGCGATTCGTTTGGAACCTCAGTACCTTCGCACAACCACCACACATACACTGCATCACAAAGTATCCCACCAAGAATGAGTCATCAAATAGCTATTGCGAAAAGTGATTCTACTTATCACTTATTCTCCTTTCCCTTGTCTGATAACCAAATTGTCTACAAAAACAATAAAATTGCAAATATACAAAAAAGTAAAATAAAATAAAATGCCTAGGATATGTTGTATCTCACCATATCTTATAATGGCATAGGATAGGATGAGTAACCAAAGAATAAGTATTGAAACATTTTAAACAGTTCAGTTTGGAATCAACATTTTGACTTGCATGCAATCATTTTTTTCAAGGATTCTTGCAATTACCACTCATTTCAAGATCCAATCCAGCCAGGGTAGGCTCATCATTTCATAAGAACAGAGGAGAAAATTTTATGTTCTCAAAATATCAAAATGAAGAAAACTCCACCATTGGAATAGAACACAACGATACGCAGACAAGTGAAACCATTGTACAAGAAACAAGACCTTGTCGGTTGGAGCAACTATCAAATTTAAAAGCAATAAGTAAAATGGATATGTACCATATGTCTGCAGGGAAGGACAGTCGTGTCCCGTGGTTCTGATAGGCAAATCACACATTCTTTTCCTGGATCATTTGCATCGACATCACCATCAACAGAATTCCCAATCCCATATATCTCCTGCAGCTCATACCTCATCCCATTCACCCACAGAATCTGCTTCACAACCCGCACCTGGTATTCACCTTTCTCCTTCTCGAACACTGCCTGAGTGATCTGAGAATTTGCAGGTCCAGGAATACCGTTTCCATCCGATCCATTCTCATTAACAGGAGATGCATCTGCCTTCACTGCAAGAGGATATACATCCATATTACCCTCTTTCAGTAGCTCCGTTTCCTCAAACATTGAAAAGTCAATCCCTGTTCCAGAAGGTTGTCTGAACTTCTGGCCTAGACCCTTTTGGAATTGCACTGTCACTGGTGCAAAAACGTTTTCCTTTGTCGGTGCCAGGTTGCATTCTTCTCCTTCTTTAGCAAAGAAAATAACAGTGATGCTGCTTGCAAGAGAAACACAGTTATTGTTAAGATCAAGATAAGATAGATAAAAAGTAATAACTTTACCAACCAAGAAGAAAAATGCATTTTCAAATTCTGAAAAGAGGTCATACAGTCACCATGAAAGAACCACTTCTATTGCAGACACCCAGCTAAAAACCAGTGTATTCTGTTAAGTACACATAAAGTAGTCTTTAAATGACACCAGATATTGGGTACTGTTTGCCAAGATTTGATTTTTATAGAAAAGTATTATGATACCACATCCCATCACAACCCACAACCCCGCCCCCCCCCCCAAAAAAAAACCAAAAAAAAAAGAATAAGAAATTCTCTATCTCAGAAAATGAACCAGAATCTTACACAGACACTGGCTCATATTAATATCAAAACTTCTAGATCCCAATAATAAAAAATAAAAAAATATATCTTTGATCCTTAACCAAATTTTAACTTCATCTGCAAAATGCATGCTTCTCACAAGAGAACTGAAACAAATTTATCTATAGAATTTCAGGTACCTTATCAGCCTGCATTAATAACAGCACACATTTCTGATTTACTTGTTCTCAAACCAGTTGATAAAGTAGAATAATCATTGTTTCTTCTTACAGCATAAAAACCTACGGTTATAAGACATATACTACATATAGGATTTTGAAAGAGTTAAAATCACTAGATAACTAGAAAAAGTGAATGGTAGCACTCTTTTCATGTTCTCACAATTTATAGACAATAGCAGAGTTAGGCAGAACTTTACAACAAAATTTTCTTCCACCAGAAAAATTACATCTATTCATAATCCTCAAGAATATCAATTCATCATTCTGGACGTTAAATAACTTATAATTTAACTGGAAACCTACAATTTCAAATATAAGTATTCTTTCCTTTTTCAATCTACCAAATTCACTTTTGGAGAATCAATTTATCATAAACATACCAAGTGCTAGAAAGTGACAAAAAATTGAAAAAAGATTTGCAAAACATCAGCTCTTATCTCAAAACGGAAACTTCAAAAGGGAGACTGAAAACACATTTCCAATAAAATTCAGTTATACTCAAAAGTGTTGCAACTAACTTGGCAAAACAGCATCCACCTATTTTTTTTTTTTTTTCCTTTTTTTCCCCTAGTGATTCCAGCAAAAGTATATTTGGAAAACATAACTTGATCCTAAAGTCGTGAACCATACAATTCCTAAGCATATTGCAGAAACTACAAGCTTAATTCTAACAGTGGACTACAAACAAATAACAATGGAAGATACACATAGTTCTTTATACGCAATTGTATTGCTACTCCTAGTTTACCTATTCAAGCTGACATGACATCAACTGCCGCTGTGTAATAAAGAAATTTGGATTTAAGAAAACTTAATAAGCCCATATGGCCATATGACCATATCAATAAGCAGCCACGGCCACTGCAAAATCTTCAGTAAGTAAGTTGATTTACAACTCTATCAATCACATAATATAAGGTGCAAATTTTTGAGAAACATAAACAAACAAAAGCTGAAGTTTTTTTTTTGTATTTTTCAATTACCTTCCAGCAACAGTTGCATCAAAGGTGAAGGAAACCAAGAGCTTTCCAGGATTCACTTCATCAGCCTCCAGCCTCAAACTCTCCTTCTTCAAATTCACATCATTCCGTATCGTAACCGCCTTCTGGTGCTCCACATACGGAGGCGGAGGCGCCACCATGGGCCCACAAGGATACCTCCATTGTCCAGGTTCGCCACCGCCTCCATCACGATGATGTTGATCAAACGGCGCAGGAAGCGGCACCGACATGGTCGGAGGCGGCGGAGGATAGTACCCACCTGGCGGGTACTGATAGTACTGCGGCGGCGGATTATTATTATTATTATTGGGGTTATTAGTATTGGAGTACTGCGTCGGGTAAGGGGTCACCGCAGCGAAGACGTAACGATTGCCGGTGATCTCTTGCTGAGGAGGCGTCGGTGGCGGGGGAGGTGGGTGACTTCGTCGGCTCCCATGCCTACGGCGGCCGTTACCGCTACTGCTACTGATGTTTCCCATGAGAAACAATATTGAAGGGAGTAGTAACAAGTAAGTTAAAAAAACGGAGGTTATAAGTAACGGAAACCGTTAAATAATTGGACAGACAAAGAGGTGATCCGCAATAATGAGTGTTGAGAAGAGCAAGAGGAAGAAGAAGAGGAAAAAGAAGAGGAAAAGGAAAGAAAAAGGAATCTTTGGATAGGAGAGGGGTTGCGTAAAGGGCAAAGCTCCACCCAAATCACCTTCCATGATTATGCGGTTGGATGGACTCCATTGAGATTTTGCTGAACTCACCCACTCTTTTTCTTTCTCACTTTTTTTTTTTTTTTTTCTTTTGAAGGTATATATATATTATAAATTAATAATAAAAAATTTTGAACTAAACAAAGGACTAAATATTACCATGTTAAGCCAATTTTTATTCACCATAAAATAATGAAATACATCACATATTTATAGAGTTCGAAAGCTAGGGTGAGGAATTATTTTTTCAATGTAGGTTTTGAATTCAAATTGTGAGAGTTCATGACTTCGCATTGACAACACTCCCTTGAATTTCATCATTTAAATACTTAAAACAGGTGTGTTTAATACTATTTTGTTAAAACCTTACTACTAAAATTAGTGAGACAAAATTTAGTCAAAAAAAGAGTATAGTGCATATTTGTATAATATAATTACAAAAACTCTTATTTTTAAAATATACTATGCTTGATAAAATATCTCCTTAAATATTATGTATCAATTTGATAATTTATTGAGTCGACGTATGCCGATATTGTGGACTAAATTCTCCAACATCGACGTTGGCAAAACTTTAGTAAAAAGATCAGTAAAATTATCAGTAGAGCATATCTGCTTGTCATCAATTTTCTTGTCCTATTGCAGCTCATGAATATAGAAAAACATTATTGACATATACTTAGTTCTATCTCCCTTAATGTATTATCCTCTAATTTGCGCAATAAAGCAGCATTGTCTTTCTATATAATTGTTGAAATGTTCGTTATATAAGTTAAATTGCATGTCCTATAAATATGATGGATAATAGACCACGACCAAACACACTCTCTGCTTGCTTCATGTAATTAAGGTTTTTGGGAAATTTACATAAATAACCAGCCTCAATTTCTAAATTTCACAAATAACCATTCACTTTATATTCTATCAAATATAGTCAATAAAACTTGCATTTCCTTAATTACCCTCCATATTTAATTTTTATTCCAGAACTATAAATTTAAAACACCGTTCCTGCAAACTGCCAACACCGTTCCCTAGCTAATCAAAACACCATTCCTGTAAACTGCAAACACCGTTCAATACCTGAAGATCAGAGCCAGTACACGTTTGTTTACCTAACTGCGTGTAAGGTAATATAATTGTATTAAATATTTATATAAGTGTTATGAATTTATGTGGTGTATCGTTTGCGAGCTAGGGTTTATATTTTGGTGACAGTTGGTGAGACAGGAACCTGTTGCGACGGTACCACGTTTCAGATTCTGTAATTTGGTGCGACATGCAGCACGTCGCACAAAACTTGTGTGACGGGTTGCATGTCGCACCAAATTATGGGGTTGTAATTTCTGAAATTTGGTGCAACAGTGTACCTGTTGCATAATTTTTGTGCGACAGGGTGCTTGTCGCACCTGTAATATTTTCTGAAATTTTATGATAGATTTTTTTTAATTTTTAAATTATATAATTGTAATTTAATAATGTTATATTTGTAACAGAAATATGGCAGATTCTGAGTATGTACCAGGCATGATGCAGATACCTTACGCTGTTCATTTTCCTGGGCGTATTACAAGTATGTGTAAGTTAGATACAGTCGTAAAAGCTATTGAGGGTAAGTTAACAAAACGACAGTTGCAATTATTCAAAAATGATATATTTGGCCATTTCTTGGAGTGTCGAAGCTTTCCATTCAGTGGCGTTATTATGCATAATTTGTTGCTAAGACAAGTGGCTTGTAATGAGAGAGATCAGTTGTGGTTTGAAATTGGTGAGCATTTGATACGCTTATCAATTGGAGAGTGGTGTTTAGTTACGGGACTTTGTTGGGGTGAAGACAGTGTACCGAAAATGATAAAAATGAATCATAGGCTGTTTAATACGTATTTTGATGGTCTGTTTCGCAATTTAAATTTCGGTGAGTTCGACGAAAGGTTTAGTAACTTAACTTTGACGCTATGGATGACATTGATGCAGTAAAAATTGCACTCTTTTATTTTGCAGACAGAGTTCTAAATGGAAGAAAAGTTCATAGTCAGATAAACTTTTTATTGTTTAATGAGGTGGATGACATTGATCACTTTCGAAACCGTCCATGGGGTCGTTTGTCATGGGAAACGATATATGACAGTCTTAACAATGCATTGTATGGTAAAATGGAGAAATTTAAGAAGAGTCGCTTGGAAAAGCTAAATCATAATATTGAAAAGTACAATGTTTATGGCTTTACATCTGGAGTTCAGGTACATTAAAATTGTGCTACATTGAAATCTTTGATAATTAGTTTGTTAATAGTAAATGTTTAATACTTTTTTAATATTGTCATTTTACTTATTGTAGGCATGGATGTTCGAAGTTATTGAAGGGCTGCCATCACAGTGGATCGTGAAAACAAAAAAAAAAGATTCCACGCATTGTACAATGGAAGCCCATCGCTTCCTCCAAATTAAACTTCACTGTTGTGAATTCATTGTTTAATGATAACTCTCGTCTTGTAAGTAATATTACTTTGTGCAGTTGTATATTATTGTTTTTCATATTAGTAAATAATACTATGATTCTATTAACCTAAAATTTGGGTTGAATTATCGTAGGAAAATGTCTTACAAACCATCGAACCGAACTCTAAGGAGAAAGCACAAAAATATTGACAAACTGTAAAGGATTATGTTCCATATATCCCAAGTTGGGTTTGTAATGTGAGTATCTTTTATTACTTCATACTAGATGATTACAAATTGCTCTATGTTTAGTAATTTATTTATGTATTTGTAAGTAATGTTACTTTGTGCAGCATCAACCATCCATCAACGCACCTCCCATTATGGCTGAAACAGAGGAGAATCAAAACATCGCAAGTGCCGCTAGCCCAACACTGGAGCCGTAAGGTCTCGTGGAGGATGAGCTTCCAGCAGAAGACCATCATGAGCAAACACACGAATCCAATGACACATATGATTCAGAGGTTATAAATAATTTATTTTTTGTATATATATATGTCATTCAGAGGTTATATATATTTATTTAAACTTATAATTTTTTAAATTCATAACAGTCAAGGACAAAGTTTAATAACGATTATATCATTCGACGGATGGACAAGATTGGTCGTTCTATATGTGAATTGAAGTTAGCCTTTGAGGTAGAGCGTAAAGAACACAAAGAATTTAGAGAAGCGGTGATGAGATTTATTAGTTCGTATACTGAACGCTCACATGGCCCTTCTCCGACTACACATTCGTATGCGGTGAGCAAATTTAATATGTCATTAGTGCGTTCTTTTAGCTTTTAATCCGTTATTTATTAAATTTATTTATCCTGAAAAACGGATAGGTCCCAGATGATTGTGGAGTGTATACTGACGTAGATAATCAGATGATTTCCAGTCCTATGTCATTATATACTTTTTATGGGGATGTCAGTGGACAGAGCGGGCAGATTCTTAAGGAGGCGCCGCCGGATATTAGTAAGTTTGGCTGTCCATATAGAAGATCTTATGTCTTTAATAGTCCATATTTGATTCCGTCATTCAAACGAAGGAGGAACATCAATCCTCTGCCTACACTCCAACTAATGGATCGCCAGATCGATGAAAGAACGAGTGTAGATATAAATCCACTTCGAGGATTACAAGATCCATGTGTATGCAATGAGTTCGATGAGTGGTTTGCTGATAACGTTACAATGGATCGTTCAGTCCCATACTCACACTCGTTTTTTCAAATACTTTTAGGTCATACTTCACTGGGATAGCTAGGTGACGAGGCAATTTTTTTTTGAACATCAAACCATTGGTTGTGTTTGTGTAGTAGGATTGTTTTCTAAATTGATCAGTGGTTTGCTATTCTTATTTCTTATGTACAGCATATTTATGAGTATTTTCGCTTGATCAGCGAGAAGCAACGGCAGCATCCAAATGCATTGTCTCAGCGGGTCACGCATACAGACACATATTTTTGGGTACAGTGGTTTACTGAATATATATTCGTTATTTTTAAAAGTCGTTACAGTTAAAGGTATCTCACAACAAGAGCCTGGTAGTGGTGATTGTGGTGTTTTTTTTATTGATTTTTACTATGTATTTAATGTTTGGATTTAGGCTCGATTTCAACAGCAGTCATGGGATGTATTTTAGGAAAAAGATTGTTGTAGACATATTTAATGGTGATATTATGTTATAAACTATTGTATTCAATATAAAAAATAACACTGAATAAATTGTTTTACCAATATATATATTATGCAATATAAAAAAAAAATTAAATCATCAGTACAATATTACTTGGAAGAATGCAACTAATTTTGGTTTGATACAATAGGATTTTTACATCGTTTATAGTTATGACCCGATTCATTACACCGCCCACATTTCACAGTTCTTGATTTACATCCTTACAGGAGAGGGTATTCTCGACTCTTTCTGACGACCGGGTGGTGGTGCTTCTCTGGTGGATAAACTTGCATCTCTTGAATTTCATCGGCACTTCCCAATCGATTACGTCACCAACTGGCTCCATTGGTTGTGCATAAGCCTTTACCAATGATTCCTTTGTGTAAAATTCGAACAAAGGCTTATGTAATCCACTCGAGACAATTAAAAAGCGACGATTGCATGCTGCATGACGAGTCGATCTAAATCGAATACTCTACATGTGCAAGTTTTTTTCTATGTCAACTAATCCCTCATTCACACCACCACCCAAAACATGGAATCGATGTAGAGACACGAGACGGACCATCATCATTTCGGCCGAGATCTCCTCTCAGTGACTATTTCATCCGCCTGAGTTGTTAGCCGAGTACTTATCGATTCAACCACAAGTTTTCTATCATAAAACCATTGCTTGCATTGTTTTCCTAAAATGATCAATAAGATGAGTAATCGGAAATTTTGCGGTTCCCTCATAAAAGAGTTCACGCTTTCGCGATGTTACGTGGTAAGAATACTATATCTCCGCCTTGAACTCGGACCTTGCCCAATTACATATCCCATATTATTCTCCAAGTAATCAGTACTGACTGGAATGGAGCATCCACAGAGCCTCAAGTTGTTTTCTAAATTCTTCGTGCTCATATGCTTTTGCGGTTTTTATAAAGATAGGCTCGAAATCATCCCAAACAGCTCGGGACATCTTGAATTTTGCTTTGATATCACCTTTCACATGGTAAAACAAATGCCATGAGCGGATAATGAATACTTTAAGAACGGCTCTCTTGATGGAAGTGCATCGATCGGAGATAAATACTAAGTCCGGCATATCACCAATCACTCCATGTAACTTCATTATAAATCATTCCCAAGCATCATTATTCTACGAATCCAAAACTCCAATGGCTAATCGGATACAATTGATTGTTTCCATCTAAGCGAGTTGCAACAAACATACTTCCCGATATAGACCCTTTAGATGAGTACCATTTACCGCAATCACCGGTCTAATATACTATTTAAAACCCTTGATGGAAGATCCAAGAGCTACAAAGTAGTATAAGAAATTACCATCTGCATCCCGTTCAAGGTGAGTATCTGTACCCTCATTTGCGGCCTTCAAAACATGAGAATATTTGGGTAGTAAGTTATATGACTCTGCGAGGATTCCTCGAATAATTTCAGACCAACTTCTACGGCCCGATATGCTTGGCGATATGTTAGCTCGGACACCATATTCCTGCTGCATGTCTACTCTGATATCATTTGGCGTATATATCATTTTTTCCTGAATATATTTTTCAGCAATAATATGACCAACAACCCTGCTCCTTACTTGGTGACGGCCGTCAGATAATACCTCATTATGACATGTATGTACATTATCAATTCTCCGAATTACCCAATAAACATTTTGCTCGTTCGAAGGTCTCGTTGCTCGAATACGCCATTTACATGATTATGAAGAACAGTGGGCCTCAAAACGTGTAGTTGTGGACCTTGCAATCTTAAAATTAAACTTATTCCGAAGGGCAAATTTGTGCAACTCTAATATTAACTCATTCTTCTTAAAGAACAACTTACTCACACTAATATCATCCCAATTACAACTTCTAATAAAATCTGGAGCAAGCAAGTTTGATGGCATAACTGGAGTAAGACTTATAAGAGGGTCAAGAACTGTCATCATCGAACGGTCCATTGGAGCAGTAGATCGACTGTTCCTACTATTAGCAGAAATATCATCGTGACGCTCATTCTCATTGTTAGAAAGAATATCAATAAGATCAACACCCCTATCATGAACACGAACATCATATGCTTCTGTATTGCCTATGTTATTAATAGGTTCACCATTTTCACGAAAATAATTATTGTGAAATGGAGAGTAATGTTGCTGTAAAGATGTTTCTACTGGTAACATCTCTTCTTTAACATCAAGCAATGCAATACCATTATCATCAATAGTGTCATTATTGTCGTGGACTGGAGAGCAATATTGCTACAACGATGTTGTCCTTGGTAATACCTCTTCTTCAACATTTGGGACAGAGACTGATTCTACAAGTGCCTCAACATTTTCAACATCTTGGGTTGAAACTCTAGGAGATGTGGTAACAAATATAGGAATACATCCAATGTTAGCCACATCAGAGGCTAAATGTAATACAACCTTCACCATTTCGTCATTACATATGTCCATGGGTAGTGAACATGCACGATGGGTTGTGTTATTAGACTTCAATGTTGTCTTCAACGTGATATTATATTCATTAGGATTTATCTGTAAAACCTCATATATTATTGATAAAAACTGAACAAACAAACAATCTTTTCCAATAAAAAATGCTGTATTCTTAGCATTCACATAATCCATCCGACCATCTGCCGATGTCTCCCACCAACCATTATAACAGAGTTCAAGTACAACTAAGTCCATTAATCCTGACATGATTGAAGAAAATAATTTTATTATACTGTTAAAAACATAATCACTAAAAAATAAAATATATTAAAAGTAATAAGTGTGCGACAGGCTGCTTCTGCTGTCTCACCAAGGTGCAGCCTGTATTTCATGATGAAAAAATTCATGCTTTATTTCATGAGGCTTTACATTTCCTAATTATGAAAAAATTATCTCATTAAAATGACAATTCGTAAAACATACGGTGAAAAGATTTTATGATATATGATAATTGAACGTGAGTTGATATCGGCCTAAATCCCCAAATGATGTTTAGGTCCCATTTTTGTGCGCTTAAGGGATACTATAGAAACATACATAACACAACCAAATTAAATATGAGATGTTAGGTTGCTAACCAAGTACAAGTTGTGATGGAGAATATTAATGATGAGTAATAGGTTTAAGATGAACTAATGCCGTAACATATAAAATAGCATGACCCTAAAGTTCTTGCAATTATCTGCAACGCTTAATCAATGATTTTTCCAATCTATTTTGTGTATGTACATGTGGAATCGGATGCTCAACATCGATGCCAACTGATGTAGAACAATCATCAAATATCTCAGATGTAAACTCATAAGCATTATCTAGTCGTATGGTTTTGATTAGGTAATTTTGAAATTATGCCCTTAATCTTATAATTTGGGTAAGTAATCTTGCAAATGCAACGTTGTGTATGGACAATAAATAAACATGTCATCATCGTGTAAATACATTAATCAAAGCTATACAATAATGAAATGATTCATTAGGTGGATGGATTGGTCCACATATATCTTTTTGAACTATTTGCAGATTTGATGAGGATTCATGACTAACCTTAGAAGAGAATGGTATAACCATAAATTTTTCTTATGAGTAAGCACTACAAACAATCTTATTGGACAATAGAATCTTCTTATTCTTTAATAGATACTCATGAGAATTTTCAATACTTCTATGCATCATTGTAGATCCAGGATATCCAAGGCAATCATGCCACAACATAAATACTTTTTGATCTATGAACTTCTGGTTTATTACTGTGTAACTCTCAATCGCATTTATGATTGTGTACTATAATCATGATGATAATGCTTTGAACTTTTCCAATATGTACTTATTTCATGAGACATTCTTAGTATTACATAGATATTCCGCATTATTTTTATTTAAAGTCTCAATATAATATCCATTTCGGTGGATATTTTTAAAGCTTAGTAGATTTCTTTTAAATCTTACTTAATATAAAGCATTCTCAATCATTAGCTTTTTCTTTTCACTTGCTAACAAGGGTATAGCTCTTCTGGAGCCTTTTATAAAGTCTGCAAGACCAAATATAGTATTTACTTTTCCTTCAAGATATTTTATTTCTAAGAAATATTTTTGATCTTGAAGAATAGTGTGTGTTGTTACATTATCAGCCAAGCATACATTTCCATTTTTTGTTTCTAGCATAGATAATTTATTTCTAAATCATAACCTTACACTAAACAAAAGTTCACGTTAAACATCATGATTAGATATAAACATTAAGTACATCTGATGAAGCTACGAAAATAATAAAAATTAACATATAAATAATTTAATAATTATGGTACCCTAACGATAGCTTAATTAATGTGGATATTTTCATTACCAATTAAATGACCATTTTTCCCTTCTATGTCTTCAAAGAAATCAGGTACATCAAGATGAGTAAGATTTATAAGATCTGATTTATCGACTAAATTAGTTTGAATTTTTTTTTCTTTCTTAGATGCTTAGTAAAGGTCCACCAAATGTTTTTTTTTCATACTATAGTTACGTGACCAATGTTCTTTTACTTTGTTAGCATTTCTAGAATTATTTTTCCTGTATTATTGTACTTAATAGGTCTCTTATAGATGTTCCACTTCTAGTGGCATCCATTTTTGTTGTTTTACTGTCTTGCATGCCTGTTACCACCATGATGATAGTAACCACGACCTCTATTGCCTCTTCGATTACATCAATTATTGGTATGTGTATTTGCATTTGCTTTTAGGAATGCTTTAGAGCCAATTGGACGTAATTTATGATTTTTCTTCAGGAGCTCATTGGTTTGCTCAACAATTGGTTTGCTCAACAATTAAAAGAAATGTTATCAGCTTAGAGTATTTGTTGTATTGATGCTCTCAATATTATTGTTGTAGGACAACATTTAATGCATGAAAAGAAGTAAGTGACTTTTCAAGCATACTTTTATCAGTAATTTCTTCACCACACAATTTTAGTTTTGAGGTGATGCAGAACAGAGCAGAGTTATAGTCAGAGACTCTTACATAATCTTTTAACATCAAGTTTACCAATCATGTTTGGCATTTAAAAAGAAAATATCTATCTGATGGTCAACTCTATCCTTGAGATTATTCCACAAAGTTAATAGGTCATTCACTATCAAATGTTGAGCTTTTAGGCTCTTAAGTAAATAATGGTAGAGGAAAATGATAGCCTTTGATTTTTTCTACAAGGATGTTTTATTCTTTTTGCTATTGTGCCTTCCAGCTCATAGCTTGCAAGTGCATTTTTGCATTTAACACTGAAGAAAGGTATTCCTTTTAGAAATTTTAAGTGCGGGGATTTATAGGTTTGTGAGATTTTTCATTTTAAAAAATTATAATAATCAAAGGAATAATAAATATCACAATATAAATAAAAAATATGTAAATATAAACGAAAAAAATTATGAAATTTATAGAAATCTCATGCATGTAGGTAGAACTTCAGATTATAACCTTTAAAATCATAACATAGAACTTTAGGTTCTGATTTTTAATAAGGCTAGAACTTTAAGTTTTCACCACTTTATTTGTTTTGCAAACTTCAGGCTATAACAACAATATTCAAAGATAAATATATGCGAGAATAAATCTTAATAAAATAATTTAATAGACAGTTAAACCAATTATATAAATAAATAAATTAAACAAGTCATATTAATGGAATAACAATATATTAATAAAATAATAACATAGGCAATATTATAGAACCAATCATAAAATTATTATAAACAATAAATAATTAAGTTAAAAATATAATAAACTAACAAAATAAAACATAATAATAACTAAACATATGCAGTATAAATTAAACTATCTATGTTAGATTAGCTATCGTGTTGATAATGTGTTATAAATAAATAAATGATAAAAAAATTTTGAACTAAACAAAGTACTAAATATTACAGTTTTATTAGGCTTATAAGAACACTACAAAACAATGAAAGCTAAATGTTTTCAAATATTTATTTATTTAAACTCATGTTATTTTAAATTTCTAAATTTTGATCCATTGATATAGTTTGACTATAAAAATGAGTGACAATTTAAGAACAATAATGTAATCTCAATATAATTTTTTTAAACACATGAAAAATCGATAAGTGTGAACAATTTTTTTTTTTAGTATATAATATACATTTGATATAGAATAAATAAATTGAATATGTATTAAAAATATGGGTTATTAATGCTTCAACTTTCAACAATTCATTAAATTATATATAAAAAAATGGATTTCAAAATAAAAACATGTAAAAAGTATTAGGCTGTAATACTTTATTATTTTATCGCTATAAAACTATATTTTTTACTACATTTATGCTTTTAATATTGTTTGAAATGTTAGTTTATTTGTAATACAGTTATGATGAACTATATGATGATATTAAAGAGTTATATAATGATATGATGAAAATTGGTAAGAAGAATGCATGTCTTAAAAGAAAAATAGTAGAACTCTCAAATGAAAAGGATGACTTGCAAAAATACAATGATTCACTAATTGACAAGGTGAAAAGACTAAAATTAGAGAATAAAAGATTGTATAATAGAATTGCATTATTAATGAGAAACCTTGTACTTAAAATGAGCATATAGAGTTGCATGTTGATGATTTGAGAAAATAAAATGAAATGCTTAGGAAAAAGAGTAACGAACTTAGTGATAATGTTTTAAAGTTTACTAATGGGCAAAAGATATTTGATAACTTGCTTGGATCACAAAAATATATTTTTAACAAGGTAGGTATTGGCTATAAGCCAAATTTGAAATAAAAATACTAGAAAACTTACTTTGTGAAGGGTATATCCATTAATGATCAAATTGAATGCCATTATTGCAATAAAAATTATCATATAAGTTATAAATGTCCTGTTAAGAAAAATAAATATTATATAGTTAATGTATTTGGGTTATAAAGGAAACTAAATCTGCCACTCAAGAACCCAAGAATGTTTGGATACCAAATTGCACAACTTGAATATTTTTTAAGGTACCACATTCAAGGAATAGTGGAGAGTGCTTTGATGAAGGCTTGTGAAGGAAGTCACTTGATCATGATATAAAAAGAAAATGATGAGGCAAGATGATTTAATTGTTTTGGTAGCAAATCTTACTTTATTGATTATAAATCATGATCATTTAATTTATTCTTAATAAATGTTTCATACTTATCTTGTGGTATTATGATATTAAGTGCATTAACATGATATAAGGATGATTATTTTGCCTATTGATTATGATAAGTGGATCATGGATAGTAGGCTGAAATTATGAAAAATGTTTATGTCTACATGATTGAATTATCATTGATTATAACATTGAATGCATTATCATGATAGATGAATATATGATGATAGCATATCAACTTATCATGATGGATTTATTTGATTTTGATGATTGTATGATATTTAATTTCATATTCTTAATTGTCTATTGTCATCTTACATGCATCAAAATAACTTTGAGACATTCCTAGATCAATATATGACATTAGATGACATGTTTAAGAGAGAGTTTATATAATCATTCATTTATAAAATTAGCATAGACTATTTGTACTTACAGATATGATCGCTTATTTTTTAACTCATAATGATAGCTTATCTTGGTAATTATGTTAATATTGATGCTCTATATATTGACAGTATGTACTTAAGTTCTGCTTAAGTAAAAGGGGGATTAGTAGATGTACTTTTTTTGTACAAGTGTGTGTGTTTGAATTGTATTATATAATCATGACATCAATGCACACACGTAGGTGGAGCTGAAAATTAAACTTTGATATTTGTAACCAATGCACACACTTAGGGGTAATCTTTATAAAGGTTCAAAATACATGATATGCTTTGATGATTATACTTCGCTTGATGAAGTTGATCTTATGAATATCTATGATTGGTGAATGAATGTATTTTTTATTTTATTAACATATTGTTGAATGTATATTATGTGCTTGCCTTAAATGATATCGAAAAGGGAAAAAAATATATGCATTTTGAAAATTTTTTTTGTCCAAAGGGGAAGACAAAAAATATATGCATTTTGAAGTGTATTTAACATTTTATGACATATTTAGATGGAGTTTTAAATTGATGCATATTTTATGTTTAATTGCTTGAGTTGAGATTAATAGAGGGAGCATGTTGATATTGATATTTTTTATGATGAAGGGGGATACATATTATAGGAATGTATTTTGAAATATTTTGCAGTATTGTTATGTTTGACATATTGTTTTGGAGATCATACATATTTGCAGGGTGAGTATTCTTAATATTTGAAAACATTTATGAAGTATTTTTCCTTAGATTTTCTTTTAAAATATGCATATATTAAGGGGGAGCTTTTATCAAAATTTTCAAAATACAAAACATGTTTTGTCATTATTCAAAAAGTGGAGATTGTTAATTTATATAACTATATAACATGTTGATTTTGATCATAACAAATCACAAATTAATTTCATTAGTTATCTTTTGATAATAATGAAATGAATAATGTTTTCCCAAAGTTTTTATTTACAAAAAGAATGTGATTTCATAATCACAAAAAAGAGTTTTTCGTAAGAAGTTAAATCTTTATCTAAACGACTTCCTACTTATGCGAACTTGGAAACTAGTAACCTAAAAATTGGTTTAAAAAAATGTGCTCACTGAAACTAAATAACTTTTTGCTTAAGCTAACTTAAAAACTGGTTATAATAAGTGACTGAAACTAAACGGCTTCCAGTTTAAAGACAAATGTCAAATTAATTATTGAAGACATGTTCTCTGGACTTAAATGGCTGATGGGATATTCATAGACTGGAAACTATATATTTGAAAAGTCAATTAGCAGCTCCTACGATAACATTAAATGGCAAACTAGTTATTACAAACTGAAAATCGGTTATGAGCAATAAGTTAATAACGATTAATTTTCAGCTTTAACTATAAAAAGATTTAATTATATTCAAACAAAAATAGATTCAACAATTATTATTGAGCTTGCTATTGTGTATATAATCATTCTTTGAAATTTAAACTTGTTATTGTTTAGTTGAATCACACTTTGGGCTTTCATTTGTAATCTAACATATTGTGTGAGGGAAATCTTTTGTAATCCTAATTGTAAAATTGTAGTTGAGTGATTATAAGTATTGAGAAATACTTGAGTTAAGAGATTGAGGATAATCTCTTGTTGCAAGGCTGATCGAGACCTTATAATTCAATTGTAAGTATTGTTGAAGCCTTGGAGGCTCACTTAATGAAATCC
Source organism: Murraya koenigii (assembly GCA_025617385.1). NCBI lineage: Eukaryota > Viridiplantae > Streptophyta > Magnoliopsida > Sapindales > Rutaceae > Murraya > Murraya koenigii. The sequence continues at coordinate 9,939,578 of CM046819.1, read as the reverse complement.
TCAAGCCCAGTAAGCTTGGAGGCGTGGATGCAGATAGGATTGGCCAAACCACATAAAAATTTCTGTGCTTGATTCTTTTCTCCCTACACTTCTTATATTTTGAATTGCTTTATTTATCTGTTATTAGTTTGAATTATTTTATATTTGCATTAATTCTTGTTCAAGAACTGCACAAGTTTTAGAAACCCAATTCACCTTCCTCTTTTGGGTTGCACACTTACTAGAATTTTATTGATCAATGTCCATTGAAGAGTTTGTTGGTAAGGTTAATCATCATTGAAGGGCCGGTGGTGTAGTACCAAGAATTCAATGTAAAGAGGCGTAAGTTCAAACAATAATATATATATTTTTTAAAAAATTTCAATAATAATAAATACTAAAATCTTATTAGGAAATATATCTTATTTTTTAATAAGGATTTCCTAAGATATTTTTTTTTTAACAGAATTCCCATTTAAGGAATAAGTAATTTGTCATTTGGGATTTTACTTATTCAAGGAGGAATACAACTAGTATAAGAAAATGAATATTTTTCCTGCAAAAAAATAGTCATTATATATAAGGAGGTTGGGTTAACTTATTTGTATAACATAGCAATTAGTTTTCTGTAAGTAAACAATTTTTAGTATGAGAGAAACGGTACGTCTATTGAGAGATTGAGTTTTATTAGGATTTTGGGTTTGACGAAAAACACTAGAGTGATTGTAATAATTTTTCACTTAGTGAAATTTTCTCTCAACTTCCTTGGTGGCTATGGTTTTTTTCCAATACAAGAGCTTTCCACCTAAATTCTTATGTTGTCTGATTAATTTATTCTTCATCTATTTCTGTTTATTATATATTTGATATTTTTACTTGCAAGATCTTGGGTTAAAGTTCTCTAATAAGTGGTATCAGAACTAAGGTTGCAACGCAGGACAAATATGTCAGCAATAAGGTGGAAATAAAAAGGTTTAATAGAAGAAACGATTTTGGCTTATGGCAAGTTCAAGTCAAGGATATATTAATTTAATTTGGTTACATAAGGAAATCAAAGGTGATGTAAATCATGGCAGAAACCCCCTGGAGGTGTGTAGAAAATCAAGTTAGCTTAAAGAAGATTGTCAGAAAAGAGTAAGTTCGGCAAATAGTTATAAATCAGTAGATGGAGATACTGATAATATCAACTAGTGGTATGTCTCTTTTCTTACAAGAGACTAGTTTATCGTTTTTAGCATGCCATCGAAAGGGATATGTTACTGCTAACGAGTCCACAAGATTTCACACTACGTATGGTTTGGCATTTATGCAAGGTGTATGATGAAATTTTTTAAGTTGATGGGTGAAGAATCTCAAGAAACCCAAACGTGAGAGTGAGAATTTTCAGCAAAGTGATCGACATGTGTATAATATTTGTATTTTGGATAAGGTAGAGTATGATAATTCTTGGTGTAGAGAATTATAGTTGTTGGATAGAAGAAAAGATTTTACCCATTGTAGAGTGATTCTCATAAGTGATGGTGTTGTCAATTAAATGAACTAACCTGAGAATTATTTGGGAACATACAATAGTGGCTACAATAATTAAATTTGTAATTAAACAAATATAATTATTTAATTCCAATTCTACTTCACTATAAGATTAGAACTGACCTCTATAATTGTATGCTCGAATAATAATTCGCCCAAGCCACATTGATTTCTTTACTGCACAATCCTTTGTACCACATCGTTAATTTAAATTGATATCTCAACTGTCCAATCAATTTAATTACATATTGTTCCTTGATATTTACTGGTTTTCTCTAATGATCATTTTCAACATACTTATTTATGTTGACACCCTCTGGTAAGAGAATTCTATGATCAAGTACTGAAAACTCATCAAGAGATGTGTCGTACAAATTCTATATTGTTAATCTATAATTTCAATACTTGTAATTGCTCCCATCAAGATACCAGGAAATCTTGACTACATGTGTACGTCGTGCTCATTGGTAACTCAAATGAAATAGCAATTACAATCATGAAATTATAACTAACTCAAGATTAAGATTATATTAAATCAATGCCTATGAGATTTAATAAGTCTGACAATTGTTACTAGGTTAATTAAATTTCATATGTGATACAGTTCAATGTAATCATACTACATCAATAAATTCATACATGATTAAGACAAATCACTCAATGAATTTATTACAGTTTATACCTAAATAAAGTGCCCAACTTTATTTATCAATTGCGAACTTAATTTATTTAATCATAAGATAACTTGTATTTATGTCTTCTGCGAATTCACATGGTGATCGCATAAATACATATAATATGATTAAATAGACTTTAGTCAAAATATTAATGTAATTTAAGATATCTGAATAAATACCTTAAATATTTTATTAATAAGAAAATCAATATACTTTAAAGAGCATATAATCCCAACATGTTAATCATCATTTTTTAAAAATTTTTACCGGTGAATTATCAGGCTCCCTCCGCGATGCTTTCTCCTTCTAAGCTGTAATACGGGGCTTCGTACAAGCTCAGTATTCCCTTGAAATCGTCGCAAAGCCAACCACCCATCTCGTTTTTAAAACTATTAAAGATCTCTGCAAATACGTATATGTTTACATATACATTTAATTCAATGATTAAATCAATTCTTTAGCCCTATCTATTTTATATCAATTTAATTTAAATATATATAGATTATGTGTACGTCGTCGTCGATGTTCGAGTATAAACTATTGAATTAGATCGATCGCACATCCGCTGACAACACTATATGTGTGTACCCTCGGGAAACATGATAACCATGTTGCCTAAGGAGTCTAAATTCAAGAGAGTTGCATATAGATTTTCTTTCTTCCATTTATCATCTTTATTATTGTAGATATTGTGCAATACGTTCCTTATCTCAATCTGAAAATGATAAGCCGATCCAAGCCTCTGCAAGATATCAATCAGCTATAGTTGATCTAGTGGCTTGGTCACATAATTAATCCCTGCAGCATTTAAGTTTCCATATTCCAATTTCCAATATACAGAACTGAACAAATTAATTAGGAAAATAAAAATGGAAAAAAATAATTGTGCTACTCAATACCGTGCAGCCGCTACCCAACGACTGTAGAAAGACGTGGTCCCAAATTAAAATTAAGATTGAATATTAAACTGAGTTTTTATTAATAATTAAAATTATTTTAAAATTATTTTAAAATTTTATTTTATTTTATTTTATTAACTTTATTTAAAAATTAATAATGTGATATACAGTAAAAATTCATCAAAAGCATTGAATCCTTATCCCAAATTGAAGATTCGCAGTTTGCTGATCTTCTAACAATTGTTAGATTACCAAGCGGGGCTCTGACAATGCATTGGACTGGCCTGCATTCACTCACTCTGATGGTTGCTATATTTGTGGAAAGTAGTGGAGGACACTTGAAACCACTGACACAAGTAGTGAAGGCTAATGGGATAATGCAAATAGGCGTTGGATGGATGTAAGCTTCTTGTTTTTCTAATGCACTTTAAATAACCTCTTGGTAAGCTGCCCAGATTAATCTATGTTTTCTTTTTTTTTTTTCTGGGGTATAAGCTTATGTATACATAAGGAAATGAGATCTTGTATCCCCGTGTTTTATTTTCTTGTTCATATTATTTCCCCTAAAGCTGAGGTATGTTGTGTTTTAAAATTTATTAATGTCTAATAAAAATTATTTTTCTTTCTTTCTTTCTTTTTCTTTTTTATTTTCAGATGCATTTAGTAATGTATCAGTTGTTTTTTTTTTTTTTAGTTTGAATGAATACAAATGTTATTAAAATCTGAATGCATATGTCTAAATTTTTTAGATAAAAAATATTTAAAACCTTAACAATTTACATTTCTACTACAATAAAAGGTACATATACTTGTTATTTATTTTATTTATAAGATTTCTCGGAATTGCTCCTTGCCAACAACCCGTCTAGATTATAAGAAAGGATTATGTACCAAGTTCAAAAAAAATAATATTATTAAAAAATAGTCTTTTTAATGATAACAATCCTATTTTTTAAAAAATAATAAATAAAAATTTAAAAAATTACATTTATTCTTCTTTAAATTTAACATTTCTTGTTTATAAGTAAAGTGCATTATCATATTTCTTGTATTCTTTGATTTATAATCGAAACCAAAATTGAGTATATGCCTCTTTTATGGTTTATAATTAAATTAAAAATGGATTATTAAAGGAGTGAAACAAAATAAATATGATAGAAGTAAAATTGTATAGAATATATATCCAAAAAAAAATTACCGTAAGACGGTAATTGAAAAATTGTTGTGAATTAAGAGAAAATGACTTTGGAGAAGAAATAAAAAGCCATTACAAAGTGTCCCAAAAGAAAAAAACATAGTGTTTAGGTATATAAATATGGGAAATAAGTATATTTATTTATTAAGGGTACTTTTGTGAAATAACATTGACTTTCCATTCTTTTTTTTTGTATTCAAATAAAAATAAAAATTTTTTTTTTACCATTGGAATATAAATTTTTGATAATTAGATATAAGTTATAAAAAAATAAATTAAATTATCATATCGTCTTAAAAAATAGTCAAGCTCAGAATTCAAATAAAAATAAATGGGGACAACTACATTACATGCATTTATGTGATACATGCAAGCGAAAAAATTGAAAAAAGATGGTGTGGCAGCCAAACATTAAAAAAACAAAAAATTAATAATAACTTGGAGCAACCGGTAAGGAGAAACCAAGTTGCTCTAAGTTTGATTATTATATTATATAATAAATAAAATAATAATCATTTTAATAATAAAGGCCCACAATAATAATTTTTTTTATAATAATTAAAAATTAATTTCAAGTTTAATGCTCTTAATATTAAGTTAATAATAGGTATTTTATGTTTATTGGTCCATTAATTTTATGATTTTCGGAGTTGCAAGTTAATGATCATTAGTATCATGTTCATTACCCTCAGTTTTAAATTCCTTTGGTTCAAGCTTAATTGTCCTACTATCAAGTTAATAGTAGGTGTTTCATGTTTATTGATCAATTAATTTTATGATTTTCTAAGTTGCAAGCTAATAGTCCCTAGTTTTATGTTCATTACCCTTAGTTTCAAGTTCATTTAGTTTCAATTTTAATGGTTTCAGTATCAAATTAATTGTAGGAGTTTCATATTTATTGGTCTATTAACTTCATGATTTTTTGAGTTGCAAGTTAATGGTCATTAGCTTCATGGTAATTACTCTTAGTTTCAAGTTTAGTGATCTCAACATTAACTTAATGATAGGTATTTCATGGTTATTGGTCTACTAATTTCATAATTTTTCGGATTGCAAGTTTAATGAATCTATACGAAAATGAGAAGTTTGTTTAACCCTCCTATAATTTAATATCTAAAGATTTACAATATGGTGACATGAGAAAATGGTGGACTCTTTTTTTAAAATAATAATGGGGGAGATTAGAGGAGAAAAAAGCTCTGAGTTGGAGAGAGACCAACAAATGAGGATTCATTTAAAAAATTATTGTTTTGACTTATCATAACACTGAGACCCACTTCAAATGATTTAATTATTAAACTCCAAAATTGATATGTTTCATAAAAGGATATGGACACTTAAAGTTGTCTAATGATTAGTTTGCATGAGCAATGAAGGGTTGATAATCAAAGAGATATAAGATCAGCTTTGTAATGAACAATAAACTTAAATTCATAACTCATGCGGAAAAATAAAAAATGTGTCGTTGTGAACAAATTAGTGACATATACTTCAATAGAAGATGAGAAAGAGAAAGACGAATTCACAAACAGTTAATGTCAAAATGCCTAGGGAAAACGGCTAGCCATTTTATTGAAAAGGCTAGCTGTTTCCAATAAGCATGCATTTTGTACTAGAAACAACAATTTTTTTTTTTTTTTTATTGAAAATGGCTAGTCATTCTTGCAAGGCATATATTCTACTTTCCGAAAATGGCTAGCCATTTGCACTTTGTATGTTTTATGGAATGTAAAAGGCTAGTCTCTTAATTAAAACAGCTAACCGTTTGCATTCCATAATACATGCCTAATGTAAACGACTAGCCGTTTTAATTAGAAACTAGCCCTTTGCATTTCAAAATGCATGTCGAATGAACTATAAAAGGCTACCCTTTTGCATTCCATAATGCTAGCACATATTGTAATCGGTGGCCTCATAATAACTTATGATCAACTAATTTATTTAATTTCTAAATATCACTTCCCATGTTACTTAACTAAATTCTTAACTAAATTGAATTTAATTTGTGCATAATTAAATATGGTATACATTGTCGTTTACGAAGTATTTTGACTTTCAACCCAGGTGGTAGAACGAGCTTCTCAGAAGTGAATGTTTTGATATTATCATGTATGGAATGAACGATGTCAATACTTTCATATTAGGCCCACTTGGAAGACAAATAGTGAAATGAATTATTATTTTACTTTTACCAGCATATATTTAATCTAGCATGCATTATAAAATACATGTTATTCCCATATATTCATGTTCATTGTCGAGATGAACCCATAACTGTCAAAAAATAATGAGAACCTGCTATTAACTATCTCACAGTAAGGCCACATCAACTGAAAATAAGCAGTCCTTGTAATTGGCTAAATTTTTAGTTTCATTATCAACTATCTTACGAATTCTAAATAACAACAACAACCTGTTGAACAACAAATAATCAATGCATTGAACATGCATTCTGTAACTTAGGCTACTCTTGATAATTTATGTGCAATAAACTTAGCCGCTTTTAATTAAAAGATTGAACAAAATACAGAATTCCAGAATTCCTCATCTGTAGAGCTAATTGTCTTTAATTTGTCAACTATAATACCTATTGGAATACCCTTCTTTCCTATGCAGTACTTGGCCTGCAATTCGGTTATCTCACTATCCGGCATTCCTCCGTCGCCAACACCCATCACGCTTGTAAAATTTTTGGTGTAAGCTTGTATTTGAATCTATAAAATGTTATGGACTGCTCATCTATATTACATTTTTTAACTAGTAATCTACATAAATTTTTCTTATCTAAGTTGACCACATTTCAAACCCAGCAAGCTTTCAAAACCAATTTCTCTCACGATATCTTAACAGTAATACGCTACACCGCGATGGTGATTACCCTTATCTGAATAGTTCTCTGCTGTTGGAATCTTTTCATTTAACAATCCACCCACTCGTGTTAAGTCCAGCGTTTTCATTATAACTGTTAACAAAATCGACTTTCTCACTCAAGTTGAGTTTCAACCATTTCTCACATATAAGTCCCTTAATCTACACCCAAAATAAATATTTATTGGTCAATCATCCATTAGCCTATTATTAACTAGGATACATCACATAAAAGTTGTCTATAAACTGTTTCATCCACCTTCATATCTTATTCTTTCAACTTTTGGGATTCTGTCTTGCTGTAGGTAAAACAAATATCAGTTTCCTATACATCAACTAAAATTTTTGCATTATTAACTATAAAATGAAACAAATACGAATGAATACTTGCTCGGCCTACGAGGTTCCATATTCTAGACTTAATATCAATGTCATCTCCAACTTTCACCTTATGCTTAACCATTGTACTATGCCCAGTAAAAATTATATTCCCTACCAATTAATAGCAAAATGATGTGTTCATATAGTAAATGAACGGTGAATATTCATGATTATTAATCCATCACTATGATCACATCTCTAAATGACAAACATATAATATTAATAATCCATCACCATCAACACTCAACACAACATTTTCACATCCACAACAATTAACTACAACCAATCAAATAAAGCATCAATGGGCAAAAAATGATGAAGCAAACAGCAGTCATAATTTATGCTCACTCTCATATACCAAAGGTACTTAAGTAAAAAAACTCGAACGTGAAGTTGATGATGCAATTGAATGTGTTGCGCACGACTGAATGCATTGCTTCTAAATATATCAAATAAATGAACTCAAATTTCTAAAAAGGATACTAGTCAACAATGGATGCTTTGTTCAAGTGAAAAACAATTCTTAGTTAATAAGCATGCAAAGCTGAGACATTTTTATTCTTCTTTAAACGCGTATTGATTAACCAGTATACACAAATGCACAAACAGATTGCCGCAATGCTATGCAACGACCACTATTGTAAAAATTTTGGATATTTACATTTCCTCGAAACATAGGGCCTTTTTAAGTTTCAATTTTTTCCATTGCCCCTACAATTTTTCCCTTTTTTTTTTTAGTTTAAGCGACATGCACGAATACTGTTCGCTTAAAAATATAATCAGTAGCCGACACCAATTTTTGAAAACCGTCTTCGATTTCGAGTAAAATAAAAAAAAACCCAACAACATTAACAATATGTAATGAGAAATTTGATAAATTTAAGTAAAATCTTCTCTACAAACCACCTTAATCAGTAACTATCACCAATCTAGCCGGGACGAGCCGCCGTTGGTGGCCGTCGTGAGCTGTGTCGTGAGGAAGTGGAGGTAAGGCCGTGTGCAACGTGAGAGAGTGAGTGAAGAGAGAACCGTCAGTTGAAAGAGTGAAGAGGGAGTGGTGATCGTGAGTGAAGAGAGAGCGAGTGAAGAGAGAGACATTTGGTGATGGTGAGAGAAAAGTGTGCAGATGGTGAGTTGAGTGTGAGTGGTGAGGCTTTTATGTTTTTCCAATTTTTTATTATTTAACCCTAAAATGAATCTTAGCCATTGGAACACTCATTTTTCATTCGTGTATGTACATGGAAGTATTGTAGCAATGGCCAAAATAAATAAGCCCAAGTCCTAGTGGTTCAAAAATTTTATATTCATAAAAAAGAGTACGCCTCGCTTGTGCGAGGGAATTCTATAACGGGCTAACTTATTCAAATATTATAATTATAAGATGTACCATTCACAATTACATAGATATGGAATTGACATCGATGATTATAAAAATTAAAATAATAAAAAAAAATAAAGATATCCTGATAATAACATATTTGAATTGGAAAGATCTTTAATATATACTTTTCTTCTTGTAATATGTTGTGAAGGAGGCTTTTCTTATTATGCTGTGTAATAAAAATTATTTATTTGTTTCTTTTTTTTTTTAATTAAACTCATTAAATGATTATAGAATCCATACTTAAGAAAACATCTGAAGTCCTCCGAAATAGTACAGTTTCATATAACTTCAACAGAAGTGTGTAATCAAGAATGATGAAATGAAACTATGATCCTGAGCAGAAAGGCAAAAACAAGTCATAAAATTTCTTGTATAAACTTTTGGCGTGTACTCAAAAGTCCTCATTTTTTTTAAAACTGTGGAAGTACGTGCTAAATTAAAATGAGCAACGTAAATAGGAATTTTTTTAAGCCCTAGTTAAGCTAAAATGATCTTTAAATGAACGTTTACATATTTATTATAAAGTACTAACGTCTGCACATGACATTGATTTAATAAATATATATTCATTATTTTATAATGAGAAATCTCATATTTTATTAAAATGAGAACACCAAAATAAAAAGTAAAATAAATAAATAACACACACAAACTCTCACATATATAAAAGAATTTTTATAGAGTCTAATATGATCATTTTTATTTTATTTGGATCTACAAGAAATTTTCCAAAAAATAAGCCCTACCTAAAATAATGTAGGGTACATGGAGTCGACTACACCAGTCATTATTGCGAAACATTAATTCTTGACTCATTAAATACACGCAAGTTGATCATGTAATAATCAAATTAATATAGATCATACCCCTTTGATCATAGTTATATACCCCTTTGATCATAGTTATTCAAATTTCAAGTGTTCTCTATATTCATTAAATTTTACAAAAGTATCTTCTAATCTATTTCACTTTATACTATTTTTTTGATGAAGAAAAATAAATTCTTAACAAGCATAAATTTGATTAGACTAGGAACTCCTTTTATAGTAGTAATTCATAAATTAAAAAGACTTTATAATTCTTTCCATCAAACACTACAAGAAAAGTGGTTTTCAATGGCACATAAATCGTATCACTAAGTATTTTTAATGACACTTATTAATTGTATCACTAATCTGACAATCAAAACCCATTGATACTAATTTGTGGTATCACGAGTTTGGCGTCCATGATTATTAGCCTATAGCACAAAATATATGACATCATAGTTTTAGTAATTTTTGAAATGTATTAATTATCATTAATTTCTTTTACCACTACAAAAAAAAGGCAATAAATAACAAAAAAATGTCATAAAAGAAAGTACATAATGACGAGCCCCAAGGTGTAGTCGGGTTGGTCACCATGCTTGCTGTAAAGTCGTGAAAGCCCGGGTTCGATTCTTGGAGGTGAAAAGGGAGTTAAAAAATTGTATTTAGGCTAGCCCACCCCCCTTTCCTTTTAAGAAAAGAAAAAAAAAAAAGTACATAACAAACAGTTAATCTGTACTGTCATTAATTCATGATAGAATAGTTTCCGTCATGAATTTATAATTGTTTTTCATAATCATATACCTATCACACAATATTTTAGGGGGAAATTTAAAATTAATTTAATTCCATAAGCTCCTAAACCCTAAACCCCCCAATCTTTTGTTCTCATAATAATCAATAAATGCCCATTAATTGGCACTTATTGATTCAATCCAAACCAACATGCTGGATGGTCATCCAAACTTGAGTGAACTGCAAATTTTCCCAATGACACCTAATTAGTTACAAAAACGAAAACAAATCTTGTTAATTTGTTTGTCATATTTTTTTTTTCCTTTTTAAAAGTAAAGGGAGGGCGGACAAGCCCAAATACAAGTTTTTTTAACCCCCCTTTCCACTCCCAAGAATCGAACCCGGGCCGCCACGGCTCTACGACAAGCATGGTGACCAACCCGACCACGCCTTGTGGGCAATTTGTTTGTCATAATTCATTTTCTTGCAATTAGATAATTAACTAAGCTTAATCTGGTAGTAAAGAAAATGTAGAAACACAAAACAAAATATCCATTGCCATTTATAGTGTATCTAAGCTAAAAATAGAATGGAATGGAGTAATAGTCATCTCTAATGCAAGTACTCATTTAAATTAATTTCACGAACAAAGGATATGAGTCATATGCAATAGCATATATAAGGCCTTAATTAGTTTCGGGAATTCAAATATTTCCTCTCATTTACATAACATACAATGAGCAAAATTAATAGACTACTATATAATGAACATTCTCCGATATCATATACCAACTTACGTTTATCATAACATAGTGTTACATAAAGCACACATTAAGATTAAGCCGAAGATAAAAAAATAAGGCAGTTCCCCCACTATAATTTACAATGATTGCAGGCAGTGGTCACACCTAAAATATATTAATGGTCACTAATATTTCACTATACATTAAGCGGCTTAATATTTATACACAAAATAGTTATCTAACTCTTAAAATGACATTTGGAAACTCTAGCTAAAACCTTGGAAATGTTGTCAAGATCATAAAGATGAACATCTTTAATATAATGCCAATTACTCTTTTGTTTAGTTTGATCACTTTTCATTAAAACAGACATAACCAAACAAGCTTGGTTCTTTAATAGCACAACCAAAGGCATAAAGAAAAAAAAATCATTAAAATTTGATTTCAAATTAATACCTCCAAGAATTCACCTTCCAGTTGCTTTAAAAAAAGAAAAATCATTAAGAGTTGTATAATAACTTCAGAATCAATTTTCTTACAATTTAATTTACCACTACTCCAATAAAGCAAATATTTGAATAAAAAGGTTCACCTTCACTGCCTCCTCCACTGTAAAGCCCAACAACAGTAATGCATATAAACAAGAATTTATAGTTGTAAAAAACAAGTGAAAAGTCAAATAATAGTCAAATATTTTAATTTTATAGTTGTGATCTAATTATAGAGGCAAAATTTTGAAGTTTTTAGCAAACCTTTCTTTAAGCCATTTACTCTCCAAGGCAACTGTATTGTTGAATTTCAGTATAATCATATATAAATTTTAATCACTTTGACCTTGTTTTTCAATAATAACAAAACGGGATTCATAGTTAAGATCAAAGAGTATATAATAATATCATTTATACAGCCATACAATCATGTTTGAGTAACTAAAAGCCAAATTGGCAAAACATTTGCTGTAAGGTTCCAGCAAAACATGTCGAACAATGAAATTTTGCTCCTGATCTTTCACTTTTGACACTTTTTTTTTAATCTTGAAAGAAAAATAAAATAGTGAAGTACGAGATGTAAAATAAAGTAAAAATTTGTGCATGTAAAAAAAAAAAAAGAGAGAGAGAGAAATAAATAAAGATAAAAAATCTGAAATTTAGGAATAAAAAAGATAACTTTAGTAACTGATAGAGAAATATTAGAAATAAATCTTTCCCACACAATAGTGCTACTGTCACATGTCATTGCATCCTCTAAACCTTAGGAAAAATTAGATTACGAGAGGATTCGAGTCCCACAATTTGATGTGTTGTATTAGGCAAGTAAATATTGATAAAGAAAGAAGCATTCATTATGAGAACTGGAATGGAACTAACCACAAGTTACAAGGGCGCCAAATGCAGGATCATTAGCATTTAAAGGAAAAAATGTTGGATCTTCAGCTAACTCTCTCGGAACTTCTGTAACATGCAGGTAAAAGTAAATTACTAACTCAACATTCAATTGAAAAGCAACAAAAACAAAAACTCATTTTAGAACATAAAATTAATATGCAAATAGAAAACAAATAAAAGGGTACAAACACACACCTTCAGTTGATGCACATGGTGTTGGTGGGTGCATTAGTTTCAAGTTGTGAGCACAAGTGCTACCCATCTTTGATGATAAAGAAAAATAAAATTCTGAAATTTGTGAAACTGTATGTAGGTTTGATGAAACTGAAGGAATCAAAAGGAGAGTTCAGAAAATCTCCTTAAATGTGCACTCAAGACAAGCTTTCCTTTTCCTTTTAAACAACTAAAAGTTCAAGACAAAAAACCTCAACTTCTAACCAATTTTGTACTTAAAACAAAATTTTATAATTAAAAAGACAATATTATAGGAAATAACTACAGCAGCAATCCTTTCAATTTGATGCAAAGAGCTGCCAAGGATTGACTACCAATATTAGGACAATAAACATATTTTCGGTGAGACATTTGATCGAACAACAAGCATGCATAAAGGAAGTTGTGTCAACTACCAACTCTACTATATCTAATTTCAACAAAGAGGAAAAAAATCATCCCATAAAATTTAAACACTAAGAGCTTTATAGAACAAAAGAAACAAAAGTAACTAATTTACAAAATTTGGAGCACAATCAGGAATGATATTTCATTATCCATACATTAAATTTTTTTTTTTCCAATTAAGGGCATCTCCGTTATGAACCACACAAAAAATCATATTCAATCCAGCCGCCATTAACACATAAAAAGAAGAGAAATGATATATTTTTTTAGTAAACAAATTACAACTCTTCCATGGAGACATTGGTTTGATTTTTGAATAATTGGGGAATTGATTTTAAAACCCATTCTCATCCTTTCAATTCAAAATTAATTATTTCTGCAAACAAATTTCAAAACAAAATCGATTATAACAAGAATAGGATCATACCTTAGAAGAGATGAGAAATTGAGAAATTGCAGCAGGCTCTTTTGGACTCAAACACGCCCTCGCTCGTTCTTGCTCGATGTGGTTATGAAATCAATTGCGGTTATTCCATGATCTTAGGGTTTAAGCAAGAGAAGAATTTTCAAAGTTTCTATAAATTGGTGTGAGTTGATTTCGCATTGAAATCGACAGATTTCTACAAGAAATTGGTGTGAGTTGCAGCTGATTTTCTGCTTAGATCGATTAAAGCCCCTTCTTTTTGTTTTGTTTCCAATTGTTTCGGTTTTGCAAATGGGTCTCAAAACTTCGAAGAAAAATTTTGTTTAGAGAACAGATAAGGACTAAAATGATGTAGTTTAATCATTTTCTATTTTTGTTTTCTAATATTTTTAACATAAAATAAATTATCCATAAGCGGAATTCAAGAATAGAAAACTATTGTAGCGAAACGCAGATATTTTTTAAAATAAAATAATGTCAAAAAGTTTTAGTCAAAACAGGTCAATTAAATCAAAATAAAATTATTATCATAAAGATCTTGATATAAAAAATTTATATCGTCAGTCAGTCATAATTTCTTAATAGACAAATATTCTGTCACGAGTCACTCATAAATTCTTGATAAATTAATATTCTAATACGAGTTTGTCATCTTTATATGATATATATTTTCCTCATAATCTGATACAAATCTTTTGTCATCTATTATCAATTTTATTATAATATATTATAATATCACTAAAAGTATGATACTATAATGTCAGTAACTTCTAAAATATATCGAGTGTCGTTAGTTTATTTTGCTATGGTTTCACTAAAATCATAATATACCATGGTGTTAGTAATTTTTTAAATATATTGGATGTCAATAATTTCTTTTACTATAGTATCACACAAAAATTATGATATCATAATATTAGTAATTGGTTATACATTTTTTTTGTCAACATACCATAAGTTGATAAGATTTGATTAAATTTGTATTTTAATATTTTTTTAGTAATTACATTTCATATTTTTTTCTAGTAGATAAGGTCATTCAAAGTAGCATAAAATTGTTACCAATTGGTGTTTTAGTTTGGACATTCATTTTATATTTCAATTCTAACATATCTAAATACATAATATAAACAAATAGCTTAAATATAGCGTGAAACTCAAGTAGTCAGCAGCTTGAAGACATACTCAAACACAAGTAATCTTATGTTTCCAAATAATTAGTAATTAATCCGTTTCCAAGAAATTAATTCATCCTCAATGCCCATTTTAAGCTTCATTATTTCCCACTTACAAGTGCAGCATATAGAATCAATTCATATGCTACACATATTAAGTCTTAGACATTTAGAAGCAAATATGCTTACATAATTTACTTGATTATTGTATGCTACAAGTAATTTGATTTATTATGAAATTTCATCTATAGTATACTCATCATAGCCCTTAAATTTCAAATCTAAATACTGAAAGTTCAGTATATATATTACAAACTTAGAACTAAAACAACAATTTGACCTAATCACTCAAACATTCTCCATAATTACAAAAAGCAAGAACATAATAAAAATGCAGTAGACTAAAAAAAAAAAATAGCCAAGTCCAACAAATTAACAATGGCCAAATGACCAGCATACAAACAAATAACCAACTAAACATGCATGCCATTAAAATTCTCAGAACCTCATCATGTGCACATCAAATACTAACAAGTCAGTATATAGTACAAACTTAGAACTAAAATAACAATTTGACCTAATCACCGAAACATTCCCCAGAAATTACAAAGAATAAGAACACAATAAATATTACTCCAGAAGCATGGCAGAACATAAGAGGAAAAAAAAAAAAGTAGCCAACTCCAACAAATTGACGAGGACCAACGTACTAGCAAATAATCAAAAGAGCTAGGTTGCTTCAGACACTATACAAATAAAAAATAATTTCAGCAAATTAATGAATGTATTTAATTTTATAAGAAACCATGACTATTTGTATTAATAAATAATGAATAATACAATTAAGTAGTGGACCCAGTGTCCACCCAAAATCAATTAAAGGTATATAGAACTGTATTAACCCTGAAAAGTCTGATTCAACCGAAAAGATATTACCTAATCCTATACAAAAAATAGTAAAATACAGTCTAATTCCCTAAAACTCCCTTACAATTAAGATGAATGAAGAAAATTGAAGTAAACTAATGAAATTAACTACCGTGACAGAGACCATTGCAAAGCCTTCTTTCTTTGAGTATTTAATTGATGCATTGTTATCCTACTATAAACAGTATGTTGTTCGAGTCAGCATATAAGCAAGCCACTGAAACTTTTGATAGCAAGTTAATCTGTAGCATAAAAAAAAATGTAAACTATTCAAACTTACTCATTCACTATCCGTTTTAGCTCAATATCAGGTTCATCACATAGTAAATCAAGATAATAGACTTTTGGTCACATCATATCAATTATCACAAGCACCCAGTGGTCATTAAATGACCAAAGGAAAAAATGGATTAAAAGTAAAAGTTAAATCATTCATGTAAACAAATAATACAGACAAAAAAGTATATATATTATACCCAGTGTTATATAGGAATACAACGATCCATGCTAATTGAATGTTGTCCAAAAATTCTGAAATATTGGAATACCTTTTTGGGAAACTACGAAATGTTGGATCTAACTTGGTAAAAGCCCAAATTATATTGGTATAGCATCCATACCTCATCTACCGCCTGATAGAGGTTCTAAAAAAAAAAAAAAAAAAGAAATATGTGTTTAAGTACATTTAGATAAAAGATAAATTATAACAAGTCTAAAAACTGAAAATATAATAAAATAAGAAGTGTATTTTTCTTACTTGAAATGACAGTGTTTGAACTTTCTAAAACTCGATGATTTCATTATAAATTTCTTTGTTCAATATACTCACTCAATTCACACCCAATATTTTGAAATTATGTGAAATCCTAATTGACTCATACAGGGAGCTTTCAGCCAACGAAGAGAAAATGGTCATTTGTGTACTCTTGTTTTCTTATATTGCCTTTATAGCTGCCTTGGTGTATATTTTCAAAATAAGTTTTATTGCTGTTGTTGGTTTTACAACAATAGGTTCTTGTCTTAGAGCTTTATCTGATAGAGATACATCACATCAGGAGACTTTGAACTAGCAACATTTTTCTTTTTTGATAGTGGTTGAACTGCTATCTTTTTTAATTTTGCGAGAGTCAATCTAGAAGATTTTCTTAGGAATAGTTTTGAAATAGCTTCACAAGCTACTTGGGTAAGTTCTATTCAAGAGTGGCACATGAAGTTTCTTTATCTTGTTCTCTGAATCTAAAGTAGCTTTAGGCTGATTACTCACTAAGTTTGGTGTATGTTTATCCATTGTTCAACCTGATAAACAAAATGCATATGTATCATTAATATAAACAAATGTGTAGAAAAAAAACAAGTAAAATAAACACAGATCATAATTCAGAAATAACCTTTGTTTTTCCAATAATTGTGGAGGGATTGACAATCCATCCCCATCCGAACACAAGAGGGAGATTTAGAATTAGGAAAATTGAAACTGCCAACTTTAGTTTGCTATAGCCATTACCTTGTATTCATTTGATCAACTAAGCTTGTATCATCTGAAAACTCTCCTAATACATTCTCGTTTCTCATGCCGACATTCAGGAACAAGAAAATGGCATCAAGATTTTTGGATCGGATCTCGATTAAAAAATACATCAATAAAAAGTTAGTTCGTTAAGTCGATAAGTTTAGTGATTTTTTTTTTATATTCGAATCTTATAGGTCTAGGAAACCGGCTAAAATCATCATTCTTGAAAACCGTAAGAAAAGCCCCCTCAATAGAAGGAGCCCGTGAGGAAAAAAGAAAGGAAAGGGATTGGGAGCTACACATTAATTTATTTTTTGCAAGTTTTGTTGAATCGTATACATCAAAAGATGCCTGTACGGCTTCGAAGAGATACAGTTTTATCCTAATCAATCGACTTTAGGTCAAATGGTGTAGGATCAGGAACATTGAAGTACATTGATTGGGTGATGAATTGACTTATTCCTTGTACCCTTCTTCCATTTGGCTTCTTTCGAAAGGCTTCTCTAAGTATGTCATTTGGTCATAGGGTTGGAATGTCTCTTGTTCAACTTGAATTTTTAGTCATTCTATAAAATAAAATGACCTACAAAGGCATCAATTACCATAGGAAGATTATCTTTATATTACTTTCTTTTGTCATATATACATCTAATCACCACAAAATTTTGACATATTCTTTGCCTCACTTTTATTTTTATACTTATATCAATCAATCACTCTGACACTAAAAATGCCCTCTAAATGAATTAAAAAATTATTTTATTCTACAAATTTTGAAAAATAAAGATATTATAATGACAAAAATACCCTAAATTTAATAAAATAAATA
This sequence comes from Murraya koenigii, assembly GCA_025617385.1. Lineage (NCBI taxonomy): Eukaryota > Viridiplantae > Streptophyta > Magnoliopsida > Sapindales > Rutaceae > Murraya > Murraya koenigii. The sequence goes on along the minus strand of CM046819.1, from coordinate 9,921,507 downwards.
AATTACAAAATATAATATACTAATTTTTCTAATAATATTGTGATTTAAAGATTATCATGTAAAATGGTTTTATTTTTATAATTATATTTTCATTTAATTGTTGTAATTAAATTAAGTATAAGGAAGATTGTAAAAATTAACATGAATAGAAAAGCTCCTTAAAATTATTGTAAACCTTTCTATACAAATTAAATGAAATTATAATTATCAAATATTAACATGATAATTTTTAAATGAATTTATAATTAAAAAAATTTACATTTTTGATTTTGAAATTTATTTGTTTTATTAAATTCAAGGTTAATTTTGTAATTATAATTATTTTATTTTTTAAAATTTATTAGAATAAAATAATAATTTAATTTATTTAGGGGTGAAACAATCATTTTATAATGTGAAAGTAGTTGATTGATACAAGTTTAAAAATAAAGGTAGTATAAAGAATATATTAAAATTTTATGGTGGTTAGATTTATATATGACAAAAAAAAAAAAGGTGGTGGAGAGATAATTTGCTATTAAGATATGATAAAGTACATTGACACTTATTATTTTCTTAGCCACTTCCTGCACTTCAAGGACGTAACTACAATCTTTTTTTTTGAGCCAGTAACCGAGCTTCACTATGTTCAATCCCTCGCTTAGAACATGCTCTAACTTCTATAACAATTTCATAAGAAAAGAAAATGAGAACAAAAAAATTTATTTATATACAACCACCTTATTACCATTCATATAAACTATATACCTTAATATGGCCAACAAGTCGTGTTGTGTCGGCACGGTACGGCATGGCACATCCCACCATGTGAATAAGTTGTGTCCATTTTTTTTTTGCTTAAGTCGGGCACGGCCCACAGCACAAGCCCACTCGTGCCGTGCTTGGGATGTATTCAAAAAAGGCCCACAACCTTTTTTTTAGATAGCGTGCTTGAAAATGCCCACGTGCCACATGTCATTTCTTCAAGTCTATTAAACCATGCAATTACAATTAATCATAATGATAAATATAATAATAATAATTTTTATTAAGGAAATAATTAAGATTTCATTAAAATATTAACACAATTACACAAATTTATTATCTAATTTCACAATAACTAATTATAATACAATAATATATAAGTCTAATTCCATATATTATAATAATGAATTAATGATTAATAAAAATTAAAATTACAATCTTGGAGCAATGATTACAGAAAGTCATAATTACAAGGTATTAATTATAACAAGTTACAATCTACAACTACGAAATACTAATTACGACAAATCACAACTACAAAAATAAAAAATCACAATTATTAATCATGAAATAACATTTATTAATCACAAGTATGGATACGGTAAACAAGGCTAATTTTGTCTCGATGGTTGGTGAGCTAAATAATTTGACACGTGTCGACGTAAACCCCCTATGTCATGGACAATTAAATAGACAACTTCTCGATGACAATAGTTACACTCGCATATCATCCATTTGTAAGGATGATGCAAACCATTTTCTATTTTTTTCTCCGTTATTGTAGTATAATTTTGAAAAAATTCATTCAGATGACGTCTTCTTGATTGATTTAGCGCAGCTATAAAGGGCATGGAAGTCCCCCTTCTTCTCAAGCAGGAAAGCCGGCGTATTTTTATTCTAATGTCCATTGGAGCTTCTCTTTCTTCCCGTTATCCGGTCGTTCTATTTAGGCGTCATGTTCCCGGTCTTACTTTCTCATGCCAGCTTTCAGCTCGCTCCTTTCTACTTACATTACAGTAGCTATAGTTGTAATGGCGGTTATGCAAGTCCCTTCTCATTGAGTAGCCTATACTCGGAATTGAAGTAGCGAAATCGGCCTTAGCATAGAACGTTTACCGCTTGCCTTACTATTACTAATAATCGGGAATCGAGCAGGCAACTATGAGACTAATTTATCATTGCCCAGAGCAAGTTCTCGCGTACACGAAGTGAGTGTGCCCATCTTAGTCTCCTTTCTTTTTCTTTGCAGCTACCATAAAAGTAAAGCCTTAGATTATAACAAGAATATCATTCATCCGCTCCCTTATAAGATACTCGCTACTAAGGTTCTTAAAGAAGGCGTTAAATCAACAATAGAAAATAACTCCGGATCTATGAATAGCCAACAAAGAGCCTAGCTTTATTACTGGAACTAAACAAAACAGCAAGCTGCTCCTACCTTACTTATTGAGGAGTAAAATTCATTCAGATGACGTCTTCTTGATTGATTTAGCCTTACATTGCTGTTGTTTTGTTAAGGCCCTACTACATCGACACCGTGTTCTTGAGGGTGTTGAGGTTCTTTTGCATTCACATTGTGTTCTTGAGAATCCATGGTGATTTTAGAATATTGAAAACGTTTGAAAAAAAAAAGGAAGAATTCTAATATCGTTATGATATTCATGAGTTACAATTTATAAATGTGTAAAGCATACTAGTATATTGAATTATTGATGTGTATATTGTTGATGCTATTTTCCCGCGTCCCTTCAAATAGTGTCAAGAACCTTCTGCTCGCGGCTAGTTCGAGCTCGAGCAGGACTGCCTTCCAATTCCAGTTCCTCTATCTTCACCAGAACGGAAGTCTCCCGGACCTATACTCACAGAAAATAGGGTCAGGGGTCGCCGGATGTTGTTCCGGCGAAAACCCTCCGATGATCAAGTCAGTAATCGGGTTGTTCTTTTTGTATCCCTTTTAGTTAGAGAGACCGGAAGAATGAGTGGGGTATTTTTGCCTTTCTTTCTGAATAATGGAATTCCGGAAAAAGCAGAGTAGAGGGAAATAAGAAATCAGAAGAACCTGTGTGAATTTTCGGAACCCCCACAACTTACCTGTCCGTTTCCTTTTATTCTCCATTTTTTCCGGCCCTTTCTCTATGAGATCATCCGTTCCCGCTGGTCCGGTCCCGCAGGATTAGCGTGATATTCCAGGTCGCGTTGTCTCAACGGTTCATGGCGATCTAATGTCGCATGTGCGATGATGCATGGGCCACTGGGCCTGTTGACATCAAGGTGTCGGATTCGAGAAAATGGGTCAGACTGTCTAGAGCCGGGTCTCGCGTTCCATTTGTTCTATGATTGGCGTGGCCTAGTTGTGCTCGAGGACTTAACTACAGCGAGGAGAAAGGTGAGCTCGGGTCTTGACTAGCCTTCGAGCTCCTCATCCTTATCCAGCCTTGACAGGACCTGATGACCTCGAGCAAGCAAGAGAGCTCGGAGCTCGGACGGCTCTGAATTCCTCGACCTTGACTAACTTTGACGTCTAGTGAGGTCGTCTTCGTGCAGGCGGTCAGGACTTCTGCTCGAGCTGGATTGACCCCGGGGTATTTTATTCAAGCTGGAATGGCCTCGAGGAGACCTGCCCGATATTACCCAAATACCAGTCCCCCAGTTTCTAGTCTTTGGAGTGAAACGAGATAAGACTGGAAACTTATTAGTGATGGGCTGACTTCCCGGCCTTTTCTACTTCCCCACGTTTCCCAACTGTCTTCCGCTTCCATCATTTCGCATTTAATGAGGGACACGTGGACAGATCCTGGCCGTGCATTCAAATTTTGAAGGGACGTTACTTGAAAGGTCGCGCCTCGATCTACGTGCCGTCTGCTGAAGAGACGCACCTTTCCCCCTTTTTTTTTTTAAAATCCTTGATTTCTTCACTGTACTTCCTATTGCTCATTTTTACTCAAACCCGAAATTTTCTTGCAAGTGCTTATTCGTGTTCCTCTTCCGTGTCAGAGCGACTTCCTGCCATATAAATCTTTCTCTGTATCCAGGTACAAACTCTTCTTCTTTCTATTCTTACCAGTTTTGTTCTTCCTTCTTCCAGGTTTCTGATTCCAATTGGGTAGATTATACTTTAGGAAAAATGTCTGATACCCGGCAAGCCCGTAGGATGTCCCCTGATGAATGTTCCTCTTCTGGTGAAGTAGACCTCCTTAGTGTAGTTCCAGTGAGAGATTCTAGTTCTGGAAGGGCATTGCTCACGACGAGGCCCACCAGCATCGTGGGAGAGGGCCGACCAAAGGTCGGAGGGTAGGGGGTACCCCATTGACCAAATGAGGTGTGAAACCACCCATTTAGATTTGAATAGGCTTAGGCATACCTACCATATACCCGATAGCGTGGATTTACAGTTGCCGGGCAGGGGTGATATCCCCAGCCGTCCCTCTAAAGGGTATACGACCTTCCATCTTGAATGCTTTAAATGGGGGGTCAGGCTGCCTCTCCAGCCTTATTTTGCCTGGGTTTTGTCCAAATTTCGTCTGGCCCCGGGGCAGTTGAATCCAAATGGGTGGAGGGTCCTTTCCGGACTTTTTGTGCTGTGGAAATGGTGTAATTTGGGTGAACCCTCGGTAGAGAAAATCAAGTACCTTTATCAGCTGAAGTGCAGCCTGAAGGATGCTGGTTGGTACTACCTTACCTTCAGCCTGAAGGGTAAAAAGCCCATCACTGATCTCCCAACTTTTGGTGGCAACTAGAAGAGCAAATTCTTTTTCGTTGGGGGGGAATGGGGGCACGCTGCACCTCTCGCCGAGGGGATCCCTCCGGTTCCACGGCATTTTTGCACTCCAGGTTGTTTATCTGCCCAGTGAATTCTCATTTTAGTTCTTCTACTCTTATCTGTTCTCATTATTTTGCCTTGGCTGTTTTTGCAGTTTCTTGGGGTGCTTCTTACAGAATTGGAGAAGAGCTTCGAGCACACGTAAGAACCGCACTTGACAACGCGAGCTCGTGCAGGGAGCTGCTTACACCCCAAAATTTTTTAGAGTTTGGTCTGGTACCAGGGGAAGACATGAGGGGGGTGCTCGAAATGATGCATAGGCGTGTAGGAACTTCCGGAGGTGCGACCACCTCGAAGAGACCCCGAGCTAAAACAGATGCTCCTCCTCCACTTGCTCGAACTTCCCCTTCTGCTCAGCAGGTAGATCGAGCAAAAGAAAGTCCTCCTCGCAGGCTTCAGAGGACTGCGGCCTCAGCTCGCCTTCAACCCGAAAGTGTGCAGGAGCAGGGTCTGCCTAGCCGCACCGAGCCCTAACTTAGGAACTTTACCGGGGAGATGGACAACAGATTCCTGGATGGGCTGGAGTCCTATGATGCTAACGAGCTGTTTAGTGCTCTCCAGCGCCTCTCCTCCCAAACTTCAGCTGCTGTGACCAGGCTCAAGGCCAAGACCCAAGATTCTCAGGAGGAACTTCGAGCAGAGATTCGGAGCTTGGAGCAGAATATTGGGCAGTTAAAAAGGAGAACACGAGGCTTCAGGAAGAGAATGCAACCTTTGCAGAGAGGACAGCGGTGTCTGACTCTAAGGCTACCCAGTTCAAGAGGGAGTTGTCTCTCATCCGGGAAGAGTTGCTCGAGGCTCGGAAGGACTTGGACACCCAGAGATTCTCCTTTGAGAAGACCATGGAGGGGGAAACTTCTCGTCTCCAAGGGCAGATAGATTCTTTGAAGGTCCAGCTCGCAACCGAGTATAACAATGGGGTGACCTTCAGCTATGATTGCCTCGTTTATGCCTTGGGCAAGGTATATCCCGAGGTTGACCTGTCTAAGGTCCAGGTGGGTGTTGCTGAGTACATGCGCACTCATGACGTCCCCATCCAAGTTGAAGCTTCCCCTTCCGAGCCCCAGACTGAACCTAGGGAAGCTGTTCCTACCCCTGCTGCTGATGCTCCTCCTGCTGTTGCTGAAGATGCTCCTCCTGCTGCTGCTGATGGTGCCCTCCTGCACGCCGATGATCCCTCTGCTGCTACTGATGATGCCCTCGCTTGAACTCTTTCTCTATCTTTTTTTTTTATTTATCCCTTATACTTGTAATCATTTCATTGAATAAAAAAGCATATATTGGACAACTCATTTCCGTACCCGTATATATATTCTTGTGTTTTATGTGTGGGATTGACTTCATGTGCTCGCTAAGTGGGAATTTTATAAGTGTTGGACTTTTATTTTATTTTATGCCCAAGTTTATTACTGCTTGTATCATCTTTATGCATGGCAAAGATTTGCCTTGAGTTAGGCTAAAAAGCCTTCTGCCTGTCTCGTGAGCTCGGTCTACTTGATTCAACGTTTTGCTCGTGCTCTTTAGCTTTTTATTTTGCGAGCTCATTTGCTCCGAGCTCGATTTTTGCTCGTTTTTTAATTACGTGTAATCTCCTCGCGCTCTTCTTGCTCGAGCCTACAATTGGCCACGCTTGGCACCGTCCCGCCTAAGATTTAAGCTTTGGGATTTCTGGCCTTTTCATTTTTCATAAGCTTCTTCTGCACGGCCTACAATTGGCCACGCTTGGCACTGTCCTGCCTAAGGCTTAGGCTTGGGACTTCGGCCTTAGCGTTCTTCACGAGCTCTTTCCGCTCGGCCTGCAATCAGCCACGCTAGGCACCGTCCCGCCCAAGGCTTAGGCTTGGGACTTCGCCTCAGCGTTCTTCATGAGCTTCTTCCGCCGGCCCGCAACTGGCCACGCTACGCACCGCCCCGCCCAAGGCTTAGACTTGGGACTTCCGCCTTAGCGTCTTCATGAGCTTCTTCCGCTCGGACTCAGCCACGCTAGGCACCGTCCCGCCTAAGGCTTAGGCTTGAGACTTCGGCCTTAGCGCTCTTCACGAGCTTCTTCACTCTGCCTGAACTGGCCACGCTAAGCACCGTCCCACCCAAGGCTTAGGCTTGAGACTTCCGGCCTTAGCGTCTTCATGAGCTTCTTCTTCTGCCTCGCACTGGCCACGCTAGGCACCGCCTCGCCTAAGGCTTAGGCTTGAGACTTCGGCCTTAGCTGTCTTCACGAGCTTCTTCCGCCTGCCAGCACTGACACGCTAGCACCGTCCCGCCTAAGGCTTAGGCTTGGGACTTCGACCTTAGCGCTCTTCATGAGCTTCTTCCGCTCGGCTCGCACTGGCCACGCTAGCACCGTCCCCGCCTAAGGCTTAGGCTTGGGACTTCCGCCTCGACCGCTCTTCATTAGCTTTTTCCGCTCGACTGCAATTAGCCACACTAGGCACTGCTCCGCCCAAGGCTTAGGCTTGGGACTTCGGCCTTAGTGTTCTTCATGAGCTTCTTCCGCCGGCCCGCACTAGCCATGCTTAGCACCGTCCCGCCCAAGGCTTAGGCTTGGGACTTACGACCTTAGCTGCTCTTCACGAGGTTCTTACGCTCGGCATGCAATTGGCCACGTTAGGCACCGTCCCGCCCAAGTGCTTAGGCTTGGGACTTCGGCCTTAGCGCTCTTCATGAGGTTCTTCCGCTCGACCTGCACTGGCCACGCTAGGCACCGTCCCGCCTAAGGCTTAGGCTTGGGACTTCGGCCTTAGCTGCTCTTCATGAGCTTCTTCCGCTCGGCCTCGCAACTGGTCTCGCTAGGCACCGTCCCGCCTAAAGCTTAGGCTTGGGACTTCGGCCTTAGCGTTCTTCATGAGGTTCTTCCGCTCGGCTCGCACTGGCCACGCTAGGCACCGTCCCGCCTAAGGCTTAGGCTTTGGGACTTCTGGCCTTAGCGTTCTTCATAAGCTTCTTCCGCCTGGCTCGCAATTGGCCTCGCTAGGCACCATCCTGCTTAAGGCTTAGGCTTTGGGACTTCTGGCCTTAGCGTTCTTCACGAGCTGCTTGGCTTTAACTTAAATTAATATTACAAATGTTTTTCTTACTCTTATATACATTCAAGCTTTTACACATCCCCATTCTGGGAAGGAATTTTACATTAACGCTTACAACACAAGGAAACTTACTGGAAGTATTTTGTCAAGAGTTGTGCGTTCCATGGCTTCTTGACTTCTCCTCCATCCGGATGGGTTAGCCGATATGCTCCTGGTCCGGCTATTTGAGTGACTCGATAAGGACCTTCCCAATTCGGCCCTAACACACCTTGCCTCGGGTCCTTCGTGTTCTGATTGACTCTTCTGAGTATCCAATCTCCCTCTTGGAACCGGCAGATGTGCACATTTCGGTTGTAATAACGAGCCACTTTCTGCTGGTATTCTCGCGATCTTAAGCAATGACCATTTCCTCTTCTCTTCCAAAGAAGTCCAAACCGCACACATCTCGCTCGTTGTTTTGCTTCCTCATCAAGTGCTCCGCTCGGTAGGCCCCTATTCCTATTTCAAGCAGGAACAATCGCTTCGTGCCCAAACGCCAAGGAGAATGGGGTCTCTCCAGTGGCCGCTTGTGTGTGGTTCTATAAGCCCACAAGACGCCAGTAGCTCAGTCCACCTGAGCTCCCTTTGCTCGCCAAGTCCGGGTCTTCGAGAGACGCTTTATGGTTTTGTTCACGGCTTCCACTTGTCCATTGGCTCATGGGTGTGAGGGAGAGCAAAACTTCAGCTCTATCCCCGATTTTAGCGTAAGTCCTCGAACTTGCTGTTGTCAAACTGTCTCCCATTGTCTCGTGACCAATGCACGAGGAATCCTATACCTACAAATCACATTTTTCCAGATGAAGTCAGTGGTTTTACTTTCGCGATATCGCTCAAGGCGCCCACTCGACCCATTTGGTGAAATAATCGATCACGACTATGGCGTGAGTGGCGATGCTCTCCTTCTGAGCAGTGGCCAGATCAAGTCAATTCCCCATTGAGTAAACGGCCATGGTGAGTTCATCACCGTAAGGTTCTCTCGAGGCTGAGTTAGGGAGTTGGCAAAACTCTGGCAGCTCTTGCAGCTTCTAGTCTTCTCTTGAGCGTCTTGATGCATGCGAGGCCAAAAGTATCCCTGCCTCAAGGCCTTGAAAGCCAAGGACCTCGCGCCAGAATGATTCTTGCAAATTCCTTCGTGTATCTTTCGGAGGACATAATCAGCCTCCTCCTGGTCTAAGCACCGCAGCAGGGGGAGGGTGTTCCTCCGTCTATATAAGACCCTGTCGATGAGAGTGTACCTGGCCGCTTTACACTTCAACTTCCTTGCTTACTTCTTATCGGTCGGCACCGTCCCTTCATTGAGGTAAGCAACAATTGGTTCCATCTGGCTCCTGCTCGATGATAAACCCAATACCTCATCTTCCTACTTGAGGCTCGAGCAGGTTTTAACTTCTAACGGGATGGACCTTGGTATTTTGGGGTCGGAGGTAGCGGCCATGCGAGCTATTATATCAGCTCGAAAATTCTTCCCCCTCGAGATCTGTTCCACCTCGACTGCTCAAAAATTATCAATCAACTACCTTACCTTCCGGAGATAAGCTTCCATTTTCTCACATTTCGCTTGGAAGCTTTCGTTGAGGTGGTTTGCCACCAGTTGTGAGTCTGTCTGAAGCTTCACCTCTTTTGCTTTTACTACCAAGGCGAGCTTCAATCCAGCAATTACAACCTCATATTCGACCTAATTGTTGGTGACTTCAAACTCCAGTTTCACAACATACTGCATTTCTACCCCTTCGAGATCGAGAAGCACAATCCTCGCCTCCCGCCTCCTTGGTCCCCGCATGACCCATCGACCGTGACTGTCCAGGCATTGGTTGGGGCAAGGAGTCTGGTGGATGCTCACTCTCCATCTCTCCATTTCTTTATGTACATTCGACCACGAAATCAGCTAAGGATTGAGCTTTTATAGTTGTTCGAGGTTGGTAGCTGATGTCGAATTCACTGAGCTCCACCGACCATTTCACCAACCTTCCGGAGGTCTCTGGCTTGTGCAGAGTTTGCCTGAGTGGTTGGTTTGTTAGAACCGCTACCGAATGCGCTTGAAAATAAGGCCTCGACTTCGGGTCATTGCTACTGTGGCAGTGCCCATTTCTCCATCATGGATATCGAGTCTCGCTTCCAAAGAAAGCTCGCTCGTGTAATAAACAGTGGCATCGCACCTCGACTCCTCCCTTACCAGAACTGAACTCGCTGCCCATTGGTACACAGCTAAGTACAGAAACAATACCTCCCCTGCTCGAGGTGTAGATAAGTAATGGAGCTTTCAACAAGTATTCTTTCAACTCGTTGAACGCCGCTCAGATTCCAGGCGTCCACTTTGTCTTCCCGCCTTTCTTAATTTCCTGAAGAAGACTCTGGATTTATCCGTGGCTCGAGATACGAACCTCGTTGAGGGATGCCAATTTCTCGGTAAGACTTTGTATCTCCTCGAGGCTACTGGGACTTCATTTCCACCATCGCTCTTATCTTCTCCGGATTGGCCTCGATCCCTCCGCGGATCGACTCACGAAGCCTAAGAATTTTCCCGAACCAACCCCAAAGGCACACTTCTCCGGGTTTAATTTCATCCGATACTTTCTTAAGAGCGCAAGGTCTCCTCTAAATGCCTTACATGCTCCTCCGCGCTTTTCGACTTGGTGATCATGTCGTCCACATACACCTCCATCGCTCGACCGATCAATGGCTCAAGACCTTGTTCACGAGCCTCTGGTATGTTGCCCCTGCATTCTTTAGGCCGAAGGGCATGATCTTGTAGCAATACAGTCCCTGATCGGTAATGAAGGTGCATTCCTCGTCTGATCGGTGCATGGGAATCTGGTTATAACCTGAGAATGCATCCATAAAACTAAGCAGCCCGTGCCCCGCCGTAGAGTCCACCAGTTGGTCTATCTTTGGCAATGGGAAGCTATCTTTAGGGCAAGCTTTGTTCACATCTGTAAAGTCCACGCACATTCTCCATTTCCCACTTGCTTTCTTTACCAGCACCACATTCGAGATCCATTCGGGGTAGGAGACCTCCCTTATGAATCCCGCTTTCAGCAGCTTCTCCACCTCGCAATTGATGGCCTCATATCTCTCTTGGTTGACGCATCTCCTCTTCTGCCTCACTGGCTTAGCATCTTTCCGTATTGCCAGCCTGTGACACGCCACTTCTGGATCAATCCCAGACATATCCTCATGCGTCCATACAAACACATCCGCGTGTGCTCGCAAACACTCCACCAACTTTTCTTTCAACTGCTCGCTAATGCCCGAGCCGATCCGGATTTTCTTCTCAGGGTCGTCTGCTCTCACTTCGACCTCCTCTAGTTCCTCAGCCGGCTCATGCCTTCCATTCCTTGATTCTTCCATCGAGTCCAGCGAGGTTATCTGCATGGTTTCTTTGGCTGCTATAGCGTAGCAACTCCTTGCCACCCTCCGGCTGCCTTTTACGACCCCCACAGCCCCATTCACTCGATAGTTTAGGGCCAAGTAGTGGGTGGATAGCACGCACTGGCTTATCCTCATGAACGGCCTCCCCAGTATCGCCTGGTATAGGCTGGCTTCATCTACCACCACAAAGTCTAACATCATATTCTTTTCAAAAGGCCTCGAGCCCATGGTTACGGCCAGTTTGATGTTTCCCAGAGGCATCAGTTTCCCTCCCCCGAATCCTTTTAAGGAAGTGCTCGTCTGCTCGAGGCTCGCGCCTGTTATTCCCAACTCCTCGAGTGTGGACTTAAAGAGAATATCCACCGAGCTTCCCGAGTCTACCAGTATTCGGTCAACTTCCTTATTAGCAATGTTCGCTTCACAACCAAGGCATCTTCGTGGGGGTACAGCACCCCCTCATCGTCTTCCTCCGTCCACATAATGGGCACCTGCCGGACCTTAGCCTTTTTGGCAGCGGGAGCAGTGAATAGGACCTCTCTGCCAGCAGCGGCATATTTGCAATAGTTTTTTTGAGCCCTATTTGAATTTCCTGCCATCGTGGGCCCTCTTGAGATCACCCTTGTAGCTGGTGGTTCTAGGTCTATTTCATAAGCTCGATCATCTTCCTCAAGTTGCTGCACAACCACCAGATGTCCTCCTTCAATAAACTCGTCCAAATACCGATTCCTAACCAGATCCTCCACCTGGTTCTTCAAATCACCAAGACCGTGATGTGGAATGGTCGTGGTCACCATGGAAACTAGCAGAACCGCCCTTGTCTCGCTTTGCCACCGACTTGGCCATCTAGGCTCGGGGCTCAGCAGTCCTCGCTCCTCGACCACTCAAGTATCTCTTCGAGAGATACCTTCAACCTTGTGTATCGCCTGTAAGCGGGCTCGACTCCACCATCCAGATCGCCCGATCCCTGGGAAACTTCGCGTGGGGTGGCAATGGACGATCCGCTCTGCTGTGGTTCATCGCAGGTCCGCTTGGTGGTTGGTTGCGGGATGGGTGGTCGTCGTGACGCCTGTACTCCCTGTGATCCCGGCCTGGAGACCTGCGGGGTGGTAGGGGAATCATCCGCGGTAGGGGAGCTCTGTGGTATGGGTTGTATGGGGCAACCCGATCTCTTGTTGTTTTTAAAGCCAGCGCTCCTCGAGCTGTACCTCCTTTCTCCTTCCTCTTTACTCCACTCGCCTGCTTCACTTCTCAATTTTGCAGTCTTTTCCTCTTCGATCACCATATCCATTTTCACCTGTTCATATGCATCTGAATATGAACGGATCGAAGGGTTCCGCAGATTATACCATGGCCTTCCCATCCGGATCCCGTCCTTCAGTCCTCTCAACGCTTGGGGATGATTAAACGCACCAAGATCTAGAACCGACCTGTGGTATCTCTTGACGAACTCCCAGAGGGGTTCTCCCTCCCTCTGCCTTACTTCGACAGCTCCATCATATCATCTTCGGGGTCACTGCGCCCGAACCGCCTCCAGAAATTCCCTACACATCCTGCTCAAGCTCAAGATGCTTCCCGCGGCAACTCGCGATACCATTCTCTCGCTCTTCCTCAAGAGTGAGCGGAAGGCCCTCGCACCTCCGGTCGCCGACAAACCTCGCGACTCCTGTCATGTCGTTGAACTGCTCTATGTGCACCAACGGATCGCTTTTTTTCTGAGAATTTCAAATGCGGGAAGTAGAAGTCACGTGGGATCGTGACGCCCATGATCTCCGTTGAGAGTGAGGACTCGTTGTCCAGCATTATCCTCCAACTTGGGCTCTTTCTGTTTCCCCGGAGGTCCTCCACAACTCAGTGCCAATCCTACGCACCTCCCTCCAGATCTTCCGCACGGGAGGTCGAGGTCAGATCCTGCAAGTCTCGACGAGGCCCTCTTTCCTCCATGTTTGTCTCCTCCCTCACGACCACATTTGGTGCCCTAGGTCTTTGGGCTTAATCTCCCACATGTTCCCGAATGGGAGCGTTCCCACGGCTGGATTCAGGGACATCATTACATGCTTTTCTCTGCCCATCCCTTAGTTCTTGTAATATGGAGATCAGAGTCTCGATTTGTTTCTCCATCAGATCCATTCTTTCTTGGATCTCCCTATTCTGAGCCTCATTGGCCACTTCCCTCAAAGTCACCGATTCCTCTAGACTCACTCCTCTTCGGCTGTTTCCTCTCATCGCTGCGTTGTGTGTCCTGAACGTGTTTGGAAATCAGGCTTTTTGAATTGATCCCCACAGACGGCGCCAAAAATGTTGATGCTGTTTTCCTGCGTCCCTTCAAATAGTGTCAAGAACCTTCTGCTCGCGGCTAGTTCGAGCTCGAGCATAACTGCCTTCCAATTCCAGTTCCTCTATCTTCACTAGAACGGGAGTCTCCCGGACCTGTACTCACAGAAAACAGGGTCAAGGGTCGCCGGATGTTGTTCCGGCGAAAACCCTCCGACGATCAAGTCAGTAATCAGGTTGTTCTTTTTGTATCCCTCTTAGTTAGAGAGACCGAAAGAATAGGAGGGGCATTTTTGCCTTTGTTTCTGAATAATGGAATTCCGGAAAAATCAGAGTAGAGGGAAACAAGAAATCAGAAGAACCTGTGTGAATTTTCGGAACCCCCACAACTTACTTGTCCATTTCCTTTTATTCTCCATTTTTTCCCGCCCTTTCTCTCCGAGATCATCCGTTTCTGTGTCAGTGGTGTCTGAGTCCCTCTGACGCCGGGATTAGCGTGATATTCCCTAGGGATGCGTGGCTGTCTCGTTAACATAGTTCACATGGCCAGATCATAATGTCGGGCATGTGCGCAACGAATGATGACACTGTGGGGGCATGTGCCGGCCATCGGCAATAGTACCGCCACCATACCATGTGGGGCCCTGATCAGACATCGAAAGGTGTGCCGGGATTCTGAGAAAACGGGTCGGACTGCCCTGAGCTAAGTCTCGCGTTCCATTTGTTCTATGATTGGCGTGGCCCAGTTGTGCTCGAGAACTTAACTGCAGCGAACAAAAAGGTGAGCTCGGGTCTTGACCAGCCTTCGAGCTACTCGTCCTTGTCCAGTCTTGACAGGACCTGATGACCTCGAGCAAGTAAGAGAGCTCGGAGCTCGGACGGCTCTGAATTCCTCGACCTTGACCAGCTTTGACGTTTAGTGAAGTCGTCTTTGTGCAGGCAGTCAGGACTTCTGCTCGAGATAGATTGACTCCGGGGTATTTTATTCGAGCTAGAATGGCCTCGAGAAAACTTGCCCGATATTACCCAAACATATATATAGTTATTAGTTAATAATAAAATGATAAAAATTGATTTAATTATTTTGGCAGGTGAGAGCAGTTGAGTAAGTAGTTGATATTTAGTGCAGCATTCTCGACATGGTAGGAAAAAGGAAAAATGTATTAAATTATTTAAAATCTAAATTAAAAGGTTAAAAGAAATTATTCAAATGAACAACATTTCAAAGAAAAAATATGAAGAAAATTGCATTGTCGTCACTCGGCAGACTCGGCAGGAGCCCACAAGCTATAAAATGAAAAGTATTGAATTTGATTGATTATTTAAAAAACAAATGAAAAGGTATTGAATTATAATTTGACATTTTAATTACCCAACACATGCACAATGCTCAGTTGTTCATAATTTTTTATTATATAAATTGAATAGTTTAGCAGGTTTACATAATTGTATTGTTGCTGCATACAATTTTCAGATTTTGCAGATTATAATAGTAAAATTGATATGACTACTCAATTTTACAGCTTGCACCACCGTTTAGAAATTAAATTTTATTATAATAATAAAATTGAGTGGTCATTGATAAGACTACTCAATTTTATAGTATGCGCCACAGCACCACCGGTTATAAATTAATTTTTTTATTATTTAAAATAAAAAATTCTGAATTGAATCATTGATTTGATCACTCGTTATGTCATTCAACATAAAAAAAATTACAAAAAATAAAAAAATTGAATTAGTTTGATTTCTTAAACACTCACCCAACGGAAACAAGGTTCAAAACTCAAAAGCATAAAAGTTAAAAACAAATGTAAAAAATAAATAAATACGTACATACAAATTGCAACGGCTCAATTTATGGCATTTGTAGGAATCTCTGCGACCCATTCTGAGCTTTTGACCATTGTTAATATTTTCGTTTTTTATTCTATTTAAGCAATTTAATCATTTTCAAGTCTCATCTCAATTCTCAATCTCTATCTCCATTCTCCTCATTAACTCCCGTGCTCTTTACTTGTCCGACAATCCCCTCAAAACTCTCCTACAAGGCTACAGTCATAAGCAACTTTTTTTTCCTTAACACAAATTGAAAACGGAAGTGAAACAACATTTAATTGCTTAATCACTGCTCACTTGACACTCTTCTCTCTTATTCACTAATTTTTTTCTTTTTCTACCTTTTACCCACACAAATACACCACGTACATTTTTTATTTACCAAAATAAACTATTTACATAAAATATCTCACTCTCAGGACAATTATGTGGGAAGATATTTTGAGTTGGATGAAAATTTTAATTTTGTTGAAAAAGGAGAGGAAGCTCCAAATCCAAATAAAGAGATTACTACACCAGAGCTAGATCAAGATAATATACTCTCTAGCAAGTCAAAGTTGTTCTAATTCTGCCACTGTCGATTCTACTTCTACCATCAATACCAAACAACTAAGAACATTAATTGTTTGGTCATATTTTAGCTTGGAAAAATGTATGAACAAAATGGGTGAAATGGCGGATGCAATAGTGTACAAATTTTGTCAAGCCATTTGAAGTGCCAAAAGTAAAGGTGGAATCAGACATCTCAAATGACATATGCAAAGTTGTCGGGCAAAACACATGGCACAAGATCTAACAAACTCAAATTTTATAATATAGTCCTAGATTACATCATTCAGATATTCACATCAGAACATTCGAAAAGAATTGCTAGGTATATTACTGCAGTAGAGCAACCTTTAACATTTGTAGAAGATGAATGACTTTTTTTGCAAAGGTATGTTCAACCATAACTCAAGGAAGTGCCTAGAAATACACTAAAACTTGATTTAACTAAAAACTTTCATGACATGAAAAAATTATTGATTAATACTTCTATTAATTTTCATAGTGTTATTTCAATTTCTTATGATTGTTGGACTGATATTAATATGGTTGGTTATTTTTGTGTGATTGTGCACTCTATTCATGATATTAATGGCAACTGGAGGTTAGAAAAAAATTACTTACATTTCGTAAATTATTTATTTCACTATAATGTATGTTTTAAGATAATATAAAATTATTGATAATTTTTTAGTATATTATTTGATAATACATCAACCAATACTCTTGTAATTGATATGTTTTTGCAAAATAATTCTACTCTCACACCTACACGTGGCTCAAAATTTTTTCATGTTAGATGTGTATGTCATATTATTAATTTAATTGTTCAATTTGGTATGACTTATATGAATCCTTATTTAAAAAAAAAAAATAGAGCAATCATTTTATATATTAGAACATCTTCAAGACACCAACAATTTTTATCTACATTGAAAACTTTTGAATTGAAAAAGAGGAGATTCAACCTTGACATGATAGTTCGTTGTAATTCTACAAATTTAGTATTGATTTCTTGCCAAAATTATTCTGAAGAAATTTCTAGTTTTTACAATGAGAGAATGAGAATGGTGATCAATATCATATCATTGATTATAATTGGAATGTGGCATTTAAATTTATGGATATGAGCCTATTGCATACAAAGTGTTAATTCATCTATATAATATGAGTGATGCTTTTAAGATATTTAAAAATAATATTATGTTTAGAAACTTTTGTGATGCTATGGAGAAAAAATTCTAAAAATATTGAAAATATATTCCTTATTTATATTTGTAGAGTATTGGATCCTACAATCAAGAAAGTTGGTATATACTTTTAGTTGAAGGCATTATTGAAAATTTACTAACAAGCCTTGATACAAAATTTAATACAATTATGTCCTCTATGAATGAACTTTTTAATTTTTATCAAAATAAATTTGGTTCAAGTAATACATATTCTTCAAATGCAAGTTATGCAACCCAAAAGAAAGGGTGAATTAAAATTTTAAAACTTAAATTAAACAAACAGCACAATAATTTATTCCAATGCCTTATGGAATAAAAAATAATAAATTTAGCAATGCTTGAAAATAAAACATTAAAGGAAGAGAGGGTAAACGCAATGATTTTTATGTGGTTCAGTAATCCTTACCTATGTCCACGCCTTAAAACTCACCGAGCTTGAGGATTTTACTATCCAAGCCTCTCAAGGTTTTAAATTCTTGCAAATAACTTCTAAGATATCAATAAACATTTACAACAAGTGTTTACCCTCTCTTCCTTTAATGTTTTATTATCACCCAATTTTTTCACTCAAGTGTTTATCACACTTATACACATTTTTACAAAAAATTTAAGGATTACAATAAATACTCTCTTTTAGAGTTGATATACAAATAATAGTAAAATATAGATATGATATATGATTATTTACGAAATGAAAGCTCAAAATATGATGTATGCTCTTGTTATTTCTTATAAAAGTTCTTAAAAATGCATTGAATTTGAGTTTATAATTTGAAACAAAAAACTAGCTGTTATAGACAAAACCAGCAAGTAAAGGGTTAGCCTCTTAATTAACCGAATCACCGCTTGCTACAATACAAGTTACCACTGCAATTTAGATTTTGCAACAATATTATTGTTTTATAAAATTAAAATTTTATCAAAAACTTTTGGTAATCAGACTATGTCCCAAAACATTATAAAACTTTACAAATAGGTCTTTTCATAATTTTTAAATAATACTTATTATGCTCAAAAGTTTTTAAAATTATGATATGGCCCAAAAATCTATAAGACTTTTCAAGAAGACTCTTTCTAGAATTTAACATAATGCTTATTAAATTCAAAGTTTTTAGAACTTTTTCAAATTAATCCAAGACTTGAAAAATGCACAAATCCACAAAATACTTGTCTTATAAATGTAAAACATTTTGGTTTATGGAAAATAATGATTAAACAAAATCTTGAGCTTCTGAAATGTTAAACCATGCATATATTAAATAGGGGTGGCAAAACGAATAAACGAATCAAATTCGAATCGAATCGTAAACGAATTGGGTCAAAATTCTATGGATTCGGATTCGATTCGTTTATTAAACGAATTGAAATTTCAGGATTCGGATTCAATTCATTTATTAAACGAATATTCGGTTCGATTCGTTTAATTCATTTAATAAAATTGATAAATGAATCGAATCGACTTCGGATTCGTTTATTATTCATTTATCCTTTACGAATTTATAACAAATCGAATCGAATCCAGATTCGTTTACAATTTGTTTAGAAAAATATAATTAATAAACAAAATTAAACAAAAAAAACACAAATTTAATATCCCACAACAAAATACAAATAATTCAAATCATATTATACAGTCATCCAAATACCAAATACCAAATCCTTAATATTAAAAATAACAATAATTATTATGCGTCTTTATCACTGGAATTGTCTTTTCTATTACCATTTTCGAGTGCCTTTACGAGAATAATCGCAAGTAACTCTTCTCAATCGGATCAACGGTTTTCAAGGCGGTAAAGCGGCCATCGGTTATATGATTGTTGCACTTAACACAAAGATCCAACACTTGCACACATATCTTCCTTATTTTGATAGCGCCAGGTGACATTCTTTTTAATCGCATAAGATTCAAGAAGCTCCTCAAGTTTGATCGAGTAAAGCACTCCCAACCTCTTGTAACCTATAATTATCATCGGAGAGATCATTTTCGGTTCTTCGACATCAAGTAACACACCTCGAAGCTCATCAACTGCGAGAATAAATTCCTCATAGTGAGTCTTACAGAGCTCCTCAATCTCGACTTCCTTCTTCCTAACAACACTTTTGAGTCGTTGAAGCGGCGCTTTAGGCGCCTGTTTCAAATGCATGCCTCACAATAGGCCCCAAATCATCTCCATTTCCAATCAAAGTTGCAAGGACCAAGTCCTCCCCTATTGTATCCCCATTCTCTGTCACAATTCTCCTCTTGGTTTTACCATCCATTATCCAATCAAACACCTTTAACGAAGAAACAAAACACAATTACTTAACCACACTCACTTAAAAACAAAAAAAAATAAATAAATAAAATAGAGGCAAAATTTTATCTTTACATCAAAAATAGGCACTCCTTTAACAGTCTATATACACATACAGATATTGGGCTACTAATGCGTTATATATTTTCATTTCTAGCAGATACCCGTAAAAACAATGTCCATAAACAACAATTTGTTGAGATAAAAAAATGATCTTATGTAAATGGTATCATCAAATAAATAAATCAATCACGGATATACATCCAACATAACCAAGAAAAAAAAAAGAATCCTTATTTTAACAAAACCACAATTTGCCAAAGGCGACAAATCATCGCACACAAAATCCCAAATGAAAATAATGATCATAACAAATAAAATGAAATAAAAGCAAACGAAAACAAAAGTATTAATGGTGATAGGGAGTCGGACTTACAGTGATGTGAAGAGAAGGAGTGAGAGAGAGAGAGAGGGCATTGCTCAACTCCGTGAGGCATCCAGTGTTCGATGATCTGCGATTGCGTAGGCGGACGTGCTCAATGGTTAGGGATTTGGGGTGGCCTTCGATTTCAGTCGCTTTGAGAGGGGCGGGGGCGGAGAACAGGGGAGGCGTGAATGGTTTAGAGAATTAGGGTTGCACCTGTTTTTTTTTTTTCAATTTTAACTTATATATTTTTTAATACAAATTTATTAAATAAATAATAAACGAATTTTAAACTAATCGACCCGTATTTGATTCTTTTATGACCCATTTATTAAACGAATTCTAAACGAATAAACGAATCAAAATTTTCAAACCCGTATTTGATTCGTTTAATTAACGAATCGAATCGAATTCACCCATTTATTAAACGAATCAATTTTTTCAAACCCAAACCCATTTAATTCGCATTGAATCGAATCGAATAAACGAATCCTGACCCATATTGCCACCCCTAATATTAAATCATACCGACTTTATAAGAATTATCTTAATAATAATTTCGTTGGGCTAAACTTTATTTTTTATCGAAACCTTTGTCTATTTAATGTCTTGAACTTGATTTTACTTGATTCATATTATCCTTTAAAAACTAGTAAAAATCTGAAATATAATTTTAATTATACTTAACACACATGTTTGTTATCATCAAAATTACAATATGTATAGCCTTTTAGGTTAACAATCTCCCAGTTTTTTATGATGACAAACATCTCATGTATTTTGATATTTATACTGCCCCTTAATATATGGCATACATGATTCAAAAAATAAATATATAAATAAAAAATTTTCTCCCCTTTAATACATGATCTATAACAATTACAAGCTCCCCCTGAATATTTCACAGTCATGCATCAATACTTCAAAATATATGTTACCTGTCTCTTCAAAATACATGACTTCTCCCCCTTCATCCTCAAAATTACTACTAAATCATGCTAAGGCTAGAAAACAACTTTACAATGGTTAAACAAGAAATAAAGATCAAACATAGAATTTACCAATTATTGAAAGCATTCAAGAATCTAGAAAATATCATCTCAATATAAAGCTTTCAAATATCAAATAACAATCATCCTCAATTCATAATAAAAACAAAAATGCATATGAAAATGTAGTGCAGAATAAAATAAAGAATGAAAGATGCTAGGGACGTGGTTGAGAAGATGAGGAAGATGGTAGTGGAAATCACAAATATGCTCAAAACACCCAAATTTGGATTTTTAAGATTTTGAGTAAAATGAGTATATTTGAGCTGATTAAATTAATCCTGGACATGATTTAAGACAATATATGGTGTTAATTGGATGAAAAGTGGGCTACAGAATTGCTTAAAAAAGAAAAGAGAGAAAAGAGTAATCTTTGGTTTTGATTTTTAGAGTTTGAGAAACAAATAAAGAAATGGTGATTGGAAGGTGTTTAATGAAGGTTAATTAGATGTGTAATAATTTAGATGACTGATTTTGCAAAGAAAATGAGTGAGAAGTGAAGAAAATTTTTAGAGGAAATGGAGAGGAACTCATAGGTTAGAGAGAGAGAGTGATGAAAGATTGAAGAAAGCATGAAAAATGGAGAAGAAATGGGTATAAACCCGTGACCAAGCAGCTAGATGCTTGCTCTTGGCCTAGGGCACCCTTTTTGCCATTTTTCGATACTTTTTTGATTTCCAGCTATTTTTGAACAATCTTGAGACCATTTCATGATCTTGAAACATTTCAATAGCCATTTTAATACATGAAACATAATTATAATGATAAAAAAGATCATAAATTTAAAATATACCTCATCTATCATGTATATACATCACACAATCATAAAACTTGTAGGCATTCAAAGATTGAGAATTCAAGCATATCATTCATTTATCATGCTTATACATTATATAAACATCAAGAATAAAAAAAAATTAATGAATTTTAATAGTCTCAATGTCATAAATAGAGATATTAATGTGAAAATTTTATTATCCTAAGTTCATGGCCGAATTTTTTAATATTGTTCTTCACAAAGAGGTTTTTTTAAAATATCGGTAAGTTGTTTTTTCGTAGCCATAAATTCTAATGCAATATCTTCCTTTTAAGCATGATCTCTCAAGACATGATGTCTAATCTCTATATGTTTGGTATGAGAATGTTGAATGAAATTCTTTGATATGTTTATAGCACTAGTATTGTCACACATAATAGGAATTCGATCAAGACTAATATCATGGACTTTAAGAGTTTATTTCACCGAGAGGGCTTGTGCAAAATAACTACCTGTGGCAATATATTCTACCTTGATAGTTGATAGTGCAACCAAATTTTATTTCTTACTAAACCTGAAACATGTGAATGACCTAGGAAATCACAACTTCCACTAGTACTTTTCCTATTGACCTTATAACTAGCAAAATCAACATCCGAATAACAAGTTATTTCTATATGAGTTCCTCTAGGATTCCAAAGTCCAAGACCTATAGTTTCTCTCAAATAATAGAAAATTCTTTTGACAGCAAGCAAATGATATTTCTTGGGACATGATTGAAATTTTGCACACAAATATAAACAAAACGTGATATTAGGTTTATTAATAGTTAGGTAAAGTAGAGATTCGATCATACCTCAATACATTTTGATGTCAACCTCTTGACCTTTTTCATTCTTATCAAGCTTAATTGTTGTGCTCATTAGAGTATTCTTAGTCTTTGACTCACCAATACTAAATCTATTGAGTAGATCTTTGACATATTTAGCTTGATTGATGAAGAACCACCATTCTTCGTTTAGTTTTATTTATAGTCTAAAAAAGTACTTCAATTCTCCCATGATATTTATCTTAAATTCCTTACCATACAAGATGAAAAGTCATTTCACAAATATTTATTAGTATAACTAAAAATAATATCATCTATATAAATTTGAACAACAAGTATATCTTGATTCGTATGCTTAATAAAGAGAGTAGTATTCGTTTTCCTATTAAAAACCATATTTAACAAGAAATTTTTAAGCCTATTATATTATGTTCTAAGTGCTTATTTTAAATCATACAATGCTTTTGATAACTTGTAAATATGATCAAGAAATTTTATATTTTTAAAACCAGAAGCTTGTTTCACATAAACTTCTTCCATAATATAACCATTTAAAAATGTACTTTTGACATTCATTTGATATAAAATGAAATTACAAAAACTAATAACTTCTTAATTGATTCTAATCTAGCTACTGGTGTAAATGTCTCATCAAAATCAATTCATTCCTCTTGGTTACAATCTTGAGCCACTAATCTAGCTTTATTTCTTACAACTACATCGGATTCATCCAACTTATTCTTAAATATCTATTTAGTACCTATGATGGATTAATGTTCCAGTTTAGGAACTAATTCCCACACATTATTTCTTTCAAATTGATTTAACTTTTCTTATATTGCCATAATCCAAGATTCATCGTTTCCAGCATCCGAAAATGATTTTGGTTTAATTTCATAAATAAATGCAACATACTCACAAGTATTTCTAAAAGAAGATCTAATAGTTATTCCTTTAGAAGGATCACTTAAGATCAAATCTTTTGGGTGAGAAGAAACGCACCTCTACTAATTGAGTAGTGTTTGAGAAGTATCTTAATTTTGCACCACATTTATTTCTTCATGCTACTATTATTGATTTTCAGGTAGTGCATTATTTTATTTATCCTTTGGTTGTTCTTCTTGTAATTCTCCATCTGCATCATCATTAATAACAATTTCCTCCGAGGAAAAGGGGTTAAACTCATAAAATGTGATATATATGGGCTTTTCCACAACTAAAGTTCTTTTGTTATAAGATTTATAAACTTTGCTTGAGGTTGAATACTCAAGAAAGATGCCAATATCAGATTTTGGATCAAATTTATCAAGATTATCTTTTGTGTTCAAAATAAAGCATTTGCATCCAAAGAGGTTAAAATATCCAATGTTAGTTTTTCTATATTTTCAAAGCTCATAGGGAGTTTTATTGAGTAGGTTTTATTCCTTCTCTCAACAACTCTATTTTATTGTGCAGTATTAAGTGAAAAGAATTGGTGGTCAAAGTCATATCCATTGCAAAAACATTTAAATATATGATTTTCAAATTCTCCTCCATGATTACTTATAATTCATGCAATGCTATAACCTTTTTTATTTTGAACCTTTTTACAAAACACTTTAAAAGCATCAAATGTATTATCCTTATTAGCTAAAAATAATACCTATGTGAATCTAGAGAAATCATCAAGAATCATAAATGCATAATAGTTGACATTCAATCTAGTATACTTAGAAGATCCAAATAAATTTATGAAAAAATTGAAGTGGTTTTGAAGTAGAAATATGATTTTCATTTTTAAATGAAATTTTGATTTGTTTGCCAAATTAGCATGCTTCACAAATGTTATCCTTTTGAAATCAATTTTAGAAAGAATTTTAACCAAATTATTTTTAGAAATCTTTGAAATCAAATCCAAGCTTGCATGCCCTAATCTTTTATGTCATAACCAACCATCATCTTACAATACGAAAAAAATATTTATCATAAGTAAATGCACATTTTATTTCAATGGTATAAACATTACTATATCTCTTTCCAACAAACAAAACTTTTTTTATCACATACATTCTCAATAACATATCTAATTTTATAAAAAATAACTCTATAACTCTTATCATATAATTGGCTAATACTAATCAAGTTATATTTTAAATTCTCAACCAAACACACATTTTCAATAAGAGTAGAGGAAATTTTATTGACATTACTAATTTCGAGAAACCTCCCTTTTAAATTATCTCTAAATGAAATATCTCTACTATTTTTAATCTTAGTAAAGCATGAGAACCAAACATAGTTACTTGTCATATGTCTTGAGCATCCGCTGTCTAAATACCATTTATTCTTCCTCTTCTTCTACAAAAAAAATCTCAAGTCTTAGGTACCTAAACATTTTTTGGTCCTTTAATGTAAGAAATGATTCATTTTGGACTCAAATACATTTCATTTCATAATGAGTATTTCTTTTGACAGGACATTTATTTTTCATATGAACATTTTAATAGCAATTATGAAATACAACTTAATCATTAATGGAGGTACTCTTTAAAAAGTAATTCTTATAATACTTTTGTTCCAAATTTGGCTTATAGCCAATACCTTGTCAAACACACATTTTTGTGAACCAAGCAAGTTATCCAACATCTTTTGCTCATTTGTAAATTTTAAGACAACATCACTAAGTTCGTTATTCATTTTCTTGAGCATTTTATTTTCATTTTTTAAATTATCTATATATGATTCTACATGTTCATGTGATGTGCTAGGTTTCTCATTTAACAAAGCAATTCTATCATTCAATGACTTTTTCCTCGAATTCTAGGCATTCAATCTTCGCACTTAAAAATTCATTGTCATTTGTGAGCTCTACCACTTTCTTTTTAAGACATGCATTTTTTTTACCAATTTTCATCCAATCATCATGCAATTCCTTAAAATTATTATACAATTCATCATAGGTAGGATTACTTACCTCATTAATTTTACTAAATGATTCATCTCCAAATTCCATTAGAGTTAAGTTTGACATTTCTTAATGTTCTCCATTATCACCGGATTCCTCATCACTTTCATCCCATGAAGCCACTATGACCTTAAGAGGGCATTCCAATCGAATATGTCCAAGTTTTTTCCATTCATAGCAAGTGTTTGACTCATTATTCTCCTTTTAATTCTTATAGTTTCTGAAGTTTCTTCACTCATTGGTTTTCTTGAAGAATTTTCTGAATCTTCTACCCATCATTGCCATCTCTTCATCATTTAGCTCGCTTTCCTTATTACTCTCATGTTTTGAGGCTTTTGAGAGCAATGCTTTTCTTCTTCTTCTCTTCATTTCATTTTTCAGCTACTAAATCTTTCTTATAAGAAATAAAAAAACCAATCAAATCATCAATAGATAAGGTGTTTAAATCATTAGCTCCCTCCACTACAGTTCTTTTAGGTCTTCATTGAGTTGGTAAAGACGTATAATCTTTTTAACCTTTTCGTTATTCGTAAATGTTTTTCCTAGGGCTCTCAATGTGTTCACAATGTCTGCAAAACCTAGTATAAATGGAATAAACACGTTCATTTTGTTCCAATTAAAATAATTCATATTGTCTTGTATATCTATTAAAATAATTCATTTTGTTCATTTTTGTGTACTCTCATAACTAGATACTCTATGAAACTTTTTCTTATTAAAAGTAAAAAATAATAAGTTCATGTCTTTGGAGTTTAGAGACAACTTTCTCTTTTATTTTTCACTCAATTGACCTGATGATTAAGAGATATCTCCCCCTTTATCATTTTTAGTGACGGGTATGAATGGACCATCATTTACAATTTTCCAAACTTTGTAATTTAAGACTTGCAAATAAATTATCATCCTAGTTTTCTAATATGGTTAATCAGTACTATAAAAAAATGGAGGTCTAGTGATGGATTGACCTTCCCTAAATGTGAAATATTTTGGGCTACCATCGATCTTTAACTTTAAATAGTTAAGTCTATATAAGAGCACTAAGCTCTGATACTAATTAAATACAAGTTATACAACCTAAAAGGAGAGGGCGAATTGGAATTTTAAAATTGAAGCTAAACAAATCACACAATAATTTATTCTAATGCCTTAATGGAATAAAAATAATAAATTTAACAATACTTAAAAATAAAAATCAAGGGAATAAAGAGCAAACAAAATGATTTTCACATATCTCTGCAATCTCTGTCTATGTCTACGCCTCTAAGCTCACCGAACTTGAAGATTTCACTATCAAAACCTCTCAAGGCTTCAAATTATTATAATTGACTTTCAATGTATCAATAAACTTTTATAACAAGAGATTATTACCCAATCTCTTCACCCAAGTGTTTCTCACACTTATACAGTAACAAAATTTACAAAGAATTTAAGTATTACAACAAGCACCCTATTTTAGAGTTGATATACGAATGATAGCACAATATATATGATATATGATGATTTACGAAATGGAAGCTCAAAATATAATGTATGCTCTTGTTCTTTCTAGTAAAATTTTTTAAAAATTGATTGAATTTGAGATTATATAGTTTAGACACAAAAACTAGCCATTATAAACAAAACCAGCAAGTAATCAGCTACCCGCTTAATTAACCTAATCCCCAATTTTTTCACAAATTATAGTTTTCCCTAAAACTTTTGGTAATTAGAATATAGCCCAAAATGCTATAAAACTTTACAAACAAGTCTATTTTCATAATTTTTAATAATTCTTAAAACTAATTAAAATTATGATATAGCCCAAAACTCTATAAGACTATTCAAAAAGACTCGTTCTAGAATTTAACAAAATGATTATTAAATTCAAAGTTCTCAAAATTTTTTCAAATTAATCCAAAATTTGAGAAATACCCAAATCCATAAAATATTGTCTTATAAATATAAAACATTTTGGTTTATGGAAAATAATGATTAAATAAAAGCTTGAGCTTCTTAGATGCTAAACCACGCATATATTAAATCACATAGCTTTGCAAGAATTGTCGCAATAATAACTCCATTGAGCTAAACTTCATTTTTATCGAACTGTTGTCCGTTGAGTGACTTGAGCTTGATTTCACTTGATTCACTTATGTAAATATTATCCTTTAAGAACTAGTAAAAAGGTGAAATATAATATTAATTAAATCACCTAAGACACATGTTTGTTATCATCAAAATTATAATATTTGTAGTCGTTTAAGCTAACAATTCTAATGTTCAACAAGCATCAACTTCTCATAGAAATGTAGCTCATCTTTTATTGCTCAAAGGTAAGGGTTTACTTCTAATATTGATATTAATTGTAATGAATTGAAAAGATATTGTGCCGCCAATCTTGAAGATTTAGTAACTCATTCATAATTGTAAAATTTTGATATTTTGGATTTTTAAAGGAAAGACATCTTTTTTCCCTGTACTGTCTATTATGACTCGTGATCTATTAACCCGTCTAATTTTAACTATAGCATTAGAGTCAGCTTTTAGTGTGTGGCAGAATGAGAGATAGTTTAGTAGATGTCAACCTAGTTGGGATTACTGTTAACTGTAGTGATGCAAATTACACCTAATTTTATTCGAACTACTAATATTGTACTTGCACCTGAACTCCATTGAATGAAAATACAACTTTTAATTTATCATAAAACATATTTTGTTCATAATTTTATTTTTTATTTTTTTATGTAAATGCGAAAAATATTTCATTCATAAATGAAATATTAAAGTTATAGGAGTGTAGATTTATGATTTATAAAATCATGATATTTATAATTTTATTTATTAAAATCATGAAATCATATATTCATTGAATAAATTATAAACATAAAGTAATTAGAATATTTATGTTTAAACTATGAATAAATTAATTTTAAAAAATCTAAGCTAATAAAACATATTAAAAAATTTAATTTCAAGTTATTAGTAAAATTATAAAATTTTATGTATTCTTTTTATTATAAAAATTTTACAAATATACTTTGGTCCACGAGTCATGTGCTAGTCCACTAATAAAGCGTGCTTATTAGATGTTTTTCGACATGCCATACTTTGGCCCATCTCTAATCGCATCGTGCTTTTATAGCCTATGTGCCTAAAACTCTAAGCTCGACCCAACCCAAGTGCATGTCGTGTCGTGCCGTATGCCTTACTAAAATATGCTTGTGCCGGTGCCGTGCCACGTGCACTTTGGCCTATTGGCCATCTCTAACTATACCAAGTTTTTATTCTACTTACTCTTCTATGTAATAATCTAGCACATCCTGCGCTACCCAAATGATGATTGTACACATTCTTTGCCCTTTTCTCTTTTGTTGCTGGTGAGATTATGGATAAGGATGGTGCAAGCACGTGGAATAAGGTATATTTAGATCGTATTCAAGTTTCTATCGGACCTGTCACATAGCTCATGAAAAGAAATTTAAAAATGTACTTAATGGGTTGATTCAAGCAACTTAGAGTCAATCTGATTCGTGCAGGCCCATTGAAGGAATATCACAAGATATTTATACCAATAAATGTGTAATTCAAGCTATTGAATTTTTTGACCAATCAAATCTACGAAATCGGCGCATTAATCATGAAAGATATCGTACTATATTTTCAGATAGTGTTCTATTTTTAAAAAAGGCAACAAATCAATTATTTCCATTTTATTAAGTTCTTCAAGATATTTTTTTATTTGATTAATATTCAGATTTATTCAAGATTATTTCCTTTTTATTAGATTAAGATTCTTATTTATTTATGATTCTTTCCATATTTGATTAGATTGAGATTTTGATTTGATTTTAAATTTATATTTGTTTCTGATTTTAGACAAAGATTTATGGAAAAAAATATCTAGGACAATTATGGCCAAGATTTATATATATATATATATATATATATATATATTTGCATTTAATAATAGAGGAATAAGAAGTTTTTTATGCAAATTAATTGAGAGTGTAATTTATCTTTAGTTCTTAAACGAACCTTTTGAACTTATCGGATTTTTTGTGGCGTTTAACCCTTGACTTATCAATCAAATCATCTATAACTGATTGTAGCGTCTTCATATACCAAGGTTCTTACTTCACTAAGCAACGAGTCGCAGTTCCATTCAATTCCTGAATTTAAAAACAATCTTGGTGCCTAATTTGATTAGGGTCTCATTAGTACTTGGTGGGGTTTGTATAAGTTGCCTTACTTTTTTCCTACACAAAATGAACATAGATTAAAATGGTTACAAGTAGTCATAAATAATTTGTATCTAACTACAACTTTAAACATATCTTAAAACTATCAGACAAAATTTTATTAACAAAGACAATCCAACCTTCTTTTTAATACCCTTAAACTCTATAGAAGGCAACTTCTAAGAATTGGGCTTGTCTATATTAGGTAGAATGTACTCATTTGCCAACTTACTTATAATAAAGTTCTTCAATGAACTTCCTTTCCATCTAACCATTGTGTTTTGGACTTAGGACTCAACTTGAATATTGAGTCCACAATGTGTCCTTCAAGTCCAAAGGCACTTTCCTTCAATCATCATATACGACCGGAATCTTTTCTCATACTATTATATCAATGTAACTCCTTAGATTCTTTCAATTTTTTCCCCCTAAAACTTTACAAAAATTGTATGTCATCTCATTCTGATTATTGATTTCTTCTTTTTGTAAGTCTTTTTTTTATAATGTTATTTCTTTTTTGTAATGCCTCATTATTTTCTACCATTTCTCCAAAAAATCTATAAATATGTAAACAAATAAGTGCATCATCTTTCAAAACAATTTAATATCTTAGAAACATTAAATATGAAACAAGCATATTTTTATCTAATGGTAAATAGTATATTAACAACAACTTACAATAATTCAGTTGTTCATTTTCTGGCTCAATATCAACAAAAATCTCATCACAATTTAATCTGACATAAATTCCCTTGTCATTCAACTTACATTCATGATGATTATCAGAAATGGTACATACACATCCATGTCATCACACCTAGCCCCATTTGAATAATTACTGTTTTTAATCACTACATGAACATTTGATTTCCTATTGCCTAGCTAATCTTTCACATAAATCAATTAAAATGAATCATAAGTCATCAATATTAACCACCTATAATCCACCCAATCACACTTGAAAATATTTTCTTTTTCTTTAGATAATCAAGCTGCCTAATTTCATTAATAACTCCATAAAAAGGCATATCCCTATAATGGGATTTTTGTCTTTTGAGCTTGATATCTATAAAGTTTGTGCAACAACATGAACACTATTATTTTGTGTTACACGATTGTTGTACCGGTCTTTTATAGTAAAATTAAAACCATTAATACAGTAGCCTTCATATGTTACTATTACATGAGAACACAATGAATTATAAAAATAAAAAATAAAAAAGCACAACTAATTATGACATATCTAGCATTTTCTGGCGAATAATTCTAAATTGCTAATAATAGTTATTGTTGTATCAAAGTATGACAGTCGTGAGACTTAAACCCTTGAACTTCCTTTGCCAGATATGACAAAAACTATATTGAAACAAGATTTTTAAGGTTAAAACGATAATTATTAGGAATTTTGACACCTTGCAATGTTTCAAAGATTTTTTTTTTCTATTCTTACTCAAAGTTTATGGTGTTAGGATAGTACTTTAGTGTGGAACTATTGCCATAAACGCTGTGTTTAGGTTTTCTATAAGATCTAAATGAGTAAGATCTTTTCTAGCATTAATTCCATCTTTTGACTTCCCTAGTTGATAAAGTAAAGTGGTATAGAAGTTTTCACACACATTTTTTTCAATGTTCATCACATCTCGCAAACTAACAAGTGTTTCCAATATTCTAAATAAAAAAAAGATTGATTTTTTTCTTGTACAATAATCGAGCCGCATCCTCATCTCTCTCACCCTAACCTTCATAATGTTTTTGCTTTTTTTGGACTTTTTCCCCCAAACTTGGCATCAATTTCAGTTACCAAGTTTAAGATTTCCTCACCATATAAAGGTTTATGATTTTAAGAAGCCAATAATGGCCCAAATAATACATTTTTTAATTATGTGGCAGCTAACTTGCTCATATGTTTATTCTACACGCTAGACAAATATAATATCTCTTAACAGTACACCCAAACATGTTCCCATATACTAGGAAACACCTAATTGTCCATATCAACACAGCTTATAAATTAAAAGTTTCTTTCTTATATACATCAAACACATCAACACCTATCTCCTACAAAGTTTTGAAGTCTTGAATTAAAGGTGTTAGGTGTACATCTATATTATTTTAGGCTATTTAAGGTCAGAGATTAGTAGAGACAACATCATAAACTTTCTCTTCATGCACAACCATAGAGGAAGATTATATGTTGTCAACATAATAGGCCAGTAAGGTTAATCCCATCAATTGATAGAACCATCT
Source organism: Murraya koenigii (assembly GCA_025617385.1). Lineage (NCBI taxonomy): Eukaryota > Viridiplantae > Streptophyta > Magnoliopsida > Sapindales > Rutaceae > Murraya > Murraya koenigii. Next base: position 9,889,860 of record CM046819.1, on the reverse strand, counting down.
AAAGATTTCTTGGTTATTAGGTAAAATCAGGCCATTTATTATCAATTAGGTGCCAAACTGATGAAGTTACAAGGTGGCAAAGCTTGCCATCTCTAATTCTCTTATTTTCATGTCATGTAAAATTTTTAATAATTTCTAGTGATTGAAACATTCTTTTGAACCTAGAAATAGAGAGAAAAAACAATAATACATTTTCAGGGATCCCTTTTCTAAATTTTGTGGACCCATGTTTTCTTTTTTACCACCTAGATACTCCAGGGCTAGGGCATTCGCTAATATTCGTAATCCCATTCTTATAGAGAATATAATCATTTGGACATGCATGTATTTTCTTATAATATAAGCCCAGCACTTTGATTTCTTTTTTTTTTTTTAGTCTCATACATTGGCTTAGGCAAATTAATATCATTTAGCAATATCTCATTGAGGACTTCTAACAAAGCTTCCATTGTCAGGCTACCCATAGCACCCTTTCAATTTCACATTGTATACTTTCATAAAACCATATAACTTTGAATGCTTTAAACCCAAATATAAAGGTTTTTTAGCATCTTTAAGCATATCTTTAAAAGAACTATGACCTTTATGATAATGGTCGAAAGTACCATGAACCATGTCACCTGAATTACTATAATCCTAGCATCTAAACTACAAACTTTGTGGATGGTCGTATTTTACAAAGGTAGAACCACAATTCACCTCACTATGCCAATTCTACATTGTATATCTTTTAAGAAAACATTTTCTAAACAAATGTAGCTTCATAAACTTAGGAGTAAAAAATTCTATATTGCAATAAGATTTTCAAGGACATCTTATCGTCATTCTATTTTTAGAAGGAAGAATGGAAAATTCTATAAAATTTTCAACTCCATCATGATACTCGCTAGAAAATCTGTTACAAAATATATAGGATTTGTCCATATCAATTGTTTTTACCTATTCATTTATTAGATTATGTTATCTTAATTAGTTTAATTAAATTGCATCAATGACTTTAAAGTTTTTATGCTTAAATTGGAAATACAAACTTGTATAACAAAAGGGTAAATTCTGTTAATTTACAAGAACATATATACAAGGAATTACATATTTAACAAAGGTATTTTTTTATTAGAAATATTACGCACGAATCAATTCAATGAAGATACAAATTTAATTTTAATAATATTGGTCCCATTCATGTAAAAGAAATTTACCCTACATGTTTTTGTCTTTTTGTTACAAAAGAAAGCAGGGTAAAAGTCACTTAAATACATATACATATACATGTGTAGCAAGCCAACAAACATGCCATACACACTTTTCAATAAACAAACTAAAGATATTCATGCTGTAGTTTTTAAACTAGTCCAATGCCCAAAAAATATATCTATGTGAAATAAACAAACAATTTATTTCAAAATAGAACAAAACAATGATCGTGCATGTAACTAATTAAAAAACTTCAATACAAGTCAAATTCAAAACACAACAAAATTAAAATTTAAAAAAATGAGTGATTTATGAGACTTACCAGATGAAGACAGTTGTAATATCTAATATTTTTTTATTCTTCAACAATGAGAGTTAAAACTGAACATATTCATTTGTGTGACAAACAACTATATATTATAACTAACTTAGTTAAAAGAAACATGCAAGATAAAGTAAAATCAATAAGAAACTAAATATTCTAATTGAAAGTTGATAATGCAATACGGATCCTATGTGTATGTGCTAAAATTCAACGTTCCCTGTGTTAGTTAATGAAACACTTCAACCAAGATATAATCAAAATGTTGGTTGCTTAAAATAAAGATGCATCTGACAATGCTTATGCCACAACAAAAATAAGAGTACGTCATTAAAGAGCACATCAGATTGCTACATAGGTGTGAGGTTTTATTATAATATAATTAGGTTTTGTAAAAGATTTTTCCACAACGCCCCAAAATTCAACCTTTATTGGCTTCTGACAACAAGGTTTGTCGAAAATTATTTGCAAACATGAATAGGAAACTAAATTGATTGATGCATGCCGATGATTTCAATCAAAATCACTTGCCATCACGTCTAGAAAAATAGTCTTTACTGACACTTAATTTACTGACACTTTGTAAAAAGTGTCAGTAATTATATACATATGCACCATTTTATGCTTTGAACAAATAAGTGTCACAAATTACTGATACTAGTGTATTAATAAATTAAACATTAGAAATTTGTGACACTAAGGTATTAGTAGTTAAAAAATAAAATTTTAATTTTGTACTCATAACGAATTGAATCGAAGAGTTCTAAGGCATAAGTTGCTCAATTTTAAACACTAAACCACCAGACCAAGAGTTTCATTTTAATCTTTTAAGTTACATTAAATAATATATAATAATTAAACATTAAAGTATGTTAACATATTGTACATGTCGTTTTAATGGATGATGTATATGAAACTTAAATAGAAAATTTTTTGTTTAAGTTAAAACTTATCCCATGGCCGCTACGCTCTCTTCTTTCTTCTTTATCCCTCCCTCGATCTCTCTCTCTCACTCCATCCCTCTCCCTTTCTCTTTCTCTACCTTGAAAGCTACCTCCATCCAAATCTTGAAGGCTACCATCCTTAAGCTAAAATATCCCTAAAAAGAACCTAGAAAGTTTCGTGAAGAATTTGGACAAAGCTAGGGTTTGAAAGTTTGAACAATCAGTGTTGTGGTAACTCTTTATCTCTTTCTCTATTGTCATTGTTTAAGCGTTCATTTATTAATTGGTTGATGTTTATTGAGTGCAAATACGACCTTGTACTTGTTTGGAAATCTAGGATTTTTGTTGCATATAAACTAATTTAATATTTAATAAAATAAATAAAGCTATGTTGTTTTATAGGGATTGATGATATTCAAGTTGCTAGAAACTTGATTTTGAGTATTGAAAAGTTTATTAATATTTAAGAAATTCAGCTGCAAATTTCAAGATTGATTGACTGTTGCGGTAAATGTGATTGTTTGAAAACATGACTAAGTGACTTTGAATTGATTTGAAACTTTGAGAAACTAAATTTAAATACAAACATTTCCGTTCTTGAAATTTGGAATGGATTAGGTTTATATTTGATTTTTAAATGGATTTTTCAATTTGGTTGGTTGCTGTCCAATTTTATTAGAAATTACGTACTTACCGTGTTTGATATTGCACAAGCTAAAATTTGGATAAACTAAACTTCTATACGCATACTTCAAATATGAAAATTTTCATTTTGATTGAAGTTGTAGTTTTTTTTTAATGATTTTTCAAACTCTGCTGCCTCTTTGCAATAACTTCTTTTGACAGAATTGTTCATTAATTTTGATTTTATTAAACAATAGCCTAACGATACCAGAATTTCTTCAAATTTTAATATGTTGTTGACTTATATGTCCACTTAAAATCTGAAAAGTATCATTTTGATATATTTAGTATTTTAAATTTAATAAATATTCAAATACCTGCTGCTACTGTTGTAGTTTTATTTGCAGTTTTTGACTTACATGTTTTATAATGTGATAATCTATTGTAGAGTTATCCAAATCACATGGAAATTTTATATATGATGCACTGACATGTCTCATAATACTTTGAAATTTTCATAAAATTCTGAATAGCATTGAATTAAAGAAAATCTTAAATTAAAATTGTCAATACTTCCTATTAATACTTATGAAATTCTATTGTAGATTTGAAGATTGATTGACTGTTATTGTAAATGTAGTTGTTTCAAAACATAACTAAGTAACTTTTAATTGATTTGAAACTTTAAGAATTTAAATTTAAATGCAAACATTTCAGTTCTTGGAATTTTGGAATGGATTAGGTTATTTGATATTTAAATGAATTTTTCAATATGGTTGGTTGCTGTCCAATTTTATTAGAAATTACATACGTACCATGTTTGATATTGTCAATGAATAATCTAAAGTGTTAGAACAAGCTGAAATTTAAATAAACTAAACTTCTACACGCATACTTCAAATCTGAAAAATTTCTTTTTTGATTGAAATTGTAGTTTTTTTTAATGATTTTTCAAACTCTACTGCCTCTCTGCAGTAACTTTTTTTACAGAATTGTTCATTAATTTTGATCTTATTAAACCATAGCCTAATGATATCAGAATTTCTTTAAACTTTAATATACTGTTGATTTATATGTCCACTTAAAATCTGCAAAGTATCATTCTGATATGTTAAGTACTTTAAATTTAATAAATATTTAAATACGTGCTGCTGTTGTTACAGTTTCATATGTAGTTTGACTTACATAGTTTTATAATGTGATAATCTATTGTATAGCTATGCAATGACTTGGAAATTTTATATATGCTGCACTAACTTGAAAATTTTATATATGCTGCATTAACATGTCTCATTATGTTTTGAACATTTCATAGCATTCAAATAGTATTGAATTAAAGAAAATTTTAAATTCAAGTTGTCAGTGCTTCCTATTAAAATCTTAGTAATGATAAATTTGCTAACTTGTAATAATTTTTAGGAAAAAAATATGTATCGACTGTGGATTGCAATGGTAAAATAAAGTACTAAGGGCATAAAACTTTTTTCATTATATGCGAGACTATTCTCTTAAATGTTAGTCTTTTCTTTTCTTCTTTTTTATTGAATTGATTTACTTTAATTTTAGCATGATTATTGATTTCTGTGGTTACTATTTATTTGAGTTTTACATTCTTATTTTGTTTTTGTTTGAGTTTTACATACCGATTTTAAGACTTTAAAGGCTTCCAAGAATTTATTTTGGATGATGAGCAAATAAGTGATAGCTTGTGACGTAGGACATTAATTAAGTTATTTTAGGATTCTAGGACGTTAATTTAATTATTTTAGGATTCTAGAGTTAATTAAGGCATAACATCTTAGTCTTTTATTTCTATTATAATTGTGATTTATTTTTCCTTTTTCAAGTTAACTTAGGGAAGTAGGTTTTCTCTATTATAAATAGAGAGTTATTGTAATTATTTTCATAACTTCAATTCAATAATTCAATAAAATTCCTCTTTTATAATTCCTTTGGAATTATTTATTGAAAATCTCTTTTGTAGAGTCATTTGTACTAGAGCTTCATCTAATCTCGCTTTATGCGTTATTAAAAATCTCATTGAGTCATTTGGATTAGAACGGATCTAATCACGCTTCGATTAGAGCATAACCTAATCGCATTGGCTTGGTCTTGTACTAGAATGATATCTAGTTTTTCCTCATCCTATCAATTTCGCTTCTGCTACGCCGCTCCATCAATTGGTATCAGAGAGGTTTTGTGCAAATCGCACAGCTTTCCTGGATACCTACAACCTCCACCACCAATTCCATCATTAAAAAAAAAATTGAAACTCTAGCCGCTGCCGCCATCTACCACCATACCCAACAAATTCTCATATACAGAACTTATCTACATATAGCTGTTTCGAATACGATGATCAAAGGATGAAGGCAATATTTGTGGAGATTATCAGACAGATAATCAGAGAAGCAGTCTTGCAAGAGTTTGAAAAAGTTTGGAACCCGAGATTGGCAGCGATAGAGCAAGTAATCGTGGATCTTACACTTTCTGTGAACAATATCATCAAGAGAGAACAGAAGCAGAGAGTTAATTGCAAGTAAATATTTAAAAAAGACTCGCTTGAGATGACAAAAGAAAAGGTACAATTTGTTATTGATTTAAAGTTTCAATCTAATAATTTATGCGAGAATGTGCATGATGTTTCCTTAGAGAACAAGATAAGTGTTGAAGATGATGAGCAAAATAATGTTGAAGAAATTGAAATGATTAAAATGGTTCTACCTATTCATATTTAAGATAAGAAGGTTGTGCCTAAAGAAGATTTGCTTAAAAAGGTGAAATCTATTGGAAAGCGCATTGAGCGACAATTAGGGAAAGCAAAAGTTATTTGATTATTGTTCGTTCTTGAAAGTCTTTATCGCTTAGAAAAATATATAAGTGAAAGAATTTATTGAAATATAGATTCTTCAAAGTTTCGAGAAAGATTGATGAGAAAAAGAACAAGTTCAAATTACAAGATTATTTGCTCATGCACTACAAGTTTCATCCTCCTGACTGTATTCAAACTCAAAGATGAGTTTCTTTCAAGAGGGAGAATATGATGTAGGACATTAATTTAGTTATTTTAGGATTTTAGGACATTAATTTAATTATTTTAGGATTCTAGAAATTTATTTTCTGTTTTAATTAGAGTTAATTAAGGAATAATATTTTAGTCTTTTATTTCTATTATAATTGTGATTTAGTTTTTTTTTTTTTAAGTTAACTTGAGAAGTAGTTTTGCTCTATTATAAATAGAGAGGTCTTGTAATTATTTTCATAACTTCAATTCAATAATTCAATAAAATTTCTCTTTTATAATTTCTTTAGAATTATTTATCAAAAATCTCTCTTGTAGAGTCATTTGGATTAAAATGGATCTAATCACGCTTCGATTAGAGTATAACCTAATCACGTTGGTTTGGTCTTGTACTAGAACGATATCTAGTTTTTCTTCATCCTATTAATTTCGCTTCCGCTACGCTGCTCTATCAGCTTGAAAATTTATTGACTTTTTTGAAAATGTAGTGTTTCATGTTAGTAATAGACAGCTTCAATGTTGAGCATAAGATAATAATTGATAAAGCTACTGAATTAATTAGTGATTTCACAATCATGAACTGTGACATATTACTAACATGTGTCAAGTCTGTTTAATTTAAGGTGTGTGATTAATTCTAGTTTTCTGCTTATTGTATCATGAATTTTACTGAATAATAAATCAAGTGCATCTAAATTAACAAATTCGATTGCTCTATTTCTATCTATAAAAGCTTGTAATGAGACGTATACTTTAGCTAGTATCATGTAACTTGTTTGCTTTTTTTATTCCTAATTTTGATCAAATATTTTTGTATTTATTTTTCAGAGTAAACTAAAAAGCCAAGTTGAGCAAGGAACATTCCAATCCCAGGGACCAAATGATATCTTAGGTGAAGCACTTCAGAAGAAGCCTAATGGAAGTCGGGTGCAGGGCTTGGGTCAATTTATCACCCCAGCCATATATTTCAATATTCCTGATCCTACTGCGTTGGCGCGAGAACAGAGAATGTATCAAGAGAGTTTTCACTTTATACAAGCTCAATTAGATCAAATGAATGCAAGGATAAATGGATGCAACAACACTGAAATTGGCAGTTCCAACTTTCCTAACTCCAAAGGTGGTTGTAGTGTTAAGATAGAGATAAATCGTCGACCCCCCACCAACTCCCAAGTCAGTGACCAATAATCCAAAAGCTACTTCGAAATCAGTGACTAATAACCCCAGACTTACTCTAAATTTATTGACCAATGACCCTACACTTTGTCCAAAATCTGCCAAAAACATCAACTCACTGCCCCTGCTAGCTCCTGCACACCCCAAGTAGAATGTGAAGCCAATTCAAAACACACCCCAAGAAGATCTTCAAGATTGACTCCTTTAAAGAAAAAATTTGATGGCCTGAAGTCTCCTGCAGATGGTGTGGTATATCTATATCAGGAGAAAGGAACACCTAAGGAACTCATTGTTATGAAACTAGTGACAGCAAGGAAACTTGTTCTGAGAAAAAATACCTGCGGATCTGTCAAAGCAAGAAAGGAGACCAAGAGTGCACAAATGGATATATTTTCTTTGATGATTAAGAGCTCCCTGCCATGGTCGATTATGATTGCACATGATCTCAAAACTTTTAGCGTACACTGGGAGAGTAGATTGGACAAACAAATTTTCAATGAAATCATTAAGTTTGCAAAGCTCTCAAATTCGGTTATTGAGATATGGATAAAGTAAGAAAAAAAATTAATTTATGTATTTATTATATTTTCTAATTTTAGGCATATGTTATTTTATCTTTTATAAAATATATGATATAAATTTCTCTTTGTATAGACACTTGTATAAGGAGATGGATAATGGTGGTGATGCAGTCCAATTCAATTTGGATGTATAGCTAAGCTACATCCAACTCAAACAAGCTACCCAAATAGGTGTTCTTATATTTCAGACCTTTTGGACAAGATACAAATAGCCCAGACCATTGTTTTTCCATATAACCCAGGGTATAGTTTATTTATTTTTTATCCATTTTCTTTGTTTCCATAAATGATTTAAATTTATCTTGTAATTTATTTTTCATTTTTTTGTCCAATAGGTTGTTTAGTGGCCACTAGGTGCTAGTATCAATTGATATGGTGAAGCGAAAAGTATATTATCTTGATCCATTAGGTGATAATCCTAGTAATGAGCTGAGGCAGATGGTGAATAAGTATGTTCCTGATTGGTTTAATTATTATTAATATTATTATTTTAGTTGTGGATTCATTTGTTGACATCTTTTATTTATTGCTTATAGTAGGATAACAATGCATCAAGTGAAGACTAACAAAAAGAAGGTTGTGCAATGGGTTTCAGTTAAGATATTAACGAAACAAAGTTATAACATTCATTGTTACTTTCATCAGATTTTTTTAGACTAATTTTTTTTTTAGTGTTCAAAAAAACCTGGAATCTTTGAATGTGGCTATTATGTGATGAAGTACATCTAACAGATTATTCGAGATTTATACATTCTTGAAAACAATGTAAGTTCCTCTATAAATTTTTTTGAATTTTGTTGAAGAATGCATTGTGGGATGAATTATGATCCAGAACAGTTTTGATCGATTAATTACCACTGGTTGTGATAAATTAATTGACTTAGATTATGTGATTTGTGAGGAAGTTTAATTAGTGAATTGTGTGATGCTAAATGCTTGATGCTTGGAATTTTCAATCTGTATATATAGTGCCCATAACTTTTTTTGAATTTGTTGAATAATGCATTGTGGGATGAATTATGAACCAAAACAGTTTTGATCGATTAATTGCCACTGGTTGTGATAAATTAATTGACTTAGATTATATGATTTGTGAAGAAGTTTAATTGGTGAATTGTGTGATGCTAAATGCTTGATGCTTGGAATTTTCAATCTGTATACCCAAAACCTATAACTTTTTTTGATAACTTTTTTTTAATTTTGTTGAAAAATGCTTTGTGGGATGAATTTTGATCCAGAACAGTTTTGATCGATTAATTACCACTGGTTGTGATAAATTAATTGACTTAGATTATGTGATTTATGAAGATGTTTAATTGGTGAATTGTTTGATGCTCAATGCTTGATGCTTGAAATTTTCAATTTGTATACCCAAAACCTACAACTTTTTTTGATAACTTTTTTTGAATTTTGTTGAAAAATGCATTGTGGGATGAATTTTGATCCAGAACAGTTTTGATCGATTAATTACCACTGGTTGTGATAAATTAATTGACTTAGATTATGTGATTTATGAAGATGTTTAATTGGTAAATTGTTTGATGCTCAATGCTTGATGCTTGAAATTTTCAATTTGTATACCCAAAACCTATAACTTTTTTTGATAACTTTTTTTGAATTTTGTTGAAAAATGCATTGTGGGATGAATTATGATCCAGAACAGTTTTGATCAATTAATTACCACTGGTTGTGATAAATTAATTGACTTAGATTATGTGATTTATGAAGATGTTTAATTGGTGAATTGTTTGATGCTCAATGCCTGATGCTTGAAATTTTCAATCTATATATATAGTACCAAAGGATAACAGAGGAAGTTCTTTGTATGTTACAACATTTTAGTGAAGCTAGAATGATTGCAGTTGTTGAACGTATAAATGGAAGGTGTATGAAGCCTAATGTTTTGAATGCTAATGTAATATTGATTTGAAGTAAAATAATTAATTTAAAGTATTAGCTTGTAAAATAGTTTTGGTAATTATTGTTTACTATAATGATATTTTTTATTTGCATTAGCTAGATTTTTTTTGTTAAGTAGAACATATTTAAAAATATATATATACATTTCGTTGCTTTATTTTTGAAGTTCAAGTGCTGTGATGAGTACACTGTGGATTATATTTCACAACTTCGCGATGAGTGGGCCACATATGTTGCAAAGTTAATTGTAGCATACAATAATCAGGTAAAATTATAAGTATATTTTTTCTTGTGAATATCTAAGAATTGATTTGTATAGCATGCTAGCTAATTAAATATATATGATGCACTTGCCCCCAAGAGCGTGGTCGGGTTGGTCACCATGCTCACCGTATAGCTGTGGCAGCTCGGGTTCGATTCTTGCGGGTGGGAAGGGGGGTTAAAAATTATATTTGGGCTTGCCTGCCCCCCTTTCCTTTTAAAAAAGAAAAAAAAATCTATATGATGCACTTGTAGGTAGGGAAGATAAAGGGAAAGGCAAAAGTCAAGAAGTAGATGTACTTAGAATAACTGAATGATTTCTACAAACTGTCATTATGTTGATTTCAAATTATATTTGAAATATTTGTTTTGATTTCTACAAATGTCACTATAATGATTTTAAATTATATTTGGCATATTTTTTTTACTGTTATATTTGTATTAATGTTTGATTCAGACTTGTTTAAATTTTGTTGGAAATTTTATATGTAATTGTTCATTTTAGCAGTTTAGCTTACTTTTAATATATTTTTTTTGAATAATATCATTGGATTGATAAAACTTAAAATGAAAAAATGTAAATACAACTAATAAAAGTCATTGATACTAAAAATGTATCAGAAAATATCAGTTCCATTGGGGTGATTGTACTAGTAATATTACTAACTAGTAATAGTAATTATTGACACTAAAGTATTACTATTTATATTCTATTGACATCTAATAATTGTTAGTAAATACTGTTACAAGAGTATCACAATATTATTGATACTATAGTGATACGAACTTTTGACAAATAATAATTATTAGTAACTTCTATCACCATAGTGTCATAAAATTTGTAATACTATGGTAATAGTAATCCTTGACACCACTTTTAAGTATCACTATTTTTCTAACTGCCATATATTACTAACACTATTAATAAATGTCACTAAAAATAATTAATGACATTATTTTAGTATCACTAAAGGGCATTTTTCTAGCAGTGCATCTTATGGATATTGTCTGCATTATGTTGTATATGTCTTGCCATTAGTGCTAGGTTTTATAGTCCTACTTGAATAAACCCAAAAATTAAATTATTTCTTTTGGAATGATCAAAATTTAGATCAAATGTGAATTCAATTCTTCACCATATAATTCATAGAGTCTATATAATATGTTTTAAGAAACAAGTTGTATTCCATAGTCAATAAAAAACTCCAACAAGTTTTAAATTTCTAAATTAATTCCACAAGTCAACGGAAGATATATTTTTTAATTTGACATGTCTAGGTTTTCTAATTAAACAAACTATAAATATCAAGTTTTTTAACATAGCAACAACTGTTTTGTCGAATTCCATCAACTATTATGAAGTATCAACACACCAGTACACATATTCAAATTATCATGTCCCCAACGTCACTGAACTCAAAGTGGCATACCATTATTTTAGTTCGAGCAACAAATATTTTTTTTTTAATTATATGAGACTAATGCTTAGATTAAAACTCGTATTAAATGAGATAATTGTTGGGATTATGTGCTCTTTAAAGCATATTGATTTTCTGATTAATAAAATATTTCAAAAATTTATTTAGATATTTTGAATTGCATTAATATTTTGAGCAAAGTCCATTTAATCATATTATATGTATTTATGCGATCACCATGTGGATTCGCAGAAAACATAAATACAAGTTATCTTATGATTAAATAAATTAAGTTCGCAGTTGATAAATAAAGTTGGGCACTTTATTTAGGTATAGACTGTAATAAATTCATTGAGTGATTTGTCTTAATCATGTATGAATTTATTAATGTAGTTTGTCTACATTGAACTGGATCACATATGAGATTTAATTAACCTAGTAATAAGCTATCGGACTTATTAAATCTCATAGGCATTGATTCATTGTAATCTTAATCTTGAGTTAGTTATGATTTCATTATTGTAGTTGTTATTTTATTTGAGTTACCAATGGGCATGACATACACATGTAGTCTAGATTACCGAGTATCTTAGTGGGAGCAATTACAAGTATTGAAATTGTAGATTAACAATATAGAATTTGTACGACACATCTCTTGATGAGTTTTCGATACTTGATCATAGAATTCTCCGGCAGAGTGTCTCAACATAAATAAGTATGTTGAAAATGATCATTAGAGAAAACCAATAAGTATCAAGGAAAAGATGTAATTAAATTGATTGGACGATTGAGATATCAATTTAAATTAACAATGTGGTACAAAGGATTATGCGATGAAAGAAATCAATGTGGCTTAGGCGAATTATATTCGAGCATACAATTATGGAGGTCGGTTCCAATCTTATAGTGGAGTAGAATTGGAATTAAATAATTATATTTGTTTAATTACAAATTTAATTATTAGTAGCCACTATTGTATGTTCCCAAATGATCCCCGGGTTAGCTCATTTAATTGACAACACCATCACTAGACCCAAAAGCAAGAAAAACTGGCATATTAGATGAAAATTATAATTATAATATTTGTTAAGGCCTAGTATGTTATATTAAAGTGTAAATGGGGGCTTGTAGTTTTTTACAAGGTGGTCTCCTAGTTTGTTACACATTCCTTTCACTTTTAGGTAAGTGGAGAGATAGTTAAAAGAGGAATTCTATTTTAAATAGAAATCCTAATCCTAACATACTAGGGTTTTTCATAAGATATTATAAAAGAGGCTTTATACTCTTAAATTGAGAGAGAAGAGGAGAACCCCAGGGATTCTAAGAAAAGTAAAGAAGGCATCTAAGAGGAGCCAGTTGCAATTGAGGAGTGGTGAAATAGACGCCCACACGTCCAGTGTTGATCAAACTTGAGTCATAGTCCGGAAGATCGTTTGGAGGCGGATCTACAACTCTCAATTGTTCATCTTCTCAAAACATCAAGGTATGAATTTCTAGATTACTTAATTCTTATATGTTGTATGAGATCGGTCCTAAAAGGTTTTAATTGAAAAATTCAAAAACCTAGTTTTATTTCCCTTCAATTGGTATCAGAGCCATCTCATAATAATATATAAGAATTATGTAAGAAACCTATCTTGTTAATTATGTATTAGAGTGGCACAATTTATTTAGATATATATTATTTGTTAATATATGAATAAAGCATGCTTGGATTGTCTCAATTCATGGTTAGAGATTTGTTTGTATTTTTTTTTAGATTTGTAACAAAAGGGGTGGTCTATTATCACCATGTTTCTCTTTTGATTTAATTTTATGTTTCAAAAAATTATTTTGTAAAGCATTAGATTGAAATCTGTAAAATAAAAAAAAAAGATTTTCCGGAGCAAGAACCACAGCGGATGAGCCAAGTAGCACCGAGACGGCAGGACGCGCAGTCGCCTCGCTCGCGACCTCGCGCAGAGGCAGCAGCAGCTGCCGCAGCGAGTTGCACGGGTGGCTCGCGCAGCTGCAGCTCACACGGATAGCAGCAGCGACTGGAGCAGTGGGCAGCGAGGCTCAGCGTGGACAGCGGCAGCACTGGAGTCGTGGGTAGCAGTGCTCGCGGCAGCGGCAGCAACATCGGATCTCCGCACTGGCAGGTAGAGCATCTCCGGCTGACAGCGGCGGTGCCCACCGGAAAAGGAACGAACGAAGCTCAGCGGTTTCTTTGCTGATGGCGGTGGAAAGAAAGCGGAAAGAAAATGCAGATTAGGGTTTTGAGTGGCAACTATCACTTGAATCACTTTAGTTCTGTATATTTTCGCTTGGGTAAAAATTAGTTTAACTATTATGCATTTAAGTCTAGAAACAGTTTTTGGACTTGGTAAATCCTAGTTTTAAATCCAATAAAATTTAGGTATAATGGATTAAAATGCATGGATATAGTTTAAACTCATTAAGTTTATTTTTGGTCCAAAATTTTTTACTTGAAATTTTATTTTATTTTCTTTAAAATTAAAATTTGGACCAACAATAAATTTAAAGCCTATATTAGCCAAGGTCATCAACAAAGATAATCCAAGAGAAGAAGATATTGACATGAAGCACAATGAATATTAGACTTAGGGTTAATATTTTATTAGGAAAACCATGAATTGAGATTATTTAAATTTTCTATATGTTGTGTTTTTGGATGTGAACATACTATGATAACATGTCATATAGAATAGGTAGTGCCACTCTATGCATAATAATATATCTCATTTATATTACATGAATTCATGCATATTGTTTGAAATTTGCAAATGCTTAATAATATAAAATATCACTTAGATAATATTATAGGAAGCATGCAATTAACAATATATGAATGTTTTAAAGGAAAAACCAACTTTAAAATATTGAGTGGGAGAAGGAAAATTCAAGATAATTTTCTCACGGGCTCCATTGTTAGTTCAATAATAAAATTATATATATACATCGACTTCATGATACGGTGATGCTCCCTACAGAGGGTATATATATTAGACATTTTATTTGATGAACTTCTTTAAAGATAAAATCGAAATATTTTTCAATCTGTTGATCACCCCAACGGTGGCTACATGATATGAGAAATACGTAGATTGAAACAATGGTTATACACTCAACAAAAATTTGTTATTAACCTTCCCAACGAAGCTCTGTAAACAAAATTTTGGCCTTAAAAGATAAACGATAGTTATTTATCATGTTACGACATGAAAGTAAATAATCTAATAGTTAATTGGGTCTGGTAAGTGGCGGCATGACTTCCTCAACGGATAGCTTGCTAAAGAAGTACTAGATTATCGTTACAATAAAATAAAATGCATTTATGGTTTTTGGCATTTTAGAATTTTATTGTGAATGTTATATCAATATATTTATGCATGTATGTTTTATTTTTCAGAAAATGTCTTCCATCAACCCACTGTTAATCATCCTGGTTAAAAATGAACTCACTGGTGACAATTACCTCGATTGGAAACGCAATCTATTTAATATTCTCATTACTAAAGACTACAAATATGTTCTGACCCAGTAATTCCCTCCAGTACCAACGTTATACGATTATAGAAATCAGAAGGAGTCTTATGAGAAATGG
This sequence comes from Murraya koenigii, assembly GCA_025617385.1. NCBI lineage: Eukaryota > Viridiplantae > Streptophyta > Magnoliopsida > Sapindales > Rutaceae > Murraya > Murraya koenigii. The sequence continues at coordinate 9,874,791 of CM046819.1, read as the reverse complement.
TGCGAGGCTAACAAAATGGCTAAGCGCTATATATTGGCTTCGATTTCTATGGAACTGCAGAACAAACTTCGGAGCATGGAAACAACCACTGAAATATTGGCTAGTCTCCATAAGATGTTTGGGCAGAATACTGATTCTGCCAGAGAAGCAGCGTTAAAACGTGTCACTGACACCAAGATGGAAGAGGGTACAAGAGTTCGTGATCATGTCCTCAACATGATGGACTATTTGAATAAAGTTGAGATTCATGGTGTTGAGATCGATGGTAAAACAAATATCAACATGGTGATTGAATCTTTACCTAATACATTCAGAGAGTTTAAGGTTAGCTATATCTTAAGCAATAGAGATATGACCTTAGTTCAATTGATGTACGAACTACATGCTATAGACGAATATTATCATAGCAAAGAACTTCCTAAACAAGAATTCTCTTTAAAGCCTAAATCGAAAGATAAGGGTAGGCAAAAGAGAATTGACACAAGGAATCTGTCTACTAGTAAAGGTAGCAAGTCGAAAGACAAGTGCTTTAAGTGTGGACAGAAGGGTCATCGGAAGAAAGATTGTCCTAAGATTATTAAAATCAGGTATAGGAAATCTTTAAGCTTCCTAATTAGTTCAGTTTTCTATTGATTAATGCAATAGTGAATTACGAGATAACTAATTTTATTTGTAAATTCATTTATTTGGTTTTCAGAAACCAAGAGATTAAGTGAAGAAAGCTTTAAGCAGCAGTAGAAAAGATACTAGTTTATATCATTTGAGAGGAATAGATTAATTTTATGAGACTTTAAGTTTTGATATTTGTCTTTGTATTCCAAACATTAGAGGAATTTAATTTCGGTGGCTTGTTTTTAATAAACAGAAGCACACTGTTAATTTTTTTATCCTCTGTTAATAACTAATTTTTTTGTACTTTACAAAGACAATTAATATCATATAAGTCTATTGATCTATTCAAAGTAAGATATAATGATAAAAAGTATATTATTTATCCTAGAAAAAGAAATGTTTTCCAAAACCAATGGCACCTCTAATATTTATGCTTAAATCATATAAACTATAATAAGATTTCATGAGAATAATTAATAATAGATCCTTCTTGACCTATTTGAGGTTAATCATTGATACTCTACAAATCTTATTTAGAAGAGTAATATGACAAGGTAGCTCATTTTGAGCTAAAAGAAAGCGTAATATTATTTGCATAGAATTAGTGAATACAAATGTATGCAAACTAATTAGTTTACATGTAAGTAGAGGTTATGAATATTTTGTCAATCTAATTGATAAATATTCATCGCATTTATGTTTGTCTAAATGCGTCATGATTCCGTGGCTTTTGAAATTCAAAAGAGTACATGGATAAAGACAAAGAAGCAATTAGACAAGAACATAAAAGAGTTTCGATCTAATCGAAGTAAAGGATATCTCTCTAGAGAATTAAAAGTCCATTTGGTTGTAAAATGGGATAAACTCCCATTTATAATTAACATTATGTCATAATAGTGTCATTATATGGACAAACAAGATTCTTTTTGATAAAATAAAGATATATACTTAGTGATTTATCATTTACCTTTTTTTATTCTAGATACCAGTATTTAAAACTGCATAGACTATTGAACTTAGTTTTATCTATATCAGTGCCTATTACTCTATGAAATTATGGATATGTCACAAACTTAATTTGTGACACATCTATAGTTGGAGATTCACTAGTATTTATACTAAAATTATGGGCAGAAAATATGGATTCATGTTCAAAAGTATGCATGTTTTAGGTATTCAAAAGGAATAAAGGAAAGTCTAATTTATAGACCTCAAGGTAGGAATGTATTTGTAAACATACGCTATACTTTCCTTGAGGAATACTATATAAATGACTTGTAACCTATGAATAAGGTAAAACTAGAGAAATCAGAAGTAAGGAGATCATATTGATGCTCAGTTTTCTATAAGCATAGAAAAGAGCAAGAATGATTAAACAAAAGGATTATCCCTGAACAAATTATCACTTTTAGAACCTCATCGTAGTGGGAGGGTAACTAGATTACCAAACAAGATACATATTATTGAGAGAAACCTATACGGCTATCTCATATGAATATGTATAAAATCCCACTAGATACAATGAAGCTCTAATAGATAGTTATGTTAAACATTGGAAAAGGGCTATGAATCAAGAAATGGAATCTATGTATTCTAATAAAATCTGGAAACTTGTAGAGACACCAAATAGGGTAAAACCCATTGGATGCAAGTGGATCTATAAGAGGAAAAGAGGAGTAAACAGAGGGATAGAAGCATTTAAAGCAAGATTAGTAGCCAAAGGGTTCACACAAAAAGAGGGAATCGATTATGAACAAACGTTTTCTCTGGTTACTATGCTTAAATCTATCAGAATTCTGCTCTCTATTGCTGTAGTGCTAAATTATGAAATTTGGCAAATGGATGTCAAGATTGCCTTTCTTAATGGGCATCTTAAAGAAGGCATCTTTTTGTAGCAACCAGATGGATTCATACAAAAAGGCCAAGAACACTTGGTATGCAAGTTGCAAAGATCTATCTATAGATTGAAGCAAGCATCCCAGTCATGGAACATTAGATTTGATCAAGCGATAAAATCATTTGGATTCATTCAGAATATTAATGAACCATATGTGTACAAGAGAATTCAGGAAAAATCTATAGCCTTCCTAATTCTTTATGGAGATTCTCTTCATCGGAAACGATGTAGGAGTATTGACTACTATAAAGAGTTTGTTAGAAAAATAATTTGATATAAAAGATCTGGGAGAAGTTAGTTATACTCTTGGTATCAAGTTGCTACGAGACCGGAAGAATAAAACGATAGCTTTATCTCAAAGTGGTCTATATTGATAAAATATTGGCTAGATTTAGCATGGTAAATTCCAAGATTGGTTTGTTACCATTCAGACATGGAATTATATCCTCTAAGGTTCATTACCTAAAATTTCTGAAGAGATAGAGAACATGAGACGAGTTCCTTACGCAGAAGCTGTGGAAAGTCTCATGTATACCATGCTTTGCACTAGACCAGACACATGTTTTGCGATTAGGATGGTTAGCAGATATCAATCTAATCCTGAACCTAAACACTGGACTATTGTCAAGCACATAATGAAGTATCTGAAAAGAACTAAGGATTATATGCTTGTGTATCCAGGTGATGAACTTACTCCAGTGGGTTATGCTGATTCTGACTTTATGCCAGATAATTATTCTAGAAAGTCTACTTTTGGTTATGTGTTTACATTAGGAAGTAGAGCTATCAGTTGGAGGAGTGTGAAACAATCTTGTATCGCAGACTCCACAACAGAATCTTAATATGTGGCTACATCGTGAGGTTGCAAAGAAGCGGTATGGCTCATGCAAGTTCCTTCGAGATCTTGAGGTGGTATCTGCTGCAAGTGCACCACTTAAATTATTTTTGATAATAATAGTGCAGTGGCTCAATCAAAAGAACCAAGAAACCACAAGAAACAAAAACACATTAAGAGGAAGTATTATCTCATATAGATATAGTGTAGAAAGGTTATAATCTACACTTAGAGTCCTACAAGTATGTGCAATTTGTCAGATATGCTTTGAGAGCTAGTGGGAGATTGTTGGGATTATGTGCTCTTTAAAGCATATTGATTTTCTGATTAATAAAATATTTCAAATATTTATTTAGATATTTTGAATTGCATTAATATTTTGAGCAAAGTCCATTTAATCATATTATATGTATTTATACGATCACCATGTGGATTCGCAGAAGACAAAAATACAAGTTATCTTATGATTAAATAAATTAAGTTCGTAGTTGATAAATAAAGTTGGACACTTTATTTAGGTATAGACTGTAATAAATTCATTGAGTGATTTGTCTTAATCATGTATGAATTTATTAATGTAGTTTGTCTACATTGAACTGGATCACATATGAGATTTAATTAACCTAGTAATAACTGTCAGACTTATTAAATCTCATAGGCATTGATTTACTGTAATCTTAATCTTGAGTTAGTTATGATTTCATTATTGTAGTTGTTATTTTATTTGAGTTACCAATGGGCATGACATACACATGTAGTCTAGATTACCCGGTATCTTGGTGGGAGCAATTACAAGTATTGAAATTGTAGATTAACAATATAGAATTTGTACGACACATCTCTTGATGGGTTTTCAGTACTTGATCATAGAATTCTCGGCCAGAGTGTCTCAACATAAATAAGTATGTTGAAAATGATCATTAGAGAAACCGAGTAAGTATCAAGGAAAAGATGTAATTAAATTGATTGGACGGTTGAGATATCAATTTAAATTAACGATGTGGTACAAAGGATTGTGCGATGAAAGAAATCAATGTGGCTTAGGCGAATTATATTCGAGCATACAATTATGGAGGTCGGTTCAATCTTATAGTGGAGTAGAATTGGAATTAAATAATTATATTTGTTTAATTACAAATTTAATTATTGTAGCCACTATTGTATGTTCCCAAATGATCCCTGGGTTAGCTCATTTAATTGACAACACCATCACTGGACCCAAAAGCAAGAAAAACTGGCATATTAGATGAAAATTATAATTATAATATTTGTTAAGGCCTAGTATATTATATTAAAGTGTAAATGGGGGCTTGTAGTGTTTCTAAGGTGATCTCCTAGTTTGTTACACATTCCTTCCACTTTTAGGTAAGTAGAGAGATAGTTAAAAGAGGAATTCTATTTTAAATAGAAATCCTAATCCTAACATACTAGGGTTTTTCATAAGATATTATAAAAGGAGCTTTATACTCTTAAATTGAGAGAGAAGAGGAGAACCCCAGGGATTCTAAGAAAAGTAAAGAAGGCATCTAAGAGGAGCCAGTCGCAATTGGAGAGTGGTGAAATAGACGCCCACACGTCCAGTGTTGATCAAACTTGAGTCATAGCCCGGAAGATTGTTTGGAGGCGGATCTACAACTCTCAATTGTTCATCTTCTCAAAACATCAAGGTATGAATTTCTAAATTACTTAATTCTTATATGTTGTATGAGATCGGTCCTAAAAGGTTTTAATTAAAAAATTGAGAAACCTAGTTTTATTTCCCTTTAATAACTACTGATATTTACAATCAGAAACAAGTTAACGTATTAAATCTTATATAGCACCACTTAAATTTTTACCCTCTCCAATATCTAAAGGATGCCTACTCCACTCACATTTCATAAGGGAGAAGATTACCTTCACTTAATTATGAACTCATAATTAAGAAAAGGCATTAAACTTCTATACTTACTTTTCTGGAGACTCGAACAATTGGCAAAGCTTATTGGTAGCAACAAATGTTTTAAAGATCCATATTAAATAATTATTTCCACATAGTCGGTAAATATTGTAATAGCCGTAAAAGCCACAGAAAAATACCAGATTATTTTATTGGGTTTCCCTCATCATTTATTTCCAAATTTTAGTCGATAAGAGAAATTGACAAAACCAACACAAAATCCATTGTTATTAACAAGAAAAAGAGAAAATTCTTAACATGCATGTGAAGTAAACAAGAACAACTAGTACAAGAAACTACAAATTTACTTGAAAAATGAAAAAGCCTACGTTCGGCTTTGGTCACCGCTATGTGGTCGCTATCGCAGTGTGCTTGGTTGATGGATCTTCTGCTCGATCAATGGCAGATGCAAAGAAGAGTGGTTTTAGATTTGAAAAAGAAGAGGATGAGCAACGGGGGAACACTTAGAAAAATAAAAGAGGTTTCATCAATTAGGTTAATGATAAATTAAAATGGTGCTTTTGGTTTCAATTAGGTTAAGGATAAATTAAAATGGTGCGTTTGGTTTTTTATTTTTTATTTTTTAAAAAAATAATAAGTGAAAGGGCAACGTTTCTTATTAAAACTAATGAAAGAAATTGAAACATTACAGTCAAACCCGCTAAAAATTTCGGTCAAACCACATAAATTGATTTGAAAATTTTGATTAACTTTTCTTTTTCATTTACTGATACCTTAGTGTCACCAACCAAGTTTTTATGGTTTTTCCTAGGGATGGGCAAACGGTTCGGTTTTTGCCAAACCGAACCAAACCGAAATATTCAGTTTGGTTCGGTTCAGTTAGGTTTTAGAAGTAAAAACCGAACGGTTTGAAAAATTAAGAATCAAACGGTTTGTGTTCGGTTCGGTTTTAAACCGAACAGAACAAAAATACCGATCGGTTCGATTAAATATAATAAAACCGAAGCCAACCGAAGCGAACCGAATTTTTAAAACCTAAATTTTAAAATCTAAAATCAAAATTCTAAATTATTGTTAGTACCGCTTTTTAAAATTAATATTTTTCTATTTAGAATTCGAACCGGACCTACTATTTAAAAAAGTAGCTTGGAATTTAATAAATTGTGTTAGTACGATTACTATGAGTTTGAAAAGTACAGTATATGCGTTCAGTAAATTTTATTAAAAAATTGTTGTTTTATGATATAAGAGCAAAATAAACATAAGTTTAAATTATTTTTTATGTTTAGAGTATATTTAACAAATTGTTAGGAAATACCTTTTTTTTAAATACATAAAATAAAAAAATCAGTTAAATAAAATCTAATGAACTTTATTGTTACACAAAATATGACAAAAATTCATACTTATATATAATTCAAATAAAATAAAAATAATATTTATTACATTCACATTAAATTGATATTAGAGAAAATATACAGTTGTTGTGGTGGTAATTTAATTGTAGTGATCATATAATATCTACTGATTTATATATATTAGAGTTTATGAAAAAAGTAAGATATAATTATCTTTTTGTTAAAATACTAAGGTTATAATAGAAACTTTAAAAAAAGTGGTGACTTATTTAATAAGTTGCTTATAAAAAAAAAATTCATCACTTATTTTTAAAAGCTACGGTAAAAATGAACAAAAAGGATATTAAATAAGTTACTTTTACAAAATTTACTAAATATTATTTTAATAAAAAATTATGAAATAAGAAGCTTGTAGAGTTTCAGTTTCAATCCCAAACAAAACCTTAGTTAGAAACTTTTCAAATTTTGCATTTTAAACCATATAACTTAGAAGAAATTTTTATTGATCTTGTCTCCGTCTCAAGCGAGTGTTTGAACGAAAGTGCAAGACCATAAGATTATAAGTAAAATAATTTAGCATTTTCAGGTTGAAAGTGTCAAATGATAAATTTGAGTTTTGAATGTTAAGTCAAGATTTTTCCACATCATTGACGTAGCTCCTTTTTCAATAGTAATTTTAAATAATCATCAAACTTCTAAAATTCAAATTAGCCGGCTCTACAATATCCTACATGTTGATAATCTTTCTTTAAAGTTCTATAACTACAAGAAAACCATTTGACAGGAACAGTTTCTGATCAAATTGGTGATCTCTCTAGTTAGATGGTTTTGATTGTGATCAGCTCTAACAGCATCAAAGGTACCTTTGATGACTATTTAAGATTAATGTGCATAAAGCTTAGAGACCTTGACTGCAAGTGAATGAAATCTGAGGATGAATTCCTTGAGAACTCAGCCTTCTCTTGATCTGTTTTTGCTCCAAATTTTGTCACCACTCTAGGTCCATTTGGGATTGAAGTTAGATAATTGTAGCTGAAAAGTTATAGTACTAAAGTATTTGACAAATATTAGCTATTATAATTTAAAAGTTATATTGATATGATTTTTTACTTATATGATGAAAAATCTATTATATCTTTAATAATTTTATCAAAATTATTTTTTAAAAATTGTATTTGCTACATACTATTAACTTTTGTTTCATATTTACAATTTTTTTCAACAACAGTTGTAGTTAAAATATATAGTACCTCAATAACAAATATGACATAAATTTAGAGGTACGGTCACAACAGGCTCAATTCGAAGAATACCGAAAGAAATTTTTAAGTACTACTCTGCTCAAATATTATTGAGGCACTTGAAAGCGCGTTGGTATTGGTCTCTCCAACAATAATTCCTAATTCTATTGGAGGCAGTTATAATATGCAGAAACAAGTAAGAGAGATAACCCATTTAAACATAACCAACAATTAATGTGCATAAAAGGTGCCATACTACTAAGCATTATTCCTAAATCAACACTTTAAAATTAGCCTTCACAACCTCTAGATTGCTCATTTATATGTCAATTATGGATATAAACATACAAGACAGATGTATCTATAATTTTTCTCCGGTGCCGACATCCGCAGTCTATTTACCCCTCGTAGCTAACACTGCAAAGGGTTGAGTATGTATATATATTCAACTATAAATGCAAAGAGATTTGTTATACAAAATTTTAGTATACTCGGAAGCGCACGAATATTTGGAAATAAAATAGTGGTAACAAATGTGAACCCACATGAATTACTACAAATTGAAAAGTCTAATTTAAACCTGATTCAATATTATCCTAACTTAGTTGAGCAAATTGAGTTTTAAAGAAAATTAAACTACTTAAAGAAAAAAATAATTCAAATATGGGAGAATTCAATAAAACAAAGGTTACCAAGATTTCAGAATCCAACAGTATTCAACTAGTAATTATCTAATTATTATTAATCTCAATTTTAGAGTGGCAACTCGAAATTAATTTATATAATCTCATAGATATAAAAATTAAGCCCAAGTAATTACATATAATATAGTTTCTTTTTTGTTTTTAACGTAGAATTTCTAATCATTATACTTATCTTATTGAAAATAAAGAATCAAAGTTTCCTAAGTATTAATATTTTATGTATCCAATTGGTTGAAAAACATATAATCAAAGATAATCATATTAATCATTATTTCACCATGGTTAGATTTAATTAAATAATCTCTTAACTATAAAGAATACATAATAAAGAAAATTACTTAATGAGTTATGTGAAATAAAAAGCATAATCATCAAAATAACATACATAGCCGAATCCGTATTTGATTTTAATTCGAATTCTTAACCAACTCTAATACCTTCCTCTAATTATAAAATTAAAATTTCCTTCTAATGCAAATTAAATTTTTTTTCATCCAATAAATAAAGAAAACAGGACTAATACAAGCATAGCAAATAATAAAATATTGTTTGGCTTATGAGGATAACAAAAGTCTTAGCAGTGCCACAAGAAAAAGCACACTCTAACTAAGACATGGCTTCCATGAATTCTTCATTGCTTCTCAATTCTTACCCTTTAAACCCCCTTTTTTTAAAGGAAAAAAACTTTTTTAACTCTTAAAATTTCATGCAATAGCTTATTTCATCTTTGCAATTTAAATAGCAACTCATTTCTTTTCTTCTTTTAAACAATAGTTTAAACACTCTTCTATTAATTTATCGTTAGTTTAATATATAATTCATTGACGACAAAATAAGATTTTCAATTAAAAAGATAAAAAATATTTTCAAATAAAACTCTCAAACACAATTAAATAATCTCTAAACTTTCTGCGTAAATTTAAAATTTAAGGATAATTTAATGAATAAATAATAATAACACTAAATACTATGTAAAATATATATTTAGAGCAAAATAAAAAATAACATAGATTTTATAGGCATGGTGTACTTTTTTTCCTTTTTTTTTGGTCTTTTAGCATGTCCTTAATTTAAATATGATCAAGATAAATAAATAAATAGTCAGTACTATTATTTTACCAAAAGTAAATACGCTCTTTCATTTACACACACTAAAGATATATAAAACATAGATTTAATATATTACAAGATAAAAAAGACTACATTGAATTTTTTTTTAATCTTTTAGCTTATTTCTTATTAGAAAGTTATTATTATAATATTTATATTCATCGAAAAATTTAGTTGACTTCATTTTAGTTTTGTTTCATTAATTTATCCTCAAATTTTTAATTTATGTAAAAAATCAAATATTATTTAAATTTTGCTTTCAGATTTTTACTTTAAAATGGTTTGCATTTAATTAAAATTTCTATTTTGCCCTCAATAAAAAATGTAAATTCATAGAAGCATATCTTGAGTTATCCTTTGAAAAGTGAAGATATGATACTGTCTAAGAAAACAAATGGGCTATTGCATTAAAATCTAAAGGATAAAGGATTTTTTTTTTTTTTTTTATTAGTAAGCTTCACCAATTATTTCCCTATATAATAAAATAATTTAATTAATTGAAAGTAACAAATAAAAATATCTAATAAATATATAATTAAGGATAAAATATGTAGATATTATATACTTACTGAAATAGAAATGTTGATGTTATTATTCACCGAGACATTTCTTCACAATTTCTGAAATAGAGATCTAACGTGGTGTTTGGTTGTTCAAAGTCTCGTACATCATTTGCTTGTGGGAGTTAATGGTCAAGTTAAGCTGTAGCCTTTCCGGGAAAGCACTTTTTCTGATAGTCAATAACACAATTACCAAATTGAAACCTGATACCTTTTTTGAATTCTTTTGGAAAATATATGACTGGGTAAGTATTTGTTAATTCTTATATTTTAGTTTAAGTGATTGTTTAAATCTAATATTTTTAAAAAGCAACTCAAGATACTGGTACTCTTAAATACTCTGACCTTTACTTTTTTTTTTTTCAACAATATCTATTACAATACTTTTGACACTAATTAACTTACCAATTAAAAAATTAATTATGTATTAACAAATTAACCAATAAATATCAATCTTAAGAACTTGCAATAATCTTACTAATTATTATTTATAAATTAATTAATATAAATAAATTTTAAACAATGTATAATATCCTTACTAGTATCAGAGAGATATCGTATTAATATATAGAATTATCGTATGAAATCAATCTTTTGTATTATATGTATTAGATGAATGACACTAATTTTATATATTTCATTATATAATAAATATATTTAATGAGCATGTTAATGGTTGTCTCAATTGATGATTATATTTTTTTATTAATTTTTTAGGTTTATAACAAGAGAAGTGGTCAATTTTTACCATATTTCTCTCTTAATTATTTTATTTTATTAATCTTAGAGTTTTTTATAAGCCATTAATGGTATAAGAGTTCTAACAAATATTATTTTGTTGTAAAATAGTATGAAAATCAAGAAAAGAAGAAACTTAAAAAAAAAAGAAGAAAAAGATTTTGTGGCAAGAAGCAACAAAAACTGTCGACCATGAAATCATGCTTACGGAATTGGCAGCGAAAGAAGACGATGTCCTTTTTTATTTTTTTATTAGACACCAATAGTTTAGTAATTTATGTCTTTTGGCATAATATTAGAGATTTTTGGAGTTAGTTCTAGCAGAATGTAATACATTCAGGACATGACGGCTGGAAAGAAAATATGGAGAATAATTAAAAATGGGCTTTTAGGTTCATTAGAAAATAAATTATTGCTACTCTGTGAATCTTATTTAGAAGGAGAAATAACCAAAAGGCTTATTTTGGCCAAAGGAATACTTACAACAGTACTATTTGAATTAGTACATATAGATGTATATGGACCAATCAATGTACAAGCTCAAGGAGATTGTGAGTGTTTCATCACTTTCACTTATGATTATTCAAGAGAATGTTATTTTTATCTAATGCGTTACAAGTCTGAAGATCTTGAAAATTTCAAAAGAGTATACGACTGAGACATAAAAGCAATTAAGTAAGAATATAAAGAAACTTTGATCCGATCATGGTAGTGAATATCTCTCAAGAGAGTTCAAAGAATATTTGGCTGAAAATGAGATTATACCTCAATTGACAGCTCCAAGAACACCACAACAAAATAATGTGGCTGAAAGAAGAAATAGAATTCTTTCGGATATTGTGAGATCTATGCTTAGTTATTCTACATTGCTTATCTTATTTTGGAGACTAGCACTAGAAACTGCAACATACCTATTGAACTTAGATCCATCTAAGTTAGTGCCACAAACCCTAATAGAATTATGGTCATCTCGCAAACCAAATTTGAAATATATCCATATTTGGGGTTCACCAGCACATATGCTAAAACCAAAGGCTGAAAAAATAGATTCTCGTTCTGAAGTTTGTATATCTGTTAGGTATCCCAAATGAATAAAGGGAGTTTTATTTTATAGTCCTCAAGACAAAAAAGTGATTGTGAGTATACATTTTACTTATCTTGAGGAAGACTATATAAATAACTTCAAACCTAAGAGTAAGGCAATACTGGAAGAATTATCAGGAGATCATGTTGATGCTTAGATTTCATTACTTGTTATTCAATAAGGAGAAGAGCAACAACATGAAGATTATAACACTATCTCTGAACTACAACCACCTATAGAACCTCATCGTGGTATGAGGGTAATTAGATTACCAGCACGGTACATGTTATTAGGAGAAACTTATATAGATATTTTAGATGGATAAGTACTAGATCCCATTAACTACAACGAAGTTCTATTAGATGGAGATGCTGAACTATGGAAAAATGCTATGAGCTAAGAAATGGAATCTATATATTCCAATAAAGTCTGGAAACTTGTAGAGGCACTAAATGGGGTAAAACTTATAGGTTGTAAGTAGATCTGCAAGAGAAAAAGAGAAGTAGACGGAATAGCGAAAACATTTAAAGCAAGATTAGCAATCAAATGGTATACTCAAAAAATGGGAATTGATTATGAGAAAACTTTTTCACCAGTTGCAATGCTTAAATCAAGTAGAATTCTACTCTCCATTCATGTAGTGTTGGATTATGAAATTTGACAAACGAATATCAAGGTTGCATTTTTTAACGATCATCTTGAAGAAGACATCTATATGCAGTAACCAGATGGATTCATTAAAAAGAGCCAAGAACACATTGTGTGTAAATTGCAGAGATCCATTTATGGATTGAAGCAAGCATCTCGGTCATAGAATATTAGATTTGATCAAATGGTTAAAATGTTTGGATTCATACAAAATATTGATGAACCATGTGTGTACAAGAAAATTCAGGAAAAAACTTTAGCTTTTTTTATTCTTTATATAGATAACATTATCTTAATTGAAAACAATATATGAATATTATCATCAATAAAGAATTGGTTGACTAATTAATTTTATATGAAAGACTTAGGAGAGGCTAGTTATATTCTTAGTATTAAATTGCTTCAAGACCAGAAGAATAAAACTTTAGCCTTATCCCAAACTGCTTATATTGATAAGATACTAGCTAGATTTAGCATGAAAAATTATAATACTAGTTTTTTATCATTTAGAAATTTAATTATATTCTCTAAGGATCGGTCACCTAAGACACCTGAGCAAAGAGAAAAAATTAGGCAAGTTGCTTATGCAAAAACTGTGTGAAGTCTCATGTATACCATACTATGTACTAGACTAGACATTTATTTTGCAGTAGGGATGGTCAGTAGATATCAATCTAATCCTAGTTCTGAACACTAGACTACAGTCAAGTATTTAATTAAATATCTGAAAAGAGCTAAGAATTATATGCTTGTGTATTCTTGTAATGATCTCATTTTAGTGGGTTATACCGATTCTAACTTTATGTTAGATAAAGATTTTAGAAAATTAACTTCTGATTATGTGTTTACATTGTGGAGCTGTGAGTTAGAGGAATGTGAAATAAAGTTGTATCGTAAACTCCACAATGAAAGCTGAATATGTGGCTACATCTAAAGCTGCTAAAGAAGCTGTTTAACTCTGTAAGTTCCTACAAGATCTTGAGATAGTACTTGCAGTAACTGTACCTTTTAAATTATTTTGATAATATTAGTGCAGTAGCTCAGTCTAAGAAATTAAGAAAACACAAGAAGTAAAAACATATAAAAAGGAAACATCATCTCATAAGAGAAATAGTACAGATTGGCGATATAGAAGTTACCTAGATTACTTTAAAACAAAACCTGGCATATCCTTTTACAAAGGCCATAATTAGGAGACCTTTTAACCAACACTTAGAATGTATAGGCATGTGTGAGTTGCCACATATGCTTTGAGAGCTATTGAGAGATTATTGGAATTATGTGCTCTTTAAAACATATTAATTAATTTATTTATGATACATATATTTTCTTATTAATAAAATGATAAATACATTTTCAGACATTTAATTGCATAAATATTTTAAATAAAGTTTTTTTAATCATATTAGATGTATTTATGTGATCATTATATGGATTCACAGAATACATAAATACAAGTTATCTTATGATTAAATAAATTGAGTTCACAATTGATAAATAGAGTTGGACGCTCTATTTATGTTTAGACTGTAGTAAATTCATTGAATTATTTGTCTTATTCATGTATGAATTTACTGGTATAGTTTGATATATTTAATTAGATTAATATGAGATTTAATTAACCTTGGAATAACTGTCAGACTTATTAAATCCCATAGACATTGATTTTATTGCAATCTCAATCTTGAGTTAATTATAGTTTTGTGTTTATTATTATTATTCCATTTGAATTACCAATGGGCACGATGTACATTAGTAGTCAAGATTACTCGATATCTTAGTAGGAGTAATTATGAGCAGTGAGATTATAGATTAACAATATATAATTTGTACAACACATCTCTTGATGGGTTTTCGATACTTGATCATAGAATTCTATGTCAAAGTGTGTTAACATACTTAGTATGCTGAAAATAATCATTAGGGAAAGTCATTAAGTGTCAAGGAATAAGATATAATTAAATTGATTGGACAATTGAGATATCAATTTAATTAGCGATATGGTACAAATGATTATTCAGTAAAGAAATCAATGTGGCATAGGTCGAATTAGTATTCGAGAACACACTATCCTAGATAGCATACAATTATGAAGGTTAATTCCAATCTTATAGTGGAGTAGATTTAGAATTAAATAATCGGGCTAGTTTAATTATATTCCTAATTATTATAGCCACTATTGTATGTACACATATGATTCATGGGTTAGATCATTTAATTGATTGCACCACTATTGGATTAATAAATAAGATAACTAGTTATCTGGATTAAAAGTCTAAATATATTATTTGGTGGGAGGCTCCAATTAATATACTTAATGTATAAGAGACTTTGTGTTATTTTACTTGTAGTCCACTATAAATATAATAAGTGTAACGCCAAAATCTTTTGGGTTTTTAAGCTTATTTTAATTTAAATCAATTATTTTGATTTAATAAAATTAAAAAATGATATAAATAAAGAGTCTAGGATTTTCTACCAATATAATATAAAAAAGTTTTTTTATCCACAAAAAAATTAAGAGAAGTTGTAATATACAAATTAAGAAAAGAAAATTTTTCCCACTAACTTTGAGAGAAAAATATTTTTTGTTAATTGCTTTCAGTGGTGATAAAGACATTCATATGTCAAGTACAAATCAAACTTGAGTCATAATTTGAATGATCATTAGTGACAGATCGTGATCTACTAAGAGAGGTGGTGATAGATTGTAATTTGGAAGTCTTAATTACTACAACAAAAAAGTAAAGATACGATTTCTAGATTATAATAATTTTATATATTGTATGAGAAATCGATCCTATTATTTCAGTTAAAAACAATTTTAAACCAATATTTACAACAGTCTTACTAATTAATTAATTTACAAAATTAATTCTAAAAGAAAAATATTAAAAAATATTAAAATTTACACTAATTTTTATTTTACTTTTAAAAATAGATTTAATAATTTAATACTTTTTCATCTTTTGATCAATATCCTCAAAAATATTATTGAAAGGTAAACAAAAAGTGCGGATAATAATATAAAATAATTAATAGTAAAGATGTCTTGAGGTATTTTTTAAAATATTAAAAAAATAATTATTTAATTTAAAATATAAGAATTAATATAATATTAACAAAACAAATATAAAAGTTACAAGTGGGATTAAAGCCCCACGTACACAACCAAACATTGCTTCGGCTGTTTGTAGGTGCCCAGAGGTCATTCTCCTTCAATAATGACATATATACTATATAAAGGAATTAATTGATGAAGAAAAATTCAAACCCCACTAGTTTAACAGGTCAAAATCCGTAAGCATTGTCTCTGCCGTGTGAAAATTAAACTTTGAAGCCTCTGCGACTGCTACAATATATTATATATATATATATATATATCTATATAACATATGTGCTAGCTTTCTCATCATTAGAGTCCGAATTTTCAAATTTGGAGGAAATTTAGATGCTAGCTAAGCTTCAGGTACAAAATGAAGCTGCCTTTTCGTTACCTAGGCGGCTGCTGCTCTAGTTCATCAGAAGCTGCTGCTTCCGCTATAGTCAGAACCGGCAACGGTAATTAAAAGCTTGAACATTTTTGCTATTCTTTGGATTCAAGATTGACTACTCTTGATTGCTTTATTATATATATATATATATATAATTACATATATGCCCGCAAACCAAAACCAGGAGGACAAAATCATGAAACGTTTCAGGTATTTTCTTACAACGAGCTCAGAAATGCTACCCAAGATTTCTCCAGTTCTAACAAGATCGGTGAAGGCAGCTTTGGTTCTGTATACAAGGTTGACTTAATTTCTTGCCTGAGCAATATCAATTTTGAATACAAGGTTTGATTTAGTGCATTGATTGATTAACCATATATGTAGGGCCGGCTTCGAGATGGCACAATTGTGGGGGTAAAAGTGCTTTCAGTTGAGCTTGAATCAATGAGAGGGGAGAGGGAATTTGCATCGGAGTTGGCAGCTCTCTCAACAATCAAGCATCAAAATCTTGTCACACTTCGTGGCTGTTGCATTGATGGAGCCACAAGAATTTTGGTCTATGAATACATGGAGAATAATAGCCTCGCCCATATTTTACTTGGTAATCTTTCTTATTCATCTCTTATTATTTGATTATTTATAAATAAATTTTTATATTTTTAAAAATTTTAATTACTCTCCTTTTTGTTAAAAGAAAAAAAAATACATCAACTCACTATATTCCCCCAACACAAAAAAAAAGAACGATTTAGGGATAATCTAAAATTTATCTCTATTATATGAGAAAATCACTTTCAATATCACATAAAATCTTGATAAATTCATAAAATATGATAACTTCGTCCTTGTTTTTTGCTTTCATAAATATGCCGGCAGCCAATATCATACCTCGTTTATCTTTTTTTTTTAAAAAAATTCACAAACCGACAAACAAGCCAATCCCAATGTGGGCTTAGATCACATCCATAAAGACTAAAATACCCCTCATTTATTGTGACACAGTAAACTCAATGTCAACGAATTATTTGCCTTCCATTTTCTACCGAACACATCAAGCACACACAAATTAGTACTCTAAATAATATAATTTTAACTCTAAAGATCCACATATTATATGAATCTAGCTTAAGTGAGAGGTGAGTCAATATGAGATTTTGATTGTAGCTTATCTTTATAATTATAGTCTTGGAGAAGAATTAATTAAATGAAAAAAAATTGAAAGTTCTTATTTTTTTTCCTTTTCTTTTTCTTTTAATTATGTGAATGTAAACATAATAAGCTTTTAATATTCATGTATTTATTTAGCTTTTTAAGAGTTCGCTGCTATGTACTTAATGATCATGTAGGAATCATGTAATAATAAATTGAACATGAAATCAACAATAATTGGTTCATAGTAGAAATTACTAGTATTTATCATAATTTTTTTTTTTCAAAGGTGTGGATAATTAAAATCCAAATCAATTTTTATATATGTATTTTGATAATAGGCGAGGCGCAAAATAGGATGAAATTCAACTGGGAAATCAGGCGAGAAATTGCATTGGGAGTTGCTCGAGGGCTTGCCTATCTACATGAGGAGGTTAAACCTCGCATTGTGCACCGAGATATCAAAGCCAGCAATGTACTTATTGATCATAATTTCATGTCAAAAATATCTGATTTTGGCCTATCAAAGTTGCTAAGAGATAACATGTCTCACATTAGTACCCGAGTTGCTGGAACACTGTAAGTAAATTTGCTAATTAATCTTCTTTTATTTACCCTTTCTAATACACGTTATTGGAATGCTAATGATCAATCATAGCTAATGAGGTCAGTTTTGCAATTGTTAATGCGAAAGAGGCTATCTTGCTCCAGAATATGCTGTTAGCGGACATTTGACAAGAAAATCAGATGTTTATAGTTTTGGAGTACTATTGTTAGAAATTATCAGCGGTCGACCAGTTGTATCGTTTAATTTAAAAGAAGGGGAACATTACTTAGTCCAAAAGGTGATTTTCTTTTCATTAAATTTTTAAGTCCCTTTTTTTTATATAAATATTCAAGAATCGAAATACATATACTTATATCAACAATATTGAGGAGGGGACTAGAACCAGTGCCTTCAACCATATTGAAAGCACCAGCCCACCACCGTACTTGTAGCCGAACGACAATTGCATTTTTAAGTTGACTTGTTATCATAATTTGAAAATAAAACTTCTTTTTGCAGGCATGGGAAGTCTATGAGGATAGAAACCTAGGACGACTGGTGGATCCTACACTTGAAATGAACCATCCTGAAGAAGAGGCTGCTGTGTGTACAAGAAAATGTAAGGTTGCGGCCATCAATGTCTACGGCAATCAAGATGTTGAACAATGAAATTGACATTCAGGATGCTGAGATTTCACAGCCTGGACTTATTTCTGACTTTATGGATATCAAATTGGGCCAGCAAAACATGTCATCATAGAGCATTTTCTTCCTCGGCTAGCAGGCTCAGCATTCCTAACAGTGGTAAATGTTTTCGAAATTTTTGCTTGTATTGTGGACATCCTAACCTTTCGGACTACAATTATATATACAGCAGCTGAAAACTATAGTGTAACTAATTAATATAACAATTTAATTAACGTAACATATAAAGCATATAACGTATAAAGCATAATATTCGTACCTTGGAGGCAGTTATGGGAAAATTAGAATAAAAGTTGATGTGCAATCAAAGCATCAACATCCGCCCTGCAGCCAAAAACTCCACAAAAAGAAAACATGAAAGTCAAATTGGTTTTGGTTACTGGTATCATTTTCAGGATTAAATCAAAAAGCAACCTCTGTTGAAAGTTCATACAAATTCAGTTAGCCAGGCTGTCCTGTCTTACCTTTCCCAATATTCTAACACGAGTTTATACAATAATGGAATCATTTGGCCTTGCATGGATACATCGATCATGTATCCCTTGTCTATGTTAATTAAAATTTCAACAACTGAAAGTGAAATAATGGTTGGCCGTTGAGTAACATACGAGAGAAACGGGCATGGACAGAAGATTTACCTGAGAAACTGGGCGGCTACCATGGGATAAACATCAAAAGATTCGAAATTATTCTGAAAATATCTAAACAAACAGAAAAATTTAAAAGCAGAGTTGCAGCTAAAGCTGTTGACACCAAATTTAGCATGCATGGCTCCTCGCACGCTCTCCGCCAAGACCACCAATCTTCTGATGGACTTTGCAAAAAGCATACAGGGAGCCAGGCATACTATATATCAATCGTCAGACATGCACATGCGTGCATATGCTTGTGAAAATGTATGCAAATGATCAGTATTGCATGAACATGCATCATAATTTGTTGATATATTCTAGTAGTGAGAAAGTTATTAGCAGAGGCATTTAAGCAAAGGAAATATAAATACATATATACATACATACATATATATATATGTATTTATATATATACAGAGAAAAGAAGTCACTTGATGTTGATGAATATGCTTTTAATTAGTGATAGTCAAGTTGGCTTCTAGGTATCTGCATTGGCAAGGACCTTTTGAGTTGTCTATCTGGCAATATTTGATAACACAGATCAAGAAAACCACTTCACCTGAAAGGACATAGAGTAATAATGAAGCTGTAGGGTTAGAGATAGAGATGAGATTTTTGTTACTTTTTTCTTCTTTTCTGGATCATAAAGCAGCATAGGTTTCTTTTTATCGTCTTCTGAAACCGATTTGTCATCAACTGTTTGTATGGTTTGGATTCCCATATCTCTACACCTGGCTAGTCATTTAAATAACACACAGCTTCTGTCTCATGTCCCATTGTTCACTTTACTTTGTCCTTTCTTCGATATTCTTCTTCTCATCCCTGCCTAGAACGAAGAGACTGAAAAGAATATTTCTCAAGAATGAGGCAAAAGTAATTAAAAGAACCAAAATGCTCTTAAATTGCTTGCCAGGACCACGATGAATGTGGCTGCATTGTCTATTAGAACTGAATGATTATATTCTTACACTAATTATGTCAATTTGTGATCAAGTTGCATGTTAAGATGGATCATTGCTTCACTCCTCATTCTTATGTATTTTAAATTGAGGGTAGCTCTTACTTTATTTAAAAATGTAGTGGCGTGAATGCCTTTTGCGCACGCGGTCGCCTGAGTTAAAAGGGACAAGAGTTGATCTTATAAACTTATATAAATGTGCATGTACACTTGTAAACGTTTCGATAAGAGAAAGAGGAGCGGAGAAGAACGGTCCATGAAATGGGACAGACTTCTTTGAGAGGAGAATATTGGCCTTTCAATAACTCAATGACAAATGGATAAGAGCTGCAATAATGATAATGTATTTCCATTCCTTGGTAGAAGAAAAAGGCCCTACTTAATGCAAGAGATTCGAAAGCTGTTGCTGAAACTTGAAGGTGGTTGCAGTTCTATCATTTGCCGGTTTGAAAGAGAAACTAAGCATGGGAATCCTCTTTTTTCCTGACAGAATTCAGAATCCAGAGTGGCTCAGAAATCACAAGGGTGTCCGTCATCTTTGTGCTTGGATGGGCATGAATTGATGACCCACGGTGTGTGAGTAGATTCTTTCTCTACAGCACTGTGAAGAAATATGGCTTCTTTTTAATGAGAATTTATAAATTGTAAATTATAATTTTTTTAACTTTTCTTCTTTAGTAGTTTTCTTATATAAGATAATTTCGGATTAAGTAATTTTTCCTTCGAAACTTAATCTGTTCAAGGAAGAATACAACTTATATAAGGAAATGAATATTCCTCGTATAAGAAATAATTACTATATATAGAAAAGTTGAGTTCACTTGTTTATAAAGCATAACAATCAGTTTCTTTGCAAGTAAATGATTTCTAATGTGAGAGAAACGTTAAGTCTATTGAGAGATTGGTTATTATTGTTTGGGTGTAGAAAAAATACTAAAGTGATTCTAATAATTTTTCACATAGTGAAATTTTCTTTTGTTGTCCTCGATGACTGTAATTGTTCTCTGATATAGGAGCTTCTCGTATAAATTCTTGTGTTATATAATTGATTATATTATTTATCTATTTTATATTTATTATTTATTTGATATTTTTACTTGCAAGATATTGGATGAGATTAAAAATTTCCTAACAAGCACAAGCAGTGTATTTTTGTAATAGCTCATGCAACGTCACATGGTAGAGGAGATTCATATAATACAGCTTCTCAAATAGAGGTAGGGGTGGGCAAAATATCTGACCCGACCCGATCCGATCCAATCTAAAAATTAGGTTAGGATCGGATCGGTTGACAATAATATCCAATCAAAAGCAATTTTGCCAACCCAATCGAGTTGGCTTCAAAATTTTTTTTTTAAAAAAAAGTGAAAACAAACAAAGAAAATAAGAAATCAAGAACAATACACACTAAACACACACAAACACAACCAAACATATGCACACAAACACTAAAACACATTGTGTCATCACACATTCTCAGTCTATTCTTCTCCTATCTTTACTCTTCATTGCAGCACCGACGGTCTGGCATAGCCTCACGCATCATCGTTCGTTGGTCGCGGCTTGGGTCGTGGCTTATGTAAAAGCATACTGACGTCAATCATCATTTGTAGACTTAGCCACCGGATCTGCTACTCTACACATCTAGCATCTAGCAGTAGCAGATATTATTCATTATCGTCCTTAAATTTTACGTAATTTTTAGTGTTAGAAGCTTTAACCTTGTGCTTTAACTTTAAGGACTTTGGGTTGGTCAAGTTCATGGACATCATATAGTTGCTCTAAATGTAATTTAATTTTGTTTGTGATGGATAAATTAGATGAAGAATTTTAGTCAATCAAACAAGAGTTAGCGAAACTGCAAAAGGTAGTAATAGTGAGTAATTAGGCATAAATTTTTCTTTTTCATTTTCAGTTTCACTCAATCCGAATTCAACTTAATTTTTTAGCACAATCTGATCCAAATATGTTTAGATCGAATCGAATCAAGTTACTTTCGGATTGAATTCAGATGAAATTCTCTCTGATCCGATTAGTCTGAAACATAATCAGGTTAATTCAAGCCTGATCTAAACCCAATTTTATCCAACCCTAAATAAGGGATAGACTAGGTCTACTTTGGACTAGACCAATAGGGTTTTGATTGACTTTAATGTGTAAGTATCCATATTAAGTTCATGTTTGATTGGAAGAAATGAAATGAAAGGATGATAGAAAAAATAAGAAAAAAAGATGAAAAATTTTAATTTCATCATTTTGTATAACTAAAATTATTTTTTTATCCCTTTATTTTTCTTTCTTATCCTTTTATTCCCTCGTACTAAACAAACCATAAAAGAATGTTCAATTCATAACCTCTTATAAAGTATAGACTCATGGTGGGTAAGTTCTGTAGATCTTTTAAAGATTGGTGTTAGCATAAATAATTTTGATTTAAGTGAGATAGGTCCAAGATAGATTTTCTATTAGAGTAATAATACAGTCATAAACTCTTTTATAAGTTTCTTTTGTACAAACTGATATAACATGACTAAATTGGTTTAATTAAATATTTATTGGTCTACATGTTTTTTTTTATTTTGTATTTTCATTCAACCAATGAATTAATGTCAAATCAATTTATACAAAATAAATTTATATAAAAATTTGTGGTTGTATTATGACTCTTTTGATTAATAAGTGGTATGATTCAATCAAGATCCTATTTATTAAGATAGATATCTCTTTTTTTTTTAGTAAACTCGTGGATTGAGTTACTTGATCAATATAGATTAAGGGGTTGTTTGTTAAACATCTTAAAGTCTGAAATTTTCTTGTTTGTTTTTTTTATATATGATGTCTGATTTTTAAAAACTTACATCTAAATAGAAAAAGTAAACTTTTGTAACTTTTATCTGAATGAAAAATAGTCAAAATGAGAAGTAAATATTATATTCTAAAAATATCTCTATAAAATATATTTATTTCCTAAACTATAACATCTAATCATTTTTTTATTTATAAGGACAGAGATATCAAATAATCATATTTAAGATGTTTTTATTTATAAAAATAAACAAGATGTCTCTTATATTTAAATATTAAAAAAATAAAAACAAACATGTCTTTCAAATATTTGAATTCAGACCCATTCAAACTTTAGAAAAATTCAGACTTATTCAAATTTTAGACAAAAAACCAAACCTTACCTAAATTTAAGCATATTTCTAGCCTTAATAAATATCTAGTAGTGCTCTATGAAAATTCAAGTCTTGTTATATACTTATGAAAATAGACATCTCAATTTTTTTTAAGTAAATTATGCTAGGAATAAATGACCTTAGTGACGTGCAAGTCTTAATAAATCTCTTATGGATAAGGTTATCAATTAGAAAGAGTAATGCGACACATCCTAAATTTTTTTATCTCAAATAACTATCCTAAATGATGTGGCATTCATCAATT
Organism: Murraya koenigii; assembly: GCA_025617385.1. Lineage (NCBI taxonomy): Eukaryota > Viridiplantae > Streptophyta > Magnoliopsida > Sapindales > Rutaceae > Murraya > Murraya koenigii. Next base: position 9,851,175 of record CM046819.1, on the reverse strand, counting down.
GGTTGGTAAGATAATATAATTAATTCATTTTAATTTTATCAACCAATTGATAAATGTCATATCATTTGAGATGATTATTTGGGATAAAAAATTTAGGATGTGTAGTATTATTGAATTAGAAAATGTATATGCATCCCCTCTCCATTGGCCCATGATTTGTATGGCCAATAGCACGGCCCGTCAAAATGAGGTCCACATGAACCCGTGGGCTAGCTCGCGTGCCTAATTTTTTTTTCTCAAGACCGACACTACCCACGACCCAAGCCCACGTGTGCAGTGCCCAAAAAGGCCCACCATCTTTTTTTTTTTCAAAGCATGCTTGAAAAAACCCATATGCCTGGTTTGCTTTCTTCAAGCTCACGTGTCTGGCGTGCTTTTTTAAGTCAATATGCCATTTCTTTATGCCCATTAACCTATGCAATTACAAATTTACAAATAATAATAATAATTTTATTAAGGGAACAATTAAATTTAATTAATACATTAAAACAATTACACAACTATATTATCTAATTTTTACATTATTTTATTTTATTTTATTATCTAAATGTGAAAAATATTTCATTTATAGATGAAATATATCTCCTTTGATTTTAATAATTTCATAAATGAAATATTAAGGTTGTAAAAATTTATATTTATAATTTATAAAATCATGATATTTATAATTTATTTATTAAAATCATGAAATCATTTATTCATTTAATAAATTATAGATATAAAACAATTATAATATTTTTTTGAAACTAAGACTAAATTAATTTTAAAAAATCTACTCTAATAAAATATATTAAAAATTTTAATTTCAAGTTATATATAAAATCATAGCATTTTTACTTTTTATTAAAAAAAATTACAAATATACTTTGGATCACAAGCCGCGTGCTAGTCCATAAATGAATCGTGCTTATTACGTACTTTTTCACGTGCTGTGCTTTGATCTATCTCTAATTGTCCTGTGTTTTTAAGGCCCATGTGCCTAAAATTCGAAGCCCGACCCGGCCCACTTGCGTACCGTACCTTGCCAAGTACCTTGCTGTAATGTGCTCGTGTTGTGCTATACGGACATGTGCCGTTCGATCCATTGGCCATCTTTAGCCACACCCCACCACATACACACTAGGCAATTTCATCCTTTTATATTATAAGTTTTTTTTTATGTTTAGCCAAATTAAATTTATGTTAAAATAACGTTGATAATTAAATAAGGTCAATAAATGTCTGTGATAGAAAAATTAAAGAAAATTTAATTGATTGTGCTCCTGTTTAGTATAAAAGTAAAAGTTACAGCTATGGAAAAAAAACTGTAAATATATAAAAAAAAATTAATAATATATAATTTTTAAATAGTATTTTAATAAAATTATTAACGATTTAATAATTTTTTTTTCATATATATAATCAACTTAACTTCCAAGTTACAGCGGCTAGTGTTTACTAACTACTTTAGTATATAATTTAAAAGTTACAGCAGTCCAAACTCAATTCTAAACAAGGACTGATTGTGGTTTATAAAAGAATAAAAACTTTGCTTATCTTACTTTTATAGTTAACTTTTAGTTTGCTTCTTTGACAAATTGAAATAAATAATAAATAATAACTACCAGAAATGTGATAAGATAATTTTGTACCACTCTTGACAAATTATATCTCAAATTTGTATGTGATTACTGACAAGAACTCAAGAACAATTGAATAGAAAATGTCACTTAAGCTTGAGACTTGGTGTCTATTACATATGACTTATCTAATGGTCATATATATTTATTAATCTCATAAATTCTTATAAAAACTTTTGTTATTATTTAGTTGTTTCTTAAGTATAGCTTTTAAAGATTAAATAAACCATTTTTTCTCTACTAAACTTTTATTAACTAGAGCTTATAGGAGTAGAGTTTATAAAAGTAGAGTTTATACTAGTAGAGTTTTTGACAAAAAATTATTGGGTGTTTAGTTATCAATTATAAAAACTCTTTTGAACCATTAGATTGTTTGATTCTGCAAAATTAAAAGTATTTTTATGTAACTAAATTACCAAAAAAGATATGTAAAAGAATTTTGTTTCATAATTATATAACTGGTAACAAAATGTATCCAAGCTATCAATTAATAAGAAAAAAATGGTTCAACCATTTTTTCAATATTCAAAATTAAAACATATCAATAATATATATTTCCAAACAAATAAAACTATCCAAATTAAAATGTTAATCAAATGGTGGCAATAATTTATATTGTGTATGATTTTGTTTATAATAAGTAAATTAAAGTGGTTGCAATTTTATTTTAAAAAAAAGTGAAGCGACAACAATATATTTTTATTAAATGACGGCAATAATTTTTATTATGTAGGTTTTATATATAAATAAGGGTATTATATAACTAATGAAATATTTTTAGGTCATTTTTTATGTTATATATATTTAGGAAAACTCTCTAACCTCTACTCTTAAAAGCTTAAATTTTGATTTTTTCCTAGTAGAGGTAAATTAATTTATGTAGCCTAAAAAACTCTACTAAACAAATAATCAAACACCAAGAAAAAAAATTTAAAAGTGCTTATGTGATTAAATTAGTACTTATGGCCATTAGATAAGTCATACCAAATAGACACTAATAAAAATTTAAATTTTTGGCTTTTAGAAGTAGAGGTTGAATTTTTTTTTAAATGTTAAAATATTTAAAATATTATTTATTTATTTAAAAATTTTATTTCATTCTTTTTATAACATAACTTTAAAAAATTATTTAATAAAGTAATTTTATAATTTATAATAAAATTTATCACTGATAACCAAATAACTAAACTTTTTTGAATAAAAGGTCTACTTATAAAAGCACTACCAACAAAAACTGTAATTAAATAAGTTCTATTTGAAAAGTTATATCAAAACTACACCTTGATATGAAAAGATATTTCATGGATTCTATTCCTGAGTTATTGATGCATTCAGAAGCTTATTCTCTCAAAGATATTATATATAACGTATAATTAGAGTACTGTAAATGTTTAGAATTTCGGTGGAACAGTGACTTGGTTAAAAATCTACTCCCTAAATGAGACAGAAGATCACACAAGGATCAAAGTTAAAAAGCTGACCATTTGAAAATCATGCAATATCGCAGACACGGGGACACATAAAAGCATGCCGGGTATATTCTAGAGGCCAATTGGCCATTCACTCCAGGCTGAGCCAACGAAATAAATGCTACATATATGTTGGCAACAGAGCTTAGCTAGGCCTTGATAACCAATTATTGGCATATCCTTTAATTCAATCGTCAGCTAATATGAAGTTATTACATATATTTCCTGTTAGCTATTATTGTTGGCAAGAACTTGTAGTTGTCATATCTTCTACCTTAGATTTCATCCTTCAAATAATATACAGATTTCAATAATAGAACTGAATGAAACATCAGAATATTAAAGATGTGAACGAAGATTTCGCCGTTGATCGGGCTGCTAAATAATCCGATCGAGCGCACTAGAATGCTTCTGGAAATTTATCAGATAAATGATCATACAGGGGAGATGCAAGGGTAAACAACATACAAATGCTAAGAAAACAATGTTCCTCAGCAAACTTGAAAATTTTTTAAATGGTATACCCTTGACAATGTTGCATTCTGTTATTTATTCCTGAAATACAACCAAGCATAGCTGTTTTTTTACAAATGAGGGAAATTTGACTGTATTAATTTCCATAAAATGATAACAAAAATTGTAGAATGTCAAAAAAATTACATCTCCTTCACTTTGGGAAATTAATGGAAACAAGCACAAAGAAAATGAAAAGAAATGAGAGGGGCTTAGATGGGGTGCTGGTGTGTGGTGTCATGTACAAATCTCATATTAATATACAGTTTCCAAGCGGCACTACACGCAGAAGCTGATGTATGTATGAACTATTGGACCTAAGTTGATGTCTACAAGATCAAACCATCCTTCACAATTTGCTCCAACCAAGTCGCCACTTGTGACATAGTAGGACGCTTGCTAGGATTTTCCCTGATAGCCAACTCAGCAATGTCAGCAAGTTTAAGGAGTGGCTCAACATTTCTTGGCAGTGCCACATTCCGATCAATTATTGCAGCTGCCTTTCCCTGTTTGATCAAGGGTAATGCCCACTCAACTATACCAGGAGGCGTGTATTCTATATCATAAGCTTTTCTTCCACTAAGAATCTCTAACAGCACAATTCCAAAGTTGTACACATCACTCTTCATGTCTGCGGTAATATCCCTCTCACATGATGTGAGCAGACCAAAATCAGCAATTCGAGCTCCCCAATCAGAATCTAACAGAATGTTTAAAGTCTTGACATCTCGATGGATAATCGGGGGAACAGCTTCCTTGTGCAGGTACTCAAGCCCTTTAGCAGCCTGCATTGAAATTTTCAACCTAAGGCTCCAATTCAGAGGAGACAGTCCTCCGTGGAGATGATCATGAAGTGTACCACGGGGCATAAACTCATAAACAAGAAGCCTCTCCCCCATTTCTAAGCAGTACCCCAGCAAGTTCACAATATTTCTGTGCCGGATATTGCAAAGGACTTCCAACTCCATTTCAAATTCTCTGATATTTGTGTGGATTATTGTGGCAGCATTTGCTCTCTTGACAGCAACTTGCCGTCCATCTACTAGAACCGCTTTGTAAACAAAACCATAGCTTCCCCTGCCAAGCTCATTGAATTCCTTGAACCCATTGGTGGCATCTTTTACTTCTGAAAGCCGGAAAACTTGAGCCATCCCAGGACAGGCAGCAGCTGGAGGTGGGACATAGTCAGCAATAGCATCAGTGTCCAATTCATGTTTACCAATGCAAGATTTGAATTGCTTTTTTGACCATTCTTCTTTTCTAGTGGTAAACAGGCGTGGTACAGTACACCAGCTAATTACTATCAACAATAAACCCGAAGCAGAGCAACCAATTATAAGCACTAATCTATGAAACTGATGCCAATGCTTCTGCGAAGATGGCTGAATTCCACAAATATCCCAACAAGAACTATTCTGGCAAAGAGAGCATGCAGTGCAGACTCTATCACCAATCTCAGTACAAGGACTAGACAAGAAGAATCCTTCAGAACAATTTGACCCACAAGGTGAACAAATCTTAAGATCTTTCCTAACGCATAAGCTAGTCAAATCCTGCTCATTGAGAATACTTGCATTGAATGCAAACTCCCCAGTGCTGCAAGGACCTGGATTACAAAGCCCTGGACTACATAATTCCAAAGGAGGATCAAAATCAGTAGGTGAGCTGACATTAACGAACCAGCAATCAAGAACCAAATCATTTTCTCTGATACCACATGTAGTAAAATCAGATGAAGCAATAGCCATAAACCCATAGTTCTTGGGCACGGATGAAAAATTAAAGTTTCCCCAACATTCAACCCCATGATTATCTTCCCTAACACCGCAAAAATGACTAGCACCAGCTGCCAATGCCACAAATCGGATCCCATCCGGAGGAACTAAAACAAAATCATTATCACCCCAACATTTGACCTCACCAGATAACTCTAAAATCCCACAAAGAGAACTTTTGCCTGAAGCCAAAACTTTGAAACCCTCTGTTACATTAGAAACTCCTAAACTCCAGGAGTCTGGTCCCCAGCAAACGATCCCACCATCTCTAACCCCACCACAACTAAACCCTTCACCAGATACAACATCTTTTAAAACAAGAGTACTCACATACTCATCATAAAACAAATTACTTTGTACATAACTCAATGTGTTATTACTTTTTCTAACAATATCCCAACAATGAACGGTACCCAAATCATGATCAGAGTAATAAGATCCTCTAACAGCACAGACGTGATTCTTGCCAGCAGCTATGCGTGAGTAAGCAGTGGTTTTATATACTGAAGGTACGAGATCTGTAGTAGTACCTGGTGAACTATTTGAGCTCCAACAATATGCCTGTGAAGTATTTGCTAAAATGCCGCAGATAAAGCCTTCGCCGCCAGAGAGGGCCGCCATTGAGGGAATGTTGGAAAAAGAAGCAGAGTTAGTGGACAAAGATGATGAAGATGGTGAGGAGCTATTCTTTGCCCAACAAATAACGTCCTGTTTGCCGCTAGCGTCAATGGCGCAGAAGAAGCTGTTTTGGCCAAAAGAGGCGGAGATGGGACCCATTGATCCAAACCCAGATACGGATATTGAAGAATAAAGAAGAAGAAGGAGAAGAAAGAAGAAAAGTGAAGAGCAGAGGAAGCGCATTGCTTTGAATCGATGGTGCGTTAGTGTTAGGGTTTGGGTTCAACAAGGATCATGGACTAGTAGTAGTAGTAGGAGTGTTGTGTTGTATGATTGGAGTTGGAGTGAATGGTGTTGTTTGCTGTTGATGTGTTGGTGATGACGATGAAAGAACGTGGCTGTCGCCATTTTAACAGTGCTCGTTAGACCGTTATATATTCAATTAACTACTTCACTAGTTACCGCCAATATTGCGTGATTAGCATGCGGATTAGCCACAATTTAGAAAATAAATTCTCATTATTTAAAATTAATTATAAATAAGAAAACTTGTAATATTAGAGAAGAAAGAAGTGAGGTTACACAATTGCCCCATTGCTTTCGAGGTTACTCGAATTTTAATACTTATAAAAGGAAAGGTTTGATGTTTAATGAGTGAGGTTTTTTTATCTCATTTAAACAAATTAAGAAAAAGAAAGTTTTAGTTTTTAATTGTAATTTTGTATATAGAAATGAGATACAAAACTTTTTATCTTGGTTCATTTAAGAGAGGGAAAAAATATATATAGGACTAACAATTACAACTCTCTTAATTTTAGATAGTTGCTAAATGTGTAATTATGTAATCTATTTAATAATTCCAAGTTAGAATTACAATTATTAATTTCTAGTTTTGATAGGTAATTATTGCAGCAGGAAAGCATAACGTGCACTATTCATATGTCCTTTGATTCTGTAAAACTTTGATATTTGCACTATTCATGATCGAATCTTACTACAATATTATTATGACGATTACCAACATTAATTAATTAATAGAAAAGCTTAAGAGCATGTGATCCCATTATAGCAAAATAACAAGCAGCAGTATGAAGAGTCATTATTTAAATCAAGAAGAAAAGAAAATTGATAATCCTCATCCTAAGAAAGAGCTACAATGAAAGTGAAAGGACAGTGTACCAGAAAATTATTGATTAAATTATTAGATAATAAAAAATGCAGTGTATTTTGTGTAAAGCGGGATACACACTTTGGGCTTCTGTAAAACATTGCCGAAATTTTAACATTTTGTATTGTTTGTATTTGCATTAGTGGTTAAGAGAGTGATCCACATCCCAATTTACAATGCATGCATGTTTATTGCTACCATAACGCCAATATTATTTGTCAGCTTTAGCGGACGTGCCAAATTAGGTTGACTTTTTCATGAAACTACTATCAGTTTTAATAATTCTACTCTCTCTCAAATATGTTAAAAGAAAAGTAATCTAAAAGGTTGGTTAAATTATCGTTAAAAATTATTCTAATTAAGTTGATATATTTGAAAAATTATGCTAATTAATTAGAGTTGAGATTAGAAATTTGTTGTTTAACCGTGTTCACATGAGTAAAAAAAAAAAAATTGAGATATCATAAAATAAAACACTATATATATATATATAACACGGTTAAAAATTTATAAAATAGTTATGTTGAAATTTCTTAAACATTGTTATTGTTTAAATAAGCTCCTTCTTAGTTCAAATAACTGGCTTCACCATTAAAAACAGTTCATAAGTCTACTAAATATAACTCAAAAATCTACACCTATTAAAAAGGAGATGATTACCCAATGTAAAGAGATATACCTATATTCACTAATATTTAGAAAAGTATATTTAATTATGAAGAGATGTATATATACTGTCTCATCCACGTTTATGAAAGTAAATTTACTTTTTGAGTTCACGGAAAGAATGCTTTCAACTTTGGAGAGTCCCAGCCTACCCTGCATTAAGCCAAGATCTCATTGGTGGTCAAATCAATCTCCAATGTGAAGAATCTTTTATACAAGCAGGAAGAAATGAAGAACTTATTAATAAAATGAGGGACAAAATAATATTTTATATTCAAGAAAGGACACGATAAATTTTACCCTCAAAGTTTCCAAAGTAATTAAAAATCAAACTAATTGTGTTTGTGTGCATGAAATAAGGAGAAAATATGATCAACTATATATAATAAAAAAAATACTATAAATTTGAGATTAAATGACCGCAATACCCCATGTTGATTGTTGACCAAGTTATTTTGTAATAGAATCCATCTCTATATAAAACACAACGTATAAGTAATGTATACAAATTAAATATTGGTATCTTTATGATCTCTAGGACTTGTCTATGAGTTTAAAATAAATGCACCACATTCATCCTCTGATCCTCTCATTAATATTGTATACTACTACTAGAACGAGTCAATCAAGTCTAAATTTTATAATCTTCCATAAGGCAACCAACAAGCAATACATACATTAACAAAATTAATTGTAAATTGATATGGAGAGGCTAGAGAGATCCAAATCCAAAAATGTCTCTTAGTCTGCAAGTACATTAGCAGGACCAACAAACAATTAATTTTAAACTTCTATCTCCAACTCCAAGCCCCTCTCCAAAAGAAAACTTAGAAATTAAACAAAAGAAAATTTTCCCCATATTTGTGAGTTCGAATGCTGTAATTGATAGTGCACATGCAGTCAAAACGACCTAGAAATTCTCAACCGCCGATCCCATCACGTGGTTGCTCGGTCAGCTGTCTGGTCTCTTCTGTGAAGTACTCGAATCAAATTGCCTCTAGTCAACCTCTATCATGTACTGCGGGCCAAACCTACACATGCATCCGGCTCTACCAATATACATCCGTACTTCAAATATTTTTTCATTGTATGTTTTAAGATTTTTCAAGTCTCTTAAAATTTAGGATTTGTAATTGCAAGTACAATAAATTATAATCACTTGCATCGTATTAAGATATTCCAGAATTATGTTTAGAAGGTTAAACTTTAATTAATCCCTACTTAGATTAATAATTTTCAATTTATCACTATTTATTGCTAAGAACATCAAAAAAATTAAATAAATAAAACGGTTCCATTAGTTATCATCTTCTGAACAAAAATGGAATAAATTGAGATTTTCATATTTTTGAGATATTTTAAAGATTGTAATCTTATTTGGAGAATGAATTGAAATCTATCCGGACTAAAAAACATAATAATTAAAAAACATGGTTAAAAAAAAAAACCCCGAAAACCCCCTGGTCCGGATTCAAATCAAATTAAAAACATGATTCTCGTTAAAACTTACTTGACTACCGGGCACGTTTTGAATTTAACCCTTCAAAATAATTTAAAAAGCGCGAAAATTGGCGGCACGTGATTATTAACAAAATCAGTGGCCGAAAGTGAAGTAAATCAAAATTCAGTTGTGAATCCAATAGTGGAAATGAATTTTGCGATTTGGATGTGAAGTTTAGATTCGAAATCAAAATCTTTCACCAAATCTGCTTCCTTGGTTTATAAATAAGAGCCACAAGCGGAGAAAGGGGACTTTTGCAATTTCTCAACCGATCAAGAGAAATCCAAAACAGTTTCTCAAAATTCTTCTCATCTCAAACCGAAAGCATATATGACTTGAGCGTCAGAATCCTTTTTCAGGGACGATCTTGAATTCTGCTTAGAGCAAAGGAGAAAAGGGAGAACGCAGAGGAATTAAGCTCAGGTATGATTCTTCAGTTTATTTGTTTGAAATCCAAAATCCGGAAGATTGAAGGTTCTTGACACCTTCAGCAATAAAAAAATTGGAACAATTACGAAATACTTGAGATAAGTAACAAGAAACTTGAAAAATACATTAAAATTTTTCGTGGAATGTATTAATAGATTCGACGCACTGAAATATGACTATCTTACAATCCTCTCAAGTCAAACTCACAACTCTCCAATATAGTTTTGATCTAATCTCACCAAAATCTAATCTCATATCTTGCAATTTAGTGGGCCATAGCAACATTCTGTTAGGACTAATTTTTTGATCAGCATAATGGTAATATTACATTAATTAAAAATTGGATAAATATTATAATTAGAAGTTTGTCAAGATCAGCCTTGATTAACAATTTAAAATTTTTGGAGACATCTTGAGACAATTAAAAATTTGTCATGACTAATCTTGATCAAACAATAATAATGAGGACAACTTAAAAAAATTAATTCAAACAGAAGAGAAATTTACTCCAAATTAACAAGCTGGGAAAAAAGCCTAGACTAAGGTGAAAATAACAAAACTTGGAACTTTTTATTCACAGAGCAATTAGAAGATTTTCAATTTCCAATTTCATAAGGATTTGATAGTTGTGTACTTGCATTTTTGTGTTGAAGCTCTTCCATGTGAATACAAGTTATGACTCAATTAATGTGCAACACTATTCATAAAGTTAGAACTGTAGAATGTTTTTGATACAGATTTTGTGCTGTGAATAGTCGGTGGCCGTTAACTAATGATGATATTGTTAGCCTAGGGTAAGGATTGAAGTCAACGGCAGCGGTTTGATGGAGACGATGAAGTTCATTGTCCGGGACCGAATGGATTTTGGAATTTGGGTCCCACTTGTGATTTACGATAGTGATCTTGCATGTGGATTGTTCTAAAGTTGGAAGTGGGTAGATGTACATAGAAATTGCGCATAGATTATAGTTGTGTAGAATAATCTTTAGAATTTGTCTCTTTGTTGGATGTGTGTGGGTCTCATATCTCATGCAATGTACTTTGTCAATTACTTTTGCTTGGGACAAGCAGGTTTGGATGGGTCAAACAAACTAGCTTAATTGGCATTTGGCAACCTTCCTATATGTGTGATCTGGTGGGTGGCCTTGTAATCCAAAGTCCTGATTCAGCTTCTCCTATTTTGAAATAAATTAGTAAAGTACTACATAATTGTTGTATTTGTAGCCATAATTGAAATTTGTTATGTATTAGGCGCCATTCGGTTTGTAGGTCAATGGTGGGTTGGTGCTAAGACATCATAATGTAAAGTTGGTCTATTGGCACCCCTCACAAACTATGTTACAAACTCTTTTCTAAAAGCACCCCATTAAACAACAAAATAAATTTATTATTTTATAGATATCCTTCAAACCATTTTAAATAATATTCATATTAACAATTCACATTCTCTCATTTTTCTTTTAATTAGGAATTGTCAGACAAGTGAAATGATGCAATCCCAACTTTAATATCAAGTTATAAGGTTAAAAATTATAGTAAACAATAATTATTGATTAGATATGTAAAAAGTAAATTCAATCATTTCAAACGAATATAATTTCTCTTAATCATGTTGTAGTATATAGATTTTACAAATATTATATTATTTTCTTCATAATTGGTGTTAGAGTGTGAATTCCGCTCCACTATTATTTATTGTTACAAATAATAAGAAATTATTATTATTATTATTATTAAAGGAAGGTAATGAAATAGTTAAAGAATCTAAAGTTGTTCTATTTCATAATTCTTCAGCAAAATAATACCTCTAGATGAATTGTTATGCAGAATAATGATCATGGTTTAAAACAAAACATCTTTGAAAAATGAGAAAGAAACATGTTAACGAATATGAAAATTTATTAAGGAGAGGTGAATTAAGATTATTTATGACATTAAAATAAAGGTATTTCAAATTAGATCATTGGTTTAATTGTTTATATGTCATTCGTTTAGCAGAGGGGTTTTATGAGGAATTTAAAGGGGTGTCAACAGCTCCACAAAAAAAAAATGTAGTAAGCCGAAGTAGAGCCTCATTAGGCCCAAAAATATGTCATTGCATATCCACAGAACCCGAAATGCAACAGGCTGTGTATTGTGTTCTAAATGACAAACGGATCGTTGATTGCATTTGCAAGCCGAAGCCATCAAAGAAGGTTCTAAGTCCAAATCTTAGTAGCAGCATCTTAACTTTTATGCCTTTCTTGGTAATTAACTTAAACATACATTTTAATTTAAAAATAAGTAGTAACAAGTGTTTAATCAATTAGATAAAATCTGGGGTCATAACAGTTCAACTCATTCTCGAAGCCTTCATGGATTACAGGTACACAACATCCAGAAAAATGAGTTGTTCATGGGAGCAATTCATAAATAACAGGAACACAACATCCAGCCATTAGATCTGTTTGGCAAGAAAATTAATGATGGTTTTGGCATCTCAACATTCAAAATCCAATTCATACGTCAAGACGGGATAGCAAAATTAACCGGATGTTTGCCATGTAAAAACATATGCGTAAACACAGAGAGAACATTGCCCTGTATAGATAATTTTGACGACTAGGTTTAAGATTATTTATTCTACCAATAAGCAGAATTTGAAGTACAATGAACTCATTTCTAAGTTCGATAAAGTACAGTACAAAATAAACCAAACGATGAAACAACCAATGCATGGATCCTAATTACATCTCATACAAAGTCTAGGATTCACAACGAACCAGGAAAAGATAACATCAGAGCTTAATTCTTCACAGTTGTAACATGCTTCAGGAGCATTTGGACAACTTCATATTGAACTTTCTCAGCCCCAGCCTTCAGATGATGAATTTTTGTCTCTGTTTCTTCTTCAAGCCTCTTCACATTTGCACCTGAATATCCACTACTCTGTTTGTGAACACGTAATCAAGGAAGAGTTAATACATTTAAAAAAAATTTCATATTGACAAAATTATACTAATACAGCAACAGGGCTTAGGAATTGCTGATGTTAATCAAGACAAATATCTTGTCAAAAATCTCAAAGGGTGCACAGATTTTAATTTGACAATACAAGCTACAGGATCCGAATGAATATCCCTAATTTCATATTAATAGGATCCAGCAGCACATGACTAACCTCTGCAAGTTTCCTCTGGAACTCACGCTCCACCTGAGCTCGATGTTCAGCAATATCCCTTTCAGCCTCTTCTTTCGCTTGCCTCAATCTAGCCATTTTTGCTAAAAACGAAAAGAAAAAAAAAATCAAATATAATGTCAAATTTTTGGTTTTAGTCAAAATAAAAAAAGAAAAGCACTGTCTAAGACATGGGATTTTGAGCATACATATCACATAAGCGCAGATGTTTTGAAAGCTATGAGGTTCCGAAAAAGAAAAGGTTGAACTAAAAGAGATCAATACAAGCGATGCAGCTAAAATTTTGTTATAAAAAATAAAAAGAGCGCTAAATCACATTAATTGCGGAAACAGTTTGCATGAACAGACACAGATCCATCAAAATACAGAAGGTTTGACAATTCAACAACGAGAAGGATAGTATGATTACCGTTTCTGGCAGCAGCGACAATGTGTTGAGCTTCTTGTTCAGCAGCCAGCAATTGCTGAATTCCACCTTGACCCCTATTAGATGCCATGCTTTCCTGATTCTACAACAAAATTAAACAATAGCAAACATAATCATGCAAGAACACACAATACAAACAACATATTTAGCAATACCTAATACTCCTTGCACTATATATCTTTACTCACACAGACCTAAATGTAATGTAAAACAAAAACAAATGATAGCTATATTTCAATTTCTTAGGAACTTTAACTTGAACTGTCTTGAATAAGTGAATGAATGAGAGCTTTGTATTGTAATCAATACCTCTTCTAATCAGCCACATAAACTGCAATTAAGCTCTTGAAATTGACACTTTTTTTAATCTCAATTTAGGGTACCAAATAGACATCTTTGCAGACCTAAATTACCAATTAATATAAATTTTTTTTTCCGATCCATAACAAAAATTTAAAATTTCAATTTAAAGGAAGAAATTTTAGATCCAAACTAGCAACTTTTAGATGCATGCAATTGGGCCCAAAAAACAGATCAATAGAGACCAAACAGAAAAATAGGAATTTGTTACAAGTAGATCTGATTTGCGGTAAAGGGTCGTCGTAATTTCAATTGCAAAGATGGCATAGTGGAGGAAATTACAGAGAATCGTTACGTACCTGTTGAGGCTTGCGGCCAAGATTCAGTGAAAAGCGTGTACCAGAGACCCTTTCTTCGCCAATCTTAAATATTATGGGGAGAAGATGACCCAATACGACTCCACTTCTATTTATCGGGGCCGCTGGAAAACCGGTGTCGTTTCAGACTTTTTGTAAAAGTCAATTTTACGGTTTTTATTTGTTTAATAATAGTTATACCGATTCTTACGTGGTCGGCAGCCTCCGGCCGATTCCACAATCGTATAAAGAAAAATTTTGAGTGTTCTCTTTTGTTGTTATATGTCAGTAAATTTTAATATAATTCATTTAAAAAATTAATCGTAAATCTTATGCGCACCATATGATAAATGAAGTGTCGAGTGTAAAAAATTTATGGGAAATTTATAAAAATAATCATTGAAATTTTATAAAATTTAAAATTAATTTTAGCCAAACAATACTTAAAATAGCATAAATATTCTTCGCATTTATCAACAAGCTTCTCTTTCTCGTAATAATTCTTTTTCACCTAAATAACCCATTCATCATTGGCAGCTTCTTATAGTATATTGGAGTTCATCTTTGGTGCAAACATCACTAAAATTACGCCCAAGATCTCGAAAATCAGTGATAGTTAACAAAAAAAATCTAAGTTTTTACTTACATGTTCTTGTTTAAAATTGTTGTTATTATGTTGTGTTGGTGACGTTATTGTTGTTGTTGTGGGTGATTAGTGGTGTGGGTGATCTGTCTATTGCATGAATTTGGTGCGATTTGTTACACATCACGTCAAATTCGTGTGATGGGTTGTCGGCAATGATAAGGTTTAATGCGATAAATTTTAAAATGATGGATTTAGTGAGACATATTGCCTGTCTCACTAATTTGGTGAGACAAGTTGCTTGATGAGTGCTTGTCATACCAAACCTTGCCATGCCATGGTCGACAGCCATTGTATGAATTTGATGCAATGTACAGCAAATTGCACCAAATTCGTGCAATGGATGGATCACCACACCACAAATCACCCACAACAACAACAACATTTCAATTCTCCACCACTTTTACTAATACAATACAATAACAACAATAATGAACAAGATCATGCAAGTAAAAGCGCAGTTTTTTTTTTAATTCATCACCGATTTTGGTGATTTTTGTCGCTAAGGATGAACTTCGTATAGCTGTGGGGAGCCACTTGTAATGAATTGATTATTTGGGTGAGAGAGAGCTTTCTTGAGAGAGAGGAGGCTTAGTGACAAATAAAAGGGGTATTTCCATCACTTTTGGTGTTGTGTTGGCTAATGTTGATAGAAATAAACTCCATGAGTTATTTTTTGAAAAATATAAAATTTCAGTGGTACTTTTTATAAATTTTCCAAAATTTTATTAAGAGATTGTGGAGTTTATAAAATAACACAATTAGTAAAATTTTGGCATGTGTTACATCGTGCACCTGATTATATTCTTAATTATAATATATTTAAATAGTTCGAATGTATAGTCTATATCTCAAGTAAGTTATCATTTATCATTACTTGTCATGTACAAGGTGTTCATTGACGGACTTTATTATCTATTACTGATGTGTTAATTGACATTATCTATTAACAAAAGAAATAATACTTAGGTTGTTACATCACTTAAATAAAATTATATAACACAAGTAACTTTGTAAATTATATTATTCCTTATGAAATGAAAAATCTTTTATGCAATATAAGGACGATGAGGACGGATTCAATTAAGGCCTAGAAGTGACTTTAGTCCTTTTTTAGGCTTTGAAATTATTTTTTAAATGTAATTTTCTAATTTCTTTTACATAACTAATTCTTGGGTTGTGTTTTTTTTTTCCAATTGTTTAATAGTCTTTCTAATTTTTTTAACAGATGTAATAAAAGTAAGAGAGACGTGAATGTAATACTGATTAACACTAAAAATTATATATTTTATAAAGGTTTAAATTATCATTTTATCATTTATAGTATTGATTAACGTGCTCATAACTTATTTATTATTTAATGCTTCCCTAAACTAATTTATGGTAAATTATATTTTATTATATTAATTTTTATCCTAATTCTTATATTTTGTGTTTATAGGTATATTTTGAAAATAAAAAAATAATCAATTGGAGCTTACATAATAATGGGGCACAATATATTTTGAGAATAAAAAATCGAACTTTCTCTTCAAAATTTCATCCCTTATTTGTTCTTAAAATTTCATCTCTTATTTAAGAAGCTTAACATGCATCTTTGATATGTTACATGAGCATTGTAGAGTTTAAAAAAAATTTTCCTAACTGCAAATGTCCCAAATAAGAATGTGAACGTGATCTTTTCTTGCTGTTTATTATGTTTCATAATAGATTGAAGTAATTCCTTGTAGATACAATTATCACAAAACTATGATCCATTTTTTAAAAGAAAATATTTTGAGAAAATTTGAAATCCCTTGAGTCATTATCATTGATGGAGGTAAGCATTTTTGTAACAAGTCATTTGGCTTCTTAATGAAGAAATATGAAATTACATATAAAGTTACTATCCCTTATCATCCTCAAATAAGTGGTCAAGTTGAATTAGTAAAGAGGAAGATAAAATAAAATTTCGAAAAGACAGTTACCCAAGCCGTAAAGATTGGTCTCTTTGCAGACTGATATACTTTGGGCTTATCCAAGCCGTAAAGGTGATTTGTGTAAATTACAATTGAACGAACTTGAGAAATTAAGGAATGATGCATGATTAGTGTAAAAATTTTATGCTTTCTATGGAATAAAAATGTTATTTTATGTTTTTATTATAATTTATATGAGTAATTATGTAATATATTGTGAAATTATAATTATGATTTTAAATATTTGACTTTGTGTATTTTTGTGTGTTTATTAGGTAAAAATAATAATTTCAAATAATTTGAGACTCCTAACAATTTAACGGATATATACCGGTGGTCTGAAAAATTAAGCCATTAACAAAGAGGATCTACGACTTTTATTATAAAATTATAAGTTTTTACTATGTTAAGTACGGTAATTATAAAATTATATGTTTCTACCATGTTAGGTGTGATAATTGTGAGTGGATATGCTTGAGTAAATTGGGTTAGATTTATTGTTTGTTTAGTGAGACAAATGTAAAACCATGATTTAATTAGCTTTGTTTATGTTTGTGGTGTAGGCTAATTATAAATTAGTGTAAATAGAGAGGAGGGGGAATAAACCTCTCTACATCTCTTTCTTCACTTCTTTCTCCTCAATTTCTTCTTATCATCACTTTTTGTAATATTTAAAAAATTAATAAATAAATTTAGGTTTATTTTCAATTTTAGTTATTTCTATTTTTATGTATAATTTAATATTAATTTTTATTTTTATTTCAATTATGTTAGACTAAATAATAATAAGTTAGGGTAATGTGAAACTCTTAGTAGGAAAATATAATTTAAATAAATTTTATTTTTAATTATATAAATTAAGTTATTTTCTAATTAATAATATCCATATTTTAAATTTGAAATTTTTGATTTATTGTAAACAAACAAAGGAGTTTGATATAATAAATTCTTAATATCTTAGTATAAAATATGGTAAAATAGTATTTTGATTTGTTATAAACAAGTCAAATTTTGGCACACTAAGTACTTAATTCATAATAAAATTAATGAGAAAATATAATAATTTACACAATTAATCTTTTAGGCAATAAAGAAATTAGATAAAAAGAATTTATTAAATTATGTTTACTACTAAAAGTGGATTTATAATCCTAACTAATTTAATTATATAATTTTACTCAAATTAAGTTTTATATTTTTAATTTAATTGTATTTTTTAGATAAAATAAAATTAAAAATTTTAAATCTTTCCTCTGTGGATTAGCGTTAGACTTATTGAACTATATTATAATAAGACAGCTTTCATTCTTGAGAGTTGTAAAATAATTTAAGTCGTGTCAAGTTTTTGGCGTTGTTGCTAGAGAAAGTATTTATTTTGTTTTGCTTTTTTTTTTCTATTTTTATTTATTGCACTTTCTATAAATTTTCATTTGCCTTTTCTTATTTTTCCTTAAATACTACTCTACCTACAAAACTTTTCAAAATCATCACTTTCATCACAAATGGCTTTATTCTAAACTTCTAAATATTGTTGCATGGCTATATAATTATAAAAAGGTCCTTAAACGAAATTTCTCATAATAATTAAATTTGGATCTATAGATTTTAATTGCCTTATATATTTGGACTCAATTTAGACAATTGGATTTAATGGACTTAGGCTTTTAAGTTTCTGAAATTTAATTTTAATATTTATTTTATTTTCTTTATATGGTCGATTCTATTACCTAAATTGTTGTTTAATTTTTATTTTTTATTTAATTTTCAGTTTTTTTTATTGTGTATGTAATTTTTATTTTTTTGTACATTTATTTTTATTTCACATTTAATTTCTAGTTTACTTATTTTTATTTTTTTTGTACGTTTATATTACTTGTTGTTTAATTTTTAATTTTTTTAGTTTTCATTCTTCATACATTACTCATTTGTTTCTATATTATCTTTGTAACAGAATTATCATAATCATTGTATGAGACATTGGTCTCGAACTTTAAGTGGCAGGTTAATTCGTAGATTTCAATTACCATTACGAATCATGGAAGAGATCTAAGGAAAACATATTTTGGGTCTAATTAATTCTCAAATTGATCAAGTAGACAATCATTTTT
Source organism: Murraya koenigii (assembly GCA_025617385.1). NCBI lineage: Eukaryota > Viridiplantae > Streptophyta > Magnoliopsida > Sapindales > Rutaceae > Murraya > Murraya koenigii. The sequence goes on along the minus strand of CM046819.1, from coordinate 9,832,447 downwards.
AATAAGATTCACATGATGAGAATCAACTAAGAACTTTGAAAGACTATATTCATCAACTAAGAACTTTGAAAGACTATATTAATCCAACTATAATTGGAGCACCCTTAGTGTATTGTATTCCCTACAGAAGCATCTTAATTCAATTTAAAACCAGGTACAATCATATACCAAGATTTTTTAAAGACTTATGCACTGCCTATAGGAAATTCAAGGCAAGAAAAAAAGCATTCATAACTGAACAAGCAACCTAATGAAGAAAATGAGAATGAAGATGATACTGATGAACAAAAAAAATTGCTTAAGTCTTATATAGAAGAAAATATTCAAAAAGAAGATTTTTCTAAACTTATTGACATTTGTTTGGTTAATTCAATTGAATCAAATAATCAACTTGAACTTAATACTTCTAATATAAATTCATTGCTTGATTCTGTGTAAACTTTATAAAATTATGATGAAGACCAAAAATTTGAAGAGCTTGGAATCATTGAAAAGACAAAATCAAAAGAAGTACTTAAACTGGAATTGAAATCGTTGCTTAAAGGATTGAAGTATGTTTTTCTTGAAGAAGAACAAACTTACCCTGTTGTGATTTATTCCATTTTAACGAGCAAGTAAGAAGGTAAATTACTATTTGTTCAAAAAAAGTGTAGAAATGCGATTGGATGGACTTTAAATGATATTATAGACATTAATCCTTTAATTTGCACACATAAAATCAATTTGGAGGAAAATGCTAAAACATGTTAACAATCTCAAAGAAGATTAAACCTACACATGAAAGACCTAGTTAAAATAAAAGTCCTTAAATTGCTTGATGTGTGAATTATCTACCATATCTTTGATAGTAAATGGGTAAGTCCTACCTAAGTAGTGCCTAAAAAATCTGGAATTACTGCTGTTAAAAACAAAAACGGCGAGTTAATTCCAACATGAATTACATTTAGTTGGCAAATATGCATTAATTATAGAGAATTAAATGAAGCCACTAGAAAAGATCATTTTCCATTGCTATTTCTTGACCAAATCTTAGAAAGAGTATCTGGACATCCTTACTACTGCTTTTTGCTTAGCTACTTAGGTTATTATCAAATTCCTATAGCACTTGACGATTAGGAAAAGACCACATTTACATATCCCTTTGGAACATTTGCATTTAAAAAGATGCATTTTGTATTTGTAATGCCCTTACAACATTTCAAAGATGTATGCTAAGCATTTTTTGTGACATTGTTGAACATTGTTTAAAGGTCTTTATGGATGATTTAACTGCGTTTACAATTCTTTTGATGATTGCCTTGATAATTTGAAAAAGTTTTAAAAAGATGTGTTGAATAAGAACTTGTGTTGAATTAGGAAAAATGTCATTGTATGGTTATTTCTTGAATTATTTTAGGTCATGTTGTATATGTTAATGGAATTGAAATTGACAGAGCAAAAATTGAAGTCATACTTAAATTGTCATAACAAAAAATAGTTAGAGATATACAATCCTTTTTAGCACATGCATAATTTTGTAGGACTTTGTTGCAGTATTTAAATCACTTTTTAATATTTTATTAAAAGATGCACTATTTGAATAGACCGATGATTGTCAAAAATCCTTTGAAAAAATAATTTATCTTTTAACATTTGCACCTATTATGCAAGCTCTTAGTTGATCTTTACCTTTTAAATTAATGTGTGATGCAATTGGTTTTGCTATTGCTGTTGTTTTAGGACAAAGAAAGAATGATAAGCTATTTATGATTATTAGGCAAGTAAAACTTTGGATAGTGCTCAAATGAATTATTCTACAATTAAAAAAGAATTGATTGTTATGTTATTTGCATTAAACAAATTTTATTTATATTTTATTAGATCTAAATCTATTATTTTTACTAACCATGCTGCTGTGAGATGTTTAATGACTAAACAACATGCCAAACTAAGGCTAATCCGTTGAATTTTGTTACTCTAAGAATTTGACCTCACTATCAAAGATAAAATGAGTGCAAAAAATGTTATTGCTGGTTATTTATCAAGACGCACATATGAAATTTGCATTGACATAAAACCCATCAATGATTCTTTTCTAGATAAATTTTTATTTTCTATTAATTCAATGCCATTGTATGCTTACATTGTTAATTTTTTGCTGCGAATGGAATGCCTTTGTAATGGAACCCTCAAGATAAAAAGAAAATTTTGGTTGAGGTTAGATATAAAGTTGTTAATCACATCCAATTTGGAAACGACAGTCACTGAGTTTGTTTCATATGTTGAAGATTTAAAAAGACAACTCTGAAAATAGAAGGTGGTGTTTATGAAGTTCAGTTAGAAATTAAGATTAATATAATAAGAGGACGTGTAATACCCCACCTTTAAATTTTTCCCATCTATATATAAAGAAAAGGGGAGAAAAAGAGAGAAATCGGGTGAGAGAGAGAGAAATGAAACTAGGTTGTCCAAAACTTATTTAACATGACTCGTTGATTTGAAATTTGATCTACTGGTATCTCCTAACTCTGGCCACCTTACTGGATGAGCTTTGTACCAAATCGAAGCTCAGGAGCAAGCCAACGTTCCTCTACCATCGCCACTACTTAGAAACATCGAAAACGTCGTTGATTGGAGGCAAAAATTTGCTCAAAATTGTTGCTTCGCCAGTGATACAGCTATTTTCAGGTAATACCATCAATTGGTTTTTGTTTCTTACCTTGCCCTTTGTCATTTTATAATTTCAATGATATTTCGATAATTTAATTATTTTAAGGGTTTTTTGTAATTTATGATTTAAATGGAGATTGATTGAGGCTAAGTTTGGAATATGTTTAAATTGATAAATTTTGAGGATATTTGAGTTTATGATTATGATTAGATAATTTCTTATGATGGTTTTATTATTTATTTTGGGTTAATGATATCGATACGTATTTGTTGTATGAGGATGCGTTGAGGTAAATAAATTAGATTTATAAATGAACCACCATAAAAAATAGTATATGTTGTGATGTTTGAAAAGCTTCTTTTGATATGTTTAGACATGTATTTATATGTTTATGTTCACGTGTTTATGTGATGATTGATATGATGTGTTGTTATGTGATTTGCGTGATTTTGTATATAGTCATATGTATGTGTGAATGTTTCATTGTCATGAGCACGAAAATGTATTTATGTTTTCTATGAAATGAGAAAGTGAATTTAGTGAAATGATTTCAAAGAAAGAAAGCAAGTTTTCATGTTTTGCTTGGATACTTAAATTCATTACTCGCTTAGTGGAGGACACTCAGATTGTTGTTTTTAAATGATAAGTGTGGAGAAGAACGTGTGTGCGCGAAGCCTAAAGAATAAGAAAATATAAGACAACTATAAAAGTTAAATGAGAATCCTACTAAACAGTAATTAAATGAGGGTAGCTCAAAAAATATATTTAGAAGAATATGTAAAAGTTTGACAGTGATTTAACAAGATTTCGACGATTTGTTTTATAATGTTTTTAAAGGATCACAACTTGTCATTCATTTGCATTATATATCTTTATGTATGTACTTTGCTATATTAAAAATTGGTTTACTTACCAAGTTTTGTACTTATTATAGTTTATTGTGATTTAGTTTTTAGAGCAAGATTTATTCATGATGAGTATCATGAAAGACTTCCATTAAAGACAATGGATGGTTTGCAAGATCTATGATATTTATATTCTTATGTTGTAGATTAATATAGTTGTATTTTGATGATTTTGTATTTTTATTATTCATAAAGGAATTTATAAGTTCATATGTGACATTTAGTAAGATTCGCATGTGGAGTTCGGGGTGGGTCGTTCAAGACAAATGTAAGTTTCATTTATTTTTAATGTTTTTTTTAATTCGCTTTCACGTTTAATTTGATTTTACATAGTTGATTTATTTCCTTAGTATATTTTAATTTACATTCTCGTATAAATAAAGAATAACGGTACTCCGTGACTTTTTAAGTCGGTATTTTTAGCCTTCCACAATTATCGAGACCCTAAAAACTAAACATGGAAGAAATATAACAAAAACTGCATGAGCATTTTCCTTCTTTCCCTTAGAATGCTCTCAGAAAAATTTACAAAATTCGTTTTGAACGACTGCATTTGTTAATGATCTATGGCATTTCTTTTGATGTTCATTAGTTAATTAAAGCAAAGTTTTGATTAACAGATGAGTTTTCTGATATTCGTGTTTTTGGTAAAAACATATATATTGAAAAGAAAAGAACTAAACGACTTGGCTCTAAATGTCATAATTGTATAAGACGTGATTGTAAGAATCTGCGTTGTAAATCTTTAGGAATATTTTTTTATGCTTGTGAAGATAAAATTAAATTCATTAAAGATGGTATAAGTAAAGAATCGTTAGATAATATTTTACGATCTCTTAAGACACATCGAAGCGGATATGTACAATGTGCAATTTACTAGCATTGGGTACTATTTCAAAAAAAAGTGCACAGTTTAGTCTTGGGAATTTGACTAAAAATACATTGTTTTCCAGTTTTTAAGAAAACTGGAAGAGAAACCTATCTCGACCAATAGAGGGCATTCAAGCCATTATTAAACGTAAAACCAGAGGAAGATGTGAGCAATAATCACAACAACCAGAAAATATCTTTTTTCTTTTAATAATATTTTATTCTATGTATTATTACTTTTAATAGTGTTATTTTATGTCTAATTATTGTTTGCTTTTTCTTTTATTATTTGCTTCATGCATCATTTGATAATAACACACTTCTTTTACAGTTGTATATTTATTTTTGGTTTTAAACATGTTTTATTTTTTTCAAACCATCACAAAGTATTTTGAAGATTATTCTAATGACAATATATTCGAGTAGACAATTCAAAAATATTTGTGTACTTTCTGGGATTTGTTATGGAAAGTATAAGGAGTTCGTTGAGGCAGCTATTGATCTTGGACATGTTATAGCACAAGAAAAATACACCTAGTTTATAGAAGAGGTGATTGAGGGTTATCAAAGCTTATCTCAGAAGCTATTTTCATTAAAGAAAGCTGAATACTAGGCATCATCCCAAAATCCCTAAAACCTTTAGGATGCCTACCTAGCCTACCAATTAGAGATGAATTAATCATCTCAGGTATGCAAGAAAGATTATCAGAAACACTAAATCATGCTAATGTTTTCATCTTTTTCCCAAGTGATCTTGCAACTCTGGAGGCATTGATTACATTTGCATCTTTGTCCCATTTAAAAATTTATAAAAAACTCATCGGTTTGTTAGATATTAATAAATTTTATAATGGCTTGCTAACATTTCTCAACCATGCAATTAATAATCATTTTGTTTCACCCATTGTAAAAAAAATCTTTATTTATGCTCCTATTGCTAATGAGTTACTTGATCTTTTATAAGGTTACAGGCTAGAACCAGATCTCTTGACCTTGGCGTTCGATTGATCGACTGATAATAGTAACAATAATCGTAGTAAAAAATACAAATTAGATTTAGCTCACTGTTTGTAAATATTTCTTATTACAGTACTCATGTAATATCTTTTAAATTCTACTTCTTTACTTTAAGACATTGAGGATGACACCTCATTTAAGTTAGGGGAGGAAATCTTGATAGTTATAGAATGTGTTAATCATAGTAATGTTTTTACTAATTCATGTTATAAAAACTAACTTTAGATAAATTTTGAGTCAAAGATGGTTGAAAATGTAGTGTAATGGTTCTAAAAACGCATCTTATTAGTACTCGAATTTTATTTTCAAAAAAAAAATTAATGTTTTGTTTTTCTTTGTCATATCTTTTTAAGCTTCTGCAATTAATTCAAATATGATCTTATCTTTTTGTTCTTTTATTTTTGTATTTTCATTATTTTTTTCTCCTTTTTGCTTGCATATATTTAAATTATATAGAGGACAAATTAGGTTGGAGGATGAGGAAAGTTGACATAAATTATAAGTATGTGTGTTTGCTTGTCTTTCCTTAAAAAAATAAAAAATAAAAAAATAACGAATTTATTTTATTGTTTAGGATGGTTGTGTAAAGAGTTACCACTTTTGATAAACATCCTAATAGTCCAGTCTATTATATTTGGATTTTGAAATTTATAATAAGTTATCTTTAATTTGCATTATTTGAATTACTCAAATTTGTGAATTCTGCATTTAGTAATCACTAATTAAATCTTTTTATCATTTATTTATGTAAATATGTATTATTAAATCATTCTTCTCACACATAGTATGACACATGCTAGTGGGTTGTAAGTTAAAATTTTTGTAATATTTTATTCTCTTGATCTATTGGAGATAATTTCTAAGGTTGTGGAAAGTGTATACATCCTCAAAAAAAAAAACAAAAAAAAAAAAAAAAAAGAAGCAAATGTGTTTAATTTTACTATATCTGAATCTCGAGCAATTAAATTTGTAGGGTGTTTTAATATTCAGTGCCCTAAAGCTAACTGGTCCGGGAGTCATTGGCCCAAATCTTGATACATGGGCTGTAGATATAATGTTTGCTAATTTATATGAAAATCCGAGTAATTAAGTCTGTAGAGATATTTCAAAATTTAGTATCCTAAAGCCAACTGGTCTGGGAGTCATTGACTTAAAACTTGTTACATGGATTGAAGATATAATAATGTGTGAATAATCTACTATCTAATAAAGATATTATTTCTGATAAATCACTGGAACAAAATTATTGTTCTTTTTTAATGAAGCCTTATAGTATTGTGTTAATTTATTGAGCACAAAAGAAGATTTGGTGATATCTTAGATAATAAATGAATGAAAAAAAAAGCTAAAATAAATTAATTTTGGAAGTATTTATTTATTTGATAGTTTAGAGACTAGATGAACAACTATTTACTTACATGTGAATTTTGTAAATTTTAATTTAATATAGCGCTTTTATTGCTAAGGATGTGATTAGTGTTAAAATTTATATGTTTTATAAGTAATAAAAATATTGTTTTTTGTTTTTATTATAATTTATACATATAATTATGTAATATATTGTGAAATTCTAATTATGTTTTAAATATTTGATTTTTTGTATTTTGTGTGTTTATTAGGTAAAAATAATAATTTCAAGCAATTCAAGGCTTCTAAAAAGTTAACGGATGGATACCGGTAGTCTGAAAAATTAAGTCATTATTGAAGATGTCTATGATAACTGTTGTAAAATTATAAGTTTTTATCATGTTAAGTGTAGTGATTGTAAAATTATATGTTTCTACCATGTTAGGTATGATCATTATGAGTAGATATGTTTGAGTGAATTGAGTTAGGTTTATATTTAGTTAGTGGGACAAATGTAATACCATGATTTAATTGGCTTTGTTTTTGTATGTGGTGTACATTAATAATAAATTAATATAAATAAAGAGGACGATGAACAATCCTCTATATACCTCTTTCTTCACTTTTTTCTCTCCAATTTATTCTTCTCATTTCTCTTTGTAATATTTAGTAAATTAATAAATAAATTTATTTTTATTTTTAATTTTAGTTATTTCTATTTTTATGTATAATTTAATGTTAACAATTATTTTTTTCAATTATGCTAGGTTAAATAATAATAAGTTAGGATAATGTAAAGCTCTTAATAGGAAAATATAATTTATGTAAATTCTATTTTTGATTATATAAATTAAGTTATTTTCTAATTTATGTAAATTCTATTTTTGATTATATAAATTAAGTTATTTTCTAATTAATATTATCTATATTTTATATTTAGAAATTTTGATTTGTTGTGGACAAATAAGGGAGTTTGACACAATAAATTCTTAATATCTTAGTATAAAGTATAGTAAACTTGCATTTTAATTTATTATACATAAATTAAATTTTGGCACACTAAATACTTAATTCGTAATACAATTAATGAAAAATTAAAATGATTTATACAATTAATCTTTTAGGTAATAAAAAATAAAATGATTTACACAAATTAATCTTTATTACCAATGGGCTTATAGCCTAGTGGGAGAACCATTGTACTCACAATGTTGAGAGCAATGGTTCGAGCCCTTATATGAGTTATAAAAAAAAATTTAATCTTTTAGGTAATAAAGAAATTTGATAAAAAGAATTTATTAAATTATGTTTACTACTAAGAGTGGATTTATAACCCTAACTAATTTAATTATATAGTTTTATTCAAATTAAGTTTTATATTTTTAATTTTATTTTATTTTTTTAGATAAATTAAAATAAAAAAAAATTAAATCTTTCCTCTTTGGATTAGCGTTAGACTTATTGAGTTATATTACAATAATACACTTTTATACTTAGGAGTTATAAAATACTTTTGAGTCATGTCAATGTATATGAAAATTCAAGAATTATTAAGGTAAAAAACAAAGCTTTTATGATAAAAGAATTTTTCAGAAATATTTGAGATGGGTTAAAAAGTGTTACTTCATAATTATCATATTATAACAAGTCACTTTTATATTTAGGAGTTATAAAATACTTTTGAGTCATGTCAATATATATGAAAATTCAAGAATTATTAAGGTAAAAAACAAAGCTTTTATGATAAAAGAATTTTTTAGAAATATTTGAGATGGGTTAAAAAGTGTTATTTCATAATTCTCATATTTATTTCTTTTCAAGGAAGTTAAATCCAAAATGAAGTGACCTATTCGTTGTGAAAAATATATATTCATATAGGGTCGTAGAAATTGAGAATCCAAATAACAGTATCATATTTAAAATTAATGCAAAAGATTAAAACCATATATGGAGTACCAACCACATTAACAAAACACCGAAATAAATCTAAGAGACGCACCAAATCTTGATTAAGTCTTTTCGTATTTAATGGGTGACTTAACTTTTGTCGTTTTGTTTTACAACTTTACCATTTAAAATTGTTTGATTATTATTTTTTATGTCTCGAATAATGTATATCGCACATCTTTTGAGTATCTTGATAGTTCTTGCTTAAGTGTGTTTATTTGACGATTGTATTTCCCTTCACCATTTTTAATATACGTCATCAAAATCTTAATGAGAAAGATCATCTTCAACGATCTTGGAGAACTTTTACATGTGAATTTTCACCTACGAGACCTGATATAAATTTGTAAATCATATCCTGTTTGGGATATACGACTACCAACATTAGCATTCCATATTGAAAATGTATGAAGAAAAATTAGGGAAATAAATGGTGGTATATATAATCCAATTAGAACTTAAAGTTAATTTAATAAAAAGACGAAGGTGAGTTAAACTTTTTTTTTTTTACATTATGTGTTTTCATTTTGTTTGTTCGATTTCATGTTTGACTTGATTTTGTAGAATTGATTCTTTTCTTTGGTTTGTTGTAATTTGTTACCTCGGTTAAGTGGTAGATAATGGTATTCTATGACTCTTAAAGTCAGTTTCTTCAGTTTCCTGTAGTAACTGACATTCTCAAGCTAAGGTATGGATAAAAACGCAATTCTTGCAAAGCTTCACAAGTAATTTCCCTCACTTTCTCAAAATGTATTCCTCCTAATCTATAAAGCTCAATCTGAACACTTGTGACTGCTTATGAGGAATAACATCCTTATTAGCTTAATCGAAGCTAAAGTACGATTAGCTAGTGAGTTACCTCATAAATTTACTGTTTACATGCTAGGCTGCATGAAAAAAAAAACTATTTAAGAAAATGAAGCACTAGAAGGCTTCAAGTTTTCATCATAAGTGTGCTTGAACAAATTGCAAGTTACTATATTTGGGGAATGGTATCTGATATTAGGGAAGACAATATCAATTTATTAAGGATGACTTGAATAAAGAGTCATTGGACGACGTCCTTTTGTCTCTTGAAACGCATCATAGTGAATACATACAAAATGCAATTGCCTAATTATGACCATTATTCCAGAAAGAATGTGCATGAAATAGTCTTAGGAATCTGACTATAAACGACCTCATTTGTCATTTTATAACAAAACTGGATGGAAATCCTATCCTCGATTTAAAGAGGGCGTTCAAGTTGTTTCTGAACGTAATATTAGAAAAATATGTGAGCTATAGTCACAATTACCAGTAACTATCGTTTTATTTTAATGTTCATTTATCGTTTGCATTATAGCTTTTAATGTTTTAATTTTATATCTAATAATTGTTTCTCATTTTTTATTTATGTTTGCTTTTTAATTTGTGAGCCACATGCTTCATGCGTCATTTGCAAAAAGAACATCATCCCATATACATTTGTGTATCATTGTGTCTGTCACTATGAGCTTCTTTTTCAAACACTCACAAATTTATTTTAAGAATTGTTCAAATGGCAGTAATTTTGAGTATACAAATCAAGAACATTTGTGTGCTTTCTAGGTTTCACTATAAAAAATAAAAATAGTTTGTTTAGGCAACTATAGATTTTGGTTAAGTCGTAGCAGAGAAAAAAATACACCTAGCATATGGAGGAGATGACCAAGTGTTATTAAAATTTATCTCAGAATCTGCTTATACTAGAGAAAGCCAAGTGCTAGGCATTATCTCAAAAGTCATAAAACCTCTGAATCCTGCCTAGTTCATCAACTGAAGCGGAGTTGGTCATCTCAAGTATATAAGAGAGAATATCTAAATACTAAATTACACTGATACTTTCATTTTCTTATCAGGAGATCTTGTAGCTCTAAAGGCACTAATTATATTTGTATCTTGGGCCTATTTGAACATTCATAAAAAAATGATAGTTTTGTTAAATGTTAATAACTTTTATGGTGACTTGATAGTATTTCTAAACCATGCAATTATGAATCATTTTATTTCATTCACAATGAAAAAATTCTTTATGCTCCAAATGTTAACAAGTTACTTGATCAGAACTAGATCACAGGACCTCTACATTAGATTGGTTAATTGATGATAATAGTTGTTGACCTATATACTCATATGGTCTTTTGATTTTGATAATAACAAACTATATATCATAAGCAAAATAGAAACTGTATATATTTCAAAATCTTACTAACTCTTGAAGGATAAGAATCGTTCATGTGAGATCAATTTCAACGTACTCAATGGACAATAGTACAAAGCTTATAAAGTCAAGAACAAATGTCAAGAGTACTAGTTTAGGTGATTTCTCTTATCATATTTCTTATAAAGCATGTATGATTAAGTATTTAAAAATTTAAGTAATTTTTATTGACATGTTAAATAAATCATTATCTTTATAATATAAAAGTTTTATACTTAAAGGAAAAATAATTTTATTAAATTGATTGTTTTCAAGTTTATGGACTAAATTGAACATATATAATTTAGTGCATTGCATGTATTGTAAGCTCATTTTTGGTCCAATAGTCTTCTGCCATGTCATTCGTCAATGCCACACCATCGGTTAATGCCATGTTAGCAATCAACAACACATTTGCGGTCAACGTCATATCAACAGTCAATGACATGTCATCAAGTCCCACAAAAATCTTAAAATTATGATTTTATTCTTTATATCTTTTCTAAGATTTTCAATTGTTCTGAGTTCAAAAATGTTGTTCGTTTTACTGTTTGACTTCTTATTTATTATAAAATGGCCAAAATACTCCTTAAACACATAAAGCACTTAAAAAATATAGACACGTATATACAATCAAAGTTCAAGGGACTTAAAATACATAAAAGCGGAGATGTTAGTGAGACTTGGAGTGTAAAATGAAGATATTACCCTGTATAAATATACACTCTCTAGAATTCAACACCAAGGATATATCTTTTTATCTTTAATGATTTAGGTTTTGAGGCATTTAAAAAACTATAGCAATTGTTGACATCATCCTCCATCATTCAGTGCCCAAATTAGAACTTACCTTTTGGGCTCATATGTAAAGCATTTGATTAAGCAATAGAAGCAATATTAGGATAAATAGTTGATCGCATTCCACATGTATGATATTGAATAATGCACAGTTGAACTACTGAACCACTGAAAAAAAAAAATGCTAGCAGTAGTGTTTGTATTAGAGAAATTGTGATCTTATCTCATTAGATGTAAAATAATTGTATTTGCAGATTATGCTACTTTTAAATATCTTTTTTCAAAGAAATATACAAAAGCTAGACTAATTCATTTGAGGTTATTTTTACATGAATTTGACATTGCCTTTAAAGATAATAAAGATATAAAAAATGTTTTAGCAGATCATCTTTCTCTCCTTAATTTTGACACAATTATAGAACCATTAGCATTGAATGAATGATTTTCAGATGAACAATTGATGCGTGTGGAAGTATTACCATGGTATATTGATATAGTTAACTATCTTGTTACAGGTCAACTTTTAGAGCATTGGACTAAGCAAGATATAGCTAATTTTTTTTATCTTAATAAAGAATTTTTTTTGGGGATGATCTTTATCTGTTCATATATTATACTGATCAAATTGTAGATGATATATCTCAGAAAGTGAATTTTAAAACATCCTTTCATTTTACTATATACAAGCTTGTGGAGGCCATTTTAATACTAAGAATATAGCTACTAAAGTTGTGGTTTCTATTAGCCAACTTTATTTCGAAATGCTTACACTTTTTGTTCTTTATGTAACCGACATCAGTGTATGGGAAGTAATACACAAAGGAATATGATGCCACTAAATTCTATTTTAGTATTCGAAATTTTTTATGTGTGGGCCATCAATTTCATGAGAACGTTTCCTCATTCGTTTGGTTATCAGTACATATTGGTTACTCGTCGATTATGTATCTAAGTGTGTAGAAGACATTCCGTGGAGAACCAATGATTATAAGATAGTGATTGAGTTTTCAAAAAGCAATATTGTTTTATGTTTTAGATTCTCTTTAGCAACAATCAGTGATGGTAGTGCCCACTTTTATAACAAATCATTCAAAGCTCTTTCGGCAAAGTATTCCATTACTCATAATGTGGCTACCCTATGTCATCCGCAAACTAGTGGCTAAGTCAAGATTTTCAACAAAGAAATAAAGTAGATATTAGAAAAGATTGTGAGATGACATAAAAGATTAGTCATTATGACCCGATGATGCAATATGGACATATCCAATGGCCTTCAAGACCCTAATTGGGATATTATCTTATATGCTAGTGTATAGGAAAACTTGTCACCTACCTGTGGAACTTGAGCACCATGAATACTGGGCCATCAAGAAATTTAACTTTGACATGCAATAAGCTAGCTCGGAAAGAATATTATAGCTGACAGAACTTAAGGAAATTTGAAATGATGCATATGAAATTCCTAAGATTTATAAGCAACGAATGAAAGTTTTTATAACAAGTAAATTATGACAAAATCTGTACCCCAGGTCATAAAGTTACTTCATTGTTCACACTATTTTTCCATATGGAGCAATTAAGATTAAGGCTCTAAAGAACGGTCTCATTTTCAAAATTAATGATCAAAGATTAAAGCCATATCTAGAGTACCAACCACATAAAGAGGATATCGAAATAGTTTGAACTAAGACTTTGCCATTTCTTTTCGGTGATTTAACTTTTTGTCATTTCATTTTACATTCTTTTACTGATTGAAATTGTTTATTTTCTGCTAAAGTGTGGTTACCAGTTTTATTCTCTCTCATTATTTGTATTATACATACCTCAATTATATAGATCCTTTTCGACTATCTTAAGTGACTTTTACATGTGAAACATCACTTAAACGACTTACTTCAAATTTGTACATCACATCCTGTTTGGGATCTACGTCCACTAGTGTTAGTATCCCATGTTAAAGACCTAAATAGACAACTCAAGGAAATTGAATGTGGTATTTATAAAATCTAATTGAAACTTAAGGTAAATTCAACAAAAGGACAGCTATGAGTAAGAGTTTGATTACATTTTTTTTAACATTGTGTGTTTTTATTTTTTTATTTTGTTCATTTTCACGTGTTACTAGATTTTGTAGATTTGATTTTCTTTAAGTGTGCTTTATTTGTTACCTCGGTCAGGTGGCGGATAAGAGTACTCCGTGATAATCAAAGTCGATTACTTCAGTTTCCTATAATAACTGATATTTTGAGATGAAGATATGAATAAAAATGTAATTTTAGTAAAGCTTTACAAATGATTTCCATCACTTCCTCATAATGTTCTCTTTACAATATATAAAGTTTGGTCCGAACGCATGTGATTAATTATGAGGAATAACATCCCTGTTGATATTTGTTGGTTTATTAAAGCCAGAGTAAGATTGGCAGGTGAGTTACCTCTCAAATTTATTGCATACATACCTGGTGGAGTACAGGAAACTACTTAAGAAAATTTATTGCATACATACCTGGTGGAGCTCGACGGCTTTTAATTGCTTGTCATAAGTTTGCTAGAACGAAATGCAATTAATATCTGTGTACTTTTAGAATGTTGTTTAATAACAGGGAAGATTATATTCAATTCATTAGGGATGACTTGAATAAAGAGTCATTGGATGATATCTTTTTGGCTCTTGAAATGTATGATAGAGGTTATGCATATAGAATAATTCTTCAATTATGGCTATTATTCCCAAGCGGACCGTATCGTGCCTCTCAAACGAACCCGAACCCTCTGGTCGGGTTTTAAAGAGAGCAATCATAGACCAAGGGAGAAACCGGTTACAAGATCAGGAAGGTCCGAGCTACAAATGACCTTATTTGTCGTTTATAAGAAAACTAGATGAGAAGCCAATCCTCAACCCATAGAGTGCATTTAAGCTGTTTCTTGACGTAAAACTAGAGGAAAATGTGAACCATAATCACAACTACCTCTTGAGTCATAAAGAGTGTATATTTATACTATTTTAATAAAATTTCCATTTTACCCTTAATTATAAAATGAGTAGCTAATTTATTTTCAGCTTGGGTTAAAAGTGAAGCCCCAACATAATCTATAGGCTTAATTTGGTAAGTTTATTTTCACTTTCTCTAATTTATTTAAATTATTTTGACTTATCGTAGACAGATAATAATAATATTATCTAGATATTGCACTAGTATACCAGTTCTCTAGTACAAGATTGTTATTATTTGGTACGGTGAGCAATTTACACGAAATTTATTAGAGAAAAACCTCTCTTTAATTTATGTAGTAGGTCTAAACTCATTATTAACATAAAATTCATCTAGGTTAATTAGTGAATAGTCTTGCCACATTGTTGATAGTTACATTATTATTACTCGGCACAACGTGTTCTTGAAGCCACATTTAACATAAGATCATTTTTCGTAGTACAATGTGCGCTTGATATCATATTTATTAGAGTTAGGTTTATAAGGAGTGAAAATACCCCCTCATAAATTAATTGAAACTAAAAAGAAGTATTAAACTCATGGTGAAATATTGAGTGTGAATCTTAAGACCCAAGTACTTTAATGCATTGATTATTTCCCAAATTATTCCTACCATTTTTATTTAAATATTAGAATAAAATTAAAAAAAAAAACTTTCACTACAATCCTATAAAATAAAGAATAACAATAACTCTACACAATTAAAATCTACCTCCTCGTGGGATCGACATTCATCACCAGTAATCTATACTTCAATGATTAGTGTGCTTGTGAGCTCAATAAAATTTCCACAACACTACCAATACATATTTTTTCCATTTACTGTTCTTTTATCATTTGTGTTATTGTTTTTCTTGCATTGATTTTATCTTTCCTAGTTGTTCATTGTTTACTTTTGACTTTTGAGCCACAAACTTCATACCTTATTTGATAAACTTACTACTTTATTTTTATCTGTGTATCATTAGGTTTGTTACCAAGATCTTTCAATATGAGCTTATTTGGTTAAACATTCACAAATTATTTTTTAAATTATCTCAATGACAATAATTTCAAGTAGACAATTTAAGACCATTTGTGCGGTTTTTGGGTTTCACTATAGAAAGTACAATGAATTTGTCGAGACAGCCATAGATCTTGGTCGAGTCTTAGTAGAGAGAAAAATACACCTAGTATATGGAGGAGGTGATTGAAAGTTATCAAGCTTATTGTAGAACTTGCTTACAAAAGAGGAAGCCAAGTGCTATACATCATTTCGAAAGCCCTAAAACTTCTTGTAAGCATGTCTGGCTCACTAATTGAAGATGAGTTAGTTGTATCAACCATGTAAGAAAGACTATCTAAGATGCTACAACATGCCGAAGTTTTCATTTTCTTTCTAGGAGATCTTGTAACTTTATAGGCACTGTTTACATTTCCAACTCGGGGCACTATGAACATTCATAAAAAACTCATTGGTTTATTAAATGTTATTAACTTTTATGATGGCTTATTTGCATTTCTTAACCATACAATAAAGAACCATTTTATTCATTTCACAGTGGGAAAATTTTTAAAATTTTTATTTGTGCTTCTATTACTAACGAGTTACTGATCTTTTACAAGCATATAAACTAGAGCCAGATCTTAGGATCTCTTCATTGGATTGGTCAACTGATGATGATAGCAGTGGTAGTAAGAAGTATAAATTATATCTAACTCTTTGTCTATAAACATTTTCTTTCATTTTGTGTTGCAGTACCTACGTGATGCTTTCTAAACCCTACTTTCATTTGTGAACTCTACCACTTTCTTTTTAAGACATGCATTTTTTTTGTCTATTCTTATCCAATCATCATGCAATTATTTAAAAACATCAAGTAGTTCACATAGGTGGAAAAGTGACCTCCCTCATCAAGTTCGACAAATAATTCATCCCTAAATGCCATGAGAGCTAGGTTTGACATTTCATAATGTTATTCATCATTACTTGATTTCCCTTCACTATCATCCCATGTAGCTACCATGGTTTTCTTTTTGAGATTATTGAGAAGAGGGTATTTCGATCCCACGTGTCTAGACTTTTTACATTTATAACAAGAGATAGACTTATTCTTTTCATTTTAATTCTTATAGTTTATAGATTTCCTTTGTTTATTTGTTTTCTTATAGAATTTTCTGAATCTCCTGACCAATATATCCATTTCTTCATCATCCAGCTCGCTTTCATTTTCCTCATCATGCTCATGCTTTAAAGCTTTGAGTGAAAATTTTTTCTTCTTCTCATTCTTCTCCTTATTGCTATATTCAACCACTAAATCTTTCTCATAAGAAATAAGAGAACCAATTAAATCATCAATAGACAAGAAGTTTAAATTATTTGCTTCTTTTATGGCTATTCTCTAAGGTCTCCATTCAGTAGAAACTAGCCGAATGATCTTCTTAACCTTTTCACTATTTAGGAACATTTTTCCTAGAACTTCTAATGTATTCACAATGTCCGTAAACTTTGTATACATGGCATAAACACTTTCATTGTGTTCTATTTTGAATAATTCATATTGTCTAGTGTATCTACTAATCTTAGATTCTTTAACTTGATTTGGCCTTTCATAGATAACTTTAAGATTGTTCCAAATTTCCTGTGCACTCTCACAACTATACACTGCATGGAATTCTTTATTATCAAGTGCACAAAATAATACATTTATGGCTTTTGAGTTTAGAGACAACTTTCTTTTCTCTTTCTCACTCTATTGGCTGGATGATTTAGGAATTTTTTTTTGTAATAAGTACAAATGGTCCATCATTAACAATCTCCCAAATTTTATAGTTTAAGGCTTGTAGGTAAATTCTCATCCTAGTTTTCTAATAAGGATAGTCATTACTATCAAAGAATTGTGGCTTAATAGTAAATTATCTTTCTCTAAAGATAGAGTCATTTTGGGTTGCCATAAATCTTTAGCTCTAAATGGTTAAGTCAAGAACAATAGAACCCCGATCTGATACCCAATGAAATATTAGCTAAACAAGCTAAGAGAGGGGCTGAATTTGGATTTTAAAAATTACCGCTAAATTAATACTAAATATACTTCAATTAACTCAACTAAATTCAAAATGATATAGCTTAAGTGCAATAAAAGATAAAGAGTAAAGGATAGAGAGATGCAAACACGTGATTTTTATGTCCTTCGGTCAACTGTGCCTACGTCTACGCCTCTAAGCTCATCGAGCTTGAAGATTTCACTAAGCGCGCCTTCAAGGCTTCAAAAATACTTACACATGACTTCTAAGGTGTTAATGTACTTGTACAATGAGAGATTATTCTCATTCTCTTAACATAAGTGTATCCTAACACTTACAATCTTTCAACTTTCTGTTTACAAGTAAAGATTACAAATCGACTTCTCTTATATAATATAATTGATTACAGAATAAATATTCAATGTATGAACAAAATGATTACAAGAATTTTAGCTTGGATTACTCTTGAATGCATAGTGATAAATGTAGTTGTCCAACCTTGATTTTGATTTAAATGAGTTTATTTATAATTGAATTAAAAAACTAGCCATTATAAACTTTTTAAGATTATCAGATCCCGATAATTAGTTGTTGGACCATCATTATGACTTGAACAAGTTACCATTACGCCGTATTTTCAAATAGTCAATTGGCTATTTGCAGTTGTCGGCTAGCCATTTTCAAATTATCGAATCACTGTTAATTTTTATCAAAATATGTTGCTCTTTAGACCTTGTTGGCCACTTTCTAATTCCGTTGTTAGCTAGCCGTTTGCAAGTTGTCAGATTACCAATAATACTGATCAAAATATATTACTTTCTGGACCTTATCGGCTTTCTACTAAATTTGTTATCGGTTAGCCGTTTTGCTGCAGTAAAAATTTTATGAAATTTATAGTATTGCCTTAATCCTTCCAAAAATGTATTACAAGCCAAAAGGTTGAGAAATAACTAATTTAAAACTTCTTTAAATTTAATTAATTCAAAACATAATTGTTATCAACAATATCATAATTATGAAAATATGTATACTAACAAGGGGTATTTCACAATAAACAATAAGTTGGATAGAAAAATGGAGAGTATTTTTTAACTCAAAACAACTTAAAATCTTAGGAATGATATAAATGGAAAAATCATAATTTTAAGATTTTAGTGGGCCTATTGATGTGGCATTTATCGATGATGTGGCATTGACGGATGATGTGGTAGAAAACTCTTAGACTAAAAAATGAGCTTACAATACATGCAATGCACTGAATCATATATATTGACTTTGATGTTGACCGATGACAAAACAATGTATTAGTAGATCGAAAAATACATATACTATACAACATATACATGGAATAATGACCCTGGTGACATGTTTCAGCCAATCTAAAAGTTCTATATTCTGCAATCATATGCGTCAAAATTATTTTCATCCAATGGCCATGATTTACCCGTTTATCTATAAATATGAGGCTACTTCTTTTTAATTTGACACCCTTGAATCCATTTCTGAACTCTATTTTCTGTAATTCATTCTCTATCTTGCATTTTCTATATACTTTTCAAAAATTCTCATTTTACCCTAGTTATAAAATGAGTAGCTAGCTTAATTTCAATTTTAGGTTGAAAGTGAAGCCTCAAAATGATCTATAAGCTTAATTTGATAAGTTTATTTCCATTTTCGCTAATGTATTTAAATTTTTTGACTTATCATTGACAGATAATAATAATCTTGTCTAGATTTTGCGCTGGTATACTGGCTTCCTAGTGCAAGATTATTACTATTTGGCACAGTGAGCACTTTGCACTAGATTTATTAGTGAAAAACTTCTATCTAATTTCTATGTTTCATCTTGACTCAATGTTAATAAAAAATTCATCTAAGGTTATTAGTAGATAGTCTTGCCACCTTGTTGACAATTGGATTATTATTACTTGGCACAACGTGTTCTTAATACCACATTTAACATAAGATTATTTTTCCTGTTACAATGAATATTTGATACAATATTTATTAGAGTTAAGCTTATGAGGAGTAGAAATATCCTCTTATAAATTAATTGAAGCTAAATGAGAATATTAAGCCTATTGTGAAATTTTGAGTGTGTCTTGAGACTCAAACATTTCATTACATTGATCAATTTTTAATTTATTCCCACTATTTAATTTAAATTTTAGGATAAAATATACTAAAACTTTCACTACAAGCCCATACAAATAATAATAATAATAACTCTACACAATTGAAATTCACATTCTCATGGAATTGACACTCGTCACTATTAATCTATGCTGTAATAGATTCATGCTTTAATAAAATTTGTACAATAGCACACTTAGAATTTGAGTGGTAATAGTCGCAGTAAGAAGTGCAAATTAAATTTACCTCCCTATTTGTAAATATTTTCTTGCACTGTTCAAGTGATGTCTTCTAAAGTCTATTATTTCCTTTATGACATTGAGGACAATATCTTAATGTCATGTGTGATCTCTCCAACTTCTGCTTTTATTACTTATTTTTTCTGTTTCTTTTTCTTTTTGCATGCATATCTTTGTTGAGGACAATGTTTAGAATATGTGTCTTAATTAAAAAAAAAATTAATATATATATATATATATATATATATATAATTTATTTTAGTGGTCAACTAAAAGAAAAATATAGAGATCACGTTTAAAATAATAAACTGTTAAGCTATACAAATGAAAAATAGGCAAAAAAGGTTACTTAGAAATTATTATGATATGTACATTTCTTTAAATAACTTAATCAATTTCACTCATCGAATTTCACAATTTACACATGCAAAGTAGCAAACAGTGTAACATAACTGAAAGCCAAAGATATTACAAATACCAAATTTTAGAAGTCATTTCATTATCTAACATCAAAAGACCACACAAAATGCTATTAACAACTATGAGCTAGTAACTGAAGAGCAAAAGATTTTGAAGGCTGTTAACAACCTTGTTACAGAACTAGTAAGTGATCCTTATAATGTTGTCACTGTGTATTCTGTATTTGTGGCATGTTGCTTAGCAATTATTAAGGGTTAACTATACTAAAAACAAGCAAACATCAAAATCTAGCATTGAAGAAGACGTGGCATTCCAAAAAAGAGCTCATGTATTGCATTTTGTAAGCTTTTTCATAATGATTGCATATATATATATATATATATATATATATATATATATATATATATATATATATAATTGAAATATTGAAATGTTACAACTAATATTCAGCAATAGCTAACTAAATCATTTTTTCTGCTGCAATTAGAAGAACTTTAATATCTATATGAAATATTCTTTGCAATAATCCCAAAAAATTAATCAAAATAAAGGTCAAAATAATTACATGAGCTTCATCTTCTTCGAAAAACTATCCACACTGAAATCAACACTAAACAAAAGAACAAATTAGCAATATTATTGTACAATAGTGAGCAATAAAGAAAAAGTTTGATGCTACCTCTACTTCATTTTGGCTGAATTTGATAGCCTCTACAACACAAGTTCATAGCCTAACATCATAGTAACAAATGAATAGGCAAACAATTTATAGTACAATTAAGAACATTAGAAAGAAAAAAATATAGGCAATTTAGTTAGACCAAATGCTTAACAGCCACTTTTAAGCAATGCTTCGCACTTTCCCTGCAAATATCTCAATCTTGTAGGTACAGATGTAGGAGTAACCCTTGCAGATGTTGAACCTTCTCTAATGAGAATCCCTCCTACAGATGTCCTAGGTAATGGATGAACAACATCTTTTGTTTTTCCTAGTTGCATTGTTGTTGCATTCTTCATTGCTGTATTCCTCGTGGTTCTTCTTGTTAGGATTATATGCTCTTCAAAGCATATTGATTTTCTGATTAATAAAATATTTGAGGTATTTATTCAGATATCTTAAATTGCATTAATATTTTGAGTAAAGTCCATTTAATCATATTATATGTATTTATGCAATCAACATGTGGATTTGCAGAAGACATAAATATAAGTTATCTTATAATTAAATAAATTAAGTTCGCAGTTGATAAATAAAGTTGGGTACTTTATTTAGGTATAGAATGTAATAAATTCATTGAGTGATTTGTCTTAATCATGTATAGATTTATTGATGTAGTATGACTATATTGAACGGATCACATATGAGATTTAATTAATCTAGTAATAACTGTCAGACTTATTAAATCTCATGGGTATTGATTTACTATAATCTTAATCTTGAGTTAGTTATAATTTCATGATTGTAATTGTTAATTCATTTGAACTATCAATAGGCACGACATACACATGTAGTCAAGATTACCCAGTATCTTGATGGGAGCATTTACAAGTATTGAAATTATAGATTAACAATACAGAATTTGTACGACGCATCTCCTGATGTGTTTTCAGTACTTGATCATAGAATTCTCTGACTAGAGTGTTTCAACATAAATAAGTATGTTGAAAATGATCATTAGAGAAAAACAGTAAGTATCAAGGAACAAGATGTAATTAAATTGATTGGATAGTTGAGATATCAATTTAAATTAACGATGTGGTATAAAGGATTGTACAATAAAGGATTGTACAATTATGGAAGTCAGTTCCAATCTTATAGTGGACTAAAGTTGGAATTAAATAATTATATTTGTTTAATTACAAATTTAATTATTGAAGCTACTATTGTATGTTCCCAAATGATCTTCGGGTTAGCTCATTTAATTGACAATACCATCACTGGACCCAAAAGTAAGAAAAACTGGCATATTATGTGAAAATCATAATTATAATATTTGTTAAGGCCTAGTATGTTATATTCAAGTGTAAAAGGGGCTTGTGATATTTTACAAGGTGGTCCTTTAATTAGTTACACATTCTCTCCACTTTTACGTAAGTGGAGACATAGTATTTATTTTAAATATTTAAATATTTAAATTAAAAGAGGAATCCTATTTTAAATAGGAATTCTAATGCTAACATACTAGGGTTTTTATAAGATATTATAAAGAGGTATTACTCTCTTAAGACAAAGAGAGATAAAAGAATTTCAAGGCTTTTGAGAAAAATACATAAGACATCTGAGAGAAGCTAGTTGCGATTGGGAGTGGTGAAACAGACGCTCACACATCCAGTGTTGATCAATCTTGAGTTATAGCTTGGAAGATCGTTTGGAGACAGAACTACAACTCTTAATTGTTCATCTTTTCAAAACATCAAGTTACGAATTTCTAGATTACTTAATTCTTATATATTGTATGAAATCGATTCTAAAATATTTTAATTGAAAAATTAAAAAAACATGATTTTATCCCTTCACTTCTAGTTACTGAACCCATTATTAGCTAACCTGGCATTTTTGTTGATTCCAACTCTTAAGGAACATTACCTTCAGATGGACAAAGACAAGTCTTATATAAAATCTGCTATGTGACGTACCAAATTCCAAGTTTATTGCTTCAAGAACACATGTATGCCTATCAATCATGAAGGTAAGCTGGCTTGTATAAGCCAAATACTCTTGTAAATACCCTAAAAAATATGTCCAACTCTTAATATTTTCAGACTTGCAAACACTCTTAATGATTTATATCAAAGGTGACAGCTGACAGTAAAATACCTTCAAAGGGGCTTTGTAAATGATAATCATCCAGCCCAATAAATGGCCTACACCCTTCCTTAAAGCCACCTTCAAGATCTGAACCTTTGGAACCTGCAATTATCTGCAGATGTGTCTTCTTTAATTACCTTAAGCAATGCTAAAGCCCCTAGCATCTTTTGTTTGATGATGTGAGCATAATTTTAAAGTTTCTTAAAGCTTTCATTATGATCTCCAGCAATAGCTGACTCCAAATCTTTCTCTTTGCTCTATGAACTTTTTAAAGTTGTACTTCTACTCTATACATTGTCCTAAGATCATCAACAAGATTGCCTACACCAATTTTTAGATCACCTACCACTTTATTCTTATACTCCCTTACAATGTATCCAACAATAACCTTTGGACTTTTCACGAGACCCTCACATGTGTGAATGTTGTGTAAGGTTCTAATCTGAGAACATTGTCCAAATTTCTGAAGTGCTGCATATACTTTGAAGGGGCATTTGTCTGTATAACATTTACATGCTACTCTTCTTCTCTCAAACTTAGTTTTTTTACATTTGAAACCTTCTTGTATACAATAATCCTTCAAAGCCCATGTAAAAGATTGAAAATTTTTAAACACTTATCCAACTCTCAATTCAACAGGCTATATTCCATTTACAAACATAACATTCTGCTGAAAGGATGTTCGTTTTCTAATTCTAATATTAGCCTATAATCTCCATTGACACTTTCATATTCGTCTAATATGTAATTGCTTGCATCATGCTCATCCTCATGATATTGAGTTTTCTGTTCTCTATATTCTCCATCATCAATATCATCTTCTGATTCAGAAAAAATATAAATACCATTCTCTGCTTCTGATAACTCATCATTGTGACAAATAGTCTTTTATGATAAACCAGCACCATCATCCATATTCATGCTTGACTTCCTCTTCTTGGTTGTTTTGGGCTTGTTTATCACAGGCTCTAAATTCACAATATTTCACTTCCTTGTTTCTATGCTTTCTTGTTCTGAACCACCTTTGGAATAGCTGTAGGTTGTTTTTTACTTACCTGCCTCTGGAAGCCCTTACTTTGACAGATGTATACTTCCTTTTGTTAGCTTCTTTTTGTGAAGCTTTGACTGCATTCTTTATGTGAAGCTTTAGTTTTCTTTTAGAAGACTGTACTTGGTCAACTTATGATAGCAAGTCTTATATAGACAATGTGACTGTTTCTGCCTGAGGTTCTGTAGGATAACATCCTCTGTAAATGGTCGTGAAGGACAATATTGGAAAAACTAGAATAATGGTAGATCAACTGCAATCTTATCAAGATCAATGCCATCATAATCATTCATTATAGAAAACTCAGACAAGTTATTAGCATCATCGTCTTCAAAGTCATATACATAGTCACTATATTATAAGAGGTGGAAGGAATCACTTTCATACCTATCAGCTTTTTTCTGGAGCCCTACATTTAAACTGCGCAGCAATTTCATTAGATGCTATTGTTTAATGCAACAAAGGGTTAATTGTAGGTATTGGGTATAGGCTATGGTCAAATAGTGGTTCAGTTGGTGTTTCAGCAACAAGTTCTTTTGTAAGAGTAATGGATTAAACAACTAGATTTTATTTTTTTCTTAATGACTACTGGCCTGGGTTTTTGTATTATCTCTTGGGTGGTTTGTGTTTCAGGACTGGATGCTTTATAAAATATAGGCATGTCTTCATGATGTGGGTGAGGTTTAAGTTGAGATTGAGGTTGGGATTGAGGCTGAAGTTTAGGTTTAGGTTGAGGCTGGGATTGAAGGTTAAGTGCTGCAGATTAAGGCTAGGATGTAGGATTAATTTCAAGTTCAGGTTTAACAAGTTAATACTGGGATACATGATGCAGTTCAGGTTCATGCTTAGCAGCAGGTTGAGGAATGAAGGGCTTCGTATTTCTGGAATGATGCACCCCTGCTATTGGTTTTCTTCCCACATACTTCTTTCTTCTACCCCTTTGTGAACTTCCTACTTGTTTATGCTATTCTAATGCCATTGTATTATCGCTTGTCATTGCTTCATATTGTTGTCTCTAAGGCTATTTTTTAAACACAACTAAAAGATTATGCTTCTCAGCATTAGGTCCAGCAGTAACATCTTCAATATCATCCTGAAACAATCGTCTTCTGATGACATTATGCATATTCAATGGTATTATCTCCATGTTAAATATAATTTCAATATACTTTTATCATTGTACAGATGGCAGATTTGATAAAGCTCATGATCATTATAAATTGTCCCATTTAATCTATTCTAAGGCAGTATCATTTTAATTATAAATCTCTTAGCTCTATAAATCTCTTAGCTCTGTAGCTATTTCTGCCAAGTACCATTTTCATTACAGCATTAATCAGGACTACTCTACTTAGAGTGTCTGGGTCAATTAAGCCAACCTCAAGTGTTTCACCAATAAAATTAATAATGGCCATCACCCTCAAGTTTGGTTACAAATATAAATAACACATACAATCAATAACATCACCAAAAGAAATCATACAATCATAAATAAATAACAACATAAAAATAGGCATGATAAAACACCAAAATCCCTGTTATGAAAATCTAAACATGATATTCACATTAAAATTACAAACCATGACAAGTAATCTGAAGTTCATAATACACTCAATGAACTTACAGTGAGAAATTGGCAAATGTAGTTGCTTCTTGAAAACAAATTGAGTTTCAAATACAAAATTATAAATTATTTGAAGTTTAGCCTAGAATAAAATGCTTAAAAAACACACACACACACACATACACTAACTACAAATAAAATGCCTCATAAACACCATAATCAATAAGAGTACGAACAATACCAGTATGATGATCTTCTCTCTACTAACAAATCTTCACAAATGAAAGCATTAATTTCAACAAAATGACTGATGAAATAAGAAACCCAAAATTTTGATGACCCAAGGTTCGTTCATCATTTTTTTTCTACAAATATCAATCTAACAATAATCGATCTCATTAACACATTAATTATATGTACTAAAAATTGTCATCCATTTCAAATTTGTATTTACTAAACCCTCCAACTTGAAAAAAAAAAAAATGAAGATTAATAGAAATTTATAATCTCAGTCATTGTGAGGGTGCTCTTGACACAATTTTCATTAGTAAAATCTTTGGTTTTTTTTATTATGCTCTATTTCTAAGCTTCCCTGTTAGCTGTGTATAGAATGTACAGTAATGCACAAAATAAAAAGAGATGGCTTTATAGTTCAAATAATTAAATAGTTTTTAAATATTTTTATATCAAAATATATAAAATAAAATAAGGAGCTGGGATGAATTTCACACTCTCTAAAATTCATTTTCTTTTATTATCAAAGTGAACAATCTCTCAAAGTTGCTTTATTATCAGAAAATAGCAGCAAAAGTCTCAACAAAAATCAAAATACAAAGAACGACCTGTGTTGTTGAGATGATCCTCAAAAATCAAAATGCCGCGATTCATCCTTATTCAATTTCAAATTTGGCATTGTTATTGTTGACTTTGGTTCCTCAACCTGAATTAAACCATTAGTAGCATTATTATTATCGCAGGCGATGAATAAACTGATAAAAGAGAGAGAAATAAAGAGACAGAGACAGAAATAGAGAATAAACAAGATAAGGGAAAAAATTGTTTTATTAATCTCAAACGTGCGTGGTTGTTTACTGAAAGAGAAAAATATAATTATTTTATCCTAATATTAATCTAATATTTGTGGGTTTAATAAATAGGGTGGAGGAAAATTTACTTATACCGTAATTAATGTTGTTATATGCGAGTTTGTAGCAGTTATTATGAATTTTATATCTTACAAAGCTAACTTAATATGTTAAAAATAATATCTTTGTAATAATTTTTAAAATATAATTATTTGATTAGTTAGGATATTGAACAAATTAATAAAATAAAGTTTCATTAGAACGAATTACTATTTAACATGAGTACAACTTGCATATTTACTAAAAAATAATTGTCTCTAAAATTAATAGTACCAAATAATTATAATTATTTTTATTATTTTCAATTATATATACCGAACACATATTTAAGACTTAACATTAAAAGAGAAAAAGGTGACATGAGTATGAGTGAAATGATTTAATAATTTATTTAATTTTTAATGAATTGTTTGTTTAATTTAACTAAAAATATGACTTAATTTAATCATAAGTATGATTTAAATATTTAGTAAAAATTATTTTTGAAAATAGTAGCACCGAGCACATATAATTGGCTTCTTTTTTCAAAATACAAAATATAGAAAATGATATCAACACATAATTAAATCTAAAATGCAACAACTACAAAATATCATTTTTATTTTAAAAAAATACCAATTCAAAAATAACACTGAACAAGCCCCAAACTATCAACATAAATTTTAAAAGAATAAATCTTTGCTGACTTAGCATTTGTAAATGCGCAATGCTGCAATATTTTATGAAAAACTGAAAGTGCCTTGGATTATTATTATTATTATTATTATTATTATTATTATTATTATTATTATTATTATTATTATTATTATTACTACTACTACTACTACTATTATTATGAGGAATGTCGGGGCAGCAATTTAGCTATTAAAAACGAGAGGAGAGGGAAAAAAAAAAAAAGAAACTTTCTCTTCAAATTTTCTTCTCTTCTTTATTCTTAATTTTTTTTGTAATATATTTTAGAAGTTTATTAAACAAAATAAATATTTTATTTATCCATATGAGTAGCTAAAATTCTAAGCTAAGGTGAAAGGTGAAGAAGTTCAAGGAATTTAATTATAGAATTAATATTCTCTCAAGTAAGTTAAATTGTTTTAATTTAATTACATGTCTATAATATATATTTTTTTCCATCAATTATTTTCATTTCATATTAATATGTAAATCTAGATCTACTTTGAAACTATATGGTATTTAGACATAATATCGACACACCAATATGA
The DNA here is from genome assembly GCA_025617385.1 of Murraya koenigii. Lineage (NCBI taxonomy): Eukaryota > Viridiplantae > Streptophyta > Magnoliopsida > Sapindales > Rutaceae > Murraya > Murraya koenigii. Next base: position 9,804,118 of record CM046819.1, on the reverse strand, counting down.
TTGCGGTGCATTATTTATTTTATTTCCATATTTATCTAGAAGTGATAGTAAATAATTAAGTCATATAATAATTAAACTAGTGAAATCAATATAAAATTTAAATAAGAGATAGTATTATGACCATAATTTGACTAAGAGTGGATCGTGTAACCTTAGCACTCTCTAGACTATTAATTTCTTTTTCTATAATTATTTTTATTAAATAATTGACTAATAGATTTATTAATTCAATATGGTTCGATCTCAGACTCACAAAACTGTATTATAACTAGACACTCTTATATTTTATAGTAAATTAAATACTTTTGAGTCATGTTAAATTTTTTAGGTCATTACGAAGGATAGTTAATAATTATATATAATATATAGGTTGTTGCTAAGGTAGTTAATAATCATATATATTATACACTATCCATTATATATATAATATTATTTCTCAAGTTAGTCAAAAATTTAGCACGATTCAAAAGTATTTGATTTGCTTTTAAGTATAAAAATGTCTAGTTATAATATAGAGAAATTATCATTTATATACCCTTTAGATATATTTTTATCAAACGTACTACAATATTTTTAATGTGTATCAGTCATCTATTCTAAGTTAACAAAACATGTATGTCATCCACTAAACTATTGACTGTCATTTGAAAGTTAACGGAATTGTGGCAAATTGACGATGTTTTTCCTTGAAACTCAAAATAAGATAAAGAAAAATTATCACTTGTATACCCTTAAATTATTACTTTTATCTCTTATTTTCATATGAAAAGATTATAATACCCCTTTAAATTCATCACATTTAAACGAAAACTAATGATTTAGTGGATGATAGATACATTTTGTCTACTTAAAGTGAACGACTGATACATCTTAAAAGTGTTGTAGTATGTTTGATAATAAAATAAATTAAGGGTATACAACTAATAATTTCCTATAATATAACATAGTAAGTCCGAAATTGAACTACATGGAGTTAATAAATCTAGTAGTTAATTATTTAATAAAAATAATAGTAGAAAAAGAAATTAATAGTTTAAAAAATACTAAGGTTACAAGATTCATTCTTGGTATTCAAATTATAGTCATAATATTCTCTCTTATTTAAATTTTATATTGATTTTACTAGTTTAATTATTATATGACTTAATTGTTAACTATCACTTATAGATAAATATGGAAATAAAGTACATAATATGACATAATCATATTGGTGTGTCAATATTATATCTAAATACCATATAGATCCAAAGTGGATCTAGATTTATATATTAATATGAAATGAAAATAAATGATGGAAAAAATATATATTACAAACATGTAATTAAAATTTAAACAATTTAATTTATTTAAGATATTAATTTCATAATTAAATTCATGAGCTTTACATTTCATCTTAATTTAGAAATTTAGCTATTTATAAATTTCTGTAATACATTACAAGAAAATTGAGAAAAAAGAAAGAAGAAATTTTAAAGAGGAAATTCGGTTTTTTGTTTTATTTTTAACTTCTGCCCCCAACTTGGATGCCTCAACTTCTCGTCCTTATATATGCAAATTGTTGCCACCTGCTTTTTTTATAAATATAATAATCCAAGGCACTTTTTGCTTCTTTATAAAATAATGCATTCTTGCCCCTTTATAAATGCTAAGCCAACAAAGATTTGGTCAAAAAGTTCTCTTCACGTGAATGATTTGGAAAGTCATTTCCCTTTTCTACTTCGTTCTTTTGAAACTTATGTTCATAGTTTGATTTCCCATGTGTTTCGCGAAATTGGCAATTAATATTGTGCCCAATTATTTCGTAAGCTTCAATTGATTGCTTTCTTTATTATCAAAATATATTTATAAATACAAAATATAATAATTAAAATAAAAATTAAGATAATATAATATAATTTAATATAAATTAATTTAGGGAAGCATTGAGATAATATATAAGTTATAAATATATTTTCAAGCATATAAATGATAAAATGATAATTTAAACATTTATAAAATATACACTTTCAAGCACTAATCACACTTTCCAACCAGTTTATTACTAGATCTTAGTAAATTAAGTGATAATATCTAACAAAATTCAAGCTAAAATTGAAATCTCTTTGTTTAAAAAAAAAAAGAAAAGCAATTGTGTTAACTTCTTTAATCAGATTAATGGCAACACTCAAATAATAATCAGTCAACTAACTCATGTAAAATGATCAATTATCGAAACTATATTAATCAAGACACTTTCAAAAATAACATGTCAAGTTCTAAAATTTCACGGATAAGAATGACACTTTCAAAAAAAAAATAAATCCAACAAAAACAGTTACTCAAAGGAATGATAAATTCAAAAAAATTAATAAAATAATATTGTACACTCTCACCAATATGAAAAAATAATGCTTACAATTTAGAAATATTATGACCTTAATTCAAATGACTTGCCAGTCAAGCCAATAATATTATTTTTATTCATTTTTATGTATAACCACATCTTTCAATCTATATCACCAGTTTCTATTTCAGACTATAGCTCTATAAAAATAAAAAAAGATTTTTACTACAAAGTAACGTAGCCTAGGAATATGGCTAATAAAAAATGGATAATAAGAAAAACAAAATATATATTTGAGAAAAATAGAGATCTTTTAAATAATGCAAGGTGCATTTCATATTGCTTTTCTTTTTCAATCTTGCATACATTTTCTTTTATTTTTTTTATTGCACCACTTTTATGAATAACATAATTATCCCTGCCTTTCTTAACCATGAATGGATGATGGAAAACATAAAATATAGGGTATTGCTCCAAATTAGAGTGGGATAGGATGATAAGATGATATATATATATATATATATATTAGTTATATGCTCAAAAGAGCTAACTATAGATACGTCATAATGAGGATGACTAGAAAAGGCTCAATCAAATCAAGGATAATCTTTCTGTTATCTTTTAAAACTTTAAATAGTCATCTTATATTTATTAATTTAATGGATTTCAAAAGCAACAACATATAAAAAAAAGATTTTTTTTATTTTAATGGTCTACTACTAAGAAATATAGAGATCATGTTTAAAATAATAAATAGTTATAACTGCCTGAATGAAATTTTTGTATTTTCTATAATAAAACTTAGAAAGTACACAAATGTTCTTAAATTGTCTACTCAAAGTTGTTGTCATTAAAACAATTTTCAAAAATAATTTGTGAGTGTTTGAAAAAGAAGTTCGTATTTAAAGATCTTGCTGACAGACACAATGATACACACATATATATGGAGTGGTGCATTTGTCAAATGACCTGTGAAGCTTGTGGCTCAAGATTAAAAAAGCAAGTAGTAAAAAAAAAAGGATTGAATGCCCTCGATTAGTCGATGATAGGCTTCCTATTCAGTTCTCTTATAAACTAGTAAACAAAGTCGTTTATAGTAAGATTTCTGAGACTGTGTCGTGCACATTCTTTTTGGAATAATAGCCATAACTGGACGTATCCATTGGGATGCGTTTCAAGAGATGAAACGACATCATCCAATGAATTGCAGTCATCCCTATTGAATTAAATATTGTCTTCCTTATTATCAGATATTATTCCCCAAAGATGTACAAGAACGTCTGTTATAGTTTGTTTTGGCATACTTATGATAAGAAACTTGAAACTTTCTACCTTCTCATTTTCTTGAATAGTTTTCTTTCCCGCAGCTAGGCATGTAAGCAGAAAATTCAGAAGGTAACTCATCGGTAATTGTACTTTGGTTTTGATTAACCAACAGATGCCAATAAGAATGTCATTCCTCATAAGTAGTCACAAGTGTTCGGACCGAGCTTTGTAGATTGTAAGGACATTATTATGAGGGAGTGAGAGATATCTCTTGTGAAGCTTTGCAAGAATTTCATTTCTATCTATACATTGGTCTGAGAATGTCAGTTATTGTAGGAAATTGAAGGAACCACCTTTAAGAGTCACGAAGTACTATTATCTACCACTTAACCGAGGTAACAAATTACAGAACACTAAATAAAATAATCAATTCTATAAAAATCAAATTAAATGTGAAATCGAATAAAACAAAAAAATGAAAACACAAAATGTAAAAAATAAATAAAAAATAAAAGGCATAATCAAACATTTAATTTACATCTATCTTTTTATTGAATTAACCTCAAGTTCTAATTGGATGGTACACATACCACCCTCTATTTCCTTAATTTGTCTTTCTAGATCTTCAACTTGGAACACTAATGTCGGTAGTCATAGATCCCAAACAGGATGTGATTTACAAATTTCTATTAGGCCTCTTGGGTGAAATTTCACATGTAAAAGTTCTTCAATGTGGTTGAATAAGATCTTTCTCAATGAGGTTCTCATGACGTATATAAAAACTAATGAAAGAAAACACAATCGTCAAACAAATACATTTAAGCAAGAAATATCATTATGATCAAAAGATATGTAGTGTACATCATTCAAGATACAAAAAACAAACAATCACATAATTTCAAATGATAAAGAAACAGTAAAACAAGACGATAAAAAGTTAAGCCACCCATTAAATACCGAAAAGAATTAATCAATATTTGTTGGGTCACTCAGATTTATTTTGGTATTTTCTTCATGTGGTTGTATTCTAGATTTAGTTTTAATATTTGATCATTAACTTTAAATGTGACATCATTCTTTGGACTATCAATTTCTACAACATATATAGATTTACATTTTTCACAACAAATGGGCCATTCCATTTTGGTTTTCACTTCCCTGGAAATAAATGAAGAAGAAAATTATAAAGCAACACTTAACCACTTGTTTAGGGATGATAACTAGTAGTAACTTTATATGTAATTACATATTTCTACGTTAAGGGCTTGAATGACTTGTTATAAAAATGCTTACCTTAATCATTGATAATGACATAAAAGATTTCAAATATGCTCAAAAAATTTTCTTTTAAAAAATTGATCACAGTTTTGTGATCGTAGTGCTGATAAGGAATTGCTTTAATCAATTTTGAAAAATAGTCAACAACAACCAATATATATATATAAATCCAAATGATAATGGAAAAGGACCCATAGAATCTATTCCTCAATAATCAAATATTTTTATGACAAGGATAGGGTGGTTTTAAGGCATCATATATCGCTTTGAGATGGATCCTAACATTTGAAAATTTTTACACATTTTACAAAACGCATTTGAATCTTTAAATAATGTAGGCTAATAAAATCCACACTACAATATATTTACAATTACCTTCATTGAAGAAAAGTGGTCACCATAAGTTTTAGAATGAAAAAAATTGAATGGCACTACTTGCACTGTCGTCTGATATGCATCTCTAAAAATTTTGATTAGAACAGTACTTGAAAAAGTATAGACCATCCCAGTAAAAAATTTTCACCACTATTAAGAATTTTCTCTTATCTTGGGAATTCCAATTAGATGGCATTTCACATATTGTAAGATAAATAACAATGTTAGCATACCAAGACATATTGTGTAAATAAAATAAAAATTCATTAGGGAAAAAATCATTTATGGGTATTGTATCAATTAAAAACACACTTGTAATTTTGACAAGTGATCTGCAACAACATTTTTAATAGTTTTTTTGTCCTTAATTGTCAAGTTGAATTCTTGGAGTAGCAAAATCCATCGTATTAATATTGGCTTAGCATCCTCTTTAGACATTAAATATCTAACAACAACATGATCAGAATAAACAATAATAAATGAATCAATTAAATACGAACGAAAATTGTGCAATGAAAATATTACAGTAAATAGTTCTTTTTCAATGGTGGGGTAATTCAATTGAGCATTATTCAAAGTTCTACTATCACGTAATCACTAGCATCACACATTAACTCAAAAGATAAAAGCTAACAAGGGGATTGCATTATATGGGCTTAAAAGACTAACTATCTTTTCAAAGGCTTTCTAGCAATCTTCAAACCACTTGAATGTTATGTCTTTTATCAAGAAATTACAAAGTAGTCTGGATATGATACTAAAGTCTTTTATATACCTTCTATAAAAGCCAATATGAGCTAAAAAGAAATGGACTTCCCTAACTTTCTTTAGTGAAGATAATTTTGAGATGACTTCAACTTTAGCTTTGCCAACTTCGATTCCTTTTCAAGACACAACATGGCCCTAGACAATTCTAGGAATAGTTATGAAATGACATTTTTCCTAATTTAAAACAAGCTTTTTTAACACAATTTCAAACTTTTTCTAAATTATCACGATATTTATCAAAAGAATTTCTAAATATAATTAAATAATTCATAAAAACTTCCAAACAATTTTCAACCATGTCGCTGAAAATGCTTAGCATGTATCTTTAAAATGTTGCATAAGCATTACAGAGTCTAAAAGACATTCTCTTATATGCAAATGTTCCAAATAGGTATGTGAATATGGTCTGTTCTTAGTTTTCTAAAGTAATAGAAAATGTATAATAGCCTGAGTAACCATCAAGAAAGCAGTAGTAGGATTGTCCTGCTACTTTCTTGAGAATTTGGTCCAAAATTGAAAGGAAAAAATGGTCTTTTCTAATAGCATCACTTACTTTTCTATAATCAATACATATGCAATAACTTGATGGGATACGTGTTAAGATTAGCTTATAGTTTCTATTTTCTACAAAATTTATTCTATATTTCTGTAGTATTACTTGCGTTGAACTTATCCATTTACTATTAGAGATATGATAGATAATTCATACGTCTAGTAGTTTAAGGACCTTACTCCTTACTACTTCTTTCATTTAAGGTTTAGTCCTATTTTTGTGGTTGATTTGTTGTTTTACAATTTTCCTTTAAGTGTATTATGTGTGTGCAAATTAAAGGATTAATGTCCTTTATGTCTTATAAGTTCTAACCAATTGCAGTTTTATGTAATTTTAGAAAAGTTAATAGCTTACCTTTTTGGTCACTTCTGAGTTTGGAAGAAATTACTATTGGATAAGTTTGCTGATCTCCTAAGTATACAAACTTAAATTTTTCTAGTGAAAGCTTCAGTTCAAACTTTGGTGCTTTATCTTCTTTTAACTCTCCAAGTTGTCTCATATCTTCAAGGTTTAATTGACCACTGCCATCTTCAAATACCTATATAGAAAAAAGTATAGACCATATATTAGCGGTATTATTTTTCAATTCCTTACTTAATTCATTTAAACCAGTAAAATAAATTTCCATAGAGTTTGTAAAATTTTCATCCTGAATGTGTTACTCAATGATTGATTAAATGAATTAAATATCATTGTTCTCACTATCTTCATCTTTTTACAAATGTTGAACACATTAAGTTCTAACATCAAGTTGCTGAAAGATAAATTCATCACTTCCTACAATTAATCAAAACATTAACAGTAGCTAAAAATAGTCTACCTAATATGACAAGAATTTGCTTGCATTCATTAGCAATTAGTTCAATTTCCAAAATAATGAAATCCATAGAATAAATGAATTTATTTACTAAAACTAAAACTTCTTCAACAATCCCTTTCAGCACCTTAGTAGACCTATCAATAAGTAAAAAAGTGGTAGAGGTTGGGTTTAACTTACCTAAATTGAGTTGTCGATATACTGAGCATGGAAGCAAATTAACACTAGCATTGAGATCAAAAATTGACACTAGCATCGAAATCAAGTAAAGCATATTCAATTTTATTGTTCCTAATACTGTAAGAAATAGTTAGACAATCAGAATCTTTGTATTTTAAAGCATTATTAGTTTAGAGAATAGAACTTACCTATTCTTCTAGAAAAGTTTTTTTAGAACCTTATGTTTCCTTTTTATAGTGCACAGATCATTCATAAATTTAACATAAGATAGTATATATTTAATAACGTCTAGCAAAAGAATGTTGATCTTCATCTATTTGAAGACTTCATAAATCTCTAGACTGTAGTTTGATTTCTTTAGCTTGATTAATGCTTGAAAAAATAGGGGTACATGAGGAGAGTTAGGTTAAAGGCTCATTAAAATGTTCCTTACTCTCTAGAATTGACTCCTTGCTAATTTTATGATGATCAATAATATTTTTTTTGATAATTTTACCACCACAAAAAGGTTATAACCAATTTGACTTGGGTCGTGTTTTGGTTTCTCATTTAAGGATATTATTGACTTTTAGGGTTTGGTTCTAGTTGAGAAGGAAACTTACCTTCTTTATGCATAGTAAGGGTTGATGTAAGTTTGGATTAGTATTTATCAAATTGGTCAAAATTTGCATGGTTTGTGAATATAGATTAAGATTTAGCCTTTTAAAATTATCGATGACATTTGTTTATTCGTGTAAACTTTCATTTAGAGCTAGCAAGGTCGGACAGTCCTGCATAAAAGAGTTAGTAGAATTACAAACATAACATAAAATATATTGAACATACTTTACATGATCAATTTTTTCTTAGTCTAATGTTTCAACTTTTTTAGATAAAGATGCAAATTTGGCTTAAAGATCATGGTCTTCACTAAGGTTGTACATGCCTCCATCTGATGGAAATAGCTGGAGTTTATTTAATGACTTATAAGAACCAATAGTGTCTCAGTCTTGTGCACCCTCTACTATATAGTCAAGATAATCTAATGTAGCTTCAAGACTTTTGTCTTTAAACTTACCATTGCATATCATTTCAACAGCCTGTCTATTTTGGGATGTTAGTCTCTGTAGAAATATGACTTTAACATTCATATTTCAAAACCATAGTGTGGGCAAATGTTAAGTAACTCTTTGTACTTATTCCACTATTGGTACAGATTTTCTCTTGGCTTTTGAGTGAAGTGTTGATTTATCTTTTGAAAAAATTCATTCTACAAGGTGGATTTTTTTTTTTTCAAACTGTGCTTGCATTTCATCCTAAGTTTTGATAGATCCTGGTCTAAGGTTTTGTAGCTATATTTGAACTCTTTTCGTTAGTGAGGAGGGAAAAAACTTAAGTTTGATTATGTTAATGCTAAAATTTTGATCAGTACAGGGGTTACTTGCTTCCTCAAATTCTCTCAAACGTAGGTATAGATTTTCAAACTCAAAACCATGAATAGTAGGTAGAAGGTGAATGATACTGGGGTTGAAATTAAAATATGATGCATCAAGAGAAAAAAATCTATACATGATGATGCTCTGGTTTTAGTAAGATGCATGAAATCTCTAAGTGTCTTATGTTGTGTAAATTTATTGAAATCGCAAGCGTACGAATATATTATAGTATAAAGTAGCGGTGATAAGTGTCGATCCCACGAGGAGGTAGATTTCAATTGAGCAGAGTTATTGTTATTATTATTATTATTATTTCATAGGCTTGTAGTGAAAGTTTTAGTTTATTTTATCTTAAAATTTAAATTAAAATAACATAAATAAATTGGGAATTAATCAATTCAATAAAGTGTTTGAGTTTCAGGATTCATATTCAACATTTCACCATGGGCTTCATATTCATTTTCAATTCCAATTAATTTATGAGGAGGGCATTTCCACTACTCATAAACATAACTCTAGTATATATGATATCAAATACTTATTGTGTAAGAAAAAATAATCTTATGTTAAATGTGGTATCAAGAACATATTATGCCAGGTAATAATAATCTAATTGTCGACAGTGATAAGACTGTTCACTAATTAACTTAGATAAATTTTCTATCAGCACCGAGTCAAGACGATCTATATAAATTAGAAGAAAATTTTTCTCTAATAAATCTAGTATGAAGAGCTCACCGTGCTAAATAGTAATAATTTTGCACTAAGGAGTTGGTACCAGTGCAAAATCTAGATAAGATCATTGCTATTTGTCAACGATAAGTCAAAATAATTTAAATAAATTAGAGAAAGTGAAAATAAACTTACTAAATTATGCTCATAGATTATGTTGAGGCTTCACTTTTAACCCAAACTTGAAAATAAATTAGCTACTCATTTTTTAACTAGAGGCAAAATAGAATGAAGAAAATACAAGATGTAGAAGGAATTATAGAAAATAAAGTTCAGAAATGAATTCAGGAGTGCCAAATTAGGGGAGATAACCTCTTATTTATTAATACAACAAGCAAATCATAGCCATCGGATGAAAACAATTTGGATGTACAGGATTGCACCACGTGGCACTCTTAAATTGGATGGAACACATTACCAGAGCTTTCATTTCATGTATATGTTTATACGGTACGTGCATTTTTTAGTCCACTAATATGTCGTCATGCCATCGGTTAACATGAAAGTCAATATATATGATTAAGTACATTGCATGTATTGTAAGCTCATTATTTTGTCTAATAAGATTCTGCCACGTCATCCATAAATACCACATTATCGGTCAATGCTAGATTAGCAGTCAACGCATCAGTAATCAATACTATGCGAGCGAGGCCCACTAATATCTTAAAATTACGAATACCATGGGAGCAAGCAAAGCATTCAAGATACTGGATCTGTTAAGTATAATAGTTCGTGAGCAGAAACAAATCAAGAAGGTAAATTGCACCAAATTGCCAGAATCACATTGCTTCACGATTGGGATGTCGAACTCTCCATGCTAGAAACAAACTGAGAGCAGCAATCGAGGGTGAGAAAGTGAAACAAAGAAAGGCAGCAATCGGTAGAGAATGGTGAAGTCGACAGCAAACTCTTTATGAGAGGAAAAAGGGAGAGGAAAAAGGGTTTGAGTAAAACTTATAAATTAGGGTTACCTCAAAATTATTTTATTATTACCTTTTATTTTCTTTTTATAAGTTAGTGAACACGAAAAAATTTGGAACGGATTCTGGCCTTGATAAAATTCCCGAACATGACCCTGAATTATTTTCGGGCCATGGGTATATCCGCGAATTAGAGCCAATTACATTTTCTAAGGCCTTTTAGGGGCGCATACCCGCCCCAGATTATTGGGGACCCCATGGGTTTGGGGTCCGCGAGAATTTCTGCCATGCCTAGAATAACTCGACCAGCCTCCATCCATCACTCATTCAGAAATCAGCAACCACCGCCCGTCCATCCAACTCAAGTCACAACCACTAATGTCCTGCCACGTTTCGTTGCCACAATAAGTGCTACTAATCATCGTTTTTATTTGATCAATTGTTTAAATTTAAAGTAATTTGGTCTAGTGTGTCCAGCAGCGCATGGCGCGCGGATGAGCTCTCATTTTGGAGTTCTGTTATGAAGCCAATAGTTGTCATTGAGTGCTCGCTACGTACACAGTGGTGCAACATAACATGCTCGACTACGCTCACCAGACACTTAAATTAGGTGAAGCTTAGTTCAAAAAATTTTAATTTAATTTAGGCTATTTGTTTTTTTTACTGTTTACTTAAACACATTTTCAATTTCATAAACTCAAATTCTATTATTTTCTTTTAAACTTACCTCCCAAAAATAGTTTAAGTCTCATAAAATGAAATTCTATTATTTTCTTTTAAAATAATTGTCCTAAAGTATTAAACAATACAATTATATTACTATTGAGATTTGAACCAAGTGTTTGAAATCACTGAGTAGCACTCTTACCACTACACTACAAATATTTTATTATATAATAATATGTCCAATTTTTTTTTATTTAACTTTTTTAGAAGTGACTTGAGGCACGTTTAAAAGAAGAGATAATGACTAAGATGAGTTTCAGGTATTGTCTGACACCACTTTTGGTCACTAATGGATGGAATTTCTCACTTTCTCTTTAATATAAATATATCTTTGTTAACACCTAAAACCAATGTTAGACTTGAAGGCTTAGTTCAACCTATAAAAGTATGCATTTCAGAGTAGACCTAAGCTAATATGTTGCGGCAATTACTATGAGTTGGATTTAAAAGATGTTGTGGTAATTAGTATGAGCTATGATTTAAAAGCTACGTATACATAAAAATAAGGCTTAATTCGTAATGTACCATTGACTAAACTTATACGAAGGACTTTAATTCATAAAAGAATGTATTGTAAAATGAATTAGTAGAGAATTAATCATTCTAAAAAAATAATAATAAGTTGTTTAAAATACTAAATCTTAAACGCATACATACATTTGTTGATTTATATGTATCAATTATTTACTTATTTTTGAATTAAAAATTAAAGAGTTACTAGATAATTATTGGCCGAAGAGGCTCACTTATTGAGCGTGCATCAAAATTGAATTCATATGGTTGATAATCTCAAATGCATGCAGATTAGATGCATGGGCAAAGCATGCATTCATATTTAACATAAATCGTGCATTAAAATAAATGTATGACTTGTGAAATGGATTAAACGCATGAAGAAAGCATTTATTTGTGACTTTTGAAGCCACCAATTATCTACAAAAAGGGGCATGCATTTAAGAGTAGAGATGGCAATTGGGTTTGAAATTAAGTACGCTAAGAGAGAATTAAAGTAAACCATGCATTAAAATAAATGTATGACTTGTGAAATGGATTAAACGCATGAAAAAAGCATGCGTTTGTGACTTTTGAAACTAAGAGATAATTGAAGTAAGTGAAGAGCGTTTTCAAAATCCATTTTTCTTTAGGAAAAAAAAAATAGGTTCGGTTTGAAAACATTTCTAATAAACAATCCGAGAAAACATTTTCAGAATTATTCTAAAAAAGTTTTAAGATTCATTTCAAAAATATTTTTTAAAAAAATAGTTTCCATCAAACACATTTCCATGATCATTTTCCGAAATCATTCTATTTTCTCACACTTACCTATTTGCACTTTCTAGGATATAATAATCCTAGAACATTAATATCACGTTAATGGTTCTTCATTATTTGCTGACTTCGCACTCACATCACTATTTACCATAGGTGCAATTATCGTTTAAGCCCAAATCTTCTACTTAACAAAACAACAGCTCCTGAATATGTTTTAAACTATACTCTTTAGACCACACAACAAAATAAGACAGATTGCAGACCACTAAGCCTGAATTTCCAACTAAGTTCAACTTCATTTCAATCAAGAAAGAGTTGATCCTTGTGACACATGACTTGATTAAATTTTTTTCCCAAATAACAATTTATTTGAAGCTACAATGACATACAAAGATTCAAATCTTCGAACCCTAAGAGTGATGATAAATGTATTATCTTTCACTTTCAGTCCGTCATGGTGACACTTTCTGGCTCATAATCACATACAAAGATTCAAATCTTCAAACCCTAAGAGTGATGATAAATGTATTATCTTTCATTTCAATCCGTCGTCATGGTGACCCTTTCTGGCTCATTAGATCTAGATTCATAGAAATACTACATAATTTAAGTTTTTTTTTTTGAACATGAGACTGAGCACATGGTGACACGTAAGGAAATTTCTGGCTCATTAGATCTAGATTCATAGGAATACTACATAATTTGGGTTTTTTTTTTTTGAACATGAGACTGAGCACATGGTGTTAGATCTAGCAACTGCTCCAGTAGAAATTTCTCGGTTACGAAATTTATTGAAACCTTGGGGAGTTCTTATGTCTTTCCGCGCCCTTTAAGCCCCCGAAAAATTGACAAAACGATTAACTACTTTATTTATGAATTTCATAGTAATAGAAATACTACATAATTTGAGTTAAAATGAGGTAACTTGAATGGTTGACAATATTGCTATGAAAATTCTCTAGTTACGAATTTGAATGTTGGTAATTTATCTGGTTGAAAGTATTGCTATCAAAAATCTCTTTTAGGAATTTTAATGCTTTACCAAGCAGTGAAAGAAAATGACATTTTTTTTTTCAAATTGGTTACGCAATACAAATATTTTAATTTGAAGTATACGGTAATCTTAATGTTTTTATTTGTGTTTGTAGTAAGTATAAAGTCAATTGAAACTAGCTCGAAAAATAATTAAATATAAGAAAATAAATTAATATGTTTGGACTTCAGGTTTGAAAAATTGATTTGATTAATCGATATGTTGAATTTTTGTTTATTTGTTTAATAATTGTGTCGTATTATTTATTAATTAATCAGGTTTAATTTATTTTCAGATCATTAGGCGATGTTATACGCATTTTTTTTAAACAAATTAAACTAAAAATTTAAGTTAAACAATCAAATTTGGGTCTAATATTATTATTCAGGTCTAAGTAATCTAAAGAAATGTCTCGTGGTAAAAATTTATAAAATTCATTTAATAATTTTGTTTAATAAATTATTACTTATTTGAGATTATTTTTTAGAAATTCAAAAGTGACTTTGAAACAGTAAAAATTAATTTTAGTACTTGATAAATTTTTTTAAAATCACATCATTCTGTAGTAGATTTTGAAAAATACTGAAAGGGAAACTTTATTAAAATATGATTTAGAAAGTCTATTTTATATTTAATACAATTTCATATATATTCTCACATATATTATAAAAGTTTTAAATTATCCTTATTCAATTACGAAAAAGAATCATTAAATATAAAGAGATTATTACTATTATCAATTATATTGAGATAATAAAATAAATAAAAAGTAAAAAATTTATTTTTTTTATAAATAATTATATAAAAATAAAGAAAAACTATTTATACATGTTTTATAAATATATAACTAAATTTCATTCAATATTAGCTTTATTACAATCATTTACATTCTTACAACAATTTAACAATAACATTTAGCAAACACATGCCTTTAGTACGACACATTATTCATAAGAGATTAAGAGCATCCATACCTTTACTAGTAGGGTTTATAACCCACGCAACCCTTTTCTAACATGACCACATCTTGACCAACCAATAATGATTACACCAACAAGATTGTTAGACGTAGCAGGTTTAGATATTCCCATCAAGCTGTATGTCTTCACTGTGGGGAACCTACCAAAGTTACTACCATAGATGAACCTTTCAAGAGCTCCTTGGTGGGTAAGTTTTCTTTTGGCCGCCTGCGATGGATGTAATTAGGAAATTTTTGTGTTGTTAGGATTGAAAAAGGATGCTCCAGTTTCTTTATTAGACAATAGGCATGTAATTAAGCTTTAACTTGAGAATATTATACAAGAATTTGGATCAGGTAGTTTTGTTATGTCAGTGGTTGCGTTATGTGTTTTTTAAATGGTCTATTACCAGTGGCGATGCCACATTGGAGCTAGCAAGGGTTGAAGACCTTGATTGATTTTTCAAAAGTTACAAATTGTCTCATTTTTACTTTGATTTATCATAAAAGTCATTGTTAAAATTTAAAAATAACTAAAATATTGTATACTTACTTTTACACCTTTAACTCACAAAGCAATATTATTATTTTGAAATCTCTAGGCCCCTAACTCTCCTCACACAAAAGAACATAAACTACTTATCTTATTGAGTTTTAGTCAATTGATTTCTTCAATGGGTCTTATGGCACATGAAATTGAACTTGATGTTTATGTTATAGATGTTGGTTTTGATAACAAATTTTTTGGATGGAAAGGGATTAGTGAACTAGTAAGAAAAATAGTTGATATTAAGAAGAATAAATTATATTCATTAATTTATCTATTGATGATATTAGTATTGAATTTACCAGTTGTCACAACGATAATAGAAAGGTCATTTTCAGCTATGAATTTGGTGAAAAATCTTCAGTAAAATCGAATGGGAGAAGTCAATTATATACATAGAAAAATATATATTTTATAGTCTTGATGATGAAATTATTCCTCAATATTTTTAACATATGAAAACATGTCGAAGATAATTATAAATGTTTTGAATTGAATATATTAATAAATTTTTATTTTATTTGTTGAACTTTTTTAATTATATTATTATTTGAACTTAGTCTCTACTAGATTGAATTCCTGAGACCGCCACTATCTACTACTTTTAGATGCTAGTGTTCCTGTATGGGTTGCCTTATTTACCTGTCCATTTTATTAACCTTAAAGAGACTTTATTTTCTATAGTTATTATTGTTATCAACCCTTGCATGTAAATCATACTACAGCCTTTGTTAATAGGCCCTCTATTGTTAGAATTTTGGTGGAGTATAATGTGTCACAACCTTTGTTGCCGCGTATATAGATTGGTAAGTGTGACTCTGGGTTATGGTAGAATGTCGTATTTTAGCAAGTTCCTTTATATGGAGATTTTTGTAAACACTTAAGTCACTTCGCTGATGCGTGTTATATGGTAAATCCTAGACTTTGTAAGCCCCAACAACCTATTCGTATTTCTGAGGATAGAGTCGTTCAAGATAAGGGGAAGGATCTTATGTTAGTAACTGATATTCAGTCTTTGGTGGCACTTGCTTCTCAGATTGTACTGTTGTTATTGATAATCAGCCCATGGGGCCTAGTACTACATCTGAAACTCTTGTGGATCAGGGTTAGAATTCTAGCATAGCTTTAGAGCCTCGTGACAATAATGTTCGAGTGCAGGATTCTAAGGCCCTGGTTGATTCTGATTTAGTTTTTAAGTCTAGAGTTTAGGATGATGTTGTTTTGAGGATATTATTGCTCAGAGTGATGACGTAGATGATTGAGCTAAGGATGTTGCTCCTCCTTCTTTAGTTTTGGATTATTCAAGTGTTTGAGGGTGTCCACGGGCTCTAATTTTTTCAATCTGCATTAAATGGTATTCGTAATATGATAGTGGGTTTCAATTCCCACTCTATGGATATTCCTTTTCAATTTGATAAAGATTTTAATTCTGATGAGAATTTTGTAACTAACGCTTATTTCTTATCTGAGCCTGAGGATACTAGGGGACCTAATCTTAACCCTAATTTTATTATTGCTAGCCCACGTGCCTTTGTTTCTAAGAAAGGTTTCACTTTAGTCACTGGTCATAAATATGAGGCACTCTTATCATGAGATTTAGCTTAGCTTCTGTTGGTCTTCTTTTTTAGGCTTTGACCTTAGTTTGTTTTCTTTAATTTTACTTATTTTGTTCTTTTGTTACTTTTTTAATTCTCTTTATTTCTTGGATAGGAGGTTTTAATTCATGTCCTATCCAGATGTATTTTCATCTATTTTTATTAATTTATAGGTAAGAGGTCTCACTTAACCCTCCCACCTTATGGTGGTTTTAAATTAAAAAATACATTTAATAAATACATATGACTATTTTTAAAACTTGCAATACTTTTAAAAATAAATTTTACTAAATATTTTCACAATTCGTTTTGAGTTTGACATGAATTTGACCCACTGACCCATATTACAAACCCAAAGATAAGGCCAAATGCATTAAAATTTGTTGGGTATGGAGGGACAGTGAATAAACCCTTTACTGTTATAGCATACGTTGCTTGTGTACTCTGCGAAGCTCTAGAGAACTAATTTAAAGAACTCAACAAAGCTTAATAGGATGCTCAAGGACTAAAGACAGCTCATAGAGCTTAGAGTGCTCATTGAGGTCATATAAGCTTTGGAGAGACAATAAAAAGAGCAAGAAAGCTTAGTGTCACGGGATGAGTGTTTTGCGTAGCAAACTCGTGCGTCACTTAGACAATACTTGCTAGAAGTTGTTAAGTAAGCTTTTGAGCTTTTCAATAGCTAAGCCAAGAGATTTTCCAAAAATGCTAAAGAGAAGTGAGCTAGAGAGCAATTGAGCCAAATGCGAAAATTATATTGCTTGAGAGAAAGATTACAAGAGAGCTTTACAAGAATGCTTGAGATGCTTGCTCAATGCTTGGATGCTCAAATATCTAATGCAAACCCATATTTATAGGGAGGCTTGCCTAGCTCTAGAAAATTCTTTGCCTAGAGAATTCTATGCAAATGTGCCACTTTCTAGAGAAATCTAGTGTATGTACAAGTGTGCTAGAGTTACTGGAATTTCGTAGAAGTTTTCAGAATCGGGCCAAGCTAGCACATCTTGATTCATTTCCTTGGGCATTTTTGGGCTTTAGTTGGGCGGCCCGTAACATCCTTCCCCACCTAAGTTCGCGACATCCTCGTCGCGTTCTCGTGCTCGAACTTCTGAATGTGCTCCGCGAATTGCCACAAATCTTCTTCACGTTCCCATATGACTTCACTTTCGATGAGGTTTTTTCATTTTACCAAGTACTCATGGTATGCTAGCACGCCCCTTTTTTGAATTACTTGATAGGCAATGATGTACTCCACCTCTTTGTCAAACGCGGTGACAATAGCTGTTATGACACGTCTTGATTCTCCGTGACTTGGGTCTTCCATATCTTCGTGATAGGGCTTGAGAAGACTCACTTGGAAGATCGAGTAGATCTTCAATCTTGGTGAAAGTTCTAGTTAATACGAGACATTGCCCACACGTCGGACAATTTGGAAGTCCCTCGTATCGCATCATTAACCCTTTATGGACTTTCCTTAGCGTCTTGAATTGTTGGGGCAGGAGCTTGATCATGACTTGATCACCTTTATTGTACTCAACGTGCCGTCTCCTTGTATCTGCCCACTTTTCATTTTTCTCACAGATTTGTCGAGGTAAGGTCGCTTGATGTCTACCTCTTCGTGCCATTCGCGAGTGAGCTTATGGGCCGCGGGGCTTTTTCCTCCATAAGTTGAGGCTATGGCATTGGGAGTCATGGGCTAGAATTCCATAATGATTTCGAATGGGCTTTTACCGGTAGCCTCACTCCATTGGAGATTCTAAGAAAATTGGGCGACATCAACCAACTTCGCCCAATCCCGTTGGTGATCGCTCACGTAGTGCCTCAAGTACATTTCGAGAAGGCATTGATGCGCTCACTCTGGCCATCCGTTTGTAGATGAAAACCTATTGAGAACTTGAGATCCACCCAACATCTTGAAGAACTCCGTTCAAAATCGTCCAGTGAAGCATAGGTCTCAATCGCTCACAAGGCTCTTTGGAACTCCCCAAAGCTTCACTATATGCTTAATGAAGAGGCCGGCTTGAAAGTATGAAACTTTCAAGTATGAAACTTTCATTACCGCACCCATAGTTGTAAAGCCGTAATGAAGTCTATCGAGACACTTTCCCACGGCCTTGACGCTAGGGGTAAGGGCTCTAACAATCCTGCTGGTAGTTGATGATTATTTTTATCTTGTTGACACACAAGACAAGTTCGCACATAGGCCTCGATGTCGTCCCACATATTTGGCCAAAAGTACGAAGCTTGGACTAGTGCGGCGGTGTGCTCAATTCTTGGGTGACCAGCCCACTTGGAGTCGTGGCACTCCTTGATTACTTCCTTGCATAAATTTCCTCACGTTGGCACGAATAGCCGATCTCCTTTGGTGAGGAGGATACCTTTTTCTTGCCAAAACCGCCTTGTCTTACCTTCAAGAACTTTCTCCAGCAAGTCTTTAGCCAATAGATCTTGTTGGAGGCCTTCCTTAATGCATGAGATAATGTCAGACTTCGGTTGGCTCGTGCTAAGTGTAGCTAATTCTGCCTTGTGTCTTAGTGCATCCACAACAACATTGGCTTTGCCTGGTTTGTATTCGAGCTGATAATCAAATTCCGCAAGAAAGTCTTGCCACATTGCTTGCTTCGAACTCAACTTCTTTTGCATTTGGAAGTAGCTTGTCGCCACATTGTCCACCATGATTGTGAAGTGTGAGCCGAGTAAGTAATGCCGTCACACTCACAAGCAATGGATGATTGCCGTCACTTTCTTTTCTTTCACTGTGCAGTGATTTTCCGTATCATTTAGCTTCTAGCTTTTGAAAGCTATAGGGTGGCCTTCAAATACGTGCTGGTATTCTTTAGACCAATGCCATGTCCGATTCTTTTTTAGAAGGTCGGTCAAGGGTGCCACCTTGGCTGAGTAGCCTTAGATAAATCGACAATAATAGTTCACCAACCCTAAGAATAAGTGAAGCTCGAGTATTTTCATAGGAGGCTCCCAATCGAGGATGGCCTTCACATTTGAGTTTTCCATCATTAGCTTCCCAACTGCTATTTTGTGCCCAAACAACTCTATCTCTTCTTGAGCGAATGAGCACTTCTCTATTTTAAGATAAAGCTCGTTTTTCTGAAGTACTTGGAAAACTTACCTCAAATGTTCAGCATGCTCCTCGAGCGTGATACTGCACACCGCTATATCATCCAAGTACACGACGACAAAGGAGTCGAGGAATGGTTGCAACACCTTGTTCATGAGTGTGCAAAATGTGGCTGGTGCATTCGTGAGACCGAAAGGCATTATAAGGAATTTAAAAGATCCGTACCTTGTTAGACATGCTATCTTTGGTACGTTTCCTTCGGCAATGTGAACTTGTAGTACCCAGAGCGTAAATTGAGTTAGGTGAAGTATCGCGCCTTTCTAAGCTGGTCAAAGAGATCCGCTATCAAGGGAATCGGATGTTCTTGATAGTGATCTTGTTGAACGCTTTATAGTCGATGCACATCTGTAGAGATTCATCTTTTTTTCTTTTGGAAGAGGACTGGTGTACCAAGTAGAGCTTTAGACGGACGGACATAGCCTGCATCTAGTAATCCGGTGAACTATTTTTGTAGCTCCTCGAGTTCGGATGGGGCCATACAAGAGGGTGCCAAGGTTGGAGGTTTTAAATCTTGCTCCAACTCGATTTGGTGATCTACCTCTCGTCTAGGTGGGAGCTTCTTCGGAAGCTTCAGAGGCATCACATCTTTAAATTCTTCGAGAACGACTTATATTGTTAGATGGACTTGGCTTGGAGTGCTTGCAGAATTTTCCCCCTCATTGAGCTCCCGGATGGACACTAGAAAGTTTAGATCCTTCTTGAAAACCTTTTTAAATTGCATGGCCGAAAGAGTTTTCTCCTCGAACTTGCCACGCTTTGTAGGAACCATGCAGGCCTTACTCCCATCGAGGATTCTTAGGGAATGGAAGTGGGAAGGCATGGACTTGGTCGAAGAACTCTATACCAAGGACCATCTTGAAGTCATCCATGGCCACGATAGAGAAATTGAGCTTTCTGCTTCATGTGTCAAATGCAACATGCACGCCTTGTGTCGTGCTTATAATGGGCTTAGCGGATGAATTTACCACCTTCATTGTGCCTCCTTCCTTAGTAGTTTTGAGGCCTAGGCGCTTGGCCTCATCATCAGATACGAAGTTATGTGTTGCTCTTGTATCCAATAATGCGCAAACAAAGTGTCTGTTTATCATTGCACTTATATACATGAGCCCTTTCTTAAGGAGTGCCAATTGTGGGCTATTGAATGCGCCAAGTCTTTAGAGAGAACCCATGCTGGGTCGAGGTTCTTCTGATATTGGTGTGGATTTGCCCTTGAGTTGGGCAGCAAGGGCATTGAGCGATTCTTCTAGGGACAGTCGCGTACCCAATAAGGGCCATTACATATGAAGCATGGGCTTCGCGGCTTTGGTAGCTCCTTCTTGCCTTCCGATTTGCCTTGCCCGCTTTTGCCAGTTGGAGGCTTTTTCTGCCCTCAATCCTTGCGATTGTTGCCTTTATCCTTACAACTCTCTCCTCCACCTTTGCCGTGGCTAAGACTTTTGTCCTTGGATTGGGTGGAGTACTCATTCAGCGACTCTGCTGTGGCAGTGGCATCGTCATGAGTTTGGACGCCGCATTTCGAGCTCCGTCTTGGCCCAATCCTTGAGGCTATCTTGGAATTAGAAGAGTGAGTCTTTTTCAGACATGTCGCTGATCTCGAGCATGAGAGTAGTAAATTCATTGATGTAATCGTGGACACTACTTGGTTGCTTAAGGCGACGTAGGCATACTCTCGCTTTTTTTTCACCATTGCTTGGGGCAAATTACTTTCGTAGTTCTTGTTTGAAATCTGCCCAAGTGTTGATGGTGCAGATGCCTTTGCCCATCTTGCCATGCTTCCAACACCACCATAGTTGTGCAGCGCCTCGAAGATATGTGGGTACAGTGCCCACCTTCAATGCTTCATCTCGTACACCCATGGCGTCGAAATATTAATCTAGCCCAAATAAAACGTTGTCTACAATAGTGGCATTGCGTATGCCATCGTAAGTGTCGGGCTTTAGCACGTCAATGCATCGCGCATCACTCGTGCTTGTAGAAACTGGGCTAGCGGAGAGTGTGTGTTTGTGCCATGCCCAATCCGAGTGGACTTCCTCTACGAAACTGTAGAGTTTCATCAACTCTTCGTGGAATTCTCAAAATTTCCCTCAGAGGGTGTTGGCTTGGTCTTGGATGAGGGCCTTGGTTGCCACTGTGAAGTCGGCATATTCGCCTCAAGACCATCCACTCTTTCCTCCAAACTTTCGAAGGGTGTCCTGAGTGGCGGACATTGAAGTTTCGAGCGTATCCATACGAGGCTCCAAAGTATCGATAGAAGCGGCCTTGGACTTGCTATGAGTCTTGGCCTACCCGCAAGTTTCATCGCGGCCCCGGCTTAGTTCCGAGAGTATCTCCACACCAAGAGCGCCCTCTTGTGTTGTGTTTGAAGTTGAAAGATTGGTCATTGCTCTGAAATGGACTGGATTACGTGTGTGCAAACCGTAGCTCTGATACCACTTATCACGAGATGAGTGTTTTGTGCAGCAAACCCGTGCAGCACTTAGACAACACTTACCAGAAGTTAGTAAGTAAGCCTTTGAGCTTCTCAATCGCTAAGCCAAGAGGCTTCCGAAAATGCTAAAAGAAATGAGTTAGAGAGCAATTGAGCCAAATGCGAAAATTATATTGCTTGAAAGAAATATTACAAGAATGCTTGAGATGCTTACTCAATACTTAGATGCTCAAATACTTAATGCCAACCCATATTTATAGGGAGGCTTGCCTAGCTCTAGAAAATTCTTTGCTTAGAGAATTATATATATATGTGCTATTTTTTAGAGAAATCTAATGTATGTACAAGTGTGCTAGAGTTCCTGAAATTTCATAGAAATTTTCAGAATCAGGACAAGCTAACATATTTTGTCTCATTTTCTTGGATATTGTTGGGTTCTAGTTGGACGGCTCGTAACATTAGGAAGCCAAACATAACATGGTTCTCTAGAGCAAAAATAAAGATAGAATTTACGTAAGTCTAAATAACACATAAGATTTAAGATATTCAACCTTTGGCTTGTGGAACTCGAAATCAGCCAATCTACGCTGTAAAATCTAGATATCACAAGCGGTTCCTAGAAAAATAAAGGAACCCTCACCTTTTATTTAGTAGGCACAAGTGCAAACCATAAAGCACTTACTACTGAAATTTTAGATAAAACCACTAGTATAACCATCACCAAACCGAAAAGGGCAAGAAAAGCAAAGCAAATAACAACTTTTGTGCACATTAAAAACAAGTGCCCGCAGGTAAACAAAAGACACACAAAATGGGGTGCGGGATCTTCAAGGATAGAGGGTGCTTACGGTTGGAGAGGCCATGGTATCTGTAGGCTTTAAAAAACTTTTAAAATTTTTAAAAGAAATATTAAAATTTAGGTATAAAAATATTGATTTGACCCAATCACAATTAATTCGTAAACTTTATATATAGGATGAAAATATAATTTTATATTTTATAAAATAAAATTAAAGTAATCCAATTGTTTGATCTTCAGTTTGTTAATTATTTTTAAAATTTTGATAAAGTTTTTATCAAACTCTTTGAATTTTATTTTTAATTGCTTTTTCATTTTCTTTCTTATTTGCAAAAGTAGCCTTAATTATCAATCAAAATCCCCAAATCAAAATTACTAAACTTATAAGTAAAATCTTCAAATTTCCGGCGACTACATTACAGCTACACAAAAAAATAAATAAATAAATCTAAAATCTATAATACTTGAAGTTTAAACTTAGCCCCCCAAAGATTTAGTCCTAGCTCCATCCTGATCTTTACTACCGCTACTAAGTACTAATACATTTTTAATAATGAACAAATTTCCATAGTCCCGAAGCCGCTTAACAGCCATTAATTAATCCTCCATTAATTATTTTAAAAATTAATCAACTTTTGGAGGAGCTTCTAAGGTTTCAAGAGCTTTAGCAGCAGATGCTCTGAGGATGTATTGGTGGTAAAACGCAGCAATTGCAGCACCGATGAAGGGCCCAACCCAGAAAATCCACTGCAATAAATACAAAAAATAAACTTTACATTAGCACAACAAGAAACAGGATTCGAGAAAAAATTAGAATCAGAGTCAGTAGTAAGAATTCTAGAACGAAAAATTAGAATCAGAGTCAGTAGTAAGACTTCTAGAACGCCTTAACGAGCCCGCAGCGACATATGGCTCCCAAGCACTGAGCCACCATGTGCATTGGCTCGCACCAGTGGCACCTTCCTCGCCAAGAACAGCCCAAATGTCACCGCCGGGTTAATATGTCTACCTGCGCGTACAATTTTATCGAGCACCTTTAAGAAATGAGCATTCATGCATATACAGCAACAAAAAAATATCAAAAAACCTTTACACTTGCCAGAGATAGCAGCAGTACAGTAAACAAGAACAAAGATCATGCCGTCAAAAGCCCTAGTGATGCCAAGAATGCCAATACCTCGGCCGTGGTTGGCTTCAGTCTACCCCTTGTAATAACCAGCACTGTCGGCACAATGATGTACAAAAACAATAGCCTGGCAATGAACTCAGCTATAATAGCCCCGTAAAACGACCACCAGCTGAGCTCCTCGGCGTCGATCAATGGAGCTGGTGCTAGGCGAACTAGGAAGCTGCCTAGGGTCCTATATTTAAGAATGCCACAAAGTTTGGGTATGAATTTATTAATACAAAATAATAATTATTCTAAGATTCTATTTTTTTAAGTTTCTTATAAATTGTAGAAAAACTTAACTTTTAGGCATCTCCCTATTATTACTCCCATTCATATTATCTCCATATTTGATAATCTTTGCCTTAAAAGTAATATGTTTTTATAAAAAAAAAAATTCTGATATAATAATGATTTTAAGACTTTGAAATTTTATTTTGTTAATAATTACAAGAAAAAAAATTAAATACTTTCCCTTTCCAAAAAATAATTGCTCTATTAAAATTATTAATGTTAGATTTAAAACTTTTAGAATCAATTTAAAACCTCAAAACGAATAGATATTGAATCAAAAGTATTCAGTTAAAAAATTTTTGCTCTCGTATCTACAAAGAAAATTATTCTGATTTTCTCTTTAAAATTCTTTGTCATTATATAACCATCATATTTATCTCGTCAATTTTTATGCTATTGATCTAATTATTCTATTTTAAATTATTATTGTTCTTATTTTTTAAATTTATTGTATTTTTTATTTGTGTACTGATATATGGTTTGAATCAACTATAAAGTTTGTGATTTAAATAACATAAATGTTGATAATTAAATTAGATTTAATAAACATAATGAACTTAGTTAATGTTCTGTTGGAAATAAATAAATATCTTTTTATTATTCTTTTTTTATTTTGTTGATAATTGTTACAATTCAAGATATTATTAAAGTTAGTTAAATTTTAAGTTATTTAATATTCCTTTGAGAATAATATTGTTTAACGTAGAAAAATCTAAAAAAAAAAAAATTCGTAACGCCCCCAAATTGTTAGAGGAGGCCCTACTGGCGAAGGGTCATGGTTGTTAAAAGAAAGAATCAGGCTACAGATGAGGCAATCAATGATTCATGTAACAAAGAAACAAATCAAGAAAGTCAGTCAAAAGATCAACCTTGATTCTTAACTAATAAAGCCGACATTTCCTCTGTCAATTGCAAATCACAATTTCCTCAATTGTAGTTTATTCCATTATATTTTAGGAATGATCGTTAATTCTCAATAGTTATAATTTATATTATATAAAGACATCGATATGTTTCATTGCAAATACAATTCCAATATATGGTACAATTTTAATTTCATCTAACTACCTGCATTTCCCTTGCATGGTATCATAGCTTTGGCTCCTAGGAACAAAATTGAATATTATTTGTCAATCATGGCTCTTGTGTCTTTAAAAAGTACATCCACCATATCATATCTATATCCTTCCGCATTGAATATAAGCAACTTTGTCTCTTTAAAACTCACCCAAAACAACTACATGTTGTGGAAAACACAAATAAGTGGGCTTATTAAAAGCCAAGATATGGGTGGTTTCCTAAATGGGACATATTCCGAATCTCAAGAATTTGTCTTGAAATCAGTCATTGAAGCTGAAGCATCTATAACAAAACAAGATTATGTGATGAATTTTGATTACATCCTGTACAGAATATCAGATTGACTTCTTCGCTGATGGATCGTAGGGACCCTATAAGAGGAAGTCCTAAGGCTTGTTGTGGGATTAAAAACTTCAGTGGTAATATGGAAGGCTTTATTAGAGTCTTTGCTCGAAACACTAAAGATATAGAGTTCTTTCTCATGTAAAAGATGCATCTACGCAATAAGCAAAATTATAAAAATATCAATGACTACATTAGAGGATTAAATGAGATATGTGATGAACTTGATGAAGATGAACAAAATTTTTTTGGTCTTCTCAAAGGTTTACGTTTAGGTTATTCTTTTGTTTCTTCTATGATGAAACCTCCAATACCTCTATATAATGATGTTATACAATTACTTCAAAGTCATGAGAACATAAAATCCTTTCATAGCTTTACAAGTGCTACTGATGAACATTCTGTCTTTTCACTCGAAATACATTCTATCTTTTTGTTCGAAATAAAAACAATGGAAAATAATTCAGAAACAATAAGCATGGACAAGTTCCTTTTAACATACAGAGACAAAATCCTTTCAACAAATAGGGACAAAATTGTTTCAACTCAAAAGCAAGAGGCTTCCCTCAAGCAATACAAAAACCTTCAAAAGCACCACAATGGAACGATCAGAATTCTTTTCAAGATGAGCAAGACAAAGATGATTTAATTTGTCATATCTGTCTTAAGCTCTTGTTGCCATGGCAATATCAGAAAATGAGACTGATTCATGGTTTCTCGACACAAAAGCAACACAACACATGACTTCAGACAATGGTAAGTTAATTTATTGCCAAACATATCATGGATCAGATAAGATAATGATAGGTAATGGCATAAATTAAAAATCGCTTATGTAGAAAATATTATTTTGCACACAGAAAAAACCTCTATCAGATTAAAAAAAAAAATTATTTGTTCCTGAGATTAAAAAGAACTTTCTCTCAGTAAGTCAATTAATTATTGAATTTCCTTACATATTTGAAATTACTACAGATGATTTTGTGATTAAGAACAGGGAAACAGGGAAGGTGATCACAACAAGAACTAGGAATGGAGGCCTCTAGAGCTTGGAACCAAATCAAAACATAAAATTCTACTCATTAAGATTTCAAGCAACTAGCGATACCATATGGCATCAATGGCTCGAGCATCCACATATGAAAATAATTGGTCATTCAAAGCATAATAAGCTCATCTCTATAAATGAGCATGATGGGAAAAACTTCTTTTGTGAAAGTGACCAATTAGACAAATCTACAAAACTCCATTTTCTTAATATTAATGAATACTGCTCAGAATCTTTTGGTAAAATTTATTATGACTTATGGGGCCCTGCTCTGGTTAGATCATTTTAGAATTTTAAATTTTATATTATATTTATTGATGAATTCACTCGGTTTACTTAGTTTTTCCTCTACGAAAAAAAAAAATCTAATATCTTTTAATGCTTTGTTTCTTTTTATAAATTTTTAAAAAATCAGTTTGAGAAAATTATTAAAGTTTTTCAATCAGATGGAGGAGGTGTGTTTGAAAGCAATGACTTTTAAGAATACCTTATTAATCATAAAATCAAGTCGTAAAAATCATACTTAGGAACACCTCAGTAAAACAGTATAGACTAGAGAAAACATAAGAACATTACTGAGTTTAGACTTACTATGTTGTTTCATGTTGGAGTTCCTAAATGCTTCTGGAAGGAAGCCTTCTCTACTGCAATATAGCTAATCAACAAACTTCCTTTGACCATACTTGCCATGAAAAGTCCTATTAAGAAGATAACATGTAACAAACCTAACTACTCTTTCTTAAGAGTGTTTGGTTTTAGATGTTTTCCATGTCTTAGAAGATTATCTCAAAATAAATTTGATTCAAAATCTTTTCCATGTGTGTCCCTTGGATATAGTGAATTTTATAAAGGTTATAGATATTTTCACCCATCTACTAAAAAAATTATACTTGTCAAGGTATGTGATCTTTACTGAAAAGACCCTTCCCTACATGAAGCCAAGTACACTTTATAGTAATTGTTGTGAACACATAAATTTAACAAGCTTCAACAAGTGGATTACAGGAACTCTTACCATTACAAGAATTACAAACAACTATAATCAGTCATCTCTTCAAACAATCATCAAAGTGCCTACAATAGAACATAGTCACAAGGCAGAAGATTTCAACCAAAAATGAACATGTGGACCTTAATATCTCTACTACAAACAATAAAGGAAGTCGATGTGAAGAATATAGTAATGTCAATATGTTAGAGAGCCCTCGTGAACTTAATTCAGCCAAACCAGATTTTGAGTCTATAAATACCTCAATACCTCAACATGTATCTAATCACAACATAATGTCCTTTCAACAAGAAATTGAAGTTCCTCACCAGCCTGATCTAACTAGCAACCAATCTGAAAAAGATTTACAGGCTATAAACATCTTAGTAATTCAACATGAAATTGATCAAGACATGGTGGTCCCTCTGCTAAAGGCAGAAAGTGCTTCTGAACTTATAAAAAAAAAAAAAAAAGACAAAAACTACTACTAATTCTACTACAAGTATACAATCATCTCACAATATGACAACACATACAAAATTAGATAGCATCAGGTATAGCTCTACTGAATTTACATTACTTAGTATAATGTACCAGTAGAACCTAAAGGCATCAAAGATTCTTTGTACCATCCAAGATGGTTACATGTTATGAAAGAAGAAATTTCTGTCCTCCATCAAAATAAGATATGGTCATTAGTCCCAAAGAAGCAATGACATGAATTTTATAGGATGTAAGTGAGTATACAAAACAAAACTTAAAGCTAATGGCACTATAGAACGGCTAAAAGCTAGGCTAGTTGTCAAAGGCTTTGATCAAATTCCAACCATTGGATTTTTAAAAACATTTTCACTTGTTGTAAAATTTCTTTCCAACCAGCAGGACAGTCCTATCAATTGCAATATCGTACAATTGAGACATTCGACAATTAGATGTCGAAAACGCATTCTTACATAGTAATCTCAATAAATCAATTTTTATGGAGCAAACCCTTGGATTTGTTAATAAAAAACATCAGCACCATGCCTGTAAACTTGATAAAGCTTTATAAAGGCTAAAACAAGTCCCAAGAGCTTGGTTTGACAGGTTTAATATGTTTTTTTGGCCTATAGGTATGTATGTAATACTGTTGACTCTTCATTGTTTATATTTCAAAAATAGAAAAACATAGCATTCTACTTTTACATAGCATTCTACTTTTACTTGTCTATGTTGATGATTTAATTCTGACATGAAGTAATCTTTTTCTTTTAAATCGATTTGTCTGCTCATATGGAAAGGAGTTTGCTATGAAAGATCTTGGTTACCTTTACTATTTTCTAGGTATAAAAGTAGTTAAATTTTCTCATGGTCTTATCTTAAATCAAATAAAATATGCTGCTGATTTACTTAAAAGAGCAAAAATGCATATTAGTAAACCATTATCTATTCCGATGGTGCCTCACAATTAACCCTATAACACAAACTTATTTTTCGATCCCGCCTTTTATAGAAGCATTGTAAGTGGACTACGATACCTGACATATACTAGACCAAACAATACTTACAATGTTAATTTTTTTTTTGTCAGTATATGCATCAATCGAGCAATTTTCATTCTCAACTAGTCAAAAGGATTTTGAGATATGTCCAAGGAACTTTAGATTATAGTATTCGATTACTTTCTCATGCTAGAACTAATTTGTATGCATTTTTATATTCAGATTGACGCTGTTGCACTCTAACCAGAATATCCACTACAGGATTTTGCCCCTTTCTAGGTCCTAATTATATATCTTGGTGAACCAAGAAACAACCTACAATTGCATAATCAAGTGCAGAAGCTGAGCATCGTGTTATGGCCTTAGCTATAACTCACATGGATCAATTATATTCTTAAAGACATTGGCTTTCATCTTCCTTAATCTCTAAAGCTATTTAGTGATAACATGTTAGCTCTCCATTTAACAATTAATCCAGTTCTTCATACTCGAATAAAACATATTGAGATTGATTCTCACTTTGTCAGAGAAAAATTCTCTACATAATTGAGTTTCTTACTTTATGCACCAAACTTAGTCTCTGGACTCCACCACAGCCAAGTTTGAGCGGGGGATATTAAAGGAAAGAACCAAGTTATAGAAGAGGCAATCAATTAATCAAATAACAAGGAAACAAATCAAGAAAGTCAGCCAAAAGATCAACCTTGATGCTAACAAGTCGAGATTTCCTCTATTGATAGCAAATCAAAATTTCCTTAATTGTGGTTTATTCCTTTTTATTTTAGGAATGCTCTTTAATTATCAACAGCTATAATTTTTACTATATAAATACATCAATATGTTTCATTGTAAATACAGTTCCAATATATGATAAAATTTTAATGTCAACCAACAACCTGCATTTCTTGTGCAATGGTAACCCTTAGCATGGAACTCACCTTGCCCACCAACCTTAATGTCCTTGGCCATAGCTTGAGATTGCTCTTCACAGAGAATTTTAAGTATTTTTTTCTTAAAAAAAAAAAAGATCGGAGATGTGTGGACTTATTGAAGTGATGAAAAAGAGTGAAGAAAGTGGAGGGTATTTATAGGAGAGTTTAAAGAGATGATCAAGTATGAATTAAACTTAGTTTTTTGCTGCCCCATTTAGCTAATATTTTGGTGTCTTTAATTTTCTTAGGGTCGTATTGCTATAGCTTTTAAAATAATTGAAGTTAGTTGTGTTGTAAAAATAATTAGTTTTAAAGAGAATCTATTAAATATTTAATAAATTTTATTTTTAAAAGCTCTAAAAGTTTTAAAAGAAGTCATTTTTATTTAGTAAATCTTATTGTTAAACTGATGTAAGAATGTATTTATTTACACATTTATATATATATATATATATATATATATATATATATATATATATAATAATTGATAACTAAAATAAGTATTTTATATTATTAATTTTTTTTTATCTCAATATAATTGGTAATATCTTTAAAGTTAGTAATTTTATTTCCTAATTAATATGGAGAATTTTAGATTTTTATAATATATATAAAATTGTATTAAGTATAAAAATAATTTTTAAATTAAAATTTTGAAAAGTTAATCATTCTCTACTTTTTAAAATTTATTACAAAATAAAGTAATTTTTAAAAAATTTTATTAAATACTAAAATTAACTTTTAATTTTTTAAAAATTATTTATAAACTTCGCAATTTCAAACATTCCGGTAGCCTACGCCCATAGCCATACCAAACAAATTTATGTAGGTTGCTATTCTGGCTTTCTATAATTTGACTAAGGGTATGTTTGGGATTGAGGTTGGGCAGTTGTAGTTTTTAAGCTGCAGCACTAAAGTGTTTGGTAAACACTAGCTGCTGTAGCTTTTAAGCTATATTAGCTATGTTAATATGATTTTTCACTTGTATGATGTAAAATTGATTATGTTTTTAATAATTTTGTTAAAATTATTATTTAAAAATTATATTTATTATATAATATTAACTTTTATTTTATAATTACTGACTTTTTCTACAGTAGTTAAAGCTTAAAAGCTACAATGACCTCAATCCCAAGCATACTCTAAGTTGATGACAAGAGTTTTGAGTATGTTCTAACAAACTACTAAAGCCCAAGAATGTTATTTAAAAATCTAATGGATTTCACTATTGTGGAAAAAGTGTAGGTAGTAATTAAATGTTACGATGAACATGACCATGTTACATACGGATCAATGTTTACTTTTCTAATGATGTTTTTGAGATTACCTTGTAGTTATTAAAACATCCTTAGCATTAATGGTGAATTTATTTAGTAACACTGGTTGCAATTATACACTAGCTCTTGTATCAGTATTAAATGCAGAAAGCTAGTGATTAGAGGTATAAAAAGTAAAAGAATATGTACCAAAGCGTATTCAAATATTTAAAACAAATATTTTATTTTTATTTTTATTTTAAAATGGTATCAAACATGTTTGCTTTAAAGAACAGAAATGAAAAATGCGAACCCCATTTTCATTTTTAGTATCATAATGAAAGACAATGGTAAAGCCTTCAAAAGAATTGAAGCCGAGATTGACATTTTTCACAAAGCCAAAGCTTAGAGGATGGAAAACAAATTGACAAAGAGACGTCGTTGTGGCAGTGCTTGTTTTCCCAATCATATGGCTCTGGATATGACACGTGTATCTAACCGTGGCTGACCGGCCCATCCATCAAATGAATATGATGAGTTCGTGATGTGCGTGAACAAACCGACCAGCTTCCATCCATCATTCATTCACCTACCACCGTAGCACCGTCCATCCAACTCAAGCCACAACCAGTCACATCCACCGCGAATTCTTGCTTCAAATATTAATAGAAAAAAAAAAGAGTTTTCGAATATATCGATTAATCAAATATTCAAAATAATTTTTTAACCTTTATAATTAAAAAATTTTACTTATTATTTAATAATTGAAGTAAAATTAAAATTAATCCCCATAAAAATATTTTTTAATGGTCTACAAACATTGATCACTTATTTATATTTGAATCAGTTTAATATAGAGTATGCATTCGCGCTTATTATGGTGCGCCTGAATGCTTGGCGAGCTCGCATTGAGGAGCTGAGTTTTGAAGCCCACGTCTCTCAATGAGTGCTCCTCACATGCACAAGTCACGTACCATAATGTGTGCGACTGTACACACTAGATGTGACGTCTATATTTCAGAGTTGGAAAGGTGGAGTTTATCATTGACTTCAGGTTTTAGCCAATAGACACGTGTTTACCATGGGATGGAGTTTCTCCCTTTCACTTTAATATAAATATAAAATTGTTAGAGCAAAATATTCGATGTTAGGCCCAAAGACCTAGTCTAATTTACAAGTATAAATTTTATGGTGAGTCTAAATAATTATGTTAAGATAATTATTATTGATGCTGTTTTTCTCGTGTGTCTTCAAACAGTGCCTCAAACTTTTTGTTCGTGAATAGTTATAGTATCTAGAACCCTCAGCTCGCGATTAGCGACTCGGCGAGCCTTCTTCTTCCGGTTTACTGTCTTTTCCGAATGGTGATCTTGCGGACTTGTACTCACGAAAAGCAGTCGGGGGTCGCAGGCGTGTTCCGTGGAAACCATCCGACGATCAAGTCAGTGATCGGGTTGTTCTTTTTGGTATCTCCCTAGTGAGGGAGACAGGAAAGATGAAAGGGATATTATTTCGCCCTCCCTTTGGAATAAATATGGTGTTTTTTTTAGAATCAATGTAAGAAAAGTCAAAAGAACTTGTGTAAACTCTTATAACCCTTTGTGAATCAATTTGTTCAACCCCTGTAACGTACCCGTTCGTTTCCTTTTATACTCCATTTTCCCGCTCTTTCCATTTCGGGTTGTCCACTCTTCAGTTGGTGGTGTCGGGTCCCCTGGCAGTAGGGATTGGCGTAATATTCTCCAGGGATGCTTGGTTGTCTCCTTAACCCGGTTCACGTGGCCAGATCACCATGTCGGGCATGTGCGCTAGGAATGATGACGCCGTGGGGGCATGTGCCGGCCATCGGCAATAGTACCGCCACCATACCACGTAGGACCCTGGTCAGACATAAAAAGGTGTGCCTGGATTTTGAGAAAACGGGTCGGGCTGCCCTGGGCCGGGTCTTACATTCCATTCGTCTCATGACTGCGCAACCCAGTTGTGCTCGGAGACTTGATCTCTGCGAGCAGGAAAGGAGTGTTCGGTTCTCGACCTCGGCGACTTCAACTAGGGTGGGCGACCTCGGCGAGACAAAGAGTGCTCGGTTCTCGACCTCGGCGGCTTCAACTAGGGTGGGCGACCTCGGCGAGCAAAGGGTGCTCGGGGCTCGAGCGACTCACGAATTCCTCGACCTTGCCCGGGGAGGCGTGCGGTGAGGTCGTCTTCGTGCTGAGTGGTCGGGACTTCTGCTCGAACTAAGGTCATCCTCGAGGTGTTTTATCCGAGCTAGAAGGGCCTCGAGAAGACCTGCCCGATATTACCCAAACAATTATTATAGATTATGATTTGAAATGTTTAAATATATTAAAATAAGGCTTAATTTATATTAAACTTTCGACTAAATCTATTTATAAGACTAAAAAAAGAATCTTATAAAATGAGTTAGTAAAAAATTAACTATTTTTCAAAAATAAATTAATTTGTTTAAAACACTAAATTTTAAATCACATATTTATTTTTTAATTACAAGTCAATGAGTTAGTAGATAATTATTAGCTAAAGATGTTCATTTCTGCAATCATGTATCACAATTAAATGCACATAATTGACAATGTGAAATGCATGCGGACTAGGTGCGTAGATAATGCATTAGAATAAATGCACGACTTGTGAAATGGATTGAATGCATGAATAAAGCATGCATTTGTTGACTTTTAATGTCAGTTGGCTACGAAACAGGGGCTAGCATTGAAGATAGGAGGCATTGATTGGATTTGAAGTTAATTAATTTAAGAGATAATTAAAAAAAGTGAAGAGAGTTTTCAAAATCCATTTTCTTCAGAAGAATTAATTTTTAGAGTTAGTCGGAAAATGTTTCTCAAAAACAATTTGAGAAAATATTTTTAGCATTCTCTAACATTTTCAAGAGAATGTTTTCAGAATTCTTCCCAAACATTTTTAGATCCATTTCAAGAAACAAACTTCTAGAACTGTTTCCAAACACATTTCCATATTCAATTTCCAAAAATATTTTTTTTTCTCACATTTTCCCTCCTTACATTTTTTAGGCTATAACAATTCTATAACATTAATTATTAATTACTAGTGTACTCTGCTCTTACATTAATATTTACATCATGTGTCATTATTGTTTAAACTAAAATTTATTATTTATAAAAAAAATAACAGCCATAGTCAAAGTTATAACATAAACTTATATAGGTCATATTAACGTTTGAATACGCTTTTAAACATTATTCTCCAAGACAAATAAAAGAATTAAGGAGATTGTAAACCACTAAGCCTGAATTTTCAATCAAACCCAACTTTATTTTTATCGAAAAATAGTCAATTCTTGTAACACATGGTTTGGTGAAATTATAACCCCAAACAATAATTTATTTGAAGCGACAATCGTATAGAAAGATTTGAATCTTTGAACCTCAAGAATGATGATAAATGTATCCTCTTTCTCTTTCGGTCACTGTTTTGTTGATACTTTCTGGTTGACAATAGCTAGATTCGTAGGAATACTACATAATTTGAGTTAAAAGAGGTACTTTGTCTGGTTGAAAATATTGCTATGAAAATTCTCTTATTATGAATTTCAATGCTTTACCAAGAAGTGAAAGCGAATGACATTTGTTTTTTTCAAATTGGTTGTGCAGTACAAATATTATAATTTGAAGTCTACGGGAATCTAAATATTTTTATTTGTATTTGTGGTAAGTATAAAGTCTATTGAGACTAGCTCGAAAAATAAATTAATAGGTTTGGACTTTGGGTTTGAAAAATTGGATTTGATTAATCAATATGCTGAATCTTCGTCTATTTGTTTAATAGTCGTATCGAATAATTTATTAATTAATAATCAAAGTTTATGTGATATTGTAATACTGTTTGGTTACTAAGAAAATGGAAGAAAAGCAGAGGTTTTTGTGAACTGAATTTTCTATATTATTGATCTGTACAGAGTCTGGAAAGTACAGGCTTTTATATACAAATGTGGAAGATTCTACGCACTCTACAGCAGCTATGTCAGCATGTATAACTAACTAATTATAATATACTTAACAATAAGTAGGTTTAATTTATGTTCAGGTCATTAGACGACATTATATGCTGTTTTTTAATCAAATATAAATAAAAATTTTAGTTAAATAATCAAATTTGAGTCTCATAATATTATTCAGGCCTAAGGAATCTAAAGAAATATATCATGATAAAATTCTATAAGGTTCCTTTAACAATTGTGTTTAAAAATTTAGGGTTGGATTGAGATTAATTTTTTAGAAGTTCAAGAGTAATTTTAAAGAAATAAAAGTTAATTTTAGTATTTGGAAAATTTTTTAAAAAATAATTTTTGGCAAAATCACATGATACTATAGTAGATTTTGAAAAGTTAGGAATGAACAACTTTTTAAAATATAATTTTGAGAATCTATTTAAATCAATTATGTATATATCTTTATATGTATTATAAAAATCTAAAATTATTCTTATTCAATTAGGAAATAGATCCAGTAAATTTAAAGATATTATTGCTATTACCAATTAAATTAAGTTAATAAAATAAAAATATTTTTGTTATAAATTATTATATGAAAACAATATAAAAATA
Source organism: Murraya koenigii (assembly GCA_025617385.1). Taxonomy (NCBI): domain Eukaryota; kingdom Viridiplantae; phylum Streptophyta; class Magnoliopsida; order Sapindales; family Rutaceae; genus Murraya; species Murraya koenigii. Next base: position 9,767,802 of record CM046819.1, on the reverse strand, counting down.
TTATACATATAATTTTTATAATTATGTAAATTGGTACAACTAATAATTTATTTCAATCATTTGTTAAAATAACTTATAAATAGATATTACATGTAAATTGAAATAGATATGAAAATACTATAAAAATATTTCAATCATTTTTATTTTTACAATAATTTAACAATAATATTTAACAAAAATATATAGGACTACTTTTAAAATTCGTAGCACTTTTTAAAAATAAATTTTATCAAATGTTTAACTAATTCTTTTCACAAATAAATATTTTTATAATACAATAAATAATAATTATTTTAAAATAACATTACCAAACTAGTCCTAAATCATATCATTAATTCATTAAAGTTTGACACAATTCATTTAGAGTTTGACATGAATATGACCCACCAACTCAGATTACAAACCCCAGCCCAAAGAAAAGACCAGATGTATTAAAATTTGTTTAACAAGGAGGAACAATGAATAAACCCCTTATCATTCCAACTTATCTGATTGTGTAATCTGCGAAGTTCCAGAGCGCTAATTTAGAGAACTCGTTGAAGCTCAAGGGACTAAAGAGAGCACACAGAGCTTAGACAAGCTTAGGGATGGCTCAATAGGTAAAGTTGGCAATGGTACAGGACGGGCTAAAATTTACCGACTCTAAAAAATTTATCCAAAATTCTATCTCGAATAATAAATTGGTACAAATATATGTCTTGATCCTAAACTTAAATTATTTCCAATGTCATGAATTTTTTATTATATGCTGAAGATTCTGTTATAAAATAACATATAACATATCATAATGTTATGAACGATATGTTATATATATTATTTGTTAAAATAACTTGTCATACACATATAATTTATATCTCAAACATATATGAATTACCAAACTAACTTGTCATAAATTTTTGAAAAAATTTCATTTAGATCAAAATTTTTAAAAGTCTTAAATCACATCTCAAATAATAAATCAAAATAAATTTGAGTCCTAAATATTGACCCAAGTACTAAATTGAGATAAAATTTTATACCGAAACTTATTCGAAACAAGTTAAGATCCCGAATCCCAATTAAAATTTGAAAAATTCTGCCAACCCTATCAATAGGATAGCTGAGAGAGATCATTGAGGTCGAAGGAGCTTCGTGGAACCATAAAAGAGTACAAGAAAGCATTTTTTTTTTTCTAATACAAAAGTGTAAGAAAGCTTAGAAACAAGTTGGAGAGCTCCCAGAGTGCACGGAAGCTCGTGGGACGCTCAGGCAGCCAAACATATTATGGTCCACCAGAGCTAAAATAAAGATAAAAATTTGCATTAATCTAAAGAACACCTAAGATTTATGTGGTTGGATCTTATGACCTCGTAATTAACCAACTTGCTTGTAAAAGATGTCATGAGCAGTTCCTAATAAACAAGATAAACTATGTTCTATTTTAAGGGAACCCTAACCTTTTATTTAATAGGCACAAGTGTACACCATAAAGCACTCACTATTGAAATTTTAGATAAAACCACGAGTACAAAAGTCGAAAAGGGAAAGAAAAGGAAAGCAAGTAACAACTTTTGGGCACAATAAAAAAAGTGCCAGGAAGTAAACAAAAGACACACACAAAGTGGCGTGCGGGATCTTCACCATCTCTACTAAATACTAATACATATATATAATGTACAAATTTCCATAGTCCCGAAGGCGCTTGACAGCCATTAATTATTTTAAAAATTAATTAAATGTTGGAGGAGCTTCTGAAGGATCCAAGAGCTTTAGCAGCAGATGCTCTGAGGATGTATTGGTGGTAAAATGCAGCAATTGCAGCACCGATGAAGGGCCCGACCCAGAAAATCCACTGTAATGAATACAAAAAATAAATTTTACATTAGCACAACAAGAAACAGGATTCGAAAGAAAGCCAGAATCAGATTTAGATGGTGCATACTTGATCATCCCAAGCCTTGTCCTTGTTGTAAATCACTGCAGCTCCAAAACTTCTAGCAGGGTTGATGCCAGTTCCAGTGACTGGGATCGTAGCCAAGTGAACCATGAACACAGCAAATCCAATTGGCAATGGTGCCAAGACCTTTCAATTCAAGCATGTATAAACAATCAATCAATCATTCAACCAGATTTTGGTAAATTCTGTTATCTCTTAAATCAAATGAAGCATATATCAGAAATGGTGATAGCTTACAGGAACATGGGAGTCCCTAGCATTTCTCTTGGGATCAGTGGCAGAGAAAACAGTGTAGACAAGAACAAAGGTACCAATGATCTCAGCACCCAATCCAGTGCCAGTGCTGTACCCATCAGCGAGCTCATTGGCTCCACCGCCGTATCTTGTGTAGTAAGACTTCTGGAAAGCCTTAACGAGCCCGCAGCCACATATAGCTCCCAAGCACTGAGCCACCATGTACATTATGGCTCGCACTAGTGATACCTTCCTCGCCAAGAACAGCCCAAATGTAACCGCCGGGTTAATGTGCCCACCTGTGCGTACAATTTTATCGAACACCTTTGAGAAATGAACATACATGCATATACAGCTACAAAAAATATCAAACACATTTAGGCTTACTTACCAGATATACCAGCAGTGCAGTAAACAAGAACAAAGATCATGCCGCCAAAAGCCCAAGCGATGCCAAGAATGCCAACACCACCACAACCGTCACCGTCGTTGTTTGCGTCAGTCTGGCTCTTGTAACCAATCACTGTCAGCACCGAGATGTACAAAAACAAGAGCGTGGCAATGAACTCAGCTATAATAGCCCGGAAAAACGACCACTGGGTGAGCTCCTCGGCGTCGATCAACGGAGCTGGCGGAGGGTCGTGGTAATCCTTAGCATGGAACTCGCCTTGCCCAACTTCAATGTCCTTGGCCATTGCTAGATATAGCTCTTCACTGAGAATTCTAAGTGTTTATTTATTATTTTTTTTTTCTTTTAAAGAGATAAGAGAGGTATTGAAGTGATGAAGAAGTGTGAAGAAAGTGGAGGGTATTTATGGGGGAGTATAAAGAGATGATTGAGTATGAATTAAACTTAGTTTTTTGCCGCCCCATCTAGCCATTATTTTGGTGTCTTTCGTTTTCTATCATTCTTAGCCCCACCAAAATTGTTTATTGGGGCTGCTATTCTGGCTTTCTATGATTTGGCTAACCTAATGTTGATAAAAGAGTTTAATTTTATAATGCACTGTATGCATTAATAGTTTTAAAAATTATGAGGTACACATGTGTTTTTTTATAAAATTATATAATTTAACAGTAGTTTTATTAAATTATCAAAAAACAATGAGAATATCCAGACCTGATATGGACTCTTATTAAATATATTGATTAAAGATATCAGCTATTTACTTTTGTGCATCTGTTACCGTGCTCTTGTGCTTTTAGTTGAATGAAGATGCAGTTAATCAAGTAATACAAATACAGTTGATAATGCGCATAGGCTAGTTGAATTAATGGGTTCATAAGATGATTCTGATCATGTTACTCATTCACGATCAATGTTTATTTCTTAAATGGTAGTATCTTCCATCAAGAATATTTTGTAATCATTCAAACATTACAGAAACTTATTGGAGGAATATCCAGTAGTTCTGCAGTTGAAATACTACTAACTAAATAATAGCTCACCCAATAAATGTTCTATTTTTTTTTCCGACCAAAAAGTTAAATATAATTTAAATTGACCCAAATAAAAAAAAAAATCACATAAATGGCTCATAATTTGACACGTGTATCCAACTTTGGCTTGTGGGCCCAAATTCACATGTGTTATGTATATTGGGAGTTCGTGACGTGGATGAACACACCGACCAGTGACCACTGATCATTCATTTATCAGCACTACCGTCCATCCAACTCAAAGTCCAACCGGCACCACCTCTGTTGATTCTTCTAATCACTCACATCCTGCCACGTTGCATGTTGATGGATACGGCCGCCACCAATCATTGTTTTCTTTTTTTTAATGTTAAACTTAATCAGAAAAAGCAGTTCTTTATCACTGATCATCACTTTTTCATTTTTGAAAGACCGACCATAATTAATTGATCCCAGACTCTCAGTTAAACAACCTATTCTTGGCCACGCTGACATGTGATAATGTAATGAATGTAAAGTTTTTGGCTCTGATTTTGCCACGTGTCATCACAGCTGATCGGTTTGTCCTCTTTTGGTTGGTTCTTGGTTCTTGGTTCTTGGTTCTTGGTTCCTGGTTCTGGCTCTTGTACGCTGCTCTGCACTGATTGCAAAGCAAAGTTGAAGTATGTATCTAGTTATATCCCACACATAAGAGTATCGCGTTCGGCAGTGAATTTTTAAATTCTATCGCTAAATATCTGTTGTTAAAAGTATTTATAGCAATAAATAATATTTCGTCACTAAAATTGACTTAGAAAATTATTTTTGATGACGAATAAAATTTCATCGTTGAAAGATATTTAGAGATCCATAAAATTTCGTTGTTAAAATGTCTTTTTAACGGTGAATAATATTTAGTAGTTAAAAGGCTTTTTCGCAAAGAATACTATTTTATTATTGAAATATATTATTTTTTTAACATTTAATTATTATTATTATGAATATTTAAATATTATCATTTTTAACACTAAATTATAGTGATAACTACCATTATGTTAAAAAGAGAATTAATTAATTTAAAAGAATTATTGTCATTGATGAAAAATACAAAAATAATTACAAAATATAATATCTATTCTTTGGAAAGAAAAATTTTATAAATGAATATAAATTTTTTGATTTTCTTCATCTTGGTGCACTTGATTTTCAATATTTCCTACAAATAAATAAAAATAATAACTAGTTAACTTCTAGACATAATAGTAATATCAGTTGTAATAAATAAGATAAGTAAAAACTAAAAAAAATACACCATATTAAAAATAAAAGAGAAAGAAAGTAGAGATTATCATGTTAAAAATAAAATAGAAAAGAAGTAGAGATTGAATTAAAATAATGAGAACTATATATTAGAGATGAGAGAATTAAAGAATAAAAATAAGAAAATGAAATAATGAAATAAAGAAAGAAATGAAGTAAATAATATATAAATAGAAAAAATACACTTTTAGGCTACGAAATTTAAAATGTGTCGCCAAAACCTAATTTTGGCATAAAATAATCCGTCAAAACTTTTTAAATTTCCACAATTTTTAGCAACAAAATGAATTCCGTTGCAAAAAATATACATTTAGTGACAAAATCAAAATTTCATCGCTAAAAGCACAAAATTAGCAATGAAATTTGTTAAAAGTCTAAAATTTTGTTGGAAAATTAACCACTTTTAAATCTTTAAATGAATATTTCATTGCTGAAAATACATATTTAGCAACGACAATTAAATTTCTTCACAAAAGTATAAAATGTGGCGGTACTTTGAAATATATATTTTAGTTGTTAAAAGTACACATTTAGTGATGAAATTTAAAATTCATCACAAAAGGTCTAAAATTTTGGCATTAATCTAAATTTTGAAATTAATATTTTCAACGAAAAACATACAATTGATTAGGAGCGTACATATATGGGTGCCCATAGGGATCCCTAATTTTGAGAGAGAGGTTAGGCTTTAAGGTTTAATTTAGGGGGATCACGATCGTATGAGTATTTTAAAATTTTAGTTATTTGTTTAATTTAAAACCCAATTCGGTTCATTTTGTTTGGTACTTAAATTAAATTGCAATTTTATACTAATCTAATTAAATTGAATTGATAATTTATAATTACATAATTTCATACAATAAATATATTTTGTAGGAATCTTATGTGAAAATATATTTTTATTTCAAGTATTATTGACAAGTTGTTTTAAAAATAAAATAAAATAAATTATCCTTGCTCATAAATTTAACCATATATTTTATCGAGCTTATGGGTCAATTTTAATTTTAATTATAACTTTTAAAAAATATATAATATTATATACTAGCTCATAATTTTAATCATAATATATGTAAGTATTCCAACTTTGAGCTAAATTGAATTACTTCTATTGTTATATTGTATGACAAGTAGTTACAATAACAAAAATAATTTTATCGCTAAAGATCAATATTCTTGTAGTGACTATTTTAAATCTTCCAATTGAAACAAATTAGAGTTCTTAATTTTCTATGATTTTTACACTATTTTATTTCTTCGAATTGAAATATATTAGTTCTTAATTCTATATGATTTTTAACTCTAACCGTAGAAGCAGATTATAATGAATGTTATATCTATATTTTATGATACATTTTACATATTTTTCATGTTTCACACACATTTTTTTAGATACAATAGATATATTTATATAGAAACTCATAATAATGATAAAATTCAACCGCATGACTTGGTAACCTTTAGAGTCTAATTCTAGTTATATTTACAACAGTTATAGAAATTTAAGAGGAGTTTCTTTTTGTTGCACTGGTCTAGCCCCTTCAGGGCTCTAATTTCAACAAGGCTATTTCCTTGACTATTAGCTTTCAACCCTATGGAGAAGAAAATAAGTGGAAATATTTTTGCAACAAAAACAAAACCTTTTGCTTTCTAATTGATCTGCGAACAACGAAAGTCAACGTTTAAGTTACGAAGCTAGAAAATTTTTTAAGTTTTTATAAGACCCATCATTACATTATCATATGGGCTTTTTATTGGACATGGACTGAAATTAAAACTTTTAATGGTGCGGAAGGTTCATAAAACCTTTAATTATCCGATTTCATATGATTAACGAAGAAACAGATAGTGAATTATACCTATTTTGCTTCACCAGCTCTATAAAAAGTTGATCCATAGCTCTTGAAGATTTTCACAAATTGAACTCAAACGTGTTCCTGCAAAAGGTATTCCAACGCTCTAGTTAGTATTTGTGTTTAGAGAATTTCTTAATCTGAATCTCTCGACTTTTATCAATTAGTCAAAAGATTATTTCTCAATTCTTTCAGTCGTAATTTATACATCGAGAAATGTAGAATTTCCAAGAGATTTTTTTCTGGATCTTAATCTCGTCATCCATTTTATTCATTTAATTTTATGTCGTTAGATTCGATAATCATTTTTGTCTATGTCTGAATTCCTAACACATGATTTAGCTAGTAATTAAGTGTTGCTTACTATTAATATTTCTGAGCTTGATTGTTGTTAATTATCTTCAGACTTTTCATATAAATTATAATATCAATATTGATATCCAATCTGGGATCAATATAAGTCATATTTGTATTGATTTCTAATATAGAATAATTATAAGTCGTATTCGTATTGATCTTTATTCTAAGGTCAATATAGGCTATGTCCATTGTATAAACTAATAATATTTGTTGTATATGTAATATGGTGTAAGTGGTTATATTTTTTTAACGTTTGCTGTTTATGGCAAGCATTATCCATGAGTGGAACAGAACATGCTATGTACAAAATTATATTATGGATCTTCTAGTCTATTCTTTCTTGATAGCCTTATTGATGGAAAAGTTATTTAATCTAGACTAAGCACCCTCCAGTAATTATGATGGACTTGATTACCTCAGTCCATTAAGATAGTGAATAAATTCCTCTTTGTTTAATCCTTCGCGAATTTATTAATGCTAATTTTATTATTATTCAATATTTAATAAACATGTGAGTGTTTATATATATATATATATCTTAATTGCTGATATCTATTACACAATCAAAAATCTACTTATATTTATATGGGACATCCATTAAAACTATTTATTAAGTTTATTTGTTTTATCCGCAAATCAGTACAAAAAATATCTATCTCTACCTAGCTTTAATTGGAAGAAGGATAAAGAAATTAAAACTAGCTAGATTCATGTACGTGAGCTCTAATCAAATCACATCGTCGTATATGTATGTCTGTGAACCACAATTTTGATAAAATATTAGTGAGTGATTGACAAGTGTTTAAAAGTTGAAATCTACGCATAAATGTTACGAAAGGCTGATGGTATCAGGACAGAGTATATTGTCACGGGATGGGTGTTTTGCGCAGCAAACCCGTGCGGCACTTAGACAACCTTGTCGAGATGTTGCTAAGTAAGCCTTTACGCTTCTCGATAGCTAAGCCAAGAGGTTCCCGAAATGCTAAAGAGAAGGAGGAGCTAGCGAGTAATGTAGCCAAATGCGGAAATTGTATTGATAAACAAAAGCTTTACAAGAGAGCTTACAAGTGTTTGATGCTTTGCTTGGATGATTACAATGCTTAGAGCTCATCTCTATTTATAGCAAAACTTGGCTAGTTCTAGAGAATTCTATATACATATGTCTACACCTAGACCGTACATGTGTCACAAATCTAGGCTATGTACAAAAGTGCTAGAGTTTGCTAGAATGTTCTAGAATCGGGCCAAGCTAGCACATCTTGGCTCATTCTCTTGGGCCATTTTGGGCTGGAACCATGCGGCCGTAACATCCTCCCCACTTAAGCTCGCGGCGTCCTCGTCGCGCCTCGTGCTTGTACCGTTGGACATGCTCCATGAACCGCCACAACTCATCTTCACGTTCCCAAGTGGCTTCGCTCTCGGGAGGTTCTTCCACTTCACCAAGTACTCGTAGTATGGTGGCACGCCCTCCTTCGAATGATGCGATCAGCGAGGATGTAGTCCACATCTTTGTCGAGCAGCGGTGACAACGACTGTTGGGGCACGCCTTGATTCTCCGCGACTTGGTTCTTCCACGTCTTCGTGATATGGCTTGAGAAGACTTACATGAAAGACCGAATGAATCTTGAGCCTTGGTGGAAGCTCTATTTGATACGAGGCGTTGCCTACACGTCGGATGATGCGGAAGGGTCCTTCGTGGCGTCTCACTAACCCTTGTGGACTTTCCGAAGTGTCTTGAGCTGTTGGGGTGGGAGCTTGATCATGACTCGATCTCCTTCCTTGTATTCGACATGCTCGTCTCCGTGTATCGACCCACTTCTTCATTTTCCTCGCGGCCTTGTCGAGGTATGCTCGCGTAATGTCCAGCTTCTTCATGCCATTCGCAGGCGAGCTTGTGTGCTGCGGGGCTTTTCCTCCATATGTCGAGGCTATGGCGTTGGGGTCATGGGTCGGAATCCGTGATGATCTCGAAAGGACTCTTGCTGGTAGCCTCGCTCCATTGGAGATTATAAGAAAATTGGACAACATCTAGCAACTCGCCTAATCTCGCTGATGAGCGCTCACATAATGCCTCAAGTACATCTCGAGGAGGCCATTGATGCGCTCGGTTTGTCCATCCGTCTGCGGATGAAAACTTGTTGAGAACTTGAGGTCGGTCCCCAACATCTTGAAGAGCTCGGTCCAAAATTTTCCGGTGAGCGTGGGTCTCGATCGCTCACGATGCTTCTGGAACACCCGATGCTTCATTATATGTTTGATGAAGAGGCGGGCTGCTTCGTCAACTTTGCAATCTGCGGGTGCGGCAATGAAAGTAGCATACTTGCTGTAGCGGTCTACCACGACCATGATCTTGCTTGCAACCTTCGGATTTTGGTAAGGCAGTTATGAAATCCATCGAGACACTCTCCACGGCCTTGATGCTAGAGGCGGTGCGTAACAATCTTGCCGGCAATTGATGATCAATCTTGTCTTGTTGGCACACAAGACAAGTCCGCACATATGCCTCGATGTCGTCCGCATACTTGGCCAAAAATACGAGGCTTGGACTGAGTGCGGTGGTGCGCTCGATTCTGGGTGACCAGCCCACTTGGAGTCGTGGCACTCCTTGATGACTTCTTTGCGTAGATTCCCCACCTGGCACAAACAACCTATCTCCCTTGGTGAGGAGGATGCCCTCTTCTTGCCAAAAGCCTTGTCTTTCCTTGAAGCACTTTCTCCAGCCAAGTCCTTCGCCGATGGGTCTTGTTGGAGGCCTTCCTGATCGTGGGACAAAGTGCGAGTTTGGTTGGCTCGCGCTAAGTGTGGCCAATTCCGCCTTGCGGCTTGAGTGCGTCCATAGCGGCGTTGGCCTTGCACGGCTTGTCTCGAGCACGTAGTCAAACTCCATGAGAAAATCACGCCTGCAGTGCTTGCTGGGGCTCGACTTCTACGCGTCCGAAAGTAGCTTGTGGCTACGTTGTCCGTCATAATTGTGAAGTGTGAGCCAAGCAAGTAGTGTCGCCACACTCGTAGGCAATGGATGATGGTCGTCATCTCCTTTTCTTGAGCCGTGTAGCGGCGTTCAGTGTCATTAAGCTTTCGGCTCTCGAGCGCAATGGGGTGGCCATCTTGCATAAGGACTCGCCGATGGCGAAGTCGGAGGCATCCGTTTGCACTCGAAGGTCTTTGTGTGATCCGGAAGAACTAGGACGGGCTCTCCGAAATTGCTTGCTTCGAGCCTTGAATGCATGTTGGCAATCTTCGGACCAATGCCATGTCCGATTCTTCTTGAGCATATCGGTCAAGGGTGCCGCTTTGGCTGAGTAGCCTTGAATGAAGCGGCGATAGTAGTTCACCAAGCCAAGGAATGAGCGAGCTCGGGTACACTTTGTGGGAGGCTTCCAATCGAGGATGGCCTTGATCTTTGAGTTCTCCATCATTATCTCGTCGGTTGAAATTTTGTGCCGAGGAACTCTACTTCTTCTTGAGCAAGCGAACATTTCTCCATTTTGATGTAGAGTTCATTCTCCGAAGTACTTGGAAGACTTGCTGCAAATGTTTGGCATGCTCCTCGGCGTGGTCTTGTACACCACTATGTCATCCAAGTACCACGACCACAAAGCGGTCGATGAATGGTTGTAGCACCTTGTTCATGAGTGTGCAAAATGTAGCCGGTGCATTCGTTAGACCAAAAGGCATAACTAAGAACTCAAATGATCCATACCTTGTGACGTATGCTGTCTTTTGTTCATCTCCTTGACGATGCGTGCTTGGTAGTACCGGAGCGCAAGTCAAGTTTGGTGAAGTACCTTGCCTTGCCAGGTGGTCGAATAGATCCGCTATCAAGGGTATTGGGTACTTGTTCTTGATAGTGATCTTGTTGAGCGCCTAGATAGTCGATGCACATCCGTAGCGATCCATCCTTCTTCTTTTGGAACAAGGCCGAGTTGCACCGAATGGGGCTTTGGATGGGCGAACATAGCCTGCATCCAACAAATCCATGGCTGTCTTCGCAACTCTTCGAGCTCGGGTGGCGCCATGCGGTAGGCGCCAAGGCTGGAGGCTTTGCACCTTGCTCCAACTCGATTTGATGATCCACCTCTCGTCTAGGTGGAAGCTTCTTCGGAAGCTGAGGAGGCATCACGTCCTTGAACTCCTCGAGGACGGATTGTATCGATGGAGGGACTTGGGCTGGAGCACTTGCTGGATTTTCTCCTCGTTAAGCTCCGGATGGAGACCAGAAGCTTGGGTCCTTCTTGAAACCCTTCTTGAATTGCATGGCGGAGAGTGTCTTCTCCTCGGACTTTCCTCGCTCAGTAGTAACCATGCATGCCTTGCTCCCGTCGAGGATGCTTAGGGAGTTCGTGGTTGGAAGAGGAAGGCATGGACTTGATCGAAGAACTCCATGCCTAGGACCATCTTGAAGTCGTCCATGGGCACGATAGAAATTGAGCTTTCCGCTCCATGTGCCAAGTGCAACATTCACTCCATGTGCGGTGCCATGATGGGCTTGGCGGGTGAGTTCACCGCCTTCATTGTACCTCCTTGCCTCGTAGTTCTAAGGCCTAGGCGCTTGGCCTCTTCCTCGGATCTGAAGTTGTGAGTTGCTCCGTATCCAACAGCGAGCGAGCGGTGTGGCCGTTTATCGTCGCGCTTACATACATTAGCCCTTTCTTGAGTGCTTGGTTTGAGGGCTGTCGAGTGCGTCAAGTCTTTGGATAGAACCCATGCTTTGGGTTGGGGTTCATCCGATGATGGATGTAGAAGTGCCCTTGAGTTGGGCGGCGAGGGCATTCAGCGACTTCTTCTCCGGACGGTCGCGAACCCAGTGAGGCCGGTTGCAAATGAAGCATGGGGCTGCGAGGCTTTGGCGCTTCCTTCTGCCTTGGATTTTGCTTGCCGTTCTTGCGCTTGGAGGTTTTTACGCCCCGATCCTTGCGATTACGCCCTTGTCCTTGTGATTCTCTCCCACTTTTGCCTTGGCTAGGCCTTCTCTCCTTGGATTGGGTGGAGTACTCGTGCGGCGACTCCGCGGTGGCAATAAGCGTCGTCAAGTGTTTGGACGCCACGCCGGTCGAGCTCCGTTTTGGCCCGATCCTTGAGGCCATCGTGGAAGTAGAAAGCGAATCCTTGTCGGACATGTCGCTGATCTCGAGCATAAGGGTAGTGAACTCGTTGATGTAGTCGTGGACGCTACCCGTTTGCTTGAGCGGCGTAAGCGTGTTCTCGCCTCTCTTTCGGCATTGCTTGGGGCAAATTGCTTTCGGAGTTCTTGCTTGAAGTCCGCCCATGTGTTGATGGTGCGAGATGCCTTTGCCCATTTCACCATGCTTCGGCGCCACCATAGTTGTGCGGCGCCCCTAAGAGCGTGGGTGCGAGTGCCCACTTTGATGCCTCATCTCTCGCACCCATGGCATCGAGTATTGATCTAGCCAGAAGAAAGTTATCCACGATGGTTGCATTCAGTGTGCCATCGTAGGTGTCCGAGCTTTAGCGCGTCAATGCGCCGCGCATCACTCATGCTTGTAGAAGCTTGGCTAGCGGAGAGTGTGCGCTTGTGCCATGCCCGATCATGGCGTACTTCCTCCACTTCCGATGCGGACGGTAGCGACTCCTCTTGTCGAAGCTGCGGAGTTTCATCAACTCCTCGTGGAATGCTTGAAATTCCCCTCGGAGGTGTTGGCTTGCTCTTGCATGAGGGCCTTCGTTGCCATTGTGAAGTCGGCATATTACTCCCTCGGGTAGTCGACCCTTTCCTCCGATGTTTGAGGGTGTCCTCGATGGCGGACATTGTTGTTTCAACGTAGTGATCGTGGCTCAAAGCATCGACGGATCGCGACCTTGACTTGCCTCGAGTCTTGGCTTGCCGCATGAGTTTCATCGCGGCCCGAGCTAGTTCGGGTTGATCTCCACACCATGAGCACGCTCTTGTGTCACGCTTGAGCTTGGGAGGTTGGCCATTGCTACGAATGCGTGTGTGCAAACCGTAGCTACGATACCACTTGTCACGGGATGGGTGTTTTCGCGCAGCAAACCCGTGCGACACTTAGACAACCTTGTCGGGATGTTGCTAAGTAAGCCTTTACGCTTCTCGATAGCTAAGCCAAGAGGTTCCGAAATGCTAAAGAGAAGGAGGAGCTAGCGAGCAATGTAGCCAAATCACGGAATTGTATTGATAAACAAAAGCTTTACAAGAGAGCTTACAAGTGTTTGATGCTTTGCTTAGATGATTACTAATGCTTAGAACTCATCTCTATTTATAGTGAAAGCTTGGCTAGTTCTAGAGAATTCATATACATGTGTCTAAACCTAGGCCAGTACATGTGTCACAAATCTAGGCTATGTACTGAAAGTCTTAGAGTTTGTTAGAATGTTCAGAATCGAGTAAGCTAGCAGCATCTTAGCTCATTCTCTTGGACCAGTTTTAAGTTTGGAATCATGCGGTACAGTAATGATATCTTGTGAATTATCAGGAAAGTGGAGCCCAAATAGACAGTGCTGGCTAATTTCAGGAACCAATTATTGCACGTTTCCTGGAAGCTTGCAGTTGTTTGCCATTGCCATTTTGTCGGGTGTGGCTGCGTTACTGATTCTGTAACGTACGCCTCACCCAAAATAAGTGATGGCAGGTGGGCCTAGGTGGACTCATCCTCCATTTTTGAGTGAGGCGTACGTTACAGAATCTGTAACGTAGCAAATCTAGACTTGAACCTTTGTCCTTTGCCCTTTCATTTACCTGTTAATTAAGTAAATCTGCAAACCGGAAGATTTCCAGATGATAAAAAGAGAAATGGTCATGAGTCTGTAGCATCAGAGGCGGCCGCACCATGTGATCAGCGAGGCCTCAAGCCCGGGCTGGCCGAAAAAGAAAATTTTAAGAATAAAAGAAAAAACATTTTAATTTTCTAATGAACCCTCATATTAAAATAACCCATATAAATTTATAAACCCATAAATTTAAATTTTTAGCTTTCAACCATTATAAAAGACTGTACTTTAATTAAAAATAATGATAACCTATCAACTAAAATATTTTTCTATTCCCAAAAATAGTATTAATTCTTTCTATTTTTATAATTATAGTAAAGTGAATATTTTAAATAATAAAATTTGTGAATAATTATATTTAGAATCAGATAAGATGAATGATAGTTTAGTTATTTATGTAGGAAAATAATAAATTTAATAATATTAATACATAGAGAACAATTATAATGTATTAATAAATATTTTATATATTTAAAGTTTTATTTTTATGTTTTGCTATTATATAATTTAACCCGGTAAAATATTTTTCTGGATCCCCCACTGTGTAGCGTCACTGGAAAAGGTCACTAATGCTGATCATTAGTGTGAAAATAATCAGAACAAAAACAGAACGCAGAGACAACATTGGAATCCAAGAGAAAAAAAAGAACATGTATTCCGTTAAAACTGTTAAGATTAATTACAAAATCAAAGGTCCAAACACAGGACCTTTTCCTGTAATTAAACAGAAAATAAACTCCCCCACTTTACAAGTCTTCTTCATATTCATCTCTTTCCTCTTCTGGAATTGTCTCAAGACTTGGGGAATTTGACGATTTAAGAGGAGAAATCACAAGGGCAGGTGCAACTTCAATCCAAGAACTCAAATAGCTTGTCTCCTTCGCCATTGCACTTGTAAAATTACAATAAAAGAAAGCCCGGCAGCTATAAATTTCAACTTAGAGATTTGGGATGATTTTAGTAATTAATTTGCTATGAGGAGGAGTGAAAGGTGGCCTTTTATAACCATTTAAGGGTTTAGTAGTGGAGTGAAAGGAAGGTCACAATGATTGATGAATGCTAATAAAGGGCATGTGGAGAATGTGGAGAATGTGGAAGATAGAGATGACAGTTGTGACATAATAATTTAACAAATGGCATCCCAAAACAGTGTACAAGTATTTTTTTTATTGAAAGTGCCGGTAACTTTATATGATGAAAATAGATTTTTGCATTTGTATATGGTGATGGGTGGGTAAATGACAAGGACACGGCTTTTGGGACTTTTTATTTATTTATAGTTTATTTAATATTGTTTTACAATCGAGTGGGAACGGGCATTTCTGAAAGGTTCCAGGAAAATACTAAAAAAAGAACGTGAAAATGAAGGCGAATTTTAAATTCACAAGATGGGAAATGTGAGGTGGAGAACGAACTTATTCGGAGTGTGATGGGATGTACCTGAAAGGAGTACTAACATCCGAGTTCCTATTAAGAAAGTGTGAGGGATTTTAATTCCACTTAAAGACCCGATAAAACAAAAATATTAAATATATGATAAATAGAACATATAAATAAAAAATAAAATTAATTATATAACATAAAATTTTTCATAAAAATTCTTATATCAAAGAAAAATCATGATTATTAGGAATTACTTGAGAAAAATTTATTATAATTATTCTAATGTTTTTCTCACATCTAAAACTCAAAAACACCCGATCTTTCTAGAAACTATTTATTTACAGAAAAATGAAATTTAATGTTATGCAAATAAGTGAATCAAACCTCCTTGTATATCGTAATTTTTTCTTATAGGTGAAATATTAAATAAGTAAACCCAAGAAGGAAGGTGAACTGAGATTTTAAAAATTTACTTAATTAAAATTAAAACAATTTGAGCTAAGCAAACAATTTCGAAATAAACAAATTAATGTGCAATGAAAAAATAAAGAGATAAGGAAGAGAGCAAACAGTAAGATATTATCTACAATCTCATAACGCAAGTATTTTTTAATACTTATAATTACTCAACTATAATTTTACAATAAGAATTACAAAATATCTCTCTCATATAATGTGTTTAACTATAAACGAAAGCCCAAAATGTGATTCAACTAAGCAATAACAAATTTAAAGTTCAAAGAAGGATTGTATACTCAATGATGACTTTAAAGATCGTTGTTGTTTGAATTTGATTGAGTTTTTTTATAAGTGGAGATGAAAACTAGTCGTTATTGACTTTCTGCACTTAACCAGTTTTCAATTTGCAATAACTGGTTAGCCGTTTAAGGTTACCGTTGTAGCCACCAATTGATTTTTTTAAATATTTGATTTCCAGTTTATGAATATTTGGTCTGCTGTTTGATTGCAGAGAGCTTAGCTTGAGTAATCGATTTTTAGATTGTCTATAAGCTAGAAGTCGTTTGATTCCAGAGATCTCACATTGAGTAACCAATTTACCAATTGTCTATAAGCTAGAGGCCATTTGATTTCAAAGAGCTCACCTTGAGTAACCGATTTATCAGTTATCTTTAAGCTAGAAGCTGTTTGATTCTAGAATGCATCCTTGCTGTATCCGATCTGCTGGTTGGCTTTAGGCAAGAAGTCATTTGATTCTAGTAACCAGATCTTCTGAATCTAGTTTTCTTATTAGACTTAAGCAGAAACTGTTCGTTTTCAGTAACAATATTTTCTGAATCCGATTAGTCGATTTTATTAAGCACAATGTCATTTATAAAAAATTTATCTTATTGTGAAATTTTTGCTGTTACTAAGAATGTGAAATTACATCCTTTTTGTAAAGAAAATATTTTAAGAACTTTGAGAAATTATTATTCATTTTTTTACTATAAAAATATAATTAATAAATTTATTCGTGGTTTGTTATTATCAAAATCAATATGTTATATTAGCTATATAGGCTAACATCTTATTGAATCAGAAATAAGAAGCAAATTAAATTTGACAAGAAAAAAGAGTAAAGAAATTACACACATAATTTATAGAAGTTGGGCTTAAAAGCCTACATTCTCTTAGAGAAACATAAGCCATAGCCATTTTATTGATACTCAATAGATTATAAGCTTAATGAGAAACTTACAATGAACAGAATGCCTTAAAGCTAAGCCTTAATTGCCATATATACAACTTAGGATGATTCCAGGAAGTTATGCTGCCCACCAGCTCAAGTTCTAGGTTTGTTGTAACAAACCCAGAAGACTCCCACCAAAATCAACCGTTTTCAACAGTTCATGTCCACGTGACGTGCATGTGATGACCTTAAGTAATTGAAATTGCACTTGTAACTGCCGTTCGATGTATATCTATGTTATAAGAGGATCACGTGAAGGCCATATGCATTACTTAATCGTTAATCCACTTGAATAATAGCAGATTAATGTCATATGGGCAGCTAAGACTTCCTCTTAACTACTCGTCTCTTTCCATTTATTACAGCCGATAATGTCGTATCTTTTATAACTGAGATTCAAGTTCACACTTCAATAATAGTTTCTCTTATCTAGGAATTGGAGACTTCAAATCTAAGAGAGACCCATTTTACCATAATAAAAATATTAAAAAAAAAAAACAAATATCTAAATGTAAGTGAAGAAAAGTCCCAACAAACGAACTTTAAGCCAAGTTTTGGCATGATGTGATTTTTTAGTGTGTACTTTCTTACTTTGCTTCTTGTAAGCATTTTGGTCATGCTTATGATGATGCTTGTTATGTTACTAATCCTAGGCTTCGTAAAGCTCATCAGCTTGTTGATGAACCTCATGATTTTGTGCCTAGGGATAAGGGTAAATTACTAGTACTGACGCAAATGTTCTGTCTAGGTAGATTGGTGCAGCTCAATATGTTTTCGATGCTGATAATCGACCTCAGGGGCCTAATATCCAGCCCTCAGTAGTTCAAGGACAGAGTTCAGATCAGTCTTTAGGTATGGCTCTATAGCTTATTTTGGGTGAGGAGGTTCAGCCTTTGAGGCCTGGTGGCAATAAGGATACTTGTTTGGATGCTGGGTCGCCAGTTCTTTTTGCTCAGGATGCCACAGATGATTGGTCTGATTCGGGTTCGGATTTGAGAGGTTAGGATGGCGATGGTTTGATAAATTCTGCTACTCAGAGGAATGCTGATGGATGTGTTGAGGTTGCTAATCCTCCTTATTCTATTTTTGCTGAACCGGTTCAGAAGACTTCTACTGGCTCTACTTTTTTCCAAGCTGCGATGAATGATATTCATTCCATGGCTGTGTTTAATACCCTTTCTACAGATATCCCTTTCCACTCTTACGAGGAGTTTAGCTCTAATGAGAATCTAGTGGCTGATAAGTATTTTGCATCTGAGCCTAAGGGTATTGGGGAACGTGATCTTGACCTCGATTTCAGTGTTGCTAGCCCACATGCCTGTGGTTCTGGGAAAAGATTTAAATTGGTCACGGTCGCAAATATCGCAAGTGATTCTTGGGGCATTTGGTTTTCCTTGTTATTTGACTTGGAGACTTTGATGTATGTCCCCTCTAAATATAATGTCTTTCATTTATTTAATATATAAGTAAGGAAGTCCTGCCTAATTAGGGCGTGTGATTTTTAATTTGTAAAAAAATGAAATTTGTATAAAAAAATATATATTTTTCATATCTAAAAAAAAATTATATAAAAAATAAAAGTTAAAGAATTTTTTTTTTAAATCAAAGTAATATATCGCTAACCAGCAAGCTAAAAAAGCTAGAGACTAATATGTCACCTTTTTATTTAGTTAAAATTTATTTTTTTATCTGAAATTTAAAATAGACTTCAATTGCTTTTACATATTCGGTCAATAAATAAACAAGCTCTTAGTATTAAGTTATTTTGATAGATACATATGTGATTTTGAAGGAGAAATATTACAATTACAAAATTAATATACAAAGTTCATAGAATTTGTATCCCAATTGATACGAGGTACACGCAGCTCTCATTTAAGTGCTTTTCAAAACATTCACTGTGTGATAATAAGTAATTAATTATCTACACACAATAATTTATAATAGTGTCGCGTCATGTGTTGTGATCCACTCAGCCTATTAGAAAACAAGTTGGGAAATAGTTTGAAGCATCAAAATCCTCATACAAAATTGCACCATCGACTTTGAAGTTTGAAGCATTATTAACAAAAACTTATTGGAAGATCTACAACTACTTTTCATCAAAATCCTCAGTTCCTCTTCTCTGATCGTCTCCAAACTTGGAATTCTCCAGGTTTTAAGAGGAGAAATCAGAAGGGCTGGTGCAACTTCAATCCAAGAACTCAAATATCTTGTCTCCTTTGTCATTTCTGTAACTTAAAGAACGTTTTCTGAAAATGGAAATTCCAAGGACCAAATTGCAAAACAGGCTTATATCCAGTTGATAGCAATCAATCACTCGGATACTTCTTCCTTCAGCTTCAAGAAAAGAGACAAATGAAAAGAGTGTTTTTTTTCAGAATTTGCTTAAAAAGCAATCTGAATTTGTTGATGAGAAGGAAATGAGTGTAGCAGGGCCTTTATATAGTGGATTAACAATGGAGTAAAATAGGGGCAATGGCGAACCATTAGAACTTAAAAGTTTGGTCAGTCACCCACTCAAATGGAAAATGACGTGTGGAAAATGACAAAGATGGGACGGTCGCTGAATTATTGATTGCACTTGGCAAGCTGCACTGTTTACACGTTTTTGGTGTTAATTGTGAGAAATTATTGCAATTCTTTGATGGAGCTTGACATGGACTGAGTTGGTGTTTTCTATTTATTTATTGTTTACTTTTTTGTTAGTGCAAAGGTTAGTTGTTAGTTTTCATGAACTTAGATTGGTTCACTTAATGCTAAAAGCCAGCACCTCTTTACTTTTTGCCTTAAATTTATTGTATCATCAAGTACCATATGCAATATTGGTTTTGCTTTTTGCAAGTAAAAGTGGGTTTCACTTGCAATAATTGAGTTGGATGGACTAAGCTAAATTCATAAATACTTTACAATATCTCAAAAGATCATAAGGACACAGTGTGTAAAGCCTTGTTTCCCTTTCGATTATAAGGAATTCTTAGTGAGAGTATTGTGGAAAAGTTTATTTTAAGGTTAATATTTATTTAGTTTTTATATTTTTTAAAATATTTTAAAATATTTATATTTATTAAATCATTAACACATTTGTCATTATTTTTTATTTTTATATTTTTTATAATATTATATTCTTATAATAATATTTCTTTTTTTAACTAATAAAAAAAATAAATTATCAATTTAATCCTAAAAAATAAAATAAAAATAAAAATAATATATATTAATTTTTATAGAAGCTTGCGTAAGTCAAAAAAATATAGTAAAAAAAATTATATTACCAATCTTTTTGACATGAATAAAAAAAATTAATATATTAAATCCTCAGCATAACATTCAAAAAAAAAATTGTTAACTATTCACTTTATTTCTATTATATTTTTTGGGGGAGGGTTAAATTAATAATTTAATTTTTTTTTATTAATATTTAAAAAAATTATTGTAAAAGAGTAATATTGTAAAAATATAAAAAAAAATATAAGTATTTAAAAATATTTTAAAAATATAAAAATTAAATAAATATTAACTTTAAAATATAAAATTAACCGAACTTTTGCTAAAGGTGCTCTTATTTATGATGAGAGGGTCCTAACTTAAGATGTAGTCTAAGACATAGCATAAGTATTGTATATTCCCAATGCGGCTTTATATTTTTGCTCAATAAGTCGTTGTATTATTGATTTTTTTAATAGTTTTCATATAATTTATTATTTAAAAAAATTATTAAATGTACGTTTGGGGTAGTTGCGCTGTGTGGCAGCGCAGCTGCTCCAACACCTTCAATTTCTATCCAAAATGATGGAAATGAAAGTGTTGGAACAGCTGCACTATAACAGCGCAACTGCTCTAAACACACCCTAAAGTAAGTAAGAATTAAACACGGACTTTATATACCACTCTAAAAAAATTTAGCAATTGAATCAATGAACAGACTATTCTGCTCTAAATCAGAGCTAAGAATGTCACTAACCTGCGCCCTCAATTTTCTAGTCCCAGCCTTCATGTTGGAACTTAAATTTTCCTCCTAACTATATAATTAGATAGGAGTGGACTTCTCTCCCCACAAAAAATATAATAAGTATATATTTATCTCTTTAATAATACCACGATAGATGTATTTAGATTTCACCACGAAAGAATTGATCTAGGCTAGTTAATCCCAAAAAAATTCTTATAATAATATCAGTAAATTTTTTTGTATAGCTACATTTCAATAATTAAAAGAAAAAAAAAATATCAAAGCCAACAATCACATAGCAAACACCATTGAATTAACGCGATCACATTTCACGTTCTGTTAATATTTTACTGAATAAAGCACACGGTTTCAAAAGTAAAGAGCTGAATTATCCTTACACTGCAACAATAACAATAAGAGTAAAACAATTATATCTATAGTGAATCAAATTATTTTTAACTCAACCAAAAGCCTGAAAGCTACATATGATTGAATTTGTACGTATCTGTGTAGCTGATTGAACTCTGTGACTTGTAATAGGGTAATAATTATGTCTAAGAAAATAATGACAAGAATCGTATTACTATTAAAAAAAATCACATGTCAATTTATAAACAAATTAATCCTCTTCTCGCTAAACTTACACCACCTATTAAAAGAAAAAAATCATTTTACACAAATATAGAATCTTATCCCATTTGGTTAATATGACTGAGAAACAAAATAAACAATTTTACATTATGAATCACCATCATCAGTCTCATCCTCCCGGTTGGCCTCTTCAATGATTGTGTCCAAACGAGGATGATTTGAAGGCTTCTTTGGGTAAATAATGGGAGCTGGAGCTACCTCCATCCATGACTTCAGTTCTCTAATTGCCTTGGCCATATTGATAAGATCTTCAATGAAGAGCTTTAATTGAGGCTGGAATTTAAAAGGATTGCAAAGAGTTGACTCTCTTCTTTTAAAAAATATATTGGAAAGAAATGAGAGATGGGGTTTAAATGGTCTATTTTTTCAGAAAAAGATTTTCTTCTTGAATGAGAGCAGAGCAAATGACTAAGTAGAGAGAGGGCCCTTTTATAAGGAGGAGAGAAATAAAGTGAGAACGAAAGAAAATGGCAAGAGAACGGAAGCAAAATAGTGCCAATCAACAGGAAAAAATGGCGGTGAGGTGCGAGTACATTTGTCCAACGTTACAATGACTTGTAAAAAGATACTAAAAATATCAACAAGTAACGTCAATGCGTTGGAATTTGTAGAACCGAACATTCTGGAAAGAAACCATATGATTCACCGGACACACGCAATGAAACAGATGACAAATCATCATGCATCAAATGACAAAACCTAACAAGTAAACCTTATAAACCCTTTTCAGTGTACCGGCTTAGTTCAAAACACCCTATGCCGCACGCAATAATTTTGACCAGAAATTAGGATCCTAACTATTGATAAAAGTAATAATGTTACAAAATTTAGTGAGTGTTAGGTTTGGTTATTTCGTGTGAACCTACTAATACTTATGCTAGGAACATGCGCGACTTTTAAGGGCTATTTAAGCCAGCAATGGACAGAAGGAGAAGTGGGGAACCAAAAACAAGGAATGAAAAGGAGAAAATCGATCTTCCTTTGTAGAGAAGATGTTACTTCATTCATCTTATCTATTTTACTTGAACCCTTGAGTGTTATTCTATTTGAGTTATTTTTCTTTTTAGTTAATTACCTAATATACTCCAAATCTAATTTAGGCATCAAACGTGAGGGAATTGTATTGGATATTTCCCATTTAGTTCAAAATATACCTTAAATATTTACACCCTTTAATATTACACATGTATACCTACAAAATAAAAGAAAATATATAAATGTCTTTAACTAAAATACATTACAAAACTTGATCGACTTTTTACTCTACTTTTTCAAATGACTTACTTGACTTTTGTTCAACATATCAAAAAACTAACTTGACTTGTTCAAATAACTTAAAATTATTAATACTAAACTTATTCAAAAGACTTATTTAACTTAATACTTAATTATTTAAATAACTTACTCGAGTCTTACTCAACTTAAACAACAAACTTACTTTTTTTAAAAGAAATAATAGACATACTTGATTTGCTCAAACAACTTAAAATAATTAATACTTGATTTGCTCAAAAAACTTACTAAATTTTTACTCAACTTGCTCAAAAATTTGCTCAACATATTCAAAAGACAAATTAATACTCAACTTATTTAAAAAACTTACTTGACTTATATTTAACTTGTTTATAGATTTACTTCTACTTGACTTGTTCCACTAATCACTTGAATCATTCTATATTACTTGAGTAACTACTTGACTTATACTTCACTACTAGACTTACTCTTGCTCGGCATATTTCTCGACTTTATACTTAACTTACATCTCAACTTACTCCACTCACTTTAGTTTTTGCTAGAGTAAATACTCGATTTACTTGACTTTCTACTCAACATGATACTCAACTTACTCAGCTCCCTTACTTGACTTCTTGCTCGTCTAAATACTCTACTTACTCAACTTACCCGACTTCATACTCAACTTATTCTTAGAATCATTTCTTAATTACCTAAAACTTAAGTTAAATATTTTGCTCCTAAATCCCTACATTTTATGCTATAGTGTGTGTGCAAACACTAAAATGAATAATGTACTCTTCCAATGGTGAGAGAAGAGGAAATGATGAGGTGAGGGAATATTTAAAATGGTAATTGTAATAATATGTAGATAGATGGTTTTTTTATGGGTGTTTTTGATTTTTCTCTTCCTGGGGCATATCCATGTAATAGGGCGTAGATTTGATGTTTAAGGGTAAAAAAGGTATATTCAAATTAAAAAAAGAAAAAAAAAATCTCTCGAATAGATTACGCTGGAAACCTGACAAGTTCTGGCTAATTTATATGATTTTCACGTTGGAAATTTGAAGTTTACAACATGATTTCTGTGGTTTTTAGTCCGTATCAGTTCTCCACCCAAAACAAATTTAGTTGACTTTCGACATCAACAGTAGATATACATGTTACTTCCAGACAAAAGTAAAATTATAATAAACTCTTAAAAATATGACATTTGCTACGACTCAAGATTTGGGCTTTGCTCATTCATTTTATCCCTTCAGTTGGCATTTTGACAAGATGAGATGTAACAATTGAGTTAATCAGGACGAGAAATGTTTTGTACCACGTAGGCTTTGTATTTTATTAGAATCATCCAAATCTAATCCAATACGCTTTTCGAGTATCTGTGTGTTTGTTACCCTATGATTAGTAAATATTGATATCCAAATTATGCACAAATGTCATGATTTTACAGTACATTTGCATACTCTAGATTCTGGAAATCATACCTGGCACTAAAACCTACAACATACATGTACTAAAAGAAAAGCGAGACGCCCAAAAAGAACTACACATTCAGAAATATCATATTGTTAGGAGTGGGCAAAAATTTAAATCTGATTCGATTAAATTCGGATTGAATTTGAATCGGATGACTATTTCGTATTAATTCGGATTTGAATCAGATTAATAACTTTGGATTAAATTCAGATTCTATTAATATGTAATGGAAAAAAAAGACCAGTTGAACAAAAGAAAAAAATGCAAACACTCATACAATTAGGTACGAGTAGCCTGAAATGTTCTTCTGTCAAAACCCCAGCTAACAAAGCCATCTAATATTATCTTATTTTCCATTAAAAGGAAATCAAATTCCCACGGTTTTTACTAATTTACTGTTGAGCACAAATTTTTTAGAAATAAATACACATATTCCTTTCCCCTACCAACTCCTAACATTAAGAGGGGGAGGGGGGGAAACAGAAGAAGAAAATATAACCTTGAAAGCACTATCAATCAAATATGTATTTCAAGAAGTGCCAGGTAACCGGAAACCAATTATAAATGCAATAGTTGCATTACATGCCCAGGTGGTGGTGGCAATTTCAAACGATAAGTTGGAACTAAGACAGAACTATCAGAACCTATACTTCAGACACTGTTAATCCAACAAACCATTACATAAGCATGTATTAACCCCAACAAAAAAAAAGCTACACATAGAACAGATCGACACTACATGAAACATAACTCCCAGTCCATGTACAAATCAGTGGCTGCACATGAAAATATCCATGGGAAAATTAAAAATAAATATTTTCGTTCCATCATCTAAAGACATCATCATAAGACATACTCAACAATGGTTTTAAGCCACAGACAAGCTACACTTAAGTTTACAAGGTACTCGTAGACTTAAAATTAAGCAAATAATCAAGTTCGGCTATGCATATGATAAAACTCAAACTCAAGCAAATGGTAAAACATAACAAAAATATGAAATAATGCACATAGGGCATAAAATCAAATCAACTTCATTTTGAGCTATCTTAAATATGTATCCTATTCTCTAAACTATGTACAATGACAAAATCATCAACCTATGTCAACAAAAAATCTGACCAACTTTCTAAAATATCCCAACTCATTACACTTACTTCTTCTAATCACTATCCCACACCAGTAACACCACTTAAGACATCAGCACTCAAATTCAGCAGCATTGACAATCCGTCAATAGATCAAAACAAGTTATCAAAATGTTATCCTCAAACATCAAGGCGCTTCCATATCCGCCGCATTAGCTTTAAACAATATAAAAACACAGCACAAAATAAACAAGATTTGCTTGCATTAGAAAAATTAAATTTCAAATATCCAATATACGTCTTCTGAAGCATCATTCAAAGTAAGCTCACTAAATTAAACCTTCCATCTCCTAAATTCCAATGATAAAGCACTCATTTAAAGCTCAAATGATTGGAGACATCATCAAAATCCTTGTAAAGATCCAAAACTGATAATTAAATAAAAAGAGAAAGCACTGATATATAGAAATAAAAAAAAAAACAAAAATTAAAAACTAAAATAGACCCCCTCACAAACAGAGTCTTCAATCAAGAGGAATTTCGACATCGCCATCAGTGATTTCCTGCTGCAGGTCCTTAGGGTCCTTGCCATCGACCGTACACCCAACAGAAACGCACGTGCCCAAAATCTCCTTAACGGTGCCACTCAGATCCTTAGCCATCGACCTGGGCCGCATCACCTTAGCGATTTCGATGACGTCATCGAGGGTAATGTTGCCGTTATGCTTGATGTTCTTGGTCTTCTTCCTGTCCCTCTCGGGTTCCTTGAGGGCTTTAATGACCAGGGCAGCGGCGGAGGGGACGACGGCGACCTTGGCCTGACGGTTCTGGACGGTGAGCTTGACGGTGACACGTAAGCCCTTCCAGTCCTTGGCGGTTTCCTTAGCGATGTCTTCTCCGATTTTCTTGGGGGAGAGACCGAGCGGACCGATCTTTGGGGCGAGGGAACTGGCGGCTCCCACCTCGCCGCCTGTCACGCGGACGTACACGTCCACCACTTGGCTCGGGTCGAACTTCGGCGGCATGATGGCTCTGCTGGTTACAGCTTCAGAGACAGAGAGTGCGTTGAGTGATTTTGCTTGTCTTGAGTTGTGCGATTTGCGGAGGCGCAGCAAGAAATGAATATAAGCAGAAGCTAGGGTTTTTAGCGGGGTTCGGCCCAAATTACGATTTTGTCCCCAAGGGTTTAGAAGATTTTCGGGGGGTTGTAATTTGGGCCTATTGGAAGAGATAGATTAATGGGCAGCCCAATTTAGTTTATGCTTTACAATTGGGTTATTAGATCAATAATCACTTTGCTAAATACAGAAAAAAAGTATTAAATGGATTTTGGGTTGAGTAGGCCTTATCCTTTGAATTTAGGCTCACTTTAGATTTTTGTAAGGGTAGAGCCACCGCCACCCCTGACTTCCGCCTGTAAATAAAAATGTGGATATATGATCTCATGAGTTACTAAAAAAACTTAACAAGTGTTTTTTTGAATCCGAAAAATAAAAGCTTTTTCGATTTCGTAAAGATTTCGAACCAAAATTACACTTTCTGTTAAACAAACGGCAAACCGTTATAATTCAAACGGTAAGTCTATAAGGTTAGGAAAGGTTTCTAGACACAAGCAGAACACTGCTGAAGCGAAAACGGCAAACCGACTTCAACCAGTGACTCTCTGGAAACCAAATGGAAAAATGCTAGAATTGAAGCAGCAAACCGATTGCAATTGGCCAACTCTCTAGAAATCAAACAGAAAACTGCCAGAATTGAAGTGTCAAACCGATTGCAATTAGTTAACTTTCTCGAATCCAAATGGCAAACTGATTGTATTCGGATGACTCTTTGGAATCAACCGGTAAACTAATTACTTGCAAGCGGTAAACTAACTTCGATCAGATGAGATTCTAGAATTTATTTGTAAACCAAAAACTTACAGGCAATAAATTGATTAAGCAGAAAAATAATTTCAAATTCAGTTATAATAGTAACTTACCACTTAATCAACGACAAAATGTTTCTATACTGGTAGTAAATAGATGAGGTCCAAAAAGTCAATAATGATTAATTTTATTGTTCAATTTATAAATAGATGAGGTAAACTCATTTCAAATTGTTATCTTTTGTAATCTTTATCAAGATTTAAAAGTGTTTTGAGCTCTCGTTTGCTTACATACATTGATTAGTTTATATTTGAGCTATCATTTGTTTATATACTCTTGCAGAAAGAAATCTTATAAATTTCAACTTAATTTTTTAAAAATTGAGGGATTATAAGTCTAAAAAAAACATTTGGAAAAAGTGATGTGTGAGTTTATTTCGAATTATTGATACCTTTGAAAATCAATTATAAAAATCTTAAAGCACTTGATATTAAGATTTTGATAGTAGAACCCTTAAGTTTAAATTGTTTGAAAATATAGAAGTAGATAAGTTTTATCGAATCACGTAAAAATATTGTGCTTATTCACCTTTTTTTATCTTTTTAAATTTATTCATTATTACATTTTATTGCTATTAATGTATTTAAAATATTTATTAAAATTATTATTTGTGATATTGTTTAATTTTTTAATACCTAATTTACCTCTCCTCTTAGGTTGTATAGGTAAAATTTCACATTCGTTCGGTGTAGACATCATGCGTGTCTTTATTTAGATGCCTATCCGTTAGTGCTCAGCCTATCGCACCTGTCGAATGTATTTCGATGCGATACACTTGTGGCAAAAGTGCACCTGCATATTTTATGTGTTTTGTGCCATTATGTGTGTGTGTGTGTGCACACACATATCCGATGGCAAACTAAGTATTTTATGAACCCACATTATTTAAATATATATATATATATATATATCATCCATGTTATTTAATGAATTTATAAATTTATTGAGTGTGGTGAGGTTTGAAAATTTGTTGAAAATGTTGAAGTTTGATGATTTATTGAATAGTACTTGTTTGATAATTTGTTGGGAATAGTGAGGGTAATTATGTCAAAAAATTTATTGACTAGTTATAATAGAAAAAATAAAATTAAATTAAAGTAACTAATTTTATAAAACCCGAAAATTTTTTTGGTTATTTATTCAAATTTCCCTAGACTGAACCCATATACCTTGTATGTCTAGTAAAAACTGTAGTGTTTATTTTCCTTCCAAACTGACAAGCTAGAATGCATCTTCATTTCGACACGAAGTATTATATATATGCCACTTACCAATTAATTGATCCCAGTTGTTGCTTTAAAAATTCCTAATTAAGACCTTCATTATTATAATCTAGAAGATGCTAACTACTTATTTTATATAAGAAGATTATATATACCTTATCCTAACAAAGTCTTTGACAGGATAAAGATATCTCTTGTTGCATTTAAGCACAGATAATCTTAGGACACTTGATAATAAAATCTTTAATAAGAGTGACACTATCGGGCTTTATTTTTTACTAATAGCATAGATGATTTCATTGGATGCTAAGTTTTTGTTATACTAATTGAAGATAATCATTTTTATTTTACCATATTTTATGTTTATTTTTATTTATTTATGTCATATATGACCTTCACAAATTTGAGATTAAAGAAGTGTTGAAGCCTAGTGGGTCCATTACTTGGATCCGAGGGCCTAATCTTCTAAACAAAGATAAGATATGATGATACTTCTAATTTTCTTTCTAAAATATAATTAATGACCCATTATTAGCATGTACAAATTCTTTAATGGTTATAGGTGATTGCGTTTGATCTCATGACGTGCCCAAAATGTAAATAATTCTCTGGGACAATAATGCATAGCCAAAGAGTGCATAGAAATTATAAAAATCCATTTTCTTCGGTGAAAGGTAGTGACAACAAAAAGGAAACTTTCACATCCATAATTTGACGGACATCAAAGACAAAGAGTATAATAACTATATAAGAATTTCGAGAACATGAACGAGCCATAATAATTGTAGAAGATTTGTGTATATTAATAGTAAGATTAGAGTGTTCATTATTATGTTTAAATGTATATAATAATGGAAGATAGACAGATGCATGGATTAGACAAACTTATATAATTGGATTTTTCTTTGAAAGTTATGGTACACAAAGAAAAAGAGTAATGAATCAAATTAAACATAAATTTACTTACAATTCAATTCAATTCAACTCAATTCTATCTTGTAGCTCAATACTGAAGTTGAGGTCGTGCTCTCAACAATAAAAAATAGTTTGATAATACTGTAATTTTTAAAATAATTATTATTAGTTGTGTTGTAAAAATAATTAGTTAAATATTTAACAAAATTTATTTTTTTAAATATTTTTTAAAAGAAGTCATATGTAAACGATAAATATTATTATTAAAATGTTGCATGAATGTAATGATTAAATTAAGTATAATATTGAATAAAATCTATTTATACATTTATAAACATGTATATTCAATATTTTTTTTTATTTTGTATATATAATAAACA
Organism: Murraya koenigii; assembly: GCA_025617385.1. Lineage (NCBI taxonomy): Eukaryota > Viridiplantae > Streptophyta > Magnoliopsida > Sapindales > Rutaceae > Murraya > Murraya koenigii. The sequence goes on along the minus strand of CM046819.1, from coordinate 9,738,029 downwards.
TGTATAATATAATTTTTTTATTATGTATATATAATAATTGATAACTAAAATAAACATTTTATGTCATTAATTTTTTTCTTTTACTATTTCAATATAATTAGTAATAATAATAAATATTTAAATTTATTTAAAAATGAATTTTTTATAAAGATTTTATCAAACTCCAAAATTAACTTTTAAATTTTTAACATTATTTTTGAACCTCCAAAAAAATAATCCAAACGGACCCTAACTCTTATTAAAAATTTTTCCTTTTCACGTAATATGGAATAAATATATATTTATCATCAAATTTAATATTTGTTAGTGACAGTAGATTTTTGAATTATATTAGATAAATCCTCTAAACTTAACTACAAATGTGAATATTAATATTCTCATTAAACTGCTGTATTTTTTAAGTTATGATTGCTGTGAAAGAAAAATTATAATTATAAAATAAAAATTAATAATATATAGTAAATATAATTTTTAAATAATAATTTTAATAAAATTATTAAAAATATAATAATTTTTTATTATATAAATAAAAAATTATATTAATATTTTTTTAAATTACAATAATTAATATTTACCAAATACTTTAATACTATAATTTAAAAATTACAATTTCCAATATACTCTGAATTAACCTCACTGGAGGTTGGTGCAAATCACACGTCGGTGAATAATCATGCATGTATCGATTTTGTTTATTTATTCAATTTATGTTTGTGATAATGCGTGACATCACTCCCTACATTGTCGTTTCTTCCATTTTTGTGACACGTGTCTTCCGAATTTGCTTAAGTTGGGTCGCAGTTGATCAGGCCACGTCATTATCACTACGCGACAAAAGTGGAGACACCAAAGGCGTAAAATTTCTTACATGACGTGTCAGGATATTGACATTTAGATCACGATTGGACGGTGATGGGCGTTGGACCCCACAATAAGTCTGGGTTAGAGTATATGAATGAGTGGTTAAAATAAGGAGTGGCCATTGGTCCACGCGTCCGTCGGTCCGGACCGGATAAATTCGACGTTATTTCGGAAAAAAGAGTCGCTATGTACGGCAAATTAATTTATAAAATATTATCTTACGTGTCATATTTCCATGCGATTAGAATTTGCATATTTTGGATGGTATATTATTATCCGACGTGTCATTCTAATTGAAGAGTGTATTTTTCCACGGAGGAAGTCTTATTTATTGGCGAGTCCACAAATGTATTGTGGACTCTCAGTTTGATTTGCATCTTAAATAAAGATTCAGTCCCGAGTTAAGTTTTTATTAAACTAATATTAGATAAAAGAAATAAAAAAAATAAAAACACAAAATAAATAATCCTAAACGCATGGCATCTCATAATAGATGGTGGAAAATTAACATGCTAGCCGTAGATATGATAATTAACAGTAATTTAACAGTTGTGGTACATCATGATTTGTCCCTCAACTAATGTTTCACTAATAATTATAATTATGTATCCCATAATTATTGATTATGTAATTGTGTTTAGCAGGTGCACCTAGAGTAACAAGCTCAAAAAATCCTAACTAGATTGAAGTTTATAATATTTTAATTAATTTATACTCTAAATTATTTTGGTTTCTTACTTAGAGTTTCATTATTTAGATATGAATCTTATTAGAGTAGTAATTATAGTTTAACTATGATTAGGTCATAGTTAGTAGAATAATCCTCTTTTGTGTTTTTCTATGGAGAGACTTGATATTTGTTATTAATTATTGTGTGAGTTACTGAATTTTGTTATTCACGTCTCTTGTCAAGAGTCGGTGTTTTTTTTTTTTTTTTTTTTTTTGTCTAAAGTCTTATTATAAGATATTTTAATATGAATGGAAATAGTAAAATTTAATGACTTTTATCTAAATGATAAAATGTATGCATAAAAAATTATTATTTTTTTGTCACAAATAACCTTATTAAATGTATTTATTTTCCACATAGCTATTAGATGTTATATTTGAATTTCAATTTATCTTAAATTGTATTTGGTATTAAATATTTAACACACATTGAATTTGAATTTTAAAAAAATTCTTTTATTATTAAATAACAATTTTTATGTATAAATATTATGTTAAATTATTTTTCATAAATTATATATCAAATACTTACCTTATAAACATTTATAATATATAAAAAACTATTGTACTAGAAAACATTGTAAATATATACTTATTTAAGCTTAAAATATATACAATATTTTCAAAGTTGTAAAATATTAGAATTAAGATGTTTTAAGTTTATAAAAACAAACAACTTACCACTTATATTCAAATATCAAAGAATAAAAAATAAATATATTTATTATACATATGCATTCAAATTTCAGTAATATTTAGATCTATTTAAATTTCAGATAAAAAAAAAACACTACTTTAATCATTATTTAATATACCAATGAGACTTTGCAGATATTTTGAGAATCAATGTGAATTTAGTTTCTTCTTTAATATCTGATTTCATTTTTGTAATTTTTTTATTTACGGACTATTCTCAAAATTAATAATATATATATAAATCTCTCATTTATTCATCATTCTATATTTCTTTATCTTTTATCCTTCTGCTGTGTTAGTTTTGTTATGGAACATTACATACATTTTGTGTAGAACCGCAGTGCATAAATAATTTAGGGTTGATGCCCTTCAACACAATTCATGTCTCCTCACTTTGAAATCTTAACAAATTCTCCTCTCATAAGTTACAGATATGGGTGATGTTTGATATGTCTAAATAAATCTCCTTAGATGCAAACGTTATCAAAGGTCTCGCTCCAACTTGCCACGTATTTTCGACCCCAAATATATGTAGCTGCAAAGTTGATCGCGATCCGGCGAAGTGAAGATCAAGCCGTTCGTGTAGAACTTGATTTGTGAGCTGATACTAAACGCGTGAGGGTGCCCACTTGTAAGCACTTTCATTTAAGTTTACACACAATAATTTATTATTATTTGCCTATTCAAAGACCGAGCTTGTGCTTATCCAATACACTATAAAAATGGGGCTCAATCAAACAATACAAAGACCCCCAAAAGTTAAATTAGAGTAGAAGAAACACATAACTGATAATAAACGTCTGCAACTTCCTCTGCTTCAAATAAAAGCATAAAAAACCAGATCCCCATTTCAATATTCTTCTTCAATGGCATCATCAAGAAAGTTCTTTCATGCAAAACCAAGCTACATATATCCAACCCCAGTAGCTGAAACTGCAATCGCTGCTTCTGATAACAACCTTTTTGAGTTTGATGAAGCTGATATGTACAAACCCAATGAGTCTGTTAATGTCAGTGTTCACATGGAGGCTGCCAAGAAGCCGATACCCAGTTCACGTTCATCAAGAAAGCTGGCGAAGAAGATCGAAGACCGGAAAATAATGCCAGTGACATCGGCTTCATTGCCGGTGAATATACCGGACTGGTCAAAGATTTTGAAGGATGAGTATAGAGAGCATAGCAAGAGAGAGAGCGATGAAGAAGGTGGCGGCTGCGGCGGCGACGATGATGATGAAGATAAGGAGGAAGAGTTCTACGGTTTGGTTCCTCCTCATGAATATTTAGCCATGAGAAGGGGAGCTTCATTTTCTGTTCATGAAGGCATAGGGAGGACTTTGAAAGGAAGAGATTTGCGCAGGGTCAGAAATGCAATTTGGAAAAAAGTTGGGTTTGAGGATTAATTAATAAGCATTTTAATTATTATTATTATTATTAATTTGAGTGAGGATCAATTATTGGAAATTTTGATAGAATTAGGAGATCAATGACTCTGTGCTTGTATTTTGTTATCTTTATTTATTGCTCCTCTGGTTTTTTATGTTTTGAGTACATAATCAGAGGACGAATTTTACATTTTGTAATTATTTAACTTTGAGGACATACAAATGTTGGTTTAGTTTTTATAGTTTAAGTTATCTATAAGTTTTTCTTTGTATTTTAAAAATTACCTAAACAGTTCCTATTATATGTATGTTTATGATAGATTTGATTGAATTTTAAGTTATTTAAGATAAAAATATAATTTTTTACTTGAAAAATCGTATCTAACGTTATGAAAGTAACAATACAGGTATTTTTTTGATAATATTTAAAAATATAGGTATTAAATGAGTGATTAGTTTAATCTATAAGAACTAAATGTATATTTTTCTTTTTAAAATAAATGGGGGTTAATTCATTCAATAATGCAATTGTGGAGAAAAAATGAGGAAGATGAAGATGTGGACTGGTAGAGTTGGTGGTTGGCACGAAAGCTACTGACAAGCTAAAACAACCCTTGAAGTGAAAAATTCATTCATTATTCTTCTTGCTTCTAGAATGGCAATTATATTAAAGTAATTTTCTTTTGCTTTTCTTCGTTAATTTATTTTGTGACAATAGGAAGTTATTTTATGGCAACAATAATGTGTATTGCAGTTTTGTACATTATTTTAATGGATAAGGATGGAAAGAAATTTGATCATTCCTTCAAATTAATTCGCCTGCACTTTGCATGGGACTCGATGATAGTCTAGATTCAATGCCAAAAAGGATGAAACTCTATCTTCAATTTCATGGTCTCTCTTTTACATAGATAAACATAAAAGTGTATAACTAATATTCACGTTGGATAAGTTTTACAGAAGTCAACATTATCAAAGCTTTAAATTTCTTGGAAACTTCTTTCATAGGCTAAATAAAGCATTTTTTTTTTCAAGAAACCCATAATATATATATAAAATAAAATGTATGTTTGAATATTTAACCTATCAACACCTAATTTTCTTTAAAAAAAGGAAAAAAAAAACAACTTATCCTAATAAAGTGGGTTTTGACCACGTGGGCAACCGGATAAAATTATGTTGAACATGCCAAACCTAAACACATGGTAACTAAGATTATTATCTGTTTATATAATTATAAATTATCAAACAAGGGGTGCTGCAGCTGATTGATTGAAATTGTTGGCTAAGGCTTTCAATTTTAAAGCATTTTTTTTTTCCTACTAAGGTTGCGTATTAAATAAAGTTGGGCCATCGCAATGGCTCGTGTTATTAGTTGTCACGAACGAACGAACGAATACATTAAGAAAAGTTATCAAAGGTCAAGCATACGCAAACTACGTATGATGCTTTCCCAATTATGTCTATGATGCTTTAAATCTTGATGGTGGCTGCCGCTCGAATGCCTCAACATTAACTGTCTTTTACTTGTCTGGCCGTTAGATTGCGAAGTGAAAGATCCAACGGCTTCGAACTAACGTATACTAATTAAGTTGTTAACTGGTTACCGGCATGATCTGGGTTTTGCCAAAAAAAAAAAAATTTAGGGTTTTATCAGTTTGGGAAGAAAAATCGTCGACGCCGTATGGTTAAGGGGTTTCTGGTGGTTAGATTTATCCGACTGAGGAGAGTAATCATGTCGTCCATCAATGAACTGAGAAGAGAAATCGTACACGAGCCGAGTTGGAGGGGATTTTATGAAGATCAAATCGTCGGTGGAGATTCAAATGCTGGTGATTGAATGCGTAAGTGGAGTTTCAGGTAGGTTTTTATAAGAATTGCAAACTTGGGGGTGTTAATTGGCGTGCGGTAAATTTATAGCGGGTATAATGGGGCTTTGAGATTATACAACGGGATAGACATAATATAGGGGTTGTGAGTACTGGATTTGCTTGGCTTATGAGGATGAAACTTCAGTAGATGTAAGCGGGGTTTCTTTTTCCTATCAGCCTATTATAGATTTAAATTTATTCACTTTGATCATTTCTCTATGTAGGCTTTTATTAGAATTGGTTTCAGCCAACTCCAAAAGCTTAACTACTAAATAAGTATCTTCGTATATGATTGGTTTCATCTCGATTGAACAGGTCACTGATACTGTTTTGTCTTCCTGGCACAACTCCATAGACTTCAAACCGAGGTGTTCTTGCTTATTTCTTTTTAGTACAAAATTTGGGCTTACTTTTGTCGTTAAATAATGAGAATTGTTGCAGTATGGGCTGCTTTTCTTTTTTGTCATATCAGGGAATTTATAATATGGTATGCAATCTTGTGTGTGTTTTGAAGTCACAATAAAAATAATCTGTGCTGTCGTAACCTTCACATGTGGTAATTTGATTACAAACTTGTCATTCCTGGCTGTTGAAATTTGCACAGCGGACTACTTATTCGACATCTTTTGTGATGGAAAATGGAAATAAAGTCTTGATATGCCCAGGAATTAGGCAAAGTATAGCCTGTCTACCCAAAACCTTTTGATTCATCATGTCAGTTTTAAACAGGTTAGCTTTTAATACTAAATTACTGATAATCTATTATTGCACAAGATTTTGATTTATTAGAATTGGGTGAAGTGTTATATGCAGTTTTGAGTTTATGTTCTTTATTTAGGATTGCCTTAGCTCCTTATAATCTCTCAACTTTATAGAAGGAGTTTCTGTTGCTGATCAACCAGAGGATATTGCAGCAAATCAGGATTGATCAGGACTAAATCTGTGAGTGGAATATTTTTCAACAAATAGTATTATTTTATTAAAATTAATTCTTAAGCTTCTGATTTGGTAATGTTTGCATTAGTATAGCCCTAATGCATATAATTCCTTTTAGCCATGTAAGACGTTGCCTTTTAGTTCAATAGAATTGATTAAATGATTTGATTAAGATTTATTAAACCTTAAATTGAACTAGCTTGTGGTTTTATTTTTTTTTATGTAATCTGTATTGAAATTTTCGTTTTGTTGTTAATTAACCATATGATTATTTATTTTTTAGTATTACAGCCTCGTGTTTGTCACCACTATGAAAGAGTATATAATTTCTTTTAGTGTTTTGGCCTCTGGTTCATATTTTTGAAGAGTAATTTAATAACTTCCAGAATTTAATTTTTATATTACCTCTGGCCAACCTTAATTAAGAGTTGTAATTTGTTTTCCCAAATCAAAATTTTATATTAACTGAAGCTGTATTTATTTTGTGTTAAGTTTAGAGTTTATTTAAGTTCTGAACAGTAATTATTTAGTGTAAAAATAGTAATTTTCTGTGATTAACTAGACTGCTGAGTTGTAAGATAAATTTCCAGCTACACATTTAGGAAAATTTATGTTTTGGTTTGTAGCTTTTATACTACCTTACATGTACCCTTCCATTAAGATACAGATTTAGATTATGGTTTTTCTGGCATACAATTCTTTTTGGGTCGTATACTTGAACGCTTAGCCTTTTGGGAGCAGCTCTGCGTATTCATGTAGGACCAGCTTGATTTATTGCTCTGCCTGAGCGATGATAGTTACACCAGGTGTATGACCAGTCTATCTTATATTTCCTTGCTTTGTCCGTGCAGATGTAGTATCACGGGTGTATGACCAGCTTATTCCCTTGGGTACATTGTTTGGTTTTTGTCTCTTATTTTTCCCCCCAAAGTTGTGCTATAGAAATGGCTAGTTTTTTTCACAAATAGCAGAGTTGTTTAGCGAGTCTTACATATATAATTTCAGATTTTAATTATTTTGATGCAGCATGCTGATTGTTTTATCGTGTTATGTTTAAAATTATTTTTTGCTCCTAACTTTTGCTTTTGATATGAAGGTATGTGCTTATAGAATATTTTTGCAACAAAAACACTCCACTCACTGAGTTATTACTCGCCCCTATTTTAATATATTTACTTGCTTTTCCACCCGGGTGGCTTCGGGTTCAAATAAGTTATGCAGTCATTTCGTAAGGTCAGCTACTCGGTGGTGCAAAGGCTTTCATTCTTTGTTTTTCATTATAAGTGTTGTTTAAGCTTTGGGACTTCTAGTTATTAAGCCCTTGATAATAATTTTCCAGATTTGCAAAAAGTGGAATTCAGATAACTTGTTGGTTCTTTTATAACTATTCAGCAGGACTAGAGTACGGGGCCTTCCTAATACTCGAGAGATTTTAGGTCGGGTTCTGTGAGCTCCAATGAGTTTATAAGTATGCAACAAGTATATGAACCACGCAAGCATGTCTGATGGATGCTGTCACCAAACATCTCTACAAGATGACATAAATGACCCATAATTTAGTAAATAATTAAATTACATAACTTCTCGATAACTGTTGTTATTATTCTTTCTTTTCATCAAGTTGTATGAGATATTGAGGGGAAATTGTCAATTTTAGCCATATAATTTTAGAGATTTTTGTTTTTAACCTTTCTAACTTTTCTCTATCATGTTTAGCCAATTGTTGGTTGAATGGACAAAAATCTCTTATCATGTTTGTTTTATTTTCAAAAATATTATCGATTTTGTCTTTTATTCTTATGGTAATTTTCTCTTTTAGTCCTTGGAGTCTTATAATTTTATGTATTATTTATTCTTCTATCATTACTGCATCTTCGTCCTATTCTTTCTAATATTTTACTATTTTTTTATAAAAATATATTTTTTGTTCTAGATCATAAAAGTCTATAAATTTTAATTCTTCATAATTTTCTTATCCAATATTTATTAAAGTTCTTTTTTCTTGTTTTAAACTTATAATTTCTTGATTTAAATTTTCTATATAAAGGTTGACTTTATTTTTCTAACTAAAAATCATTCTTTTTATAGTATGACATATGATTCTAATTTTATTCCAGGCTTCAAATTTTAGATCTTGATTATTATTCATAATGTTTCTGTTTTATACCAATGTATTAAAAATTTAATTAGTTCATCTATAAATTTCATTATCTTGTTTAATATTATCTTATCATCTTTTGTGTTTATATTAAATCTTTCTCTTTGATCTTGCATTAAATATAGTTCAATATTTCTTATATTATTCTTACTTTCTTTTATTTCTTTAATCAATTTTCTTATTTCCTCTTTGTCTTCTATTTTTAAAGTATACATAGCATCTACTATATTAATTATTGGGTCCATTTATTGTATATATTCTAATTGGACTTCTTATATTCTCAAATTCTGATTTTTCTTATTTTTCTTATATTTTTTACTTATACTATTGGCTCTGATACCATTTGCCTTGGGGGGTTCGAAAACTAATCTAGTTAATCAAAAAATCTAGTCAATAAAATTAATCTAAATAAAATTTATCTGTTTGGAATTTTAAAATGAAAGATATTAATTAAAATTGAAGATATATTATTATTCAAAGACTGAATACATGATCTATACAAAAGAGATTATCCAAAGATATTTACAAAGAAAAATAATATAAAAAGAAACTTTTTATTCAGGATACAAGAGGAATTTTTATATGAGTTTACGAAAGGTCTTAGCAAATCTCTATTGGTGGTAAAAGTTATTTATATTTAGATACCATCATCTCTACTTGGTTTATTAGTAATAAAAGTTGTTTATTTCTACTTGTTCTTTTAGTTGTATATTAGTTTCTAATATAGAGATTTCTTGATTTATTTGAAACATATATATATATATATTTTACAAATTATCTACTTTAACTTGATTTATTATTTCTCTTTCTAATTTATTAGGTAATCCTATATTTTTTACTGCTAATAAAGTTTCTTTTGATACTAATTCTCTTTTAGAAAACATGTATGCTTCATATTTCCATGTTCCACAATTAAATTCGATTATCAAAGTTCTATGATTATATAAAACTTTTGTTCTGTTATTTATCCAAATTATTTTGGTTATTCCTACATCTTTTAATAGGGTTTCATTGAATTTTTTCATATTATTGCTATATATCCAAGATCTCTTTCTCTTCCCATCAAATATTAGCATCTTTATAAACTTTTATCACCAAAAAATAAGAATTTAGAATTATTACATCTATCCCTTATTGTATAAAATGATTTTCCTATACACCGACGGAGTAACCTTCTGCCTGAATGACCTCGTCCTTAATTCCCTTAACACGCCTTCACCTTTGGCTAACACGGGAAAACCGGACAGTCTTACTGTTTCACTGTATCCTATGGTGTCTTGGAATTTCATTATATCCAATAACAAATATAGGTTTTCTTTTCTTTTCTTATGAGGTTATTTGGTTTATTAGGATGATATGTTTTTCTGGGTTGAGATTGGAGAAAAGATTTTATTTCTGCATTGAGATTGCTCTAAGAGATTGTAAGAAAGATCGAGTAAAGATCGGATATGCCCTGATATCTTTGATCTGATTTATTTCTTATATAGAGGATACATTATTGATTATTATCTTTTCCTCTTTACAAGTGTATGGATGAGAGAAAAAATAATGACTCTTTATCTTTCTCCTTTACAAGTGTATGGTAGGAGAAAGGATAAACACAACTAAAGTTCGACATATTCACATAGGTTGAATTGATGGCCGATAACTTTATGTGGTGGCCTTACAAAGTCAAAAAGTTTTATGCTACATTATTACAAATGACAAATGTATAAAGTAAAGATTATATTATTTATTTCTACCGACACAAGTGACAGGACTTCTTATCTTTACTTTATTTCCATCAACCGGTATGCTTGCTGCAATGTGGCTGTACTTGATGGAAATCTCATGGTTGTTATCTCGTGTATGAAATCCAGAAATATCTCTGACGGTGACTCTCCACCTTCTGCTGTCAATAGAATGTAATTATTGAATTTTATTATTGTCCTGTATTTTTTATTATACAGGTCTTTGGCTATGCTCCAAAAGGTTTTTATTCCTCGAGCTTTTCTAGTTCTTATCCATACTTTATTGAATTGTGAGGCTGCTTTATATTCTGTTCCTACTTTGAGTTGGAAATTTCTGGTAACATGACCTATTGTAATCATGTAAAAGGCCTGATATTTTATGTTATTGGTATATTCAAGACTAATGGTGTAAAATTTGAGATATATTTGTCTCTTTTTAACAAACTTAGAAACTTCTTTTACAAGGAGTTCATCAAAACTAGCTAGTTCCTTTAAGTTTATATTAGGGTATATCATGTCAAGGAATTCATACCTTGCTATTTTTTCAACAAGGATTGGATCTGCATATTTTATTACTATCATTCTAGGATCGACATTCTTTCCTAGTGATTTATGGATGATATTTTTATAGAAACAAATAGAATATATTCAGGTGGTTACCTGTTTATAATCTCCTTCTTTTGGATTTAAAGGAAGATTATTATCTTCTGAGACAAAGAGATTTATGTTGACAGTCCTTTTATTTTCTTCACCTGTTGCACAAATGGTCATGGTTTTATTTTTATGGACTATTGGATCGCTGATAGGATTCGAATTTATTGGATCCTTAGGAGAATCCTGATTTATCGAATCACTGATAGGATCCTGTGGAACGGATCCACTGCTGCTTCCAGCATTTATAGGATTTATTTGGAGTCTACTGATCAGACTATTCCAAGAAGAGATCAGCCTGTCTACTCCATCATTATCTGTTTCAAATATTTTCCTTAGACAATCTATGGCGTCCAAGGCTTCAGTAGCATCAGCTTTTAGTCGATTTATTTCATCATTTATTTTGGAGATTTTTTCCTCCATTGTTTATGGAAGCAGCTGTGGACTCATTCCACAGGATCCTATCAGTGATCCGATAAATCAAGATTCTCCAAGGGATTCAATAAATCAGGACTCTACAAGAGGTCCAATAAAGCAAGATCCAATCAACGATCAAATAAATTCGGATCCTATCAGTGATCCAATAATCCAGAAAAATAAAATCAATAACCATTTGTGCAACAGATGAAGAAAATAAAAGGACTGTCAACATAATTCCCTTTGTCTCAGAAGATGATAATCTCTATTTAAATCCAAAAGAAGAAGATTATAAACAGGTAATCACCTAGATATATTCTATTTGTTCTTATAAAAATACTATCTATAAATCATCAGGAAAGAATGTTTATCCCAGAATGATAGTAATAAAAGATGCAGATTCAATCCTTGTTGGAAAAATAACAATGTATGGATTATTTGACATGATATACCCTGATATAAACTTAAAGGAGCTAGCCAATTTTGATGAACTCATTGTAAAAGAAGTCTTTAAGTTTGCTAAAAAGAGACAAATATATCTCAAATTTTACACCATAAGTTCTAAATATACCAATAATATAGCATACCCGTCCTTTTACATGATTACAATAGGTCATGTTACCAGAAATTTTCAACTCGAAGTAGGAACATAATATACAGCAGCTCCACAATTCAATAAAACATGGATAAGAACCATAGGAATATAATATACAGCAGCCCTACAATTCAATAAAGCATGGATAAGAACCAGAAGAGCTCGAGGAATAAAAGCCATTTGGAGCATAGCTAAAGACTTGTACAATAGAAAATACAGGATAATAATAAAATTTAATAATTACATTCTATTGACAGTAGAAGGTAGAGAGTCACCATCAGAGATATTTCTGGATTTCATACAGGGGATAACAACCATGAGATTTCTATCAAGTACAGCCATGTTGTAGCAAGCATGTCGGTTGATGGAAATAAAGTAAAGATTAGAAGTCCTGTTACTTGTGTCGGTAGAAATAAATAATGTAATCTTTACTTTATACATTTGTCATTTGTAATAATGTAGCATAAAACTTTGACTTTGTAAGGCCACCACATAAAGTTGTTGGCCATCAATTCAGCCTATGTCGGGCTTTAGTTGTGTTTATCTTTTCTCCTACCATACACCTGTAAAGGAGAAAGATAAAGAATCATCTTTTCTCTCATCCATACACCTGTAAAGAGGAAAAGATAACAATCAATAATGTATCATCTATATAAGAAATAAATCAGATCAAGGAGATCAGAGCATATCCGATCTTCACACGATCTTTCTTATAATCTCTCAGAGCAATCACAATGCAGAAATAAAAATATTTTCTCCAATCTCAACCCAGAAAAACATATCATCCTAATAAACCAAATAACCCCATAAGAAAGAAAGAGGAAACCTATATTTGTTATTGGATATAAAAAAATTCCAAGACATCATAGGATACAGTGAAGCCGTAAGATTGTCTGGTTTTCCCGTGTTAGCCAGAGGTGAAGGCGTGTTAAGGGAGTTAAGGACGAGGTCATTCAGGCAGAAGGTTACTCCGTTGGTGTATAGGAAAATCATTTTATACAATAAAGGATAGATGTAATAATTCTAAATTCTTATTTTTTAGTGATAAAAGTTTATGTTTGATGGGAAGAGAAGGAGATCTTGGATATATAGTAATAATATGGAAAAATTTCATGAAACCCTATTAAAAGATGTAGGAATAACCAAAATAATTTGGATAAATAACAGAACAAAAGTTTTATATAATCATAGAATTTTGATAATCGGATTTAATTGTGGAACATGAAAATATGAAGCATACATGTTTTCTAAAAGAGAATTACTATCAAAAGAAGCTCTATTAGCGGTAAAAAATATAAGATTACCTAATGAATTAGAAAGAGAAATAATAAATCAAGCTGAAGTAGATAATTTTATTATATATATATATATATGTTTCAAATAAATCAAGAAATCTCTATATTATAAACTAATATATAACTAGAAGAACAAGTAGAAGTAAACAACTTCTATTACTAATAAAGCAAGTAGAGATGATGGTATCTAAATATAAATAACTTTTACCATCAATAGAGATTTGCTAAGACCCTTTGTAAACTCATATAAAAATTTCTCTTGTATCTTGAATAAAAAGTTTCTTTTTGTATTGCTTTCCTTTGTAAATATCTTTGAATAATCTCTTTTGTATAGATCATGTATTCAGTCTTCGAATAATAATATATCTTCAATTTTAATTAATATCTTTCATTTTAAAATTCCAAATAGATAAATTTCATTTAGATTAATTTTATTGACTAGATTTTTTTGATTAACTAGATTAGTCTTTGGACCCCCCAAAGCAAATGGTATCAGAGCCAATAGTATAAGTAAAAAAATATAAGAAGTCCAATTAGAATATATACAATAAATGGACTCAATAATTAATATAGTAGATGTTGTGTATACTTTAAAAATAGAAGATAAAGAGGAAATAAAAAAATTGGTTAAAGAAATAAAAGAAAGTAAGAATAATATAAGAAATATTGAATTAGATTTAATGCAAGATCAAAGAGAAAGATTCAATATAAACACAAAAGATGATGAGATAATATTAAACAAGAGAATGAAATTTATTGATGAACGAATTAAATTTTTAATATATTGGTATAAAACAGAAATATTATGAATAATAATCAAGATCCAAAATTTGAAGTCTGGAATAGAATTAGAATCATATGTTATACTATAAAAAGAATGATTTTTAGTTGAGAAAATAAAATCAACCTTTATATAGAAAATTTAAATCAAGAAATTATAAGTTTAAAACAAGAAAAAAAAACTTTAATAAATATTAGACCAGAAAATTATGAAGAATTAAAATTTATAGACTTTTATGATATAGAATAAAAAATATATTTTTATAAAGAAATAGTAAAAATATTAGAAAGAATAGGACAAGGATGCATGAATGATTGAAGAATAAATAATGCATAAAATTATAAGACTCTAAGGACTACAAGAGAAAATTACCATAAGAATAAAAGATAAAATCGATGACATTTTTGAAAATAAAACAAACATGATAAGAGATTTTTATCCATTCAACCAACAATTGGCTAAACATAATAGAGAAAAGTTAGAAAAATTAAAAACAAAAATCTCTAAAATTATATGGCTAAAATTGACAATTTTCCATTAATCGGCAGTTCTCCCATACTCGAAAATAATAATAAAAAAAATGTTGCTAATCCCAGTGCCACATTTTAAGTGTAGCAAAATTGAATGTGCCTGTATGCACCTGTCCAGCGCATCCAGCATCAATCATATCATATTATGTTATAATCTGCACAAATATCTTAAAAAAATAAAAATAAAAATTGAGTCTCCTAGGATGCGACCCTGCTTTCCGTGCCCACAAATTGTTACCACTAAATTACATTTTGCTTATTCAAAATATGGCCAAGTATATTTTATCTCTCTCATGGAGATAGGAGCCCTTGAGGATTTTCCCATTCAAAGAGGGTGTGGGAATTATTTTATGTCTAATTTTTTATTTGAAGAAGCGAAGGAGATGATTTTTTACTCAATTTCTTATTAGGAAAAGTGATGGAGATGAGTTGAAATATCCGTCCCCTCCTCATTTTTCCATCTTAATTTTTTATTTTTATTTTATTTTTTTTAAAATTATTAATGAATAAATAATAAAATTTAAATTATAAAATATTAAATATTAGTGTAAATAAAAAATATAAAAATATTTATACAAATAATGTAAATATTAGTTAATATGAAGATTTTAATATAATTTAGACTTAATTACAACTCAAAACTCACAATCATATAACCTCACAATCAACTAATCAAACACAAAACGCTCTCTCACAGTCATCCTAATCATTTCTAAATTATTTGCACTGTAGATAGTGCCCAGCTTGTCCTCATTTCATTATAACTTAATAGCACGTCACATTGTCAGTGCCCAAGTAGCCCAACTTGTCACAACGTCAGCCAATAGCCTCACTCGCAGAGTTCATCACACTATAGTCAGTGATGAAGAGACATCATTACTTGTGTATAGCACTCACGTCAATATTATATAAAAATCATATTATTTAAATAGTATATATACCAAAAGGTTGATAGGGTAGAATAAAAATAAAACTCATTCGTGATCATTCTCATTTTAGGTTAATATAATTAAACTAAGTTCAAAAACTAAAAAAATATCATTTTTTGGGGGATCGGGACCCTCGAGGAGCCCTTGCTATTATTCGGAGAGGGAACGAGGATCCCTCAAGCAATTTTAATCGGATGGGGAGGGGATGAGGATATATGCAGAATATCGAGAATGAATATAGAGATGTCGGTCCCCTCTTCCCCTCGCCTCATTGCCATCCCTAGTGAAACTATTATGTAAATTACATATCAATTATATATTTGTAATTAATTGCCTCCTCAAAAAAGAAAAAAGAAAAATGTAAATAGTCACGAAATTATTTTTTATAATATTTGTTATAACATTATCCATGAATTTTGGTCCAAACAACATATGCATGGATGAAAATAAATTAATATTTATATTCATATGAATGGATGGAAATAAATTAATATTTACATTC